>JAWUZG010000016.1:9936096-11136370 GCA_036785705.1 Acanthornis magna
CTACAGTGTGTATTGGGAGACTTAGTTGGCAAGTATTGTACTCTGATAAGAGATTTTGCATGTCTTTAGTTTAGGAGTCATTGGTACATGCTCGGTGACCTAGGAGGAAATTCACACTCGTGTGATTGCTGCAATCACATACCAGTGGTTTATTAGAAAGTTCTTAAAAGCCTCAGCCCTAGATGGCTGCTTTGTGTGATCCATGCATCTGAGGAGAAATAAGTCTACAATAAAACCAGCTGCTTTCAGACAGAGCAAGTGGAAGCCCTACCAGCCCTATCTACGTGGTTAAGTGGTGTCTTTAAATATCTGAAGTAACATAAAGTACAAGTGCAGCATTTGCAACATGGAAATCTTACATCATCTATTATGGAATGCTTTTCAAAAATAACTGAAAATAGAACTGACTCACAAATTATTGTTTTAAAGAAATTTAGTTTGATTTAATACCGATATCCTGAAATTCCTTCCCAGCTAGTCTGTTACACTGATTTTATGGAAAGATAAAGTTGGTTAATAGCATGAAACATTGTTAAACTGGAGAACTGACACATAGAAAGGGGGGGGTGAATGGTGATGTCTTTAGCAGGCAAGGTACTTCTCTTTCTGATGTACATATTGAATTATACGGTATTAGCAAAATAGCCATCTTTCTAAATCACTTTATGTTACAGTTCTGGAGCTTGTGTGGCAATTCATTGACACCAAAACGTGGTGTTTTTGGCAAGACTGGTGATCTCCAGACTATATTGTGCCTCGCCTGTGCACGGGATGAAGTGACGTATTCTGGTGCATTGAACGGAGATATATATGTGTGGAAAGGAATCAACCTTGTACGGACAATACAGGGAGCACATGCTGTAAGTATATCTCTCTAAATTAATACTAAATGTTAAGTAGCTTTCTGGAAAGCTGGAAAGGGCAATGCAAGGTCACCTTGTCTGCGTTCCTAAATAGTTTCAATGATACTCAGTATATCTTATTTGAATATTTTTTAGAACAGTATATAGCTTTGAAAAGTGAAGACATCTCAGTGAAAGTTTAATAAAAATTTTCCAAAGTGCCTGGTAATAATTTCTTTTAATTGAAATGTTTAATATGGCTATAAAGTGATTATAATTTTGCTATGTAAATTTTAATCATATTTTCTTTGTTATTTCAAGGCATATGGGTTTGTGATTAAAGTAGGCAGCAAAAAAACCCACTTTGTGGTTTGCAACCTGATTTGTGCATACTAAACTGTGAAAATCCTCATTACCTCTCATTCAGTAATATGCGGGATTTGACTTCTGATTGTCCAAGCATCACGTTAAAAACAAAGCCAACCTGCTTCTGGTTGGTTTAACCTATGAAGCATGAAACTGCTAAGGTCACTTTATGAAGCTATATGATTTGCTGGTTGAATGTTAATTATTGTTTTGAAAAGCATTGTACTTTCTAGATAATATTTGAAGTTCCCTTATTAGCAATTTAACATGGTGTGAAAAAACAAGCATATGGGTTCTGATATTGCAGCTTCAAAATTCTAGATAAAAATCAGTAACAGGTAATGATTCTTGCTTGTAAGAGTGTGTTTGTTTTAACTGTCACTCTTTGATTTGATCAGGTAGAATGGAGGGGACAAAGCTATGAATGATATGTGTGTGGGAGAGTTTGCAGTCAGTTGTAGTAAGGAGACTCTTGGTTTACCGAAGATTTAGAAACATACATTCAGGATGATTGCAGCTTGTTGGATGAACTAATAATTTAAAAGTGACTGGACTGCTTATTCAGACAATTGTATAATGGCTGGTTATGAACAAAGATAAAGTTATGAAGAACATCTGTGTGCAAAATGTATCCCAGACTGTATTTTGCATTTGAGATTTCTTTATGTAAATGGACACGGATGTGTGTGTATGTATATATATATATATGTAAAATCCCCAAATAAAAAGCATACTGTCCTGTATGCATCTATAGAAATATTAAATGTATTCAAGAAGGCCCAAATTCTAAATCAGGCAGTGTGAGGGGATATTTATGGTGTTTAGTAATCCCTGATTCTTGCTCAATAACTTCAGATCTGGTTTTAGTCTTCATAATAAGGGTTCTGTGGTCTTCTGTTCTATTCTGCGTTTTCCTAAGATGATTGGAAATTGCATATGGAGACCTGGATTCTCAGAGGAAAGAGTGCACTGTCTCCTGTCCAAAACTGATTCCAAAATATTTTCCCATCCTCTTTGGTGCTGTAGAAGATAGCTGTCTGCCTACTAACATACTTGTTACTTGGAGTATTTAGACTTGCAAAATTTATTTCTCAGAATAAAACAGTGCTTTTCAGCTGTTATGTGTGAAATACACAACTGATAAACATAAGATGACGAGAGCTTGTTGCTCCATTCCCTTATGTGCTGTGTCAGTTCTTAGTTGACCACAAGATCAAATTTGAAGTGCTGTGCTCCTTATCTTCAGTAACATCAATGGATGGAGCTCAGGTGACCTTGGAGTAGGTCTCATCTAGCCTTCTATTTTTGGCTCTGTCATCTAGGCTAAAGGAAGTTGTACTCTGCAGTACTGAAAATTAAGTAGGGACAGTAGTTCATGTCTTTGAAATTCATTCTTACAAGAGATTAGAGTCACTACAAATCTCACCAATTTCAAGGGAAAAAAACCCCCAGTAAAATGTGGAAGCTTCTTTCCAACAAATAAAACCTTGTTTTTCAATAAAAAGTTACCTTCAAGGGTAATATTGTCAGATTACTCTAAGCACAACGTATGAAAACTTGGAATGACAATCTCTTCAGCCTGACTAAAGTACTGTCATGCTATTTTATGGCTACTTTGTACTTGATTTTATAAATTATGTCCTTCTTGTCCATTCAAAAGAAAATGCAAGTGTAAAAAGATTTATGATGCACATACATTGTTGAAGGGACAGTGTGCACGTACTAGGGAATTGATATAAATTTCTCTTTAGTATGTTAGTGTTGGAATTGTCATCCCTGCCTACCTGTTTATCATCCCACATCATTGTGCCTCAGCAGGCTTAAAGTAAACTGTAAACTTTTTGAAGGAAGACGTGTCATTATTTGCATAAATACCATCCTTTTCTTGCAGCATAAACAGTAGATATCTGATATACTGGAAAACATTTTCTAAAGCACATTATGGTGATGTGAAAAAATAGTCCATCTCCAGGTTTTTTAAGTTATTATTAAGGCATTGTTTTCATTAGTACAGAACACATGTTCTTTTTGAAGGTTGGTTCTCTTTGTTATGGTTGCCCTAGCTGAAAAGACAGTTTTCATTTTAAGAATAATTCAATGTCAAAAATAAACCATGCTCTCCCAGTATGAGCCACCAAGGAAACAGATAGCAACTTTAACACAAGCAAAATAAGAATTCTTAATTCAGATTATCTGTTTTCTGTCATAGCAATACTAAGAACTGTAGAGAGAGGAAAGTAGAGTTTCCTGCAGATTCCTATCTGAGTTTGAGTAGAAACAAAAAGTTGAAAGCTGATAGGTTGACTGGAAAATTAGTTGGAAGAGGATTAGTGAATTCACTTAATATAGAAGTAGGAATGAGAAGTGGGAAAAGATGGAAATGATCAGGGTTTAGGAGTAAAGGTAAACAGTTCATGTGCAGAGAACAATGGATAGCAATGGGAAACTCCAGTTCTAGATTTGCCTCCTAAATAATAATGCTAATAATGAAAATTTTAAAAGAACAATAACATGAAAGCATATGTAAATTAATTGGTGATGGTAATACTCAATAATGTTATTTGGAGGTGATGCATCTGGCTCTGGAAAGTTAATAAACACCTTGACTAATAAAAAAAATAATCTCTGATGTCTCATTTGTGTACCAGTGCAAAGAACAGATTCTATAATCTTCCACTTACCACCTTGTATGTTCTAAATTCAAGGTAGTCCATGACTATTAAGATATATATGCAAGATTTTACTTGGATATTAAAAAGAAATTATATGCTTATTTTAAAACACTGTATGTTTTAAAGATTCTTGTGTGCTATGCCTTTGCCTTGCATAGTAAATGTACATAAGATGCTTTCTCAGCAAATGAATAATTAATTTTGAGATAATCTTTCAGAGGTACACATTAAAGTTGTGTGGATTGATGTCAGAAACTGAGGTTAAATAACAAGCTCGAGGTTAAATAACAGGCACTCTGTTAAAACTATTGCACACCTATGTCAGTTGGTTGGATACTAATTAAATATAGATGGAAACAATATAATGAACTTAAATGAATGGTTTTAAGCTGGTATCATGTACCAACACATTAAGTCATGCAGTATTTTCTCCTGCCTCTAAGACTAGTCATTGATTTCAAAGGTAAGTGTCCACTTCTTTTAGCCAATGAGAGGTGCATGGACAATTACTTTAAATTTTTTATAGTAATATGCACATTTTTAAGCTGTTTTATGGATGATTTGTTAGACAGGAAGATTACATTTCACAGTAGTGTCTCTCTACTGTAAACTCACTGACACCTATCTTAAATGTTTGCAATCTGTTTCCTTACTGTGCAGTATGTATTGGGAGAGACAATGTCTCAGAGTAAGCACCCAACATATGTGTTGCTTTACATGCTTTATGTCTGTGTCCTGTATTGTATCTGGGATTGAAAATGAGACACTGGAGTTCCTTTTGTATTGGTATAGTGTCTCTGTTCTCCATGTTGCTCAATAGTAGTCAGTTGCTTCTGAAGTTTCCATATGATCTTCCAAACTTGGTCCTAATTATAGCTAACTGCAGTCATCACGTGGTTTAGGAATTGCATAGTCACAGTTAGAGTGGTGGATTTTATATAAACAACTGCATTTAGATAAATTGACACTTGGTTTTTTTTCACTGGGGACAAGACAGGTCCAGCAGCAATAGAAAACCAGAAACTGCCTCAGTAATGGAAACTTCTTGGATTCAAGCAGTGGCTAAGTGTTCATGCAGTAGAGATCATCTTTGACAAGTTCTTGTTGTACTTCTCCAGCTTTCAACTATAATTTCTGGTAGATCTGGGCATTTATTTTTTATTTGCTCTCATTCAACTTTTTTTTTTTTTTTTTTTTTGAGGTAACACAGGTGTGATACCAGCGGGTTATGCTGGAAAAAACCAGGAAATATTCAGCATTCTGAGAAAACTGCTGATCAATTTGAGATATTATTTCCAGAATTTTTGTGTTCATTAGGAAGTCCAGTGACAAATTTGTAAAAAAAGAATGCAGTATCTATGTGAAGCTTCATAACTTTTAAAATGGGAGTCTTTGATCCACACCTATTATTTTCATTCAGAAGCACAGTCAGTCTTTGTGGCTCACATTCAATTGGATCTAACAAAGTCAGTACAATTGTTTGCCTCTCATTACTGCTAGAGGGTTTTTGACCATCAAGAATCAAATTATGTTAATGACAATTTCAGGCTGAAGCATTAAAAGAAGCACAAAGACTCCAAAGTTGATTTGCATTAACAAACTTGACAGTTTTTAAAAAGAAGGATTTCGTGGAGGATTTACTGGTCAAGCTACCCCAGTAAAGAATCTGTCTTTTCTCCATTAAGTGTGAGACTAACAATTATATGAAATGTAGCAAAGCTCAGCTTTTTCCATTAGATACTTACAGTCTCCATTAATGAGAGACTTTTTTATAGTTTTCATCTTGTTCTCTTATTCCAGTGGCACAAAGACTGAAATGAGAGTGTCCTATTGCATTTCAAGAGATTGAGCAAGCACATCTGCCAAATCTCCCTGACAACCGGAATGTCCTTTTCAAGATAAGGATATTCTGTGGAATGGAAAACAGATTAATGCTGGATCCACTTGATCTTATCTTCAGAGCATTCTGCCAGCTCCCACATTGACAAATCTCTGATTATTTTTTTAATACTGACTAATTAAATAATGGATTTTGGAAAGAGTTAATTAGAGAAAAGAAAATAATTCTATTATCAAGATTGCATTCCAAAAAGAGCTTTAAAAGACTTAAACTTGGGCAGAATTCAGCATATGCTGCAAAATGAGATGAAATTCCTCTAGACTTTTATTTATTCCGTGGCAATAGAATCATAGAATCATTAAGGTTGGAAAATGCCTCCAAGACTGTCGAGTCCAACTGTTAATCTAGCACTGCTGTGCTCACCACTAAACCCTATCCACAAGTGCCACGTCCACCTTTTTTTTGAACATTTCCAGGGATTAGCCCTCAAGGATTTCCCTGGGCAGCCTATTCCAATACTTGGCAACCTTTTCAGTGAAGAAATTTTTACTAGTATCCAATCTAAACCCTCCCGGTGCAACTTCAGACCATTTCCTCTCGTCACCCTCCCCACCCTGTCACTCGTTACCTGGAAGAAGAGACCAACCTCCACCTGCCTACAGCCTCCTTTCAGGCAGTTTTAGAGATGATAAGGTCACCCCTGAGCCTCCTTTTCTCCAGGCTGAACAAGCAAGCTCCCTCAGCTGCTTTTCAGAAGACTTCTCACAATATTAAAGGTTAATGCAGTAAAACAGACAGACCCACATAGAGAGAAACAAATACAGTTTGTGTGGTGTTTTCAAAAACCTCTAGGCTCCTAAAGAAACAGGGAGAGGATTTTCAGGATGTTAGAGATAATGGGAGTTAGCCTTCTAATCTGCTTATGACTTAAAATTTCCACTACATTTCTGTTTAGACATGTACTGCTCCTGAAAATGTGGATTGTCATAAAAGTCTCTTTCTTGAGAATGGACATGACAAAAAAATTGAGTTCTGTCACCCTAGTCTTTCAGTTTTGATTGTCATTTGACATTGTAGTAGGCTTCTTTTTTTGTGAAAGCTGAGAGATTTCTTTTTTCCTAACTTCAAAAATTATATCATTGTTGCCTGATGCTAGAAAAGCAAACACAATCCATATTTCATTAGGACCAGTCCATTATGATATTTTTCTTAGTTGTAATTTAAGAAGGAAAAACATTTTGGTAGGAGAGACTAGTCATGAGTACCCCAGAATTCTCACAACACTGCATCCTGATTTGTTCTGTGAGCGTACAGCTTTGTTTTCCCACAAAAGTCAGTCTCTCCTTTGCAAATTGCTTCAGCTTTGGGGTTAATGTGCTTCATTACTTTAAAATCTGCTCCCCTAACCAAAGAAACTGTTGGAACTTTACATTTAATTGTTTAGAAAACTGAAATTTCAGACCAATATTATAGAAGCTATATGTATATTTTTGGCTGTTCTACCTTCTTTTGGACGGGAGTTAGAGACAGATTTTCTCTTCCATTGTTTCTGATGCTCTCTTGTTTACTTTTGTCATAGCTGAATATTGCATACTTTAAATAAATATAGAGGAATTTTTAAAACTTCTCATAGGCTTATCAGCCGAAGTTGCCCTTTCAGTAGCTTTGCTTACTGAAATGTGAGTTATTTCTGGACATAAGACTAGTGAGTTGTGTAGGTAATTAAAAAAACCAGTTGTGTGGGTGCTATTTAGATGTGTATCATGTTAAATCAAATATTGTGGCTATGTGGCTATAGTACCTTTATTTTAATACTGCGTATATCATCCTTGCCTCTTTGTTGTCCTGAAGAAAACATGTATCAAGTGAGTTGAAGAAAATGGGTTAGGTTTTGTTTCCTGATGTTCACCTTTAAAATAAAAACTTGTATTAAATTTTCAATGGTGTAGCATGATCACTGTTTTTCTTATGCTTTATTTCTAAACTTAAATTTTAAATCAATCTTCCTTGGCTTAAAATATAAAAAAAATCCCATAGCAGCTGAGTGATAGCAACAAAGGCCCTAAACCAAGCCTAGCAGAGATCAAGGCTTCGTGCTGACATTTATTAGAGTTGGACCAGATCCTAAGGCAAGAGGATATGAAACTAAGCTCTTTCTAGGGATAAGGAACAGCATCGCTATGATGATCATCATCAGGATGAAAGCATTCTTGCAGCGATTCTCTTACTGTTTATCACTTATTGTTAATTCTGCTTGTTTTGAGTTTGTTTCCATTTCTGACTCTTTCGTATTTGAAGCCTGTATTAGTTGCATACTGATTTTCTCTAATCTGTGTATGTTGTTGAAAATAACTTCCTTCTCTCTTTAGGCAGGAATTTTCAGCATGAATGCATGTGAAGAGGGGTTTGCCACTGGTGGCAGGGATGGCTGTGTTCGTTTGTGGGACTTAAGTTTTAAACCAATTACTGTGATTGATCTCAGGGAAACAGACCAGGGATATAAAGGTAAAGAGAAGTTTGTCACTCTCAATATACCAGTAAGATAGGAAACTTACCAGTGTTTTGAACAAGGAAAGACTTTAAAACCCAAAAAGGTTGTTTTATGGATGTTACTGTGAGCTATTTGCCATAAATAGATCGTGCCCACTAGTATGAAGGTTACAGTTACTGTTACAAAAAACCCTATAAGATGTAGTCACAGATTTATTTTTTTTATGCACATTGTCTCTACAGCACAGCAGTTTTTAACAAGGAACAGTAATGCTGTAAGAGAACTTGAAAGAGACAGTGAGATCTACAATGTAAAACAACAGAGTACAAAAATTTCATTTGCTTGTTATCCAAATTTTCATTAAAACTATTTGGAAGTTATCTACAATTTTGAAGAATTTAAAACACTTTTTACTTGTACTTATGACTTCAGTTACAGTTCATGTCATGCTAAAGTTTTACGCAGAGTGTTCCAGATTTTGTTGCTGTAATGATTTAGAATAAGAATACAAACATATACTGAAGCACTAATATCACTTACAATATTGCTTTTGTTGACATTTGGTTTTCTTCACCCCCAGTCACTTTTGTTATTTTCTAATATCTTGCCAAGAATTAAAAAATGTGCTAGAATGTCTGATAGCAATCACATACTGAGGGTCAATACATAACTAATTACGAGTGAAGTCTTTGTATGCTGTAATTGACATGGCATTCCCACCACGATTGTGAAGTATTGCAACAAAATGGAATATATTTAATTTTAAATATGCCCTGCAGTAGAGTGGCTCTGTTTTAAATTAAAATTTACTCAGCTGCTTCTTCTCAGTTCTGATGCGTGTGGCTGAAAGCTGTGTTTGGTTCCCTGTTTCATTCTTTCAAACTTGTTCTCCACTCCAGTTTCTCCTTTACTTCTGACGTAACAGACTCTTATCATAAAAATTTGCTTTGTCAAATGCCCATGACAGAGCAAGTAGACTTTTTAGAAATCTTGCCTTGAATAAAATTAGTTTCTGGACTTCTTTTCCCTTTCCTCTTTTTTTCCCTGTATACTTTTGAGGATTGCCTTTATGACCTGTCCTCTTGCTTATTTTCTCAGTTGCATCTTCTGCTAGTCCTATATCTTATCTCTTGGTAATTTTATCTGTGAATGTGAACTCAAATTCTGTATCCTTGTGAATAGCTCACAGCAATTAGTTGAATCTCTATATATCCTCCGAGTAGTCACACTGTACTTCAAAATGTCTCCCTCCACCACAAGGAGTTCCAAATTACTGAAATAGGTGTCTTAATCACCCTTCATAAAATTTCTGGTTGGTTGTTTCTTTATTTTTACATCATTGTAGAGAGTATAGCCATATAATGTCTAAATTACAGGACTGAATGCTATGGTGTTTATATTCACCAATACAATCAACAGATCAAATCTGTAAAACAAAAGAGATGCTGGGGGTGGTTTGAGTAGCAAAATGGATGTTCATTTTGAGGGGTGCTTGAGGGGCATTAGCTCTAGTCTGGTTCAGTAGACTGAGCACTGCATTGCAGTTGGAATGCACCGAGTGCACTCCTGGAGTACATTGTTTTGCTTCATGTAGAGGGAGTTCTTTATTTTTGCATTTGAAGGCTACCTTGTAATGTAAAGCATGTTGAATAGGCACGATCAGGAGCTTTGCTTTGAGAGTTCGCTTTGTCAGGATCAAAACACCCGTGCAGATGCACCAGACTGCCCCATTAGCCCAGCATTCACTCCTTGTGAGTCATGCAGGTTTTTTCCAATGTACAATTAGCAACATTAGGCTTTTCTTTTCCCTCTACATAGATAAAAGTATTTTTCAAAAGCACTTTAACCTAGACCATTACAATATTTCTTTCTCTTATCTGATGGATATAATTTTGTCTCACATATTAATCTAGAGTAGTTTTTCAAAGATATTTTTGAGATATTCTCCACAAAGGTCAGGGTTTAGGCAAAGTGAATTAGTTAAATTAGGCATTGCTGCCGTCTGGTTATGTACATTTCAAATTGGCAAAATTGAGTTGCATTATCAGAATGTAATAAATGCAGCCTGATTTAAAAGGTGCATATTCCTAAGACTGGGTTCTCAGTGTAAACTCTCCTAACTTACATGTTGTGATTCCCAGCCTTATCTTTAAATAAGGCCTGTGAGTGCTTACCTCCACTGCAAGCCTAGAAACTAATTCAGTTGTTACGAATGCATGTTAAATTCCATCATAAATCCTTTTCACCTCTCTATATGTTGTTTCAGTTTGATTTATTGTTATTTTTTATTTAGTAGGAAAAAATACATACTATTAAGATATTAAAAAGAATTGGGCTCTATGACTGTCTCGCTTATAATGCTGATTCTTCTGATGCTTCTGTCATTTGTATAATTTAGGTTCACCTATCTAGTACTGAAGTTCATGGTTTGATCAGAAATTTTAATTTTTATTCTATGCTACCTTTGTTGAAAGATATTAAGGATGTAATTTCAGCTGCAAATGTCAGTATTATATTTGTCCTTTATTAAAATAAGGCTCACATTTTATTTTAGAATTTTTTTAATACTAAGCTTATGAAATTTATCTTTCACAGGCAAGTATGCCAGTGTCTATGAAACAGATAAAAAGAGTAAAGGAAGTAAATTCAGGGATAAGAGATGGTATACGGATACTTCTTGACATTTCCTTGCTTTTATGTTTTGTCATTTGCTACTTTACTTTTTTTTTAAGAAGTTCTGAGGATGTGTCTCTCAATAACAATCTCTTCTGCAGGTCTCTCTGTAAGAAGTGTTTGCTGGAGAGGAGACCATATACTCGTTGGAACGCAAGATAGTGAAATTTTTGAAATTGTGGTGCATGAGCGTAATAAGCCTTTCCTGATAATGCAGGGGCACTGCGAAGGAGAGCTGTGGGCTTTGGCTGTCCATCCTACAAAACCCCTGGCCATGACTGGAAGCGATGATCGATCAGTCAGGTTAAATCTTGTTTGCTTGTTAAACTGCATACAGTTTTATACAAATTGCTCGTTTTGTAGGTAACCTAACTAAAAGTTAAACACTTTAAAGGTATTAAAATGTGGCATTGATGTACTTCTGCAGTTAAGTTAGGCAGTAAATTAGGGCTCTCCAGTAATAAAATACAGTGGAAGTATGTATTTCCCAAAACCCCCATGTATGAAATTTGAAAACATTTCATTGAGTCTACCATTTCATTTAGAACGCTCAGAGACAAGTATCCTTTTAGTCTTTCCTTTTCAGGAGTTATGTTAAGCATTCACAGCTTGCAGTGAAAAGGAATTGCAGTAAAAATGTACATAGTTTACTCTTACCATATTCGCTTTTCCAAATGCTGTGAATTAACGTTTAATTTGTGAATTTCATCAAACCTAATGTATGCATTTTAAGCAGAATATAAATGCTCAGGAAGCCCAGTAAATTACTCTCTTTTACAGGCTAATCTCTGCTTTTTTGGGGGTCAAAACCACCTTTTCTTTCTTAAATGTTAAATTAAATGTGTGGGCATTTTTGTCAAATATCTTAAGTGTAGCATGGTTAACTGAATCAGTAATTTAACTATTAATATTGAAATAATACTCTCAAAGTCCAGATATCTCTTGTAAATAATAGATGTATATTGTTGTAAAAACTTATATATTATAATATTATTAGTTATAATGAGTTATCAATAATGACTTTTTAATAGGAAATGTTGTTTATACTGATCAAAGTCTTTAATTGTTATTTAATGTTCTTGGCTAAAATGATAAGCAAAAGAGTGGATTTTTTGCAGGAGGAGTTCAAAAGTATATATTGTCACATGTTATAATTTTTTACATTCAGAAAATCAAAATAAATCTGTTCCCACATTTTCGCATTAGAGATATTCCTACCTTTTAAAATACAGAAATATTTCTTGCTCTATTCGAAATTCACACTTACCTCTTAGATTTTCCCTGTGGAAAATTATTTTAAAATAGGACATTGCTGTGTCCAGTGTTCTGCAGAAATAGTGGGCTTCACCTTACCTATAACAGGGCTGCAGACCTCTTTTTTAATTTGAAATAATGACTTTATTTCAGAATTTGGAGTTTAATAGACCATGCTCTGATTGCCCGGTGCAACATGGAGGAACCCATTCGCTGTGCCGCGGTTAGTACTGATGGAATCCATCTCGCGCTTGGAATGAAGGATGGCTCTTTCACTGTGCTTCGAGTCAGGTGTGTTACAAAAATTAAAAACAGATATGTTATTAATTCTTTCCAGCAGGTTATCTAATTGCTTTTATGCATTGTATGTATATTTATACTGTTGTGGCCATGCATGTGAACACTTGTTTTGTTTTAGATTGCGGAAGGTGCTCAGATTTTTTAAATGTGTGCTACATATGTTCATGTTGTTCTATAACAATCCATTTGAAAAAGTATATTGGTCTATTTGCAGAGAGCAGCAGTGTTCTAGGAAATGTTTTACTTTAGGATTTGAATTTATTAGTTATCATTGAATTATTAAGAAATAAATTTTTATTACTTCCTAAATTGTTTCCATGTGTTGGAATTGTGCTGTCAGCACATCATGCATACAAAAGCAGTGCTGCTTTGTGCTGCTGTGATCCCACAGTTTTAAAGGGAAAATGAGATCCATGTTTCATGTCAGTGAAGTTTCCTTCCCTGGGTGAATAAAGATTTCATAATCGACCTGATGAAGTTTTCTTGTGGACCCAGTTTGAACACTTCCTTTTGTTTGCTGTCCCTCAGCCCAGTGAAGCACCTTCTTTTATCAGTGTTTCCTTATCTTTTTTCTCCATGGAGCCCTAACCAACTCTAGAAACAGCATTGTTCTGTTTGCACACATGATAGTTAAGTTCAGTATATAATTTCACAGTCTTGTTCATTCTTTAGACTGGGAACTTGACAGTGGGATGAGGCTCTTCTCTACTTATGACATACTTTCTTTCATACTACAGAGATATGACTGAGGTTGTTCATATCAAAGACAGGAAAGAAGCTATTCATGAACTCAAATATTCTCCAGATGGGAATTTCCTAGCTGTTGGTTCCAATGACAGCTCTGTGGATATATATGGTGTTGTTCAGCGATACAAGAAAGTTGGGGAATGTATTGGATCCTTAAGTTTCATCACGCATATGGATTGGTCTTCAGACAGTAAATACCTACAGACCAATGATGGCAATGGAAAGAGACTTTTTTACAGAATGCCAAGTAAGATTCTGAGTTGCCTTTATATTTGTTACTTATTACAGAAATAACATATAGTTATTGTGTAAAAAAAGCTAAGTGTAAATTGTGGTTCAAAGAATGGGGGTATAGAGAAAGCTTTTTGCAAGTTCATAAAAGTATTTACTACATTTGAGTAAGTACAGCATCTTTCTGGAAAAGTTACTGAAACATTTTCATCCATATATGCTTACTTTACTTTCCGATGCATCTTTTCATAATAGAGATGCTGACTTACAATTTATTTCTCAAAAATAAATTTTTACTCCCACTTCTTTGTAGAAGAATTAAATTGCAGCATTTAAATTAAATTTTGCGATAGCTTAGTAGCTTTGTACTTACGGAGCATGGATACTAAACGAATTATTTGATTGCACTGTATAGTTTTTTTTAATGTGTGGAAATATCAGCATGTTGCCGCGCAGAAGAGGCATTTGGTTTGCAGCAGACTAAGGAATTCAACTTGAAAGAGTTTTTACAGTGAGGAACTTTGTGACAACCCCATTATTGCACGTGTTTTCAAGCTGATTCTCTTGAAAACTTGACTGAACTGTCCTGTACTCTTGAAATAATTTCTGTCAAGGTAGTTCCCTCTGTAAAGGACATGTGAACATATTATAGTATCTTAAAGCTTGAAATTTAACTAGTCCTTACTGGAATATGCCAATGGCAGTATTTATCACAAGGCTTGACTTCTGTCTGTTGCATACACTTTTTACATAATCTCTTTCTATATTCTTCCCACTCATCTTTGTAGTATCTGTATTTGTAGTAACTGTGTATTATTATCACCATTTTTTATATTGTCCCTTCATTGTTATACAACATTTATGCTTTGCACTGTACATTATTCACAGATCCTTGAAGCTTTTTATGACTCTGCTGAAGCATCTAATTCATTCTATGCATGAGTGTGATTCTGTGCACTGAATGTGACAGAAGACATGTAAGAAAAGATAGTGAGAATTTGATTAGACAGTAACAAATACAGACAGGATGAGAAATTTGAACTTATATAGACAGCTTTCAATCTGGAGTTTCTTCATATGTTAGAATGTGGGATTGGCGAAACCTTTTTTATGAGCAAAGTCAGTGGAGTTAGAGGAATCCCCTAAATATTTCAAAATCATGATCAAATTGTGTAACACTTGGAATTCCACTATGAATTAAGGAAATTACAGTTGTCTGGTACAAGATCTATAGGACTTAGTTATGGATTAGGGATTGAAAGGCTGAGAAGTGAATTGTTGTCCTGCTCACCTTCTGCAGGTGTGTGTTCAGTCTGACTCCCAGCTTTTACATTTGCTTGCACCATTCTTGCATTGCTCCAGCCCTCGGCTCCTGGCTTTTCTGGAAGACACAGTATTTATGAAATGGGCCTTTGGTCTGACTCAGTTCCTCAGCTCTTATTTTGTGGGATTGGATCAATCTCATTACAGATACAGCTGGTGCGAAATAATGTAATATGGATCTAAGGATAAAGTCAGTATTTTTATTAATTTACAGTGTCCAGATATGAGTTCTTCAGTTCTTGTTATAAATAATCCAAGTTTCTAGAATCATTCAGCAACAGAATTTTTTATGAACTTTACTAAGAATGACCACATGTATTTTTAATAAACATTTTAAAAATAACACAACCTCAAGGAGATACCAGGAAATAATAAAAAAATATGAAGTACCAAACCTATGATCTTCTGTTAAACAGTCTTGAGAAACCGTATTACTAATACTTATTACTTGTTTCTGTGTTGGTGATTATAGAGAATACTAGATCAGGTCAGTTTCAGAAGTCAATTTTTAATTCTGTCCCACTTGATTTCTAGAGACTTTTTTAAAATGTTGCATTCTTTAAAATTGCATAAGTGGATATTGAAAAATGGCTCTTTATTTTTGTTCTTAGGTGGAAAAGAAGTAACAAACAAGGAGGAATTGAAAGGCATTCAGTGGGCATCATGGACCTGTGTTTCTGGCCTTGAAGTTAATGGAATCTGGCCCAAATATTCAGATATAAATGATATAAATTCTGTGGATGCGAATTTTATTGGGCAAGTTATGGTTACAGCTGATGATTATGGAATAGTAAAACTCTTTCGATATCCATGTCTAAGAAAAGGTAGTGCCTTTTAAATTCAATTATAAGCATATTTTTAAATTGTGGCTATTCAAGAAAAATGTATTAGAAGACTGGAAAATGAAATGGTTTTTAATAACTCTTTTTGCAAAAAGAATTTAAAAGAATGGGGAATATCAGTCATTAAAAACACACCACCCAAAACATTTCTTTAAGTCATAAAGCTTGAAGACATATCCTAAAACCCATCCATGCAGTTGTAGCCAGCATTAAATGTGAATGAAGTCTAGAATGAAGTTCTTCCAACAGCTCTGAAACAATGAAGCCTTTCTGGTCTAAAAATATACCTTTATAATGGAATGCTGTTAGGCACTTCATTTCAATAACTCATCCAACCATTGTATTGTAATTATGGAGCAGTGAAAATGTTAACTTGATGTAGCTGTACTACTACTAGCAGTTCTACTGCTGCTAAACGTGGGAGGAGATGAATTGCTAGAAGTGCTTAGCACTCAGATTGTGCAGTGGGAGCTAGTGCTACAAGCACATATATGGGGGTGTTTTCACAGACCTAAATATACATGATTTAAATAACTGTGTTTTTTCAATGTAGAAGTAATAATTGTCAAAATCTTGGTTTGTAAAAAGTAGAATAATACGATGAAATTTTTAAAATCTCTAGTACACCTCATCAGCATTAACATTTGTCTTCTGTTCTTGTGTTTGACTTGGTTAAGATGTTGTATTTTGGAGCCTAAACTTAAGAATGTATCTTATATACAGATTAAAATTTCTGAAAAATGCAAAATGTTGTTGCTATTAATTAAAATATCACTAGTAATTAGAATATCTTTATTAAACTCTACTTTTTTAAAGGGCTCCTTAGCATGATTTTCTGAGGTGCTTCTGAAACATTTATTTCACAACTCTTGACAGACATTTTTATTCATGTTCTAGGAGCAAAGTTTAAAAAATATCTTGGTCATTCTGCTCACGTGACAAACGTCAGATGGTCCCATGATCACCAGTGGGTTGTTTCCATCGGGGGAGCTGATCATTCTGTCTTTCAGTGGAAGTTTGTCCCTGACCGGAAGTTGAAGGACTCTCTCCATATAGCACCCCAAGGTAAGTAACTAACCAAAAAAACCACCAACAGAAGGGTGGAAGGCAGGGAGGCTAAAAGAGAAGTAAAATTCTTTGGTGCAAGTATTGAAATAAATATTCAAAATGGTCAATCTGCACAATTACAGCAGTTGTTCTTTAAACTTTGCAGGTGCCTGATGCACCTGATAGTGTTGCCTAATACTTGCCCATACCCTGTGAGTTCAGGCTAGCGTGAGTGTGAAAAACCTTTCACTGCTGTGTTTCCTTTGCCAAGGAAAATTTTTAAAGTTCAGTTCATAGATATGAATTTCTGAATTCTGTATGAATCATCCTTTACTAAATTGACAACAACTGGATGCTCAGGTATCACTGGAAAAATAGATTTTTATACTAATTGATTAAAATTTTGAAGTATTCAGATGATAATTTAAGTATCATAACTGTTTGTGTCTGGGGTTTTTAAAAAAAAGCAGAATATAGGTGTTTCATGTTTGGGAAAAAATGAAGATCATGTTTCCACTAGTGACTAATACAACAATTGTTCTCATGATGGCATTTTCTAAAATCAAAGCAGTTAACTGAGTGTGCCTCCCTTGGAAATTCCTAAAGGAATTTAGAGAATCCTTTGGGGAAATAAGTATATAGAGTTGCAATTAAATAGGCTGTTTCACCATTTAATTGCTCAGAGCAGATGAATATGTATCAGTGTGGATCCAGCAAATAGGTAAATGAATACAGATGCAATGCTGAACTTGTCAGTGACAAATGTAGAAGAAAACAGTAATAGGCTCTTCCTACATGTCAGGCTTTAAATGATTACCCTTTTTCTCTGCAGTCACAAAAAATTTTGCCCCTTTCTTCCCATCTATAATTTTTTCCCTCCCCCCTAACCTACTTGAAGAACTTACAGTCGCATCAGTGGCTCACTTCAACATAAGTTTCTCTTTGGACCCTCTGTTAATTCTGTGCAATTCTTGGTTTCTGCTTTATACTCATTATTTCATTGTTTTCTTTTTTTCCTTTCCTCCTAACATTGAAGTTGATAAAACAATTTTAGTTAATGCAAACTAACTCACTCCAACATCTAAAATTATCATCCTTATGGCTTATTTTTTATGTAGCAGCAGAACTGTTCCTGTTAATTATTAGCAGTTTGCGTAGTAGTTAATGAAAGCATTAATTATCAAATCAGAAACTGTAAGCAGTTACTTTAAACACTTTGCGGTTTTTAATTTAGGTTGCTTAATTTTTTATTTCTGTTTTCTGGGTGACAGAGAGTCTGGTTGATTCTAATAGTGATGAATCAGATTCAGATCAGTCTGATGTTCCAGAGCTGGACTCTGAAATTGAACAAGAGACACAGATCACCTATCGTCGACAGGTAAAGATTTTAGTTTCAATGACAGTTGGAAGCTTCCCAGGGTTTCAGTTGGTTGTTTATGAAGACTGAAATCTGAAAACTGAGGAGACTGCATGGAAACTGACCAAAACCTTTAGAATTTTTTTTTACCTGATGCATTCAAAAGATCAAGATTATTAAAATATAGTAATTAATTAATAATTACTATTAAGATATAAATTATTATTAATATTAACAGGGAGAAAAATTATTACATGTATTCCTAGAATGCAAATTAAACCCAAGTTGCACTATACAATCACTGAGTACAGGTATTGTAGGGGATTTTTTTAATTATGTCAGAATAACATTTTTGTGAGTGGTAACTGTTGCTGAATTCTCAGAAACCTGTTTTGATGAATCTTTTAATTTTTAAGTATGCTTTTTCTTAAAGGTTTACAAAGAAGATCTACCTCAACTTAAAGAGCAATGCAAAGAAAAAAGAAAAAGTGCAGCTTCTAAGAGACGTGAGCGTGCTCCAGGGAACAGTATAAGACTACATTTTGTTCATGGGTATGCAAACTATGATTCTTTAAAATGTACAAGCAGACTGTTTGATTTTGTAGATTGGTGTTTATAATTTAATAATCTGATTAAATAGTTTTGGGTCTGTTGCTGTATTATTTACTATTTTTATTTATATCTGTAGAAATAAATTTACACTAAATAAATAGAAGGCTTTGATGCCCACGTACTAATTCTACACATGAATTCTGAAGTGAATTCACACTGAAACTTTAGCTGGTACTTATTGCTTGAATACATGTGACTAAATAAAGCATTCACTAGTTTCACCCATACTTTTCAGTATCTGGAAAGCAATAGTTCTCTGTTGTATTATTTTGATAGCTAGAACAGAAACATCGTTTCATTGAAGATGACCGTGTTCTGTACAAAGTGGTGTTTCTAGCAGTGATTTATTAAAAAAAAAATGTATAAACTGTTTGTACCTAGTCTGAAACAACTTACGTATTCCTCTGTTAGTTTAGGAATTAAATTTAATTTTTAATAGGTCTTGTAAGTTTGTTAAAAATGAGTGTATTCTCTTTTTGTTGCTAATTTGAGTTGCAGAATGACTTTCAGATGCATCCTTGAAATCTTATGATTTCATCTTTTTGATTAGTAGTCTCCCATAAGTCTTCGTAAGTGAAGAATTTTTATCAGAACAAAGATATGGTGTTTTAAAGCAAACTGGTATTAGATGTTACTGCACTAGAATAATGATCGGAAATACAAATTCTCTCAATACAAAGCAAAACCAAAGCCTTTATTCAATTAAGACTGCAGTTCAATTAAGATTGCAAATCAGGTTTTCCTTTCAAAAGATACCTCTTTGCAGAAATACAGCTTCTTTTCAGACATAACTAAATGCACCGATGAGTTACTGATACTGTCTCTCTTTATAATGGCACTTAAACAATTTCTATAGGGTTCCACATGGAATGCTTAATAAATTAATTGGTTGAGAATAGTTAATATTCAACTCAGCAATTTTGTCTGTAGAAGACGTAGTCTGAGTAATAGCTTTGGAAATAATGACGACTGGGAAGCTTGGTACAGAGTTGGGGTTTTTTATTTCTCTTTTTCATGCTCCAGAATTCTCAGCTGAAGATTTTTATATCTGTGTATGAAGTGCATTAAGGTGGGCAGCTGCTGTATGTAGTCTTTAAAATTTAGTCTAGGTATAAAACCAAATGATCCTGAAGAAGATGTAGCACAAGCAAGGGCCCTGGATCTTTGGTATTATTGTTATTTCCTTCACAACAGAAGTGAAGCTTGACCAGAATATCCAGGAATGACCAGAAGTAGAATGTCCTGTTGAGTTCTGTCTGGTTACCCAATGGGCATCAAGAAAACTAATGAAGAATCCATGCTGAACAACAGATTTTTCTCAATGTCCAGGCTGTTAACTTTAAAGTGACCCACATCCAAGTGAGTAATAGGCATATTCTCTGATTCAGGAAGTCTGCTTTGCTTCACCTTTCTTTAGCTGCAATGGAAATGTCTTGGATGTTCCTTGAAAATGTAAGAAGTGGTGTTATTTTTAATTAGGGCAATCAGAAGCTCTTTTTCTTTTCTTTGTTTTTGAGCTTGTTGGTCTTGTGTTTTGAATTTGTCAACTGTCTTGGAAGACAAACTTTTAAAAATCTCATGATATCCTGTGAGAAGTCTTTTAAACCTCTGGTTACTTCCTGTTTTGGAAGGGGATAAATTCAGAGTATGTGAGCCAGCTTCTGACTAACATGGATGAGAAAAGAACTTCTACTAAGAGGTTCATCTTTAAGTGTGTCTTTCTCTAAGAGATCTGATGCACTCATGATCAGAAACATGTTAGTAAATTGGTGTACAAACTTGGCCTCTTTTTGACTATTCTCGTATTTTTATTCTGCCATGTCTTTGGCAGGGTGGTGGTTCAGAAAAGGATGCATCTTTACATCCTTTAAAATATTCAGAAGAACCTTTTTCTTGGACTCAATGATTATTATGCTTTCTTTGTGCTGGCAGGAAATAAAGATGCGCATGTTATACTGATGCTCCTCATGTATCCTCTCAAAGCTATGTGGTTGATTTCACAAGAATTATTTTTTTTATTTCTAAATATTCATAGAATCATAGAATGATTTTTCAATATTCAAAGGATTTAAGCACAATCTAGTTTGAGTTTCAGGATATTCTTTGAACTAACCTTACCGTAAGATGGAATTTGGTAACAGTTTCAAGATGACATGGGAATGCTCTTTAATGAGAGTTTTCTAACACCTTGCATGGATTCCTACAAGTGCCTACAAATAGTATCTGAAGGGAATAACCTGAGTGGGTCCTCTCGAGAAAACACTGCTGTCATGCAGAATGTTTTTTTTTTAATAAAATTCTCCAGCTTTGTGCTAAAGACTCTGTTCTCAGTCATGGTAGTTTTGACATTTGGTTCTTCTAGAGATTTTTGGGGGAGGGTAGGACTACATGTGGAAAATTCCCACATATACTTTGAAGAGTAACATGCAAATATTGAAACTCAGACAGCGTTAGACAAGCTATGGACATCAACTCTTTTCCCAGAGAGGACACTGCTTGTGAGGTTGCTTGTTAGCCAGATATAGATTTTTAAGTGGCAAATGTGGATAGGATTCAGCTTCAGTTTATAGAAGTTACAGTTAAAGTTGTGTGTCCAAAAGGAGATGC
Organism: Acanthornis magna; assembly: GCA_036785705.1. NCBI lineage: Eukaryota > Metazoa > Chordata > Aves > Passeriformes > Acanthizidae > Acanthornis > Acanthornis magna. Next base: position 9,957,301 of record JAWUZG010000016.1, read on the forward strand.
ATTTATGTGTATATCTAAACTTCCATCACAGTCAATGGAGATCCAGTTAGTCATCAGTGGAGCATAAGGAATGGTTTGGCTCAGGTAAAATGAAATGCTGATGGTTGGCCAGCAGGTTCAACTGACTGTATTGACTACAACACTCTTGATTAAAATATAGGAGTTAATGTATCTAACAAACATGTGAACACCTATGTTTACATGTCTTAATCTCAAATTGAATGCAGCCACCGCTATTCATGACTTTGGTATTGGCAATTTTTTTTCCTATATGGCACTGAGGAAGCTACATCTTCTTGTGATAGTTACTGTCATATTAACTGGAATCAATCCTGGATCATTAACTATGGCAGAATGCAGTCTTATATTTATTGTGACTTGTTATATATTATCCAGTAGCTACAATACAGAACTTGCTTTCATTATTATTTAATTTTTAGTTGCTAATCAAGATGATTTGTAAATTTCTGTAGTTTGTTTTCTGCGTGTGAATAAATTATTTCTCTTAATGCTTTTTCTGAGATTGGCTAGTAATCTCAGTTCTAAACTGGTTTAATAATACAGTGATGTAAGTATTTTGGAACTGTGTAGAATATTCTTAGGGAATGATCTTCTACATTGAAATATGCTTCTTTTCATCACTGTTTAACCTAGGCCCATCACTTTCCCTCTGATGAAAGCTACCTGTATAGTCAAGGAGTTAGTAAACTGCCACGTGGGAGAGACCAAATGTGTTTAATTGGGTTACAAAGGGTCTTTGTTGGCACTGCTTGATATTTTGGCAAAATATGTCATATTTTAATGGTAAACAACTGACTGTACTAATTTTTATAATAACTAGAGGAAATTAACTAAAATTAACTTCTATCTCAAGAAGTTATAGATGTGAGTAGTAAGAACTATTTTTCTGCATCCTCGATACATTTTGGATATTTTGAGTAGTCCTGTGATACATGGCATTAATGTACTCAGTTTCACTAGGTTTAATTTAGGGTATATAGGCAATTGTTATGATGAGCTGTGAAAATTCTGAATTTCTGGGTTGCATGTAGGAGGACCTGAAACCCTTTTGCTGTCTTCACACTACTTACTGTTATAGGTGACTGCTAAGCTTGCAAGAAATTGCTTGATGTCCAGTATTTCTTTCAGCATGCATATTTTTGTAGCTGTTTTTTTTTTTAATATATATTTTCCTTTAGGGTGCATATTTGGCCTTTTTTAATTTAATTACTCTGTGCCTGCAAGGGAAATCTAGTGTGGTTAGCAGAGCACAGTGCAGAGTGAAGCACAGGAAAACAATGTCTGAGCAACAATAGGTTCAGGTATCTTCTTTGGCACCTGCCCCTCCTGAGTGTTGTCATGTCCTTAAAATGGTGATGTTACATACTGCAATACATTATTTTTGTTTTCTTTCTTCATAATTACTGCATGTCATTGTATATTCTGTTCCTTGAAAACCTAGTGGCTGTGGGTCAGGCAGAAATCAGCTTCGAAACATCTGCACATGCTGCTGCAGGGGGAGGTTGTTGGTGAAGGGTGTGGGTGGAGGTAGAGCAAAGCATGACTGAAGAGTCTGCCCTTGTATTGTGAGTCTAAATTGTTGGTTACTTTGAGAAGAGCAGGGAGCAGACATATAGCTGAGCCTGAGATCAAATGTAAAGAGAGATCCTGCTAGAGATCTTGAAGGGACAGTAACTCAGAAGACACTGAAAAGTTGCTGACTCGGACCAAATCTGAGGTTAAGAACCTGTCTATGAACACCAGTTTAAACAGGCACTTGGAGGGAGCCTAATTTAAAAGCTTTTATTTCTTTGCTATCACATTTTTTGCTGGTTTAAGAAGTTCACTTTTTTTGTTTGTGATCTAATGAGACCCAGCTTTGAACTTCACAGTGTGGCAGACAGTAGAAAGCTGGGAGGAGAGGCTGGCAGACCTGATGGCTGTGCTGCCATCTGGAGGGACCTGGACAGGTTAGAGAACTGGGCAGGGAGGAATTTCATGATCTTCTGAAAGTTTATGAGATGCAAACTCATTAAATGCAACATTCTGCTTTTGGGGAACAGTGGATCCTGAATCATCTGCTGGTTGGCTTAAAAACTTTATGCAGTGATTTTAGCAATTTTTCTCTAATCAAATACAATGACATAAGTACCATTGTGTGTAGCGTAGGTAAGCCCACAGAAATACACTGTTTGCAAACCTGCTTCATGTATGTGTTGTTTTGCAGTAATGCATAGATCTAGTGTTTATGAACGTGGATCCATGGTTTTTGGCATATTCATTAAACTAAAGTTGGTCAGCTGCCTTACAGATTCATTACTGTACCGGTGCAAGTGGCTGTACTCTGTACATAAGGAAAGATATATATAACTTCATGATCTTAATCACACCTAGGAAGAAATGAGTATACTGAGCTAGTGCATACAGACTTCAGTTGTACTCATGCCAGTTCCTGTATCAGTACAGAAAACAGGAAGGTTTTCCTTCAAAACAGGAAACTATTCTAGAAAACATTTATGTGTTTGTTTTCTCTTATCACGTTTCCAGAAACTGTCAGGTTTTGCTGCCTGGTTTTTGAGCAGTAGCAGATAGCCAAAACGAATACTTTGGACATTTTCTATTCTACTTAACTACATGTTGCACGCCCAACTTCTCCATGTGGTCTGAAAAAATTACTAGCTATTACTTTCTCTTCTAAACTAGGTGTGGAAAGTAATAATTAAGTGCCACTTTTAAACTAGTGCTTGTAGTACTGATGTCTGAATAGTAAATTACATTGATAAATTAGTGTTCCTTTGGGAAAGTATATTAATAACCTTAAAACACCGAAACAGTAATCGGTAAGTAATGTGGGTTTTACATGTGCAAAATTCGTCCAGCAAAATTTTATCTCAGTTTCAGTATACATGTTTCTGACTTTGGTGAACAAACTTCTTTTCTCTAATTAGTTACAGAGGTTACGACTGCCGAAGCAATCTCTTTTACACTCAGACGGGTGAAATTGTATACCACGTCGCAGCAGTGGGAGTGGTGTACAACCGGCAGCAGAACACACAGCGCTTTTATCTGGGTCATGATGATGACATCCTTTGCCTTGCTATTCATCCCTTAAAGGACTATGTGGCAACAGGCCAGGTAGGATTCATGTTTATCTGCAATAACAATCTGAAGTTGTTACTATTGAATTTAGAAAGGCCTTGGTGGTCTTGGAGGAAGAACATCCAGTATACATTTATTCAGGTGAAGGACTGAATTTCTGTTGCAAATGGAATCGTGGTAAAAAACTGACACAAGTGTTTTTTACAGTTCTTTTTATTATGGTGAGAGACTTTAGTTCATAGTTTTCCTGAACCTGTTTTTAAATTTAGAGTAGCTTAATATTTTTTGTTCAGCATTATGTTGCTGCTTCTTGATAACAGGTGGAGGAAATGTGCAGATAAAATACATTTTTTAATGCCTTATTTGTGAACTTAGCTATGTTAGTATTGCATTCATTTACTGTTTCATAGAATGAAGTTAGCAGTTATTACAGTCTGGCATTCCATTTTAAAGCATTTTATTTTTCATTATCACCTATACACAAACTATGTACTGTTTGTGCATACAGCAGAGGGATGTATGTTGCTAGAGTTCATTTTATAATACTAATAATAGTTAATTTTATCTTTTGCCAGACAGTTACTTTAGGTAAATTATTTTCACTCATGTTTGCAGACAAACAAGTCTTCCGGTAAATTTTTATACACCAGGACTTGAATGTTTGATCTGATGTTTCAAGGTTTTTTATTTATACTTATAATTTTTATCATTGTTGCTGTTGTTGTTGTTGTTATTGTATACTAAACTGGAAAACACATAAACTGAATTTTTTAAGAGGAATGAACTTTTGCTTATAATGCTCTGGGTTTCTATAAAAGTGTTGAAATTAACATAACTCTGTAGGTCAGTTAAGAAATTAACCCTAAATATAAGAATTGAGTTTATTTAATTTTGGAATAGTAAAGGCTATGAATAAAAATGTCTCTGAACTTACAATATCTTAAAATACCTTATGCTATCAGCAGAAAGGTACACTCCATTATATACTGTTTTATACATACACATTATATGTGTTATGTGAAGAAACTAGGTAATGCAGTAATCAAATTTTTCATGCCACACTGGTTCAGATTTTCCTGATAGTGGGTGTTCTGAAAAGATTTGGAAATATCTCATGTTAAGTTTGTGACAGAACCAGAAATAGATCCTATTTTTTTTGAGCCTTAAATACCGGAGACTGTTGTTCTGGTTTTGCAGCCTTTTTTTTTTGTGCACTGAGGTGCAAAACCCTTGGAATAGCAAATAATCTTTTAAGTACTGACTAATAAAGCTTTTGTACATAGTTGAAAAGAATAAGCTATATTCAATTACATACCAAGCTTGTTACCTATATTATTGCCATTCTAGTGGAAATTACTCCATGAGTATCAGTGTATTAGAATCTGACTTGTAATGACACCAGAAAGCAACAGAAGTCACCTTGATTTCTCAAACGTAGACAAGCTGACATACTAGCAATAAAAATAACCTTTTATTTTTAGACAGGGAATGATTGATGAAAAATTGATGGAGTAAATATGCTACAGTGCAATCAATGAAGGGCTTTTTTCCCCCCCGCCACAGGAGGACTTTAGTTAATTGTGATTAATGTGCCTAAGTCATCCGGGAAGTGGTATTTGTGAAGTAGCAAAAGGGATAATGTACTGCTATCCAAACAGCAGTAATACTAGGAAAATTCTACCGCTGTAATTTTTTTCGAATACTTTTGGAAGTATTTTTCATTATTATGCTTTTCAAACAACTGTGTAAAATAACCAAGAAATTAAAAAAAAATGGTTATGAATATGTATACTTTCAGGTTGGCCGAGATTCCTCAATACACATTTGGGATACAGAAACAATAAAGCCACTCTCAGTATTAAAGGGCTATCACCAGTATGGTGTTTGTGCTGTTGATTTTTCAGGTAATAAGTATTTATTTATTTATTTATTTACACTTTTCCTCTTCTTTGTGAAAATACAAGCTATTCAGTTCTGCTGAGAAACTGGGGGTTCCTTTACACTGAAAATTTTGTATTAAAAATATTCTCCAGTGTTTAATGTCAAATGAGAGAGGCTGTCTTAAAATGAACATTCAGACCTCCTTTGGAGTCTTGCACATAGGAAATGCAAGAACAGGTACTGTGCTGTTTAACAGCTGAGCTGAGCACTTCAGGATTTCTTTTGGTTGTACGAGGCAGGTGCACAGATCTGGAGTGTTGTGTCTGCTTTACAACTGTGTAATAAAATTTTTGAGGAAATTGGTCAGGTGTGCAATTTTTTCTTTTTTAAACGAAATTCTGAAAGGCATTTGGGTAGCCCACTGATACATTGAGGAAGTTCAGTCATGGAGTTGTTCTGGTCAGACTCACAGGCTCCCTCTCCGCCTTTTACTAATGTTAACAGACTGTCAGTTAAATCCCTTGACATTTTTACACCTCATACATTGAATTCCTGTACCAATATTAAATTTTCTCTGCTCCACTGGCCTCTATCATTCTTTAATTATTTGGATTTACTGGATAAGATCTCTAAAACTCACAGCGAAGATGTGTGATCACAAAGATGAGTGGTTTGTGGTCTTTGATGCTTCTTACTTTTGTTTGTCCTTTTCAAGATATGAATCTCATTTCTCAAATTCTGGCATGGATACATAGCAATTTCAAAGGTGAATACATGTCAGAAAGTCCTTGATCTTGAGTGAGCACAAAGAGTTTGTTTATTGGAGGTTAATGTAGAGTATGTGTCAAAACTTTTCCAAGACTTCATAGTACTCCAAAGTTTACAGGCATTTCACAAATTTCATGGTATTGCTTCAGTGCTTTCCTGTTTAGAAATGAACAGAGATTTTCAGAGTGAATATAAAATTTTCACAAGAACTACCTGTGGTGAATGTTTTTGTGCAACTATGTCAGCAGCTAACTGAACAAGGGATTTAACACAGAGAGCAGCTAAGTGCAAATTTTAGACAGGATGATTTAAAGTCCTATACTTCATCCAAGTTTAAAAGCAAATGGATGAAAAGACATGCCTCTAAACACATCATATGTTTATTTACCTGTTTGTATATTATTCTTAATATTATTTGTGAAATTATAGTATTTTTAATATGGTTTCTTATTATTGCAACATAGTTATCTATCTACTCTCTTAATAATAAATTTCTTATTCTAGCGGATGGGAAACGATTGGCTTCTGTTGGAATAGATGACAATCACACTATTGTACTCTGGGATTGGAAGAAAGGAGAAAAGCTTTCAGCAGTAAGGTAGGAATTTAACTATGTTTTAAAATTTGTACCTAGATTTGCTATCAAATGACAGTAAGCAAAATATATTCATTAAAGAATAAGAGTTCTCTAATAAATTAGCATTTTCTATTACTTAAGTGATATAGGCAATAACATCACAGCCTTAAAAATTCTGTGGAAGAAGTAAATGAAGCTCTGATAGGCAACAAGATCTATTACAGTGACAGCTCAACTGGCAAAGAAAGACATAGAAGACATTGCTGTGTTCTGAAATAGTTTCTTTAAAACTCTATGCACTTCTGTTTACCTCTTAAAGATGATATGTGTTCTCTTCAGATCTTTTTATCAGAGATCACACCTTTCCTGGCATAGTAATTAGCAGTAGTTTTGCGGAGTGTTTTTTTTTCTTCAGGGTTCTTTCCTTTTCCTTTCTGAGTCCTGACCAGCCTGATCTAACTTTGAAGGCAGCTCTGCTTTGAACAGGAAATTGAACTAAATAACTTCCAAAGGTTAAATATTTCTTGGTGCCTGCACAGATTATTTAATATATGTTTATTGAATGGTTTTAATCTACAAGATAGAATCCTATTTCTAATTTTGAGTAATGTTGTTGAAACCTTTGACTTCTTTTTTCCAGAGGATCTATTGCTTTAAATGGAGCAGTAGTGTGAGTGGATTTTGCCCTCTTCTGTCTGAATTCAGTGCTTATACTCTAAACATGGTTCTAGGTAGATTTAAAAGAGATTTATTACTCTCTGCAATACAATTAAAAAAGTGTCAGTTCCCTTTTATCTATGAAGTTCATTATTGCTTTTTAATTTCATTTACTCTCATTTTATGTTTAAACACACATTGAATTTCTTATCCACTGAAGAATGAAAATTCTGAATAGGTGATTTAGATAAAGAAGAGTAGTCCCTTCTGAATTACTTATCAAAAGTCCAGTTGGCTTGACTTCTCTGAAGACATTTGTCTGCCTTTCACCTGCTTTTTTAAACTTTTTTTTTCATTTCTCCTACCCACACAAAGGAGTTGATTAGAGTTTTTGAGAACAGAATCTTTACTTTGAAGATGACTTCGAAGAGTTTGGAAAGAAAAACTGTTTCATGCTTTCTGCCACTAGTTCATTTAGTGATCTGAAATGACAGTAAATAAAAGATTATTGTCTTTTTTAAACAAGGAGCAAAATAAGAGACTGGGGGCTCTCCTGCATTTTAAATTAAGAAAAACAATGTGTAAGCATTTCTTTGCACAGATAGCAAGCATAGTTGAAAGCTGTTTTCTAAACTGTAGGACTGAAGCAAGGCATTAGTTTTATAGAAGCATAGAAAATCTAAAATACACAAGATGTTTTAATATTTTTAGAAACAACTGTAATTTCCATTAAAAATGTAATAGCAGCATAAGTTTTATTCTAACAAAACCAGAAAAATCAGCTAAACAGTGAATGACAATGGCAGTTTGTTTTGGAAGTGAGTGAATTTGAAATAAGATTTACACCTTTACTCCTTTAAGTGTCATTATGAACTGTCAAAGACCTAAATGCCATATACTTAATGCAAATATATTTTCTTTTGCAAAGAAAATGCCTCCTAGTGCATCTTTGAAGTAACATAATTACTCACCTGCCTTGGATACTGAAGGGCAGTGAAAATAGAACAGGACTCAGTATGTTGGTTCTTTGGCTTTCTACTTCCTCATTATAAATTATTAGTAATGATTTGAAAGTAAATGTTAGCAAGATAAAGCAGGTATACATAAAAAACAACAAAAAAAAACCCCAAACAAAGCAAAAAACAAACAAACAAACAAAAAACCAAACAAAAAACCCCACCAAAACCTATTTAAAAATATTAAGAGTTATACTTTTATTTAAATTGTTTTGCTTTGCATTTCAGGGGAAGCAAAGATAAGATTTTTGTTGTTAAGATAAATCCTTACATGCCTGATAAATTGATTACGGTTGGAATTAAACACATGAAATTCTGGCGGAGAGCAGGTAAGGACACTTTTCAGAATTAGAGCATTTTCTGTTGCTGAAAGTATAACTGTTGCATCTCTTACTGTATGTCTTTTGCATGAAAAGCAAATGTTTTCTCTGTATATCTCTTACTTAGCTTTGCCCTAGCAGCAATAATGTTAATTGGCATTATGGCAGTAGTGGAAATTGTTCATGCAGAATTCATGTACATCAACTAACATAAGTCCTGATAAAGATTAATTGTGCAGAGAAAACTCTGTGATGAAAAAAGTTAGTTTTTCTCAGTTCTGGCTCCAACAGAACTTTATCAAGATTGCCTGAGAGTGAGCTGTTGAAATCTATATAAATTATTAATTTTCACAATTGAGTGTGCTCTGTACAGAAGGAACAAAGTGTCTCAGAATATTTACTGAAAGAGCTACTATAAATCCTTTAGAAAGAAATGTTAACTATGATAAAAGCCTGGAGATGGTGATTTTGAAGAAAGAAAGGAAATTGTTTAAAATACCGCTTTTCTCTCTGGCATTGCTCAGTCAGAGGAATCAAATTTCTCTAATGCTGCAGCCTACCTGTGTGAAACTTCAGTGGCACATTGGCAAGGCAGTCACCCCCAGGAAACACACCCAGCAGTGTCAGCATGAGGAGCAGAGTATCAGTGCACCTTAACACGTGGCAGCTTTCTGAAATCTGCAGTGGAGCAGGAATGCACTTGATGGGGAAGTGACACAAAGTAGATGCTCTGAACTAAATCGTCATCACTGCCAAGTGAAGGCAGAGGGCTTCCAAGACCTGACCTCTCAGGACAAGAGCAATAATGAAGTGTCAGATCCTGAGGGACTACTGTGTTATACCACATGATGTTTCCCCGTTTTGTTTTATATCATTGTGATAATATGAATCTTTCTAGGCAGAAGTTACTATGTGCTACAGCTGCCAAATGATTTTAGGTATAAAAGAATTATAAAATTTATGTATCTATAACATTTCTATTTTCCATAGGCTAATGTAAGTAAACCTCTAAAATAAAATTAGAAATCCTGTCACTGAACATAGGTCATGAAAAGGGTGGAATGTGAAGATTTAAACTTTTTTTTTCTTTCAAGACAATTGATTAGTTATTTCTATGAACTGTGTGTGGTAGGTGTTATGATGTGTGTGGTGTTGCATTTTTTGTTTAGATTCAAGTTTACAAATGCACTTTGTTTATATATGTCAATGTGGGTATGTGTATGTATTCAAATCCAGATTCAAGTAGTAAGTTTAAAGTAAGGTTAGGTCTTTTGGGTTTTGGGGTTTTTATTTGTTTGGTTTGGGGTTTTTTGGTTGGTTGGTTGGTTTTGGTTTTTGTCATTATGAAAGTTGACAAATAATAAGAAATTTTACTTTGTGAGATCTCAGACTCAATTTTTTGGGGAGCATGGGTAGACTAAAAGAAAAGGACCTGTTGCTTGGTAAGGTTATATAGTTTCTGGAAAATAATTCTAAGCAGATGTCTAATTACTTGTTTTTGGTCTGAACCAGGAGGAGGACTAATTGGGAGAAAGGGCTGCATAGGTGCATTGGGAAGAACCGACACAATGATGTGTGCAGTATATGGCTGGACTGAAGAGATGGCATTCTCTGGAACTTCCACGGGGGATGTGTGTATTTGGAGAGATGTGTTTCTCATAAAAACTGTCAAAGCACATGATGGTCCTGTGTTCAGCATGCACGCATTGGAAAAAGTAAATAAACTGCTCATTGTTTTTTTTTAAATGTCTGGACAAGAAAGTCTATGATAAAGCTAAACCTATCCCAGACTCAAGAATTCATGTCCTTGTTTTCATTACAGAAAAGCCTTATGTGGTCCAGATTCAAAATAGCGTTTTATGCATGTCTCTTATTCTTGTTACGTAGCATGCTGTTTCTGAAACCCTTGTGGTGCAGTGACACTTTATTCAGTAATTTACACACCTTTTCTCCAAAGAAGTAACAGTAACTGATTTAAGCATCAGTAAGTTCAATGGAATATGTGAGCTTGTGAGAGAGGAAGACCATACTTGTACTATTTTGTGCTGTAATTACTGTCTACTCATAGATGCATTCAATGTGTAGTTCATTAAGTACATTTTCCAGGTTCTCAGCTTCTCTTTATCTTAGGAAAGCCTTTAAGCTTGTGCTTAAACGCGAATGAGTGTTCCAGTGAGATTATTTCTGTGTTTAAATTAGGTATATGTCGGTGTTTTGCTAGGTTAGACTTCCTAATATCTGCATTTCAGAATAGTAGCATTGGACAACACATGTTATTCATACTGGAAGAACGGAATGCTCTGAAGGAAACTACTAATGATTTCACTATTAGCCATACCTGTTGCTTCATTAAATACCTGTATATAATTTTTAAAGACAGAATGGCACAAATGTGCATATATTTGAAAAATATAAGAACTAATCAAATTTTTGTGAGTGGTACTAAGTTTGGTTTCAAGAAATGAGGTGAAATGCCAGAGGGATATGGAGGCTAAATATCAAGAAAAACTGTAATATGTTGATTATCTTATTTTTCTAGAATGGTAGAAGCATACAGGTTAGAACTTCTAAATCCAGCATGTGTACATGCACTGTACAGAACTGTGCTGCCTTCATCAGGAGGAGAAATCACTCATTTTGTTGCTCCTGTTCTTTTCATCTCGATCTGTAGCTCTGTGCATTACAGTGTTGTATATAGTCCATTTTCAGTATTGGCAGAAATCACTGAAAAATTAATGAATTATAAAAATCAATCATAATTAGTGATTTTTATTTCTTTTCCCCCAGGGGTTTGTCACTGGAGGAAAGGATGGGGTAGTAGCTCTCTGGGACGATACCTTTGAACGTTGTCTCAAAACCTATGCCATCAAAAGGGCTGCTCTGGCTCCTGGATCTAAAGGTAACACAGACTTTATCCTATTGTTAAAGAGAACTTTTGTTCTCTTTAAAGTACTTTCTTTAGAAATCTTTGTGAAATTGCTTTCCCCAGTAAGAGGAAATCCACATTTTGCATAACGAATACTAAAATGGTTTTTTTTAAGCTTTATTGATTCTTAATAAGTAATTTTTCTATTGGGACAGGAATGGTGTGTTGTAGTGTCTTTTTGTACATTTGGTGGGTGCAGGTCATAATATTTAGTTTATTATTAGCCTAAATTAATTGATCTAGCTCTAAGTTTCTTATCAGCCAGGTTTGTGTTGGTATTTTTTGTTGTTTTGTTTGTTTGTTGGGTTTCTTTGGTGGAGGTTTTTGTTTGTTTTTTGGGTTTTTTGTTTGTTTGGGGTTTTTTGTTTGTAGTTTTTTGTTGGTTTTTTTGTTTCTTTGTTTTTTGTTGGTTTTGTTTTGTTTTTATTAAAGTGGCAAGCCAAAAGCTTATTTCTGATTATGAAGTTTATTACCTGATCTTTTTTGTTTTGGAGAAAGGAAGGAATTCAGAATTGTGGTTAGTTTTGTAAGGTATTAGTAGTTGATTTTCTGTAAATGCACATGTCTTTTGAAGTAATTAAAGAACATTTTCATTCTTATTTTTCCTGTTTCTACCACTTATTCTTGATCCTAATGCTAATTTACAGTTTCCTGTATTTTCATACTGGAGAGCCTTTTCTCTTCCCTCCCCTTCCCTTAAAATTATGTTTGCTGTATTCTAAAGTATATGATTTGATTTTCAAACATGATGAATATAAGTACTCATTAATGAAAACATTGCACTCCAGACTGTCTCATTCTCATAGCTTGTTTACAAAAAGCTAGATTTGAAGGTACCATAATTGGTACCAATATAGTAATACAATTGATACTTCACATGCACAGAGTCAGGCCGATAAAACTTCTTGATGTGTTACTAAATCCTCCCAAATGAATCCAAACGTTGTTTCATGCAGGAATGTTTTCACTGTTTATTTCTGAGTAGCTCTTTCTACAGTGAGAATATAATGTGTATAAGTGTGAAAAATCTTCTTTAAGGCATACGTGACAATCTCATGTTTTCTACCATTTTAATGTTCTAGGTCTCCTCTTAGAAGATAATCCTTCTATACGTGCCATATCATTAGGACATGGTCATATTCTAGTGGGCACAAAGAATGGTGAAATATTGGAGGTGGATAAAAGTGGACCAATAACTCTGCTGGTTCAGGTATATGTTAGATATCAGTCAAATATGTCATACCACAAACATGATTTTATTGTTTAAGTAAAGACTTGTGAATGAGAAGCACTTTAACTACTAATGAAGTTAGTGAGTTACTATCACTTTTAGTTAGACTAGACCATTACGACTCCTTCATGAGCAAAATAGAACATAGAATTTTATTACTAGTTTGTTCAATGAGTTCATCCTTTCAAACAGACCAAGATCATATATCTGTTTTGAAAAAATGTGTAGGAAATAGTGGATCCTCCATCAAGTTCCTTATTAAATCTTTTTGAATGCTGATTACTCTTATTTTTAAAAGTTGTCTCGATGTTTGTTTTGAGATTTTACTTGTAACTGTGTAAAAAGTTTCAGTTTTCTTTGCCATACCAAACAACTGCATTTTTTAAGCCTGACTATTAAACAGATTTTTACATTGCATCAGCATATTATTTTCTTCCAGAGTTAAGTAAAAATCTCTGGATTCTCTCATTTTTGAGTGTCCAGTGCAATAGATAAAGAATTGTATTTGTTAAAAGGAAGTATTAGAACCCAAGGTAAAGAAAAAAATCTAGTTCATAGAATAGTTTGGGTTGGAAGTGACCTTTAAAGATCATCTTGTCCAAAACCCCTGCAGTAAGCAAGGACATCTTCAAATAGATCAGATTGTTCAGAGCCCCATCCAATCTGACCTTGGATGTTTCTGGGGGTGGGGCATCTGTCACATCTCTGGGCAGCCTCTCCCAGTGTTTTACCACCCTCATCATAAAAAATTTCTTTCTTCTATCTAATCTGAATCTACCCTCATTTATCTTAAACCCATTACCCCGTGTCCTGTCACTACAAGCTTTACTAAAAAGTGTCCCCATCTTTCTCATAAGCCCTCTGTAAGTACTGAGAGGCTGCAACAAGACCTCCCTGCAACCTCTTCTCTAGACTGAACACCCCCTACTCTCTCAGCCTGACTTCATAGGGGCGGTGCTCCAGCCCTCTGACCATTTCTGTGGCCCTCTTCTGGACCCATTCCAGCAGGTCCATGTTTTCCTGTGCTGAGGACTCCAGAGACAGACAAAGTACTGGAATCAGACCAGAGTGGAGTTGAGGGGCAGAATCACCTCCCTTGACCTGCAGGTCACATTCTTTTTGATGCAACCCAGGATACAGTTGACTTTCTGGGTTGCAAGTGCACATTGCCAGCTCATGTCCAGCTTGTTGTCCACCAAAACCTCCAAGTTCTCTTCAGGGCTGCTCTAAGTCCAGCCTGTGTTTGTGCTTGGGATTGCCCTGACTCACATGCAGGACCTTGCACTTGACCTTGTTGAGTTTCATTGCATGAGTTCACCTGTCAGGCCTGTCCAGGTTTCTCTGGACTAATTACTATAATTTTGCACAAGTAGCAGAGTGAATTTTTTTCAGGTGTTCTGTGTTTTTATTCAGATATTTATTATCCTCTAAATAATGCATGTTCTTGCTTTTTTTTTTAAACTTCCTTAAATGTATTATTTCATATTTCAATTTAAAGTAAAAAGAAATCTGATTCGTTGTGTTTTTTCAGGGTCACATGGAGGGGGAAGTTTGGGGTCTAGCTACTCATCCTCATTTACCTATTTGTGCCACTGTAAGTGATGACAAAACCTTAAGAATATGGGATTTATCTCCTAGCCATTGTATGTTAGCTGTTCGCAAATTGAAAAAGGGTAAGATGCTTAGTATGAAAAAAATATTTAACTGATGCAATTGACATTTACAAGCATTATGAATCTTTTGAAAGCAGGACTGTATAAATTCCTTTCTTTGCTCAAATTATTTTATTAATGCTATGTTCATGAGTTATGTAGCCCTTGAGCTAATGAATCTGTAAAGAAGAAATTCTGTGTAGTACTATTGTGAAGATTATTTGCAATTGTAACTTATTTAAGTCAGTGAATTAACAATAAAAGTTGAGCTAATTACATAAATGCTTATAATATTGCAAAGCTTTTTTGAGACTTTGAATCTAGAAATTTTTGGAAGAAGTTTTAGAAGTAATGTTGAAATTCTCTTCTTTGTGAATGTTTGAAGAATCTGGAATGTCAAGAAAAGAGAGGTTATAAAATTTTTACTCGTCATTTAGGGTATAACTAAATTTTATTTTGACAGATGGAAAATCTGTTGTAAGTGTCATCATATAAGGTGGCTTTTTTAGGATTAGACTAATGTGGCCCTAACAAGCTTCTAATGCTGTGTATGCTTTGCTAGACAAAGGAGTACAATAGGCTTTGTCTGTTTGGCATCCAGCAATGCAGTTTGATTCAAACCTGATGGGAAGCTTAATAGAAGATCATTTAGATTGATAAAGTAAATGTAAGAAGAGTTGCAAGCTCACACAAGCAGGGATTAAACAAGAAGGTTTCTAGTTGGCGAGCTCTATTCAAATCTTAAAGCTGATATTTCTTAATATTTTTGAGAATACTTTTGGCAAAAAAAGTCTGATGGCTATTTGATGATGAGACATATTTTGAGATGCTTTGGCAATCTTAAAAAGTACCTGTGTACTGTACAGAGAAAGATTGATACTTCTGCAGACTGAGTAATGGAATTGAAATAATGTTTGTTCATTATAAAAGGCAAGATCCAATGACTGTAAGAAAAATGTCTGTGTAGCACAGGAGTAACTTAAAGAGCAGAAGGCTCAGGATGTTGTCACTGATTGCAAGGTGACAATTACATGTGATAGTGAGGTATTTTTCCCAAGACATGTTGGAGTAGTCATGTAATTTATGAGCCACAAATCAGGATATTTTTGGTGTGCATTTCTCATCTGTGTTCAGCTGAATGAAATTAAACTAAAAGTTGAGTATGGAGAAAGCAACTATAAGATAATGAATGAGAAGCCTTGTGGTGAATCTATCTAAATAAAGGATTGCTGTCTGCAAGTTAATCAGAGGAGCAAATAGTAGGGGAAAATATTTATGTTAATGGAAATTTCTGGCATGAAAATAAGTCTGTATAAGTTGACCATATATAAATTTAGATTGGAAATTAAACTGTTTTTCAGACAGTGCTTGGCATGTTTATGGGAAGGATTCTATGACCTAGTGACTTACTGTTTGTGATAGCAAATGACTGAATTCTGTGAATCCAGAGGGTCTTTTCCACCTGCGTTCTCCTTATCAGAGCAAATGTTTACAAACAGGCAGCACCTGCTACAAAGAAGGAGAGCAAGTTAAAAATATACAGACAATAGTGATTAATCTGTATTACTAATGTAGAACACATGTCAATTAATGAGCAAATTCTAAGATTCTGGGCCTGTGTACCTGTTTGTGTGCTATTGCAGCTTGGAAATTATTTTGGCAGCATCTAGAAAACTTCCTTGGTAATTTTATAGTATAAGAATAGCTTTCCTTTACTAATGGAAAAATAAATCTAAAAGAATAATAATGCACTGTAAATGTACCTGAATGCAATTTCTTTATTCCTCATAGGAGGCAGATGTTGCTGCTTTTCTCCTGATGGAAAAGCATTAGCGGTTGGTCTCAACGATGGAAGTTTTTTGATAGTTAATGCAGATACCCTAGAGGATTTAGTCTCTTTCCAACACAGAAAAGATGTTATTTCAGAGATCAGATTTTCTCCTGGTAAGTGATTTTTTTTTTAAAAAATGAAGATTTTAATATCAAGGTTGTTCAAGTAAGCTTTATCACGTTTAAAAGATAAAAGTAGTAAAGATTTGTAGTACTTTTACATGTAGAAAAAATAGGTCAGCAAAACTAATACTAACATTTTGAAAGACTGTGGTGTGAAGTCCTATGTTGCTTATTTAAGGATGAGATTATTGGAATAGGCTTGCTTATAGCAACCTCCTGAATACAACAGTCAGTTTTAAATCATGAACATCCAGCAACTCCCTAGGGTTCCACTTTAGGAGCTGCATAAGTTTGGCACTTCACTGAGGTTACTGTTAGCTAGTAAGATTACTTGAAACTGATGTGTCAGAAGGTTCTGGCAACTTCTATTTTCTTATTTTCCCCCCCTCAGCACTCCCAGTGAGGCTAGGTGTTTTCCTAACACATAACTCATATTGTAGGAACTCAAAATGCATGGCCTACTTCAGTTAAAATACTCATCTGTTGGAGAAATTTGATGCAAATTACTGATGCCAATTCTCATACAAGATTACTTTCTGGTTCCCTAAGCCTTACCACTCTCTGAATGCCATAAATGCTTAAAATTTCATCAAATGGTTTTTACTATTTGAAAGTGTAATGATATAATATTGTATAGTTCATGCTGATTATGTGATATGAAAATCAGTTTGTTGGAGAATATGTATAAATTAGGAAGCTGATGTCAAAGAATTCTAAATTGCATATAGCTAACTAAATTACAGATTTTACTTGGGTTTAATATGCAGAGCACTATGATTTTTGAAAATGTTTAGTGTTTGTGTTGTTGTATTTTAGGGGCTGGGAAGTACTTAGCTGTGGCATCCTGTGACAACTTTGTAGATATTTACAATGTAATGAGCAGTAAAAGAGTAGGAATCTGCAAGGGAGCCTCCAGCTATATCACGCACATGGATTGGGACATAAGAGGTAAGTTGCATTCATTGTAAACATGTACTGGAAGATTGGTTAAATTATAGACTAATACAACAGTACATCTGTAGTATGAATTTGTGGTATCACTGGCAGATTTGTTTCTTCAGTTTGCAAATACACTCTTACAGCATCTGAATAAACATTAAGCCCATGATTTTTGCTGCCACATACGTATTTAGAAGTTGTGCAATTTGAGGTAAAATAGCTTGTCTCTATAGATTGGTTTGTTTAGATTTTTAAAAAAATCTTTCCTGCTTGTTATTTGACTGCACAAGAGCTTTTAGAGATAGAACAAGGGGAAAGGGCTTTAAGCTGAAGGAGGTTATGTTTTGATTAGGTATTAGGAAGAAATTCTTTACTGTAGGTGTGTTGAGGCACTGGAAACAGCTTCTCAGATAGGTTGTGGATGCCCCTTTGCTGAAGGTGATCAGGGCCAGGCTGGATGGGGCTTTGAGCAACCTGGTCTAGCAGCAGGGGGAGAGGGAACTAGATGGTCTCTAAGGTCCCTTCCAACCCCAAACATTCTATGGTTCTATGTTTCTACTTCTTGAATAATACACTGAACAATGTGGTTGTATCTGTAGCTCAGGAATACGTGTCCTTGTTGTAACACATAGCAGAATGACTGAATTTCCTGTATTCCAGGGTATTAATATGTGATTAATTAAAATACTAAATTTAGTCCTGTTTCATTCAAAAGAAAGGCTGTGCAATCTGTTCATTCATGTTCTTATTCCTCTATGTAATCACTTTTGAAACAGTCTGATTTAATTTGAAAGAGTGTTATAAGTTAGCTTCCTCTGAGAATTTTGAAGAGGAAAGAAACATTGGTGAGAATTTCCCACAGAAATGAAATAGTATAAAGGTATAAAAAATTCACCTGCTTAGGATCAGCCTTTGGCCAGGCAGCATATGTGCTTCTCCATCCCAAGAGCACATACATTGATAGCCAGTTATCATAAACAAGCTTTGAATTAGACCCAGTACTTTTGGTCTACCATCTGATGGGACAGCCATAAAAAGGAGCAAAAAGTGATGATTAGTACAGTGTTCAAAGAGAGGAGAAAGGGTTGTGAATTTAAGGGGTCAAAGGACTCAGATCTCTTTAGAGCACCATATTTCTAAATCCATTATTTATGTATGCAACTTTCTCTGATAGGAACAAATAATTCATGTAATGCTGTTAGCAATAAAAAATTCAAAATAACCTTTCTTTTTTTTTTCTTCTGGAAAATGGAATCTTCTATGTTAACATACAATATGTATGTCACATGTTTTATAGGGAAACTTTTGCAAGTCAACACTGGTGCTAAAGAGCAGTTGTTTTTTGAAGCCCCTCGAGGGAAAAAACAGACAATTCCTAGTTTGGAGGTGAGGAACTGTACTGCCTTCTTGTTTGCAAATTAGAGTTATGATACAGCCATCTATACTACATAAGACAGAATGATGTATAAAATGATAATTTTAAACTTTTTTAATAATAAAATATGTAGGTGATTTCACATTTTTCTCTTCTGTTAAGTAACAGACATTTGGCTGACTTAGTCATGAAAATCTCACTACACTTCTCTGTACCTTTTCTGATACCTAAACACCTTTGAAAATCTCTTGCAGATTACCTTACCCTAGCCTTCCCATGGAAAACCTCATGCTTGTCTTTACATAACAATGCATTATAGCATTATAGTGCATATAGTCAAGAAGAGTATATTGTAGCTGTGATGTTGTTTTGTTTTCTCAGAGACAGAGCATTGTCATAGGACAGAGAGCAAAAATAGATAATATTCAAATAATATTTTCCATGATATTGAAAGGTAGTGTTGGAAAATGTAATTTGTTTTCTTTAGCTTGGAAGTGCAAGTAAGGTAAAGATTTTCAAAATACTTCTTTAGGTTTGGGAATTGAAAGTTAATAGATGTAAAATTACAGGTCTCAAATTAAATCCTGAATGGTAAGAAAATAAGTGATTAATATATTAAAATACTGTCTTTTAGATGTGATGTATCTTTCAGTGCAAGAACTTTTTCTTGAAATCAAATATGGAAGAAAAATGCCTGGGAAAAAGCATGTTCTGTCTCAAATGGGTTGTTTTTGTAGGTAGAAAAGATTGGCTGGGCATCATGGACAAGTGTTTTGGGCTCTTGCTGTGAAGGGATCTGGCCAATAATTGGTGAAGTCACAGATGTAACTGCTTCATGCCTCACTAGTGATAGTAAAGTATTAGCCACAGGAGATGATTTTGGATTTGTGAAACTCTTCCGATACCCTGCGAAAGTAAGTAATTTTCAACTGTTTATGGAGAATATTTATTAATAAATCTGCCTTTTCAAAACTGAAAATTCATCACTCAGAAGAAAATAGTGCTTTTACGTATTTCTCCTTTTGGTCAAAGAAGGCATTCAGTATTACATTGCAGTTTGCAGTGCGTTAAACTTGCATTTACTAAGAATGATCATTCCAGGTCGGGCTCTAGAGCCATCTCCTGCAGTGTCCTGCTGCTGACAGTGACAAATGCATAGGAAAAACTTTTAGGAAGACAATGAACATCTCTTTCTCACCTAGATTTCATTCATGATTTTAAGGACCTTCGTTCTGTCCAATGTCAGTCATTATTTTTCTAAGATGAAGAGCTTTAATATTATTTAATCACATATACAAAAGCTATTACAGAAACACATTGTATTTTTATGTTCTTCAGGTACCTCTAGTTTTCCTGTATATTTGTTGGTAAATGTGTCTTCAATTTTGAAATGTTGCCACGCTAAGGATGGAAATGAAATGTGCACGCTAAGTGCACAATACAGACTCAAAATATTCTATGCGAATTTTATTCAAATTCAGATTATTGTCTCTCTTAGAAAAAGTCATCCAGTGTTTGTTGCTAGAATCTGTTTATAAACCAATTCTTGCATGCTTGATATGGAGACAAGGTTAACTTTTCATCAAGTTGCTATAGGAGAGGCACTTGGCAAATCCTGTGTTGCAAGCATGAAATACAAAACAGCTGAAGCATGAATTGTAAAGATAAGATGATGTCATTGTGCACTGGCACATTTCAGTTTTGTCTATCAGATTGGTTAAATTTCATCTTTGCCTTTTTTTCCCCTTTTTAGGGAAAGTTTGGAAAATTTAAGAGGTACGTTGCTCACAGTACCCATGTGACAAATGTCCGTTGGACCTACGATGACAGTTTGTTGGTCACTGTTGGAGGAGCAGACACCTCTTTAATGCTGTGGACTTATGAGATGGAAGGACATCGGGATAGCAGACAGTGTGACAGTGAAGAGTCTGATCTCGATTCTGAAGAAGATGGAGGTCAGTAATAATTTATAGAACTAGCTGGATTATGCTATTTCAAGAAGACTTTATAAATGGAAAACTGCAAATTTAGAAATAATAATGATTTATAGATTGTTTTGATCTTAAGTAGGAAAGATTCTTCAAAAACGTTAAATAAAATTTGGTTTTGGAGAAAGGACTGATAAGCTACTGTGAAGAAAATGATAATGAAGTGTTTGAATTACTGCTTTGAGTCAGAGTATATAAACAGACTCTTGACATCTTTTAAATGAAAAAATAATAAGTGTCAATTATACATAGGTACCCAAAATCTGTATGTATAAAATAGAATCATCACAGTTTACATTTGGTCACTAATTCTAAAGAAATTATACTGAAATCTGTATAATGTGAGATCACAGTTGTCTTGATGCTATTGCATCTGTTTCCATAACATGAAAGCGTAGGAGACTGAAGTAGGCTGATGTTTATATATCTATTGCAAGGTCATAGTATCAGTAGTTATAAAGTATTAATTGTATTTTGTAGCATTAACTTCTGCTGGTTTTGCCATACTTATGTGTTCTTTCTCATGTTATTATTCCAAGGGTTCATGAGCCTCCAGACTTATTTACTCTTCTCCCAAGTGCAGTTTTTCCTGCTTGTCAATTCCTCAGTGTTCAAGCATTTTAAAAATACCACTGCCTTGCTCCTTAAATAGTTCTGTGTAATAAATTAACTTCAGCTGTCACTAAAATGTGCTAAATGATGAAGAAATACATTAAATATTAGAGACATATTAAACATCCATTGGAGAAGAATTTTTAATCACTGTCTTTCTTCTTAAAAGGATTGAAGAATACATCCACAAAGTAATTTAATTGCCTATAGGAGGTCTTGTCAGCTTTAACTTCCTTAGTCAAAAATTCCAATCTTCAGAGTTTATGTTCAGCTTCTGTGACCTGTTAGAACATCTTAGCCCTATAAACTTCCCTAGGCTCTGGTGCTTTGCACAGAACCCTCTTAAGCTGTGTGTTCAAAAGTACTCTAAAAGAGAGTGAGGTCTGTGAAACTTTACAAGAAAAGACATTGACATCTTTATCCACAAAAGTTTCTCTTGGTCAGGTCCCATTAATTTCAGTTAGAGTTAAGGACTAGTCGCAAACACTTTGTTGGCATTAATAGTCTCTACCTCTGAAAAAACAAAGTAATGGAGAGTAAGTAACAACCCTGTCACCATTTAGCTTTTCCCACAGTTTATTTTACTATAGCAATCATCATCTTGATATGCCTTACTGTCCCTAAGCATTGTGTAGGAACCTTGTGCAGACCTATAGATTCCATTGGAATGGATGGATCCTGGAACTGAGAACAACCAGGAACTGAATGTTACAGGTCTTAAGAGCAGGTGTCAGGTAGTGAGGTCTTTTATTAGTGACCATAGTTAAGGCCAACCAAGCAGAAACAGGGTAGCTTTAAAAGTCCCTTGACTCTTTAATAATTTTTTTCCACAAAAATATCATCGGGAATTTTTTCTTTGAATGTCTTTTATTAACAATGTTCATGTTTCCCAGCTACTTTCTTTCTGTTGTGTATTTATGTTACTAATAATAAATGCTATAATTGTTTTTGTAATCTACTACATTGTTGAAATCTGCATAAATTGCGATTAAATTGTTTTTCTTGTACCTTATTTTGGTTTGATACTGTTCCCTCTGGTTTTGTTAGGATATGACAGTGATGTAACAAGGGAAAATGAAATTAATTACACCATCAAAGCCTTATCAACAAACATTAGACCAATGTTTGGAATTAAGCCTCATCTGCAACAAAAGGAGCCAACCTTAGATGAAAGGTAATTACTAAATTACAATCCTAGCCAATAAATCAACCTGAAAAGATAATAGTGAAAGAAAATTATATTGGAATATATAATTCTTAACTTAGAAGGATATGTATAAAAAGAATGTAAATACTTCTTTGGAGAAGAAAAAGAAAGGTGACCCAAAGAACTAGGCTGTGTTTATTTTTTGGACAGCACAAAAGACTATAGATAATGTATGCATATTTTTATGCTTGGGAAGCTCCTTGAGATTATTGAGTTATTTGCTGGTGTTTAATAATATGTTATTTTTGAAACTTAAATACCGAGTGATAGTTAGTGATGGCATTATTGGCCTGAACCTGTACAATTTTTTTAGTGAAGGACAGCTCTCCATTTTTAGGTTCTGCCAACAAGTTGCTCCAACGAATTCAGCTCTAATTGCTCTTTGCATTGTTTCTGTTTCCGTGTAACTTCTGCCTTTCTTGGAAAAATTCTGTCCACAGTGGTTCTGCAGTCTCTGTTAATGTATCTTGGGAAATGAAGTTGGTTGCTTTGCAGTGTTAGTTCTATATCTTGGTTCGCTATTGTATGCTTTGGAAGAGAATGGGATGGGGAGCAGACTAGAATAAACCCAGAGGATAAAGTAGATGCTAAATATGGAAAACAATTTATAACCTCCAGAACATTATCTGTTGTAGAATCTGCAGCTGACCACGGAACCCGAAAAGTTGTTTGCTGTCCGCAAAAGAAATGTGGACAGTCTATGTGAGGAAAAAGGAGAGAGGGATTCCTAATGTGGCAATTGAGAAACGCAGATACTAAACAGGGAAATGAGGAAGACAACAGGGTATAACTAGGTGTAAGGATATAGTGAAACAGGAGAGCAGAAAGCTTTGCAGGAATGCCAGGATGCATGTTGCAATGCTTATGCCTCATTCCACAGCGAAGCTGGACAGGTCTGTGATACCCTTGTTGAGAAATATAGTGTGACTTCTATGGGAGTTTCATGTCATCTTTTAAGTTGTGTTGCTGTAGGAGAGAGTGGGATGCCTGTGTATAAAGCTGTTCCCTGTCTTTCATTTATAATGAGAAATGGTCTTTCTCTTTTAATTAGATGTATTTGATGTGGAAATCAAAAAGAAATAATGTGCAGGGTATGAAAGCTATGATAATTTTTTTTTTTTTTTAATGAAATTGTAAACCTCTTGTGTTTCTTTCAATAACTGTTTCTAGAAGCTGAGTGAATTGTGTTGTTCAGTTTCAAATAAGATACTAAGAGATTAATTCTGTAGTCAGGTAATTAAATTGTGATTCAGAATGCATAAAAGTTCATGAAAAAATTCCATTGCCTGCATTGTTGAAAAGTTTGAGGCCCTAAAACTTGGAAGAAAAATTTTTAGTGAAGAATAAAACCAGACTATGGTTACTGTACGTATTTTAACTTCAGTTCTGCTGATGTTAATATTGTATAAGATTGGTAAATATTTTAGTCTACTGTCATAGATACTAATTTTTATTTTATTTTTATTACTCTTTCCTTTTGCTTCCTCTGAAGGCAGGGGGTAGTAAGGTAAGTTCATTTACCTGAAGTCCAGGATTAAATGCATTTTAATAACTTAAACTACGTGGGAAAGTAGTTACAATTTGAAATAGGAGTGAAGGATTTACCTC
Organism: Acanthornis magna; assembly: GCA_036785705.1. Lineage (NCBI taxonomy): Eukaryota > Metazoa > Chordata > Aves > Passeriformes > Acanthizidae > Acanthornis > Acanthornis magna. The sequence continues at coordinate 9,981,110 of JAWUZG010000016.1, forward strand.
TTTACTATTAAATAGTAGCTCGTTAATGGGTAGAAAAGGGTAAGGGACAAAGAATAAGTGCAGTTCTTGCTCTGAGTTGGCATGAGTGAATGCCAACTGTAGAGTATGTGGGAGGAGGTGATCAAACCTCATCCTCTGTTCCTCAGTACTTTGGAGTGGCTAAGGAACAACTTGACTTCAGTGTCCGAGTTGCAGAGCTTGCCTAGGTGCTTGTGGCTGTCTGTAGGATGGTGTCACCGTGCTGGTGCAGAGTCCAACAGGGAGCAGAGTGCAGGGAGCACAGGTGCCTGAGGGTCTGTGTGAGCACAGCACCGTGTCTGCAGCCTCTGCTGCTGGTGCATCTGAGCTGCTGGGTCCACATCGTGCTCATATGGGAGTCTCGAGCTTAGAAGCCTGCGTCAGGTTATGAACTTTTGCAAATGCTCTATTTAGAATATGTGCATATGCAAAAACACGCTGTTAAATTTGCAGCACACCAAATCCTTAGGCTGTTCCTACCCTTCAGACTTGTAGACTTAGCTGCATTCATGACAAGAACTCAAGATTTCATTCAAATTCAATTGGTGTAAGATTTGCTTGCAGTGTTGTTTAAGGCCAGCTCTACTAATGATATAGTATTTTCTAGCAGTGAAATTACTGTCCTATATCATTAAAATTGGAATACTTATTTTAACTAATATTGAAAACACAAAATGGCCATACTGTGAGGCAGCAGTTAGGTCTGTAATTTGAATTATTTTTAATTTCTGAATATTAATGTTTATAGATAATCTTTTTATGTGAAAAGATGTGTACTGTGTGTCTAATATGATTGCAAGCATTATGGATACTCAGCAGCACAAAATACATTTGAAAACTGTTTCTATCCTTTACTAAGAGTGCTTTCCTAGTATGTTTTTGTGCTAGGTAAATTACTCAGAAAAAACGTCCATCATGGTTGATTTTGAAAACACTTCTGACTCAGCTACTCCCTGATCTGCACAGCACTGAAGGTTGGGAGGTGCCTCTGGAGAATAACATTCCATTTTTTTTCTGTTCTTATACTCCCTGAAGTTCGCTATTTGCCACTGTCAGAGGGGCAATGCTGTGATTAATGTACCTTACAGAAGAATGGCTCTAGCAAGAGATCTCAAAACTGAACATCCAGGAATTTCAGTTAAAATTTTTCATCATAAGTTTTAAAGCTTTGCAAACTCATAAAACCATTATTTAGTCTATGTGCTGAGATCTCTTGCGTGAAAAGATCCCAGTGGTTTATATATTTTGAAAATTCCTTTGATGTTCTGCATACATGCCCAGTAATAATTCAAAACCAGGTGTTGTGGCAAAACTGCCTCAGATTTTATTTAGCTATTTATTTATTTTTTTCTTGAGGATTTTTGGGTGTATGTATGGTAGCATATAGACAGATGCAAAAATAAATAACCTGTTTTAGATCCTTGTGTATTCAAAATGGGAAGGAAATTAAAAAAGTATTTACAAACTAGTCCCTTACTGACTGAGAAGTGGAGCATTTTTTTGGTAATCAATACAGACAGTAAATATCTAAATTGTACTTCCAAGGCAGTGAGAGAGGGAGGAAGCTATTGAAATGAAACATTTTTAATTGAAACCTCACAATTATCACCTTGTAATTGCCACTGAAGGAGAAATTCTGAGATTTTATACAAGCATCTTCCATATATGTTTTGGGTGAATGAACAGAATGCAGTTACATTTTTCTGTTTACTAATCTAGTGGCTTGTGATATGAATGTAAATAATACAAATTTCAGAGCTCTTTTTGTAAAAAATTGTCTTTCTCTTCTCTTTTCATTCTGTCAATTTTTGTGATTTGGGAGAGGGGAGAAGCCACGAGTCAAAATGAAAAACTATAGCAAGGGAGTTTCGGACTTTGCATTAGCAGCTGCTTCTCTTTCTGTTTGCCCTATTTGCAGAATAAATTAGATTACAGGAAATTTAAAGTTAACTTTTCTAAAAAAAAAGTTTTAGAAAACAGGGCTTTTTGAAGCCAACCTTTTTGCCCATTGGAATGTGCATTAGTACAGGGCATTAACCTTGAGACTGAAAGCCCTGAAATTTCAGATTTCATTCTTTACAAGCACAAATTTAATTATTGTTAGTTACTTATATTACAAGCTGTAGACTAGAACAACATGATGGAAAAGAATGGTCTCCCTTTACCAGTTTGAGGTAATTATTTATTCCTCCCAGAGCTGAGCTAGAACTCATCTCTTTGAGGAAGTGAAAAAGCCAATTGCTGAAGTATCAAGGTTTACCAAATAATCTCTGTTTTTGAATGCAAAGAAAAAATGTATTCATTTTGAAACAAAAAAGGAAATGTCTAGAGAAATGTTTGTGTGGCCCAGTGATGATAGTTGGAAGATTTGCATTTGGTATATGATCTGTTTAGATTGGTTTTATTAACAGAATCTAAGAAGTTCTCTGAGCAATATGCATTTTTTGAAGATGGATTATGGATGTATTGCCAGATAGGTTGAATACTGCTTCAAATAAGTCTTGCATATTTCAGTGATGAAGACAGCACAGAAGCCTTAATGAAATCTGCCCTGTACTAGTTAGGCATCCAATCATATCTCCAGATACGTAAATATTTGCTACCTAATAATTTGGTATGTTATGTGTGGTCCACGTGGAATATGTTGTTCAATACTTAAATCATGAGATTGAAAAAGTAGAATTGTAATTTAAAGAATTGAAAATGCCAAATGGAAGCTAAAGCATTCCTCTGACTGTATGAACCTTTGTTTTGGTGGACTCAGGGGAATTGTAAGAGAAAACTGCTCCGTTCTTGGAGAATCTCTCATTTCTCCTGCATTACTGTGGGAAATATCTGGAGATATTTGAATTCTGTAGTCCTTGAGGAGTTGCATGCTATTGACTGCAAAACCTGTTCAAGCTACATTTGGATTTTATTGTGAGAGAGGTTTTGCTGTTTCCTGTATGAAGAAATAGTGCATTAGTCTTGCACTGCAAAAGAAAGTTAGAACTGATTAGAAGACATTCAGTAAAACACATTCTTTTCAGTAGGGAAAAGATTTATTTGTGAATTGGTGAGTTGTTAACATTCTGTTCTTAATTTTCAGTACATTTTTTCCTGAATTATTCATCAATTATTTTTGCTTAACTTATAAGTGAAAAAGACTAACTAGTGTTCTCCTTGCCACAGCGAAGTTACTTGGTAGCTCTTAAAAGAAAAACTAATCAAACTAGTGGAAGTGTACCAGCTAATCAAACTAACAGAAAGTGCCAGTGCATACTACAAATATTAGGAAATTATCTAATGCCCATATGTTCTAATGGTTAATAATTATTTTTGGCTAGTCAAAATATGGGACTATTCCATCATATATGACTGAGGAAACCCACCCAGTGCAAAGTATCTTCAGTCAACATAAACTGAATTAAGTAGTCCTGAAAAAATAGTACGTATCAGTAGTGCTCAGTACCCCACACGTTCTGACTAGCTGAGATAATTGTATTTTAGTACAAATGAATGTATTTTTGTGAGTGAACTTGAACATCTGTTTTTAATAGTGAGTTGTCTCTTCTATCCATCAGCTTATTTCGGGAAGTTGTGTTTGCCGATTCTAAACACTTGGTGTAGTTCAGAGGTTTTTGGTTCTGCTTCTGCTTTATTTCTCTATTTACAGTAGAGTTACTCCAAAGAATTATATTCTCATGTTCATAGTTCCCATTTAAATGAATGGGAATTTTCTATTCAAGTAATATATTTACATAGTCTATGAAGTGAATAATCCCCCTGTTGTAAAAAGAAGTATACAAACCAGGAAGTCAGTAATAATTATCTATATGAATACTTCACTGGCACCTAACTTTTAGCCAAACTTGTATAAGTAATCCTTTTCTCTTTCCCATCTGCTGCTGAAAAGAGGTTCCAGGTAATGCTTTTATTTTGCTATCTTGTCCATCTTTTACTGCCACCTCCCATTTTCCTTAAAAAGCCATCTGTCATGTTGGGTGCCGTACCATGCACCTATCACTTTTCAGAATATTGCTGTACTAAAAATCTGAAATTTATATATATTCATTCATGTAGTTCTGTTTCATACAATAAGCTAAATATTTTTTTACCTCCCAGTAGGAACTCCAACTCCAGGAACAATTATACTTTCCTATGTTTCACAAGTTGTATTTTTTGGTATTATTTATTAAAATATTAAGATTCGTGCTCTTTCCAGCCCCCTAGTGGACAGCTGTTTTACATTTGATGGGACAGTCTCACCTGGCTTGTCAAGGTGTATATGTTAATAAATTATTTAAGTATTAGATTCCCTGTATCTGCATTAGTGAGTATAAACTGGCACTTACTGCTCATAGAACACATGAGAATAATTATAAGTAGTTTTTGCCAAGAAGCAGTATTTAAGAAACTACCAACCTTTGTTATCTTTTAATGGAAATCGGGCCTCTGTAAAGTTTCACAAATGACTTCCAAGAACTTGCCAAGAGTAAATGGAAAGAAGTTCTTCTTACTTTTAAAATTAATTCTATACTTCATGCTTGCCAACTCCTTTTGGGGAGGGCACTGCAGGACACTTCATGCTGAAGAGTAGTGCAAAATCAATTGCTAAGTTCTCTGCAAGTCCCCCTAAGTACAAAGTGCAGCTTTGGTGCTCCGCACAGGAGGGGACTTTTTCTTTTGTAACAACAGCTGTAATTTGCTCTATGAAATCATGCCCAAAATAATACCTGTATTTTTAAACCAGAAATAAATACTGTAATTTACGCTGTTATAAGTTACCACTGAACTCAAAGAATTGGTGGTAATTTACATATGCAGTATAACAGAACATCGTATCTTGTTCTGTTAGTAACTTTAGAAATTCGGTAACAATGAGGAAAATAGGGAATGAAAGGCAACATCATACAACAATAGGTAGTAACATTGAAGCTATGTCTAAAGCAGTGAAAAAGGAATTTCTTTGTTTCAGAAACCACTTCGAAATGCTTGTACTCATTTTTTTATGGTTTCATAACAAGAAATATTTAAATATATATACAAAATCTATTTTCATTTTGAAAAGAAAGTGCCAATATTGAGGCATTTATTTCCCTTATGATAGATGGCTGGACCTCTCCTTCCACATGCTCAAACTGACCCTATCCATGTGTGAATTCACCCCAACATGTTATTCATGCTCTCCTTCCCATCTTTTCCACACAGTTTTTGGGCATGCAGCGAGTTATGCATACAGGTCTATGACCACAGTGTGTTGGATATGCCATTAGTCACCTTGCTGCACATTAAATAGCAAATTAAAAATATCTTCAGCTTTCACACCTTTAGAAAAAGCACTGGAAAAGTGTATTCTCGTGTCCTTCAACATTCCTACTTTTAAATGCAGGAAAGTTGTTAAAGTTGTTGTCTTGAAACTTTATTTGGGAAGCAATAGATACGTGCTTGTAATTTGCCTTCCGGTTCCACTGCTCTGGATCAATATGGAATTAATCTTTCCTGGACAGATACATAGATAAATGGTTTAGGTGACCTGTGAGATAATAAAGCTGAGGAAAAGTTGTCAAGTTTTCCTGACCAATGTACATTCACTTTATTCTGTTGTATGGTAATGTACAAATGTAAATGTACTCTCATGATTGCCTAAAGATGATAGCAACCTGTATTTGTATCTGTACAGCCTTTAAGTATAGATGGTCTTCTCAAGCAGTTGTAAAGTATGAGATTGTTTTACCTCTTCTCCCATTCTGTCACAAGGGATTAACACACAGCAAATGTTATAAAAACACCACATTCTAGAACCAAGCAGCACAGAAATACTCAGTTCCAGTAACATAAACCTCTGTCAGAACCACATCCTTTCAGTTTTTACCGATTTCATCAAACTTCAAATGTTCTTCTACTATGTTTAGTTTTTAGTATATTTAGTTTTCCCCCTCCAGCTCATTTTTCCCTCTGTGTGTCAGGGACATAAGTGAATTAGGGCCAGGGTAGGAGAGAAGCAAAGAGATGAGGTTTGAGTGCTCTGTGTCAAATACGAGGCTGACAGGTAGAAGGAAGGCTTTTTATGCTGTGTTCTGTTAATTTCTAGAGGAACAGTGATGAGACTGTTGAAGAACTGTCCATGACAAATCAGAAATTAAAAATATGAAGTCTTTTGAAGCATTCTAGAGTGAGCAGGAGGTGGTTTGGGCAGTGTTACTCAGTCTTCCCCTACCCTCATCTGTAACGCAGGGCATTAATTATTGATATGATTCTTAGTCTGCTGTTCAAAGTAACAGAGAAATTTTTTTGACTGCTAAATCTAGAATATGACATTTTTATTCTACATGCTGGCTACAATGTAATCTACAGGAAGCCGCATTTAAAGATTTCCTTGCCCTACGAAAAGCATCAGCATGCTTCTCTCTCGGCTAGAAAAGCTGTCTGGAACAGAGAGGAGTATATCCTTTTCTACTTTCCCTCCTTCGGGAAGGTTTGCATTTTTTCCTGCTCTGTGTGTAGACTGGCAATCCTATCTTGGGTGTTGATGCTTCCCAGCAGAGTTAAGGTGGCTTTGTGATTTTCTCTTTAGTCCTTAATATGTCTTTGACAGCTGTATTTCTTCTTCTCCAGAAGCCTTTTTGAGTTCTACAACATGCCAGTAGAAGCAGCACACACAACAAACAGCATGCCAGTCTCACATTTCTGCACTACTCCCTACTCTACTTGCTGTTTGATTTTATTGCTGCTGCATGGGATGAGAGAAGAGGTAACTTGGCAGTGGAAAGCTGATTTTTGGGGAAACTAATGGTTAGAACTAGCAGAATCACTGGTTTACAATCTTCCAATTTTCGACACTTCAGCATTGTTCCCAATTTCCATGTTTAAAATGAGAAAGGTACATATTATGTTTACTTAATTAAAAAAAAAAATTTCGAAGTCAGCACTATGTAAGTAGTTTTTAAGAAACCATTTCTGTACAAATGCTTTTTAAGGAGCTTGCATTTTTAAGTGTGCTCCTAGTTGCCTAATAAATGAGCAGCAGTTATGGAAGTATCAAAGGAATTCAGAAATTTTAATTACAATTGAAAGTAAAATTGTAGATAGGAAAAAAATTTATCACCTCTTAATATCATTAACTTGTTACACAAATCAGTTATTAAATATGTTTCAATAACTATAATTTTTAACAGTTTATGTATAATGATGGTTACGTGCAATTCATTTGACTTGTTAATCCTATTAATTCTTTAGAGACTTTTGATTGCACAGGCAGAGAATTGGTTATTATTTTGTCATTTAACTTCAGAGGTTCTAAGCACTAGAATTTCTTCTGTTTCAAGCAGTACTTATATTGATATGCAAAAAATTCAAAACCACTTCAAAACCCAAACAATTATTTGTAATATTTTGGGAGATCAGTGTGACCATTTAAAAAATATTTGGGTGAAAAATTATTTTTAGGAGAGAGGAGGGAATCTTAACGTAAATTTACCTCAGATATTTAATGAAGCTGTCTGATTTATTCCTCTCTCTTCTCCTCCACCTCAGCAAATATTAACACGAATTGGGCTATATTAGTTTCTCTTTTTCTCTGTCTCTTCATTTACTTAAATGAACAAGGCCAGATTTTTATTCTCTGTATCACTGAAGTGCTTTTAGAAAGCCCATTTCCCATATTGAATCTGTGCCTTTAAATTTTTGTTGATGTGTTTCAGTAGTTTTTCTTGATTGTATTCCATTCAGTTTAGGTAGCACACAATGATAAGAAGACTTCTGTGGCCCTGGGAGATACCTGTTGCCTCCTGATCAGTGTATTTGTAACTAAAATTGCTCATCTGCTGTGAAAGTGGGGAACAAATACGGTCAAACTTTTTTCCTCTTTTAGATGACCTCTCTCTGTATATGCTTAATATGGTAAACCTTGTGAGCAGATGGAAGATTTTCTCTGGTGATAGTGTAGAACATTCTAAATGAAAGTGTCGTTTCTTTACTTTTCAAAATGAAAAAGTGAGAATTCTGCCTAGCAGTGCTATTGTCGTATGGCAGACTCGATAAGGGAATGCTTGAGTCAGTGGTGATAGGACAGAATAGAAGACCTGGAAAAATAGCTTGGCAGGCTAGGAATCTCACATCAGTTACAAAACCTGGAAAGAACCAGCTGAGACAGTAGTGATTCAAGAGTGATCATGAAATTGGGTATTGGGAGTGCTGACAGAAATGAGATCGATTCCGTGCTTCCTGTTTTTTTATACAAGCCATTGTGCTTGTATCGATGATGAAGACAGCCCAGACCAGGCTTGGTTTTCTTTTTCTCCTCTTTTCCAAAAGTTGGGAGGTTATTTTTTCACCTTCACATACTAAAGGACAGCATGCTATGACTGTGGGCTAGGTCCAGACTATGACTAAAAAAAAGTTAAAATGTCTTGCTTTTATGTCTCAAGGTGTATGTGAGTGCCTTGTATTTGCACACCTCAGAGAAGAAAAAGAGTGTGTAACTGAGGGCCTTTGAGAATGTAGTCTGGGGGTACATTCCCACCACAAAAATTTCAAGCAGGACTGAAAGAGTATATTTAAATGCTGCTACCTTTTAATATTTGTCTCTGAAGAAGCAGACCTTTAGTGCATGTCCACATTGGGCTCCTTTTCTGACCTTCCTTGCTATGTGTGGTCAATGTCCCCAGATTTTGCCTTTGCTGCCAGTTTATTAGAAGTCTGTTTTCTAATAAAAAGAATTTTGGAGTAGCAAAAAGCAAGTGTTAGATTACCATTCTTTGTGAAGTTACAGAAGTCTTTCTCCATACTTCAGGTTAGTGTTCTTTGTTTTAATTTGTGCTTACCTATGAATGAATATGAAATATGAGCCTTGGTTATCTTCCTTCATGCCTTGAATTTTCTTTTTAACTTCAAATTAGTATTTAATATTTTGCTCCAGTAATAATTTAATGCGGCCCATATTTTGCCCTGTGAAAAGATTCATAGTGTTAACTAAATGCGCAGCGTAAAGTAGCAATATTTCTTGTTAGATGCACACTTGGATTTTCTATTGTATAGATTTCACATTTCATAAAATCTAGATGTATGATGCTGAATTAAATATTTCAAGTATCTCCCTCTAGTCCTGTCTAACACAATAGGAAGCTTTAATAGACTTGATCACATTTGGGTGATCCAAGCTCTTGACAGACTTCTTCAGCAGACAGAAATTTTTCATCATCTGGGATTTTTTTGTAATTTTTTTCCACAAGTACTTTACAGACTTCTAAGAGTAGACGAACTAACTGGAATATCTCAGAACACAGTTTATATTTGCAGTGTAATTTGTATTATGATACATATAAATATTTAGTTTGGTGATGTGACATCAATCTATACATTGTACTAAAATTAGGCAGGAAAAATGAAGAAATAAATCTAAGAAAGTGGTATTTTATTTGAATAACTGAAAAAAATGCTTTTCAACTGTCATTCAGAATGCACAGTGTACAGATAAATCATATTCTATTGTTCTTAGAAAAGACAGTCATTATTTTGAATCAAAATCAGCACTCAAAAGCAGAGATGAAATTAGAAGTACTTCATACTAAAAAAGAATGTGAAAGAGGCCTGTTGCTTCATGTTTGATATTAGTTTATTACACTGTCGACTTGATTAAATCATCTGGATGTCACTGAATCTATAAATAGAATTTATTTTTAAATGAATAGTTCCTCTTAAGGATCAAGCTTAAAGGATTGTTGTCACAGCCACAAATGTTGTGTCTAATCAATAATCAATGCTCCTGCAAGTTACTAGGAATAGTTGCATACATTTAATAAATAAAGCTTATTTGTTTGTGTGTTTCTTTGTATAGGTACAGTTGAATGTAATGTGAAAGATGTTACAGATATTTGTTAAACATATCTAATTGAGATTTCTTAATTAAATCTGGGCTATTCAGAACAGTGGAACATAAGTTATGGCTGTTACTCGTGTGTTTACATGGTCTTGGTTTACTTCCATGTGAGCTTTGATCAATATCTCATTTCAGCTGATGTAAGAGTGAATGGGCAGGTGCATTTGGAGTTCTTTACAAATTATTACAAAAATAGGAAAAGTTAGGGGTCTGCTGGAGGCATGTGGGAACAGGAATTATTAGATTAATCAGGTAAGCCTCTAGTAAGTAAAATTGTCACGGAGAAGATGAAAGTACCTTAACAACAGAGCTTGAAAGAGCTAAGAATATTTTAAAAGTGGTCAATCATTTTAAAACAAGCTTTTGCATTAAGCGCATGGATTGCTGAAGAATTAGAGAACCTAGCATGTTAAACAAAGGATTTTTAGGCTTTTTCTTTCTCCTTTGACAGAGGTATTTCTTTTGAAGATGAATACAAATAATAGGAGTATTAGTTGAGTGGGACAGGGCTTTAAGACTTTCCTGTGCATTAGCAGGTTGGAAGGTACTGTTAGTATGGAATGGGTGACGGACAGCCTTCTCTTATTCACAGTTCTTTATTTCAGACCACCAGTTAGTAGGGCATTGCCACAGCCGGAGAAACTTCAGACAAATAACGTGGGGAAAAAAAAGAGACCTATAGAGGTAAGAAAAACTTTGATCTCCTCTTCTTCTTTTAGGATTTTGTTTTCCCAGAAACTGACATGCCTGTGAACACATTAAATGATTGTTTTATTCGAAATGTATCAAAGATGGAAATAGTGAATAGTGGCTAAATAGCAGAAAAAGTGGGAGAGAATTTTTTCTTGTAAATAAAAAAAACCCCTATATTTCTTTTTCTTGCAAATGAAATGGAGTATAACATAATTCTTAGTAATAATAAAACCTTAGAACTGGCTGTAGAATACAGGATGTCTTGTTTAGATAATGGGATTGTTAAAGGGTGTATTATTGCTAATAAGACCAAGCATTTTTTTACTCCAGTCTTTTTAGAATTAATTTTAAAACTTCATTTCAAGTTCATCATTGATAAAAGTTTTTAAAATAATTTTTAAAATTATTATATTAATAATGAGTTTAGCTTTGGCACCTCTTTTTTCATTACATGACAATTGCAAATAAATACACCAACTTTTGATTAATCTGAAGTGGAAGTTCCATCTAACCTTGGAAAATGCAGTTCTTCATACCAACCCAAATATTGTTAATGCTGCAGAATGTTTGGTATAGCATAATAAACAGCTTTTTGACATCAGTGCTCTAGAAGTTTTAGGCTGTAATTGAGCCTTCTAGTTACCAGCTGGAATTAAATTGTGCACCAATGTTTGTCATTCTTTGTTTCTTAGTGTCTTCTGCATTAAAGGAGCTTTAATCTTCACTGTAGTACATTTTTTTATGTGCATGTGTATGAGTATCTCTTTCAGTGTTTATACATGTCTGTGTGTATATATGCTCATAAACATTTCCGTTGGTTTGAGATGTCATTAAATTCCTTTACTACATAAGGACGTAATTAAAAAATAAAATACTGCAGAAGACTGGAGAGTTTATAACTACTTAAGGTTTTGAGTGTCTGTTGATCTGAAAATCTTTTTTAGGACCTGATTTTGGAGCTGGTATTTGGGTATCGAGGCAAGGACTGCAGAAACAATGTGCATTATTTGAATGATGGTGCTGATGTAATTTATCACACAGCGTCTATTGGGATCTTGTATAATGTGGCAACAGGTAGGAGAAAACTCACTGGAGGGAAAATGTTTCTTTGCACACATGGAGTTACAGTTTATGAAGTAACTAGTATGCTTTAAATATTATAAAAGTATGTGGAAAAATATTATTTGTTGATGAAATTTCAGTCTGTAGAGAAGACTCATAATAGCTGCATAAACAAGCAAGTATACTGAAATGTTCCTGGTGACTGAGCTTTGAAGGAAGTAAAGGTTCTAATTTTTTGGTGATAGCTTTCTGAAATTTGCATGTAAAAATGATCACAGAAACTACAAGAGCTGAACAATGGGGTAGTTGTGATTTTATTATTTAATCTAAGAGTAAGTTAATGTTCTTAATGGGTTTACTTTTCAGTCATCTATATCACATACGTTCATTCCCAATAACCCAAGTTTAGATAACTTAGACCTTTTAAAAAGTACACAATGCCATTTGCTTCTGTGATGGTTAAGCAACTTTCACATAGAAAACGTGAGGGAATAGTTCGGAGTTACTGAGTGCTGTGTGTTGAAGTCAAGATTAAAAATTAGGAGTTTCTGTTTTCTGGTTTTAGACTTCAAAGTGTCACATGACCATAATGCTGTTTTCTGACAAATAGTGTAGAATTTTCGAACATTAGCCACGTCTATGTGTCTATAAATGTTTTAATAAAGTTGAACTAGGGTTTGGTTTTTTCTTTTCTTTCTTTTCTTATTTTTAGGCTCTCAGTCATTTTACCAGGAACACAATGATGATATTTTGTGCCTCACTGTGAATCAGCACCCCAAGTTTACCAACATAGTGGCAACTGGCCAAGTAGGTATGTTTGTATTTTTGTAAAAGGCATTAACATAAGAGCATGCAATCAGGGCCTTGTAAATTCATGATAAATCACAAAAATATTTGATTATGCTATCTCCGTTTGTATGAGTGTTACTCAGTTACCTGTCCTCTTTATATGTTTCTTTGAGTGTAATTGAATAAAGTTGACAAAAATATCGAGGCATGAAAGATTAAAGTTATCTTTTGTTTGGAGTACTATCAAAACTATCTTTTCAGAAATCTTAAGCCCCATTAAATTAGTATAGTTGTATTGAACTATCAGCTTGTGTTAGACCTTCCAAATAGTCATAGCCCTTCCAAAGAAGATGAATAGAGCTAAGCTTCATTTCTTAAAATACATGTCAATCTATGTAGCTTTTCTCTCATCCGGTTGATTTATAATACCTACTTCTTGGTTGGATATGACATAGTTGTAATATTCCAGGCAGAACCAAAACCCTGATGGTGTTTCCTACAGATAAATTTAGACTTAGAGGGAAAATATGTATATATTTCATAGTGACATTAAGATCTATGAACTACCCAGGTTAAAAAAAAAAACAAAAAAGGAAAAAGCCCATTTTGCATTTGCATAGTTGGTAGCAATTGCTGTTTCTAAATTTTGCAGAATAGTGATTTTTCTAGCCATACAATCGAGTTGTAGTTTTCATACCTTCTCTTGGTTCTCAGCAGATTCAAACCCACATTGTTTTCTTCAGTACATGGAATACAAAAAAGCCCCTTATTTAATTTCAGCCAAAATAGCCTTTTTTAAATTAGTTTTGTTTTAGATGTTTCATCTAAATACAACCAGTTCTGCAGAGTTTGTCACCTGCTTTCCTGTGTTCTTTGGATTTTTAGGTGCATGTCTCATTAAAATCAACTCATTGATAATAATAACTGCTTAGCTAAAATAGCTCCATTTCTTGGTGAGTTTCTTGCCTCACATCATTTTAGACAAATTGTTAATGGAAATTATTTAAATTGAAAAAATCATCAGCAGATTTTTGTCTATGGTTTGATTGCAAAGAATATTTGCAGGAATCACAAACCTTTTACTATCTTTAAGAAAATGCTTTTTCATCATATTTCTTAATCTGGCCCTGTTTGCCTTTCTGTAGGGGAGGAATGTGAAAATTTTTCTTCTACGGTATTTATCTTACCCAAGACAAAACACAGGACTTAATACTTTTTTATAATAATTTTTCATCAACTAGCAATAGGGAAATTTTAACTGTTTTGTAATGTGGATTAAGGTGTACTAACCAGGGGCAGATGACACTTCAAAATTAGACTCCAAAACATATACTTCTAAGCAGAGAATTAAAAATGAGCTGGAAGTGAAATATCTTAAAACAACACTTATTTTTTGATTTTGAAGTGATCTTAAGGAGTACATACTCCATAAAGAACATACTTGACTTCTGCTACATTTCCTGCTGATATGGTTGGCACAAATAGTGTCACTGTCATGATCTAAATCTTCAAAAGATTTATTGAATATTCAGGTACTCAAATGCTACTTCTTAGCATTTTTCCCCCACTTAATTTGTTAAAATATCAATGACATGAAAAAATGTGTTCTTCATTTACTTTGGCAGAGAGAGAGCTAACATACATCAAAACTAGACATTTGTGTTGTAGCTCAAAATGGAAAGTAAAATATATTAATTCATTCAATATAGTCATTATATTATTAATTCCTGATATGACCTCCTTTTATCAGTAATTACTCATCTTGAACAGCAGTATTGGTGCTGCTGCAATGCAAAAAGATGACATCAAGGTGTGTGTTAAGAAATTACACTGAATGTGGCATATATTTTCTTTAGCATTTATCTTACTTCTGATCTAATGATTTTTCTGCTGCTTTTCCATTACAGGAGACTCAGCAGATATGTCAGGTAAGGGAAATAAAATTTTAACATCTTCAGGTGTAGTTAGTCTATCTAGTAGCCATCTGCAGCTTTATAGAGCCGTAAGTGATGTGAATTCATTTTTAGTTTATTAAAACCCCTGTATCAGTCATATTACTGTCAGCACTGAATATAAGTCAAAACAGCTCAGCATATTGTAAATATAGAAAAAATAAAAATGTTAGAACACATTTAAAAACTGCTCTTGCTGAAGCAAATTCCCTTCTTGCTGCTTAGTGATTAGTGAGTTCTAATACATACTGCTACTGTAGCATTCCTGTGTGTGCTTGCCAGTTCTGTAGACATGTTGGGGCTGACAACATTTGGTTTAGACCCTCAATTGAGTGTAATTTTAAACATGCATTTCTAAAGTAAATTCCATTGAGGAGGCCTAGGTGACTGAGTGAAAAAACTAATCACCTTTCACATTTATGTACAATTGTCATGCAGTTATTACCACTGATCCAAAATGTTTGTTATGCTGTCAGTTTAATTTTTCCTGTATAATTTTGGGTCTTTGACATTTTGACAGTCTTGACTGAGCTATTTTTTATTAATATGTTGTTTTTTCAACTGTAATCGTAAAAATTCATCACCATCATGTGCGAATGAGTTCATTGTTGAGCACCCATAATTGTCTTGTGAAAAATCTTCAGAGATGCATAAATGTGTGGTCATGTGTATTAGAAAATGTAATAATCCTCATGTGGATCTAAAACTTGTTCTGTAGGAACAAATGTACAATGACATCTTTAATATGTGTTGACTTCTCTTAAATATGGCAAATGATGCTTGCTCTAAGGATGGGAGGAAGAATATAGGTACCTTTTCCCACACTTTTAACCTGTATTAAAAAAAGCCATGATGATATGGGTATTTATATCAAAGAACATCTTTATTCCTGCATATGGTGCCTGGGCACTTCCCCTGTCTCACTTGCCTTCTTCGTACTGCAACTTTAGTTTGAGCTTGTGTGTATTACTAAATTCTGTTGTCTCTGCCTGAAATGAGCACTCTTAACTTTTTTCTTCTTTATGGAACCATTAGTCTGTAGAAAGTTGAATAGTTTCACTTAAAATTTATAGCCAAAATCTATTTGGCATCCTTATTACCAACAATTTTGCTTTTCCAGTTCCGATTTTCAGTTGTCGATAGTGATGCAGGAGTTCTTGAAGCAGTAATGTTTGCCATAGGCTGGAATGGCAAATAAAGTTTCCTAATGACTTGGTTTAGGTTTGGTCCACCTTACTGAAGATATTTTTAGTCCTGCCAGCCCATGGTAGCTTTATCTAACTGCTCCTAGAAAGAGATGACACCTTAGAACATCTCTTGTGAGAGTGTTGAATACACAAGCAGGACACAGTGTAAGGACAGAGACTTTCAGGAGGATTCCATTAAGGACCTAAGAGTCTATGCTCCCTGTCTTGCAGATCTTGCTCTGAAAGATATTGTCAGTTCTTATTCAGGAAATCTAGGTGGGAGTTTCTGTCTGCCATCCAAAAGAAAAATTTTGGCCAAGGTTATAGGGCAGGTACACAAGTCAAGGTCAATACAGAGTTTTACCAAAGGAAGTGCTGAAGAGTAGAAAACAATTCAGAGCTGTAATAAAGCTTTCCCTTCCCTCAGCTTTCCTAAGAGCAGCAAGGAGTTTGCTGGCAATTTTTGGGACATGCCAGTTGTTGTCAGCCCCTGCCCTTTCTTTAGTGGCATGTCCATACTGTGCTGCAGTACCTCTTGAAAGGTAATGATAACACCATGCTGCTGCCATGAGAGGAAATTCCAATGGGAAATAAAAGAAATTAGGAAGATTATTATAAAGACTGTTTTGGAACAGCTGTGGAATTGTGCTCAAAAACTGAATTTCATGTGACTGAAATTTTGCCTAAGTCCCTGTGCCTACTGTTTCCCATCACGTGTGTGCCTTTGAGGGCCTACATTTAGCTGATTAGAAACACAAAGCATGAAGCTGAAAGAGAGCTTTGTTTATGTGAATCTGGGTCTATGACAAGAGCCAGTAACCTCCAGACTCTGCAGTCAAATTTATTAGAGATCAGAAGTGAAGAATTTTGAGAATCTTACTGTCCTGGAAATGCTTAGATCCTGTTTGGAGGTTGTAAACTATACGTGGATTGCAAGATCTCTTGAGAAGGCATTGCATTTGGGAAAAAAACTGGCTGTCATCACCGTAGAGATAATCACATACATTAGTAGCATGGAACGAGTTTTTACTGCAATGAACTTTCAGTCTAAACAGTGCAAACTAAATACCTTAGTTCTTCTACATCAGTAATCAGGCTGATGATTCGGCTGATGTTCTCCTAAGGGGGCAAGCATTTCAGACAGATGGCCATTTTGTAGAAAGGAGGTTTTGGCCTTGCACTGTAAACTGATTTCTCTGTAGCTATTAGTTGTGAAAAAGCTCCATGTAGAAATGACATTGTTGATGAGCTGCTTGCTATTTATGAAGGTTTTTGAGTTAGCATGCTGATCTAAGTTTTACTACGAGAAAAGCAGGAGAAGACAGCTGGCTGTTAGAACTTCTGTTGTGCTTCACAAGTCCCATAACAAGTTAAGCAAAGTTTTCCTGTCTGGTAATGTAATGAGACCAGCTTGTTCATCCTACCTAATGATGCTGTTTGCCGTAAATTGATTTCCAAAGGGAGGCCAAAATCTCTTTTCTTTCCTCTTTTCCCCCATCTGATCACGGCAATTTTATTTGTCTTATTAGAAAGTATTAACTGCTTCAATAAGCAAATTATTACACATTTTCAGAATGTATACTGATGGCATGTTTTTATATTTGTGTAGCTACAGCTCCTTCTATTCATGTGTGGGATGCAATGAACAAGCAGACACTGTCGGTACTGCGGTGCTACCATTCCAAGGGCGTTTGCTCCGTCAGTTTCAGTGCCACTGGCAAACTGCTGCTGTCCGTGGGGCTGGATCCCGAGCATACCATTACCATTTGGAAGTGGCAGGAAGGTAGGAAAGTGACTGTTTTTGTAGTAGCTGTTTACATTGTTAGAGGTATGTTGGCTTGAGTCAAGAGCAATTGTAATATTCAAATATTAGCAGATCAAAAATTATTACAATAAATGCTGTGCCCCATGCTCTGTACAACAAGATCTAAAATAGATTTGTTTACACATTCTAGTAACTGCCAAATATATCTCCTTTGAAACTACTGTGTAAAGATCAAGATAGTGTACCAATTTCCCGTTAGAATAATGTAGGGGTTTTTTTAAAAATTATCATTATTATTATTATTATCATTATTTATTGGTTTTGCTATTATTATTATTGTTATTGTTATTACTTCATTCTTCTCTAAAGTCTGAATACTGACTAGGTTTTCATACTCCTAAAATTGTGTCTAAACATTGCAAATTGCAGAAATGTGGTGCCAGTACAGCTCCTCTATGCATCTTATGTAATTGGTGTCTTAAGCTATGCTACATGTTTTCACATCAGCTTTGGTCTGTATTCAGGATTTAGGCTAAAGAGATTTGGTGAGCTCCTTTCCTCATCTCCTTTCTGCCTGGCAAAGCCATGCCCAGATTATGGATCTGATTCTCTAGTCTTACAGGTTTACTTCCTCTCCCTTTGGGGATTGCTGTTGATCAGCTAGTAACTCCCAGAATTTTAAAGATCAGCTATTAAGTTAATTAAAAGTGATCATTCACAGCTTGTCTGATAGAACCTGTGGGGATGGATGCAATGTCAGATGTGTATTTATACAGTCTTAGGTAGGATGAAAGATGTGTGGTCAGAACATGCCTGTGCTCATGTTAAGACTTGATACACATTCAGAATGGTAGTTAAGGATCCCGACTGAGGAAGCTTCATATGGGTCAAAATTATGCTAACATTTTTTAACCAGAAATGTGTATTTTTCTCAGCAAATTCAAAATGTCCATTTTCTTTCCGCCAGGTGCCAAAATTGCCAGCCGTGCAGGTCATAACCAGCGTATATTTGTAGCAGAATTCAGACCAGATTCGGATACACAGTTTGTTTCTGTGGGAGTAAAACATGTGAGGTTCTGGACTCTGGCTGGAAGAGCTCTCCTCAGTAAAAAAGGGCTGCTGAGCTCCATAGAAGATGCCCGCATGCAGACAATGCTTTCTGTAGCTTTTGGAGCGGTATGTACTTACACAAACCACTTGAAAATATGTACAAACAAACAGTTTTTTACCCTTCTGCCTTCATTCACTTCCGTGAGACTTTTTTTAACCTGCTACTGAGTATATCAGTTGTTTTGTTAAACTCAGTTTAACATTCCTAATAGTTACCTGCTAGTTAGAACTAATACCAACTTTCTTTAAAACAGAAAAGACTGGATTTGTATATTTGCTGGAGAAAAAAAAAACATAGATGCTTTGAGCTGATAAAACACTACTTGTTATTTAATCCAGGTAAAACAAAACTAAGTCTAGACTGCAGGAACCAAACAGTAGAAATGAGGCTAATTTTATGCCCACCTGGAGATGACTGTTTTATAATCTGTATGCGTTACTGCTAATGGGTGATCAGAGAGCAGTGTTGTCCTGGGGCATTCATTAACATCCATGACTGTTGGACTCTGTTAGGCAACTGCAGTAGAGTTTTTTTTTTTTTGCTTAGGGGATTTTCAGATATATGCAGGCCTTGTTGTGAAGGTCCATGGCTCTGCTGGTTCAGGAGTTGCTCTGTATGAGCAGCACTTCAGCTGGGCAGAAAGCCACAGATTTCTTCTGTGAAGTGGTGCTTTGCTTTGATTGCCTGCATTATTGTCCCGTTTGACCATCTGCCTGTTTGGTCCAGACTGAATTTACACCATCAGTTTTGATTTTTGAAACTCTAACTGGGCTGTGGTTTCTTTTTTTCACCACGCTGTCTTTTTTCCATGGTGGTGTCTGTCTGATTTAGATGAAAGTCTTACAAAAAACCAAGATCTTTTCCAAATTGTAACTATTATTGATGCACAGCCCAGGCATTAGTCAGAGGTTTGGGAAACCTCTGTAAATTTCCTTATGAAAGGACAGATTCTCAGTGTGAGAATCAGCCTGTGTGCTGAATGACCTGAAGTTTGGTATGAGGTTGTTTGAGGATGCAGAGCTTGCAGGGGTTTTGTGAAATGCTGTGCAAACTGAATAAAGCCAAACCTGGTGTGTTCTCCGTACTTCTGTAGGGAGCAGTTCTGGGAGTGCTGCTCTTGATTTTGTCTCAGAAGGAGCTAGTTCAGCTGTCCCTAAACAGAAACTGGAAACAGCCCAACAGTTATGCTGTGAGAATGATCTGAGGATCTGCTCTCAACTTCGTGTCCAGTCATCTTTTACTTTATTAGAACTACACACATGCACCCTTTAATAAAAGCAGGTAGAGCATCAAACTACTTCAATCAAGGAAATTGTGCCACATGTGTACATGTGTACATGTGTAGTCTTAAAACACTACACATGATACTGAATTTGAATTTCACGTTGGTTTTAAGTATATCCTAATAAATTGCCCTTAAATTTCAGAGGTAATTGCATTTATTTTCATTACTTTTCAAGAGCAGGAAGCAGAAGTAAAGCACAGGCAGCTTTTAATTCTAAGTTAAGTGAAACTGTTTTCTTCCTGAACTAAAGGTTACTGTAATCCTGTATCTTCACCTAACAACAAAAATTACTGCAAACATAATATACATAGCAAGAGGGTGCAAATTGCCTGCTTGTGTAGAATGTCAGTACTTTCTGTGTGGTATTCTACTTTTTTTGCCACACATTGCACACCTGATAGGCTGAAAGCATAGATAACCGTATGGCTGAAGCTTAAGTCATTGCATTTGTTCTTGCAAAAAGAAGTCCTTCTTGCAAGGACTTTCTCTGCGCTACAACAAAGCATCTTTCAGACTTCAAGAAGGAATATAGTAGCTCATTGTTTTGTCCCTAGAGGTCCTTATTGCCCCTTCCACAGCTTCCTCTTCTGCAGCAGCAAATAAAAGCAATTTAGTCTAAATGCAAATGGTGATGATCTTTATTTCTGAATGTTTTTCTTCCTACCTTACTCAGAATCAGATGATGAGTATATTTTTCCCCTTTTCAGAATAACTTGACATTTACAGGTACTATCAGTGGAGATGTTTGTGTTTGGAAAGATCATGTCTTGATACGAATTGTGGCCAAAGCTCACAACGGACCTGTTTTCACAATGTATACCACACTAAGGGATGGTTTGATTGTTACAGGAGGCAAAGAAAGGCCGTGAGTCTTCTTTTTCCTTTTCTTTCTGCATGCACATGTACTCTTTAAAAATGGTTTCGATTCATCCCATCAACACTAGTTGAGACGTTAAAGGTAGAAGAGTAGTCTCTTTCCTGAGAGGTGTTAAGAAAAAGAGTAGCCAGCACCTCCAGAGTGCAGGAAACCCCACATGAGCTTCAAGTAGCTATTTTTCCCATTAATTGGGAGAGGAAGCCTAGAGTTGCTGGGATCCTGACAAGGGTATTTTGCTTAATTATCTAAAGTCAAGGGGCATGGGTCAGAATCTAAATGCTGTACAAGTAATTCTTCAAAATTTTAGCTTCTAGGTAGCAGTCATTTTTCTAAAGCATATGTGTAAGCTTCTTCAGGCACTTCATGATGACTTTACACTATTTTGGTTAACAGTAATAGGCAAGTGTGAAATAAATTATGTGAATGGATTGTCAGTTACATTGTATAATCAATTATGCTGCATTACATCAGGTAATGTTTCTACTACTACAAATACACGACTATGAAAGAGAAAATACAGTTCTATCTTCTTAAGCTGAAAAGGGCCGAACAAATCAAAAGTAGCCTTTGGAATCACCTTATCATGTTACTAAATGGTTCACCAGTATTTATCAGTGGATTATTTATGAGAGAAGGCAAAAAAACTTAGTCTGAAATTTAGAATCATAGAATGGTTAGGGTTGGAAGGGACCTTATAGATTATCTAGCTCCAACACCCATTTAGATTTAAGCACTAAAAAGATACCTAGTCCTTGTGGGTTACTTGTTTCACTGAAAATGTGCTGAGGTTGTTAACCCAAGTAATTTGTACAATTGTGATTAAATACATGAATGATAAATTTTATAGTAGTATGATGCACAGCTTCTTTCAAAAGAAACATCTGCTTAGTTATGATGGCAGAGATAAGCTGTCTTCTCTCAGATCTGAGGTACAGCAAGGTCCTTTGTTTTTAGGGTTGCAAGCAAAATATCTCCTCAAGTATTTTAATTTCTTTGGTGCCTTTCTAATGATAAAAAAATGCTTCAGCTGTAATACAGTCCATCTGATGACATGATAGTTCCCCATTTTGCAGGACACTGGCCACTTATCTTTTCTGACCCAACTGTAAACTAACTTATTTCTGTGCTTGAAATATTTCATTCTACTATTTATAAATATTGTTGTGATTTTATTTAGAGGATGTTCTCCCTACCACTTAGCTTTGGAACCTCTTAATAATTAGTATTTGACCTGAAATAAATAGTAATGAATAACAATAAGAACCCAGAAGTCATCTCCTGTGGGAAAATGAAGTATTGACAGTATGCAAAACAAATTTTCATTTAGGAATATTGCATGCTTTTTTGTGCCTTAGTATTGGTAGTTGCAGTTCACCAGCCTGTTTTGGTAAAGTCTTCTTGCTGAGTATAATGATCAATCATATGTCAAAACAGTGCTAGTGGGAAGCAAAGAATATAGTATTGCAAGGACTATCAATTTATAATTCATTACAGTTCTTTTAATAATAGTAATAATACAAAATCAGTAATTGTGATTAAACATTCTGAAGTTCTTTGTCAGGGATCATTCAGTAATCGAAGCTGTAAAACAAGCAGCTCAGTATTGTGGAACATTACATTTTTGTTTCTTTAGGGAAGATTGAAGACAGATAAGACGTGTCCCAGCGTAACTAGAAATGCCAGATTTATCACTGTTTCAATAAATATTATCTCCCTTTTTAGAAATTTTTATTTGAATGTGTTCTGTACTGAAATACCGGGGTTTTTTGCAAGTGGGAGGGAAATACTTAGTGTTTTAATAATTAATACTTTTAAGTTGTGTGGGTTTTTTCTGCTGTATGTGTAAGTGATTTTACAGCAGTGAAAACAGAGACATTTTCACAAAAGGGAAAATCTTCTGTCATTTATTTCACCAGAGTAAAATACATACCTTTTCTGTTTCTCTCAACTATAATTTGAAAATCTCTGCCTGTCTGATTACTAAGATGGCAGTTTGCACGCTTAACTGTTCTTTCGACTAGATTAGTTCGCTCAGAGCTGCTCATTCAGACTAAGCTTAGCAGCACCCATCTTTCAACTTGTTCTGTAAAGTAGAACAGTGAGGACTTGGAGTCAGTGTGTCTTACTTGGCTGTGAGGCTCAGCATATTAACATCAACTCTTCAGTCAAACTGAATCTTTAACAATTTAAAACATACTAAAATGCCTCATTTGCAGTCCATTACATTAAGTCATGCAGTTCTTTCATACATTAATTGTCTTCTTTGTGCCACCTGTTATACTCATGGTTCTTCCTGATGTCTTCATAGCTCAAAGGAAGGAGGAGCAGTTAAGCTGTGGGATCAGGAGCTGAAACGATGTCGTGCCTTCAGACTAGAGACAGGACAGATGACGGACTGTGTTCGCTCTGTTTGTAGAGGCAAGGTAAAGAAAGCTGCCTGTCTGTAAAATAAAGCTTATAATTCATGGATTGATCTTTAAATATCGGATAAATTACTTCTGCTTTCTCTTATAAGTTAGTATTTGAAATCAAAGGCTAAGCTAGAAGGTGCCTACAACTGATACTGTGGCAGAAAGACATCTACTTTGTGAGATCTCATTCTTTCTCAGATAATATTCCATATATATTTTTTTAGAGACTAATTAAAGATCTCTTTTGTATTTTCTTTTCACACTTCAGATATCAAACATCAAATGACAAGCAGTAACTCAACTAGCATCATGATTTCTACAGAGCTTTGTACTTTATTAATCGGAGGAGTTTAAAAAATAAATTTTCTTTGATTATTTAATCACTTGACTTAAGCAAACTTTCCTGACAGAATTGTAGCTGTAGATTTTGTCTTAAATACTGTTAATTATGAGTGGTTAATGTATCCTGTCAGAGATAACTCTTTCACTATTGTTCAAGGGGAAAATTCTTGTTGGGACAAGAAATGCTGAAATAATTGAAGTTGGAGAGAAAAATGCTGCATGTAACATTCTAATTAATGGTCATATGGATGGACCAATCTGGGGCCTAGCAACACATCCGTCCAGAGATTTTTTCCTTTCTGCTGCAGAAGATGGCACAGTAAGACTCTGGGATATTGTTGAAAAGGTAGGTGTTGAAGAATACTTGTTTAGGAAAAAAAATAGACTTGTGATGGTGTTGCAGACTTGAAACTTGGTTTTTTTTTGTATTCTGAAAATAATCCATCTGATGCTGTTAGCATGTTAACAAACTATTAGCATAAGGTGTTTTTAAAATATGGGCAAATAGTAACAGTTACCATTCTGGGTTTTTGTTTCTTCACAGAAGATGCTGAACAAAGTCAGCTTAGGACATGCAGCTCGTACTGTTTGCTACAGTCCAGAAGGTGATATGGTAGCTATTGGCATGAAAAATGGAGAGTTTATTATCCTGCTTGTGACCTCTCTAAAAATTTGGGGGAAAAAAAGGGACAGAAGATCAGCAATTCAAGATATCAGGTCAGAACATATAACGCCTTGTCTATTGTAGTGTGCTAGAAATCTCTATTATTTTGATTTTTAAAAATACAATTTTGTGTTTTGAGAAGCATTGCAATGATATTTCAGAGAGCTGGAATCAATGAGTGAATTGTGGAGTTTGTGTGATTACTCTGATACCAGCAATAAAAAAGAAGGAGGAGGGACATGAAGATAAGAGATTTGCTAGGAACCCTGAGGGTGTGGTGTGATCGACACACTCTAGGAAAAGGATTTGTAGGAGGTAAAATGAGAGCCGAAACTTAGAGGTGAAGACTGGATTGTGAGAGAGAACAGAAATGCCAGTCTGACAGTTTGTGTGTTGGGTAGAAAGGAGTTAGAAGTAAAATTTTACTTCTGTTTCCTGAGTGGAGGAGCAGACTTACTTCTGTGAGATAAATTGGTCATGATCAGCTATGGAAAGTTTTGGAGAGCAAAGTGCGATGAGAGAGAAATACAAGCAAACAGAGACCTTGCAGGAGAGCTCTGCTAGGAGTTAGGGGGTTGCTGGCATTGGAAAGCTGTCCCAAGGTATGTTTCAGGGAGAACACAAATAAAGAAACTTCCCCAGTAACACAGAAGGGGCTGTGAAGAATTTGTTCAGCTCAGGAAGCTACTGAGTTTCATGACTAGAAAGGAAAACTGGAGGAAAGAAACCAGTTTGCAAAGATACATTGGGCAAACAAAAGGTTTGATTTATATCTTTTTATTCAGTACATCAAGTTCTGGCTTCTCTTCAGTTACAGCACTTCAGTTTTTCAGTTTTTAACCTTGTATCAATAGCATCAGGGAGTCAAAGTCATCAGGGGAATGTCACAAGTTCTTAGACCATGAGATGGTCATCAGATCAGGTAATGAACAGAGTTATTCATGAGATGTTCCCAGTTTACTTATATGTGTAATCTGTACCAAATTACTGCCACCTTCTACTGCATATGCATTGCCTGAAAATTTAATTTCAAAAGTTATTTTGCTCAGCAGACTAAATACCTAAATACTCTGCCTCCCTCTAGTTCTGGTTAGCAGATACTTGAAATGCAAATTTACCTGTACTTCTCGAATATTGGAATCTGTTGTAAGTGCCAACCTGTGCTCATGAACCTCTTCTATCTGTTCAGGTTTAGCCCAGATTCTCGTTACTTAGCAGTTGGTTCCAGTGAGAATGCAGTGGACTTTTATGACCTGACTTTGGGTCCCACACTAAATCGAATCAGCTATTGCAAAGATATCCCAAGTTTTGTGATCCAGATGGACTTCTCTGCCGATAGCTCTTATCTCCAGGTACCAGTCATTAATTGTTCAAGGTGCTGAATGGAAAACATACTCGTGACAGTGCTCTGTAAATATTCTCCTTTGACAACTTCTGAGTTTTGTAACTAAGTGTTGGAGTATGTTGTTGTCACTAGACTTACTTTGTTGTAGTGGTAAATAGATGCCTTTAGTTCTGAATAGGTTTCCTGGAGATTAAATACAGGAAAAAGCATAGAAATGAGAGACAGATTTCAAAACCCCTGTGATGTGTCTCCCTGCATTTTTGCCTGTGATGCTGATGAGCTGTCTTAAAAGAGGAAGGAGTCCAGTCTGTCATTCTGCAGGGCCCAGGGACCTATGAATTCTTCATCAATTATTCTTTATTAATTAGACATTTAAATGTTTAGATTTCTTATGCTTTCTCACTATTGCTTTATGCTTTTATAGATTTTTGAGAATTTTCAACTCATCGACTAAGTTTTCTTAATAGCTAAGTTACTTTATTGAGTAAAAAATAACTGTCACAGAAATGCTTTTCAAAGCCCTCTGGAATTATACTTTCATCTTTTGAAACAAGTTAATGTATTGTAAATTCTCTGTGGTCACCTCAAAGGTCTCTACGGGGTCTTACAAAAGGCAAGTGTATGAAGTGCCTTCAGGAAAGCAGCTTGTGGACCAGGCCGTGATCGACAGGATAACGTGGGCTACTTGGACAAGGTAGGATTCACTTATTTACAGCTGTTAAAACACCTGGAACTTCCAGGAGAAGCATCTACTGTTTACAAGCATATTTGATGCCTTCAGCGAGATATTTTCTTTTAACACACCCATCTGCTCTGGCAGCAGCTCAGCCAAGGGCAGTGCAGCAAAAGGCAGTACAGAGCAGAATCCCTCAGCCACCCGTGAGCAATCTGATAAAAACTATTTCTCCCGTGTGCCCTTGGACTCAGTAGGTACCTCTAGCTCATTTGGTACAACTCTAGCAGCCTCAGTGTTTGTTTCATTGCACTCTGCAATTATCTGGAATGGTGCACTGGTTTTTTTCAAAATAGTGATGAGAGTACAGGGACAAATAAAACATACCAAAATATAAAAAAAAATACGCAACTGGGGTAAATTCAAGTTTGTTTACAGTACTACACTAATGGTATCTGTATAAGTTGATATTAACATTTGCATAGTAGAAGGCATAAAAAAGTACTTTTAAATACCATAAGTTATATTTCTTTCAAGATATTACATGAAGTATAATACCATATTTTATTTTTATTTCACTGTTAAATAATTTGTTTTCTATTCTATGCAAATCTGAATTTCTGTGCCTTATTTCAGTCTCTTTTGCTTGCTTTCTATTATTGTCCTATAATTATCACCCTCAGAAAAAAATTGAGAATAAATACTTGAAATCTTTCCACATATGAAACACTTTAAACAATAATAACCCTGACTGTTTGCTTCAATACACAACTAAAACTGTAAACTTTTAGAGACATCTGCAAGGCTCATTTTGATAGGTTTCTGGTTTTTGTTTGTGTAATCAATTTTGTCACCTCTTTGAGACAAAAACAAGAAACCAGTATTTTCTGACCCATTTCAGTATGTCTGATGTAAATCATGCCTTTTTGCATGTAGTGTACTGTGCCCTGACTTGAGGAAAAGAATCACAGAAAAATTCCCAAATCACTCACCTGTTAACAAATCATAAACTTCTTGTGTCTGTGCATTCCTGGAAGTATGCATATACATTGTAAGAAGAGCTGAATAAAAGCCTTTTTACAAGGCTTTACAAAGGAATTTTTCTGGAATCTTAAAATAATGATGTTTTCTGTTTAGGACAATTTTTCTTTCTCTGATTATAATGAAGAATCTTCACTGGACTCAGAGAAAATTCTCTTTAGATTGATACAAAAATATTACAGAATCAGCACAACATAGTTATATGTAATAGAGAATATAAAATTTTTTCTTTTCCAAAAACTGAAGCTTATTAATCTGAATAAGCTGAAGCTTATTCATCATATGCTATGATATTCTATTTCTAATTGTCCTTTTTTTTTTCTTTTCTTTTTTTTTTTTTTTTTTTGCAAGTGTGTCATGGAACAATATTAGTACTATTGATTTCACCTCTTATTCTCACATTGCCATGGGCCACATTATTTTGGGACTTGTATCACTCAATCAGTTTCAGAAGCAATTATGGAATGATTTAAAAATTAATTACAGAATAGAAGCTGTATGAGATGTGCACGTTTGAGAATAAAATGTAAACATTGCATTTTTATGGAACCACTTAAAATATGAGATCTGCTTTTTATTTCCTTAGTCTTGTTTTTCAGTGGTTTTCAAAATAATCTCTTGCTCTTCTCTTTCAGTGTTCTAGGGGATGAAGTAATTGGAATCTGGTCCAGGCATGCTGAAAAAGCTGATGTGAACTGTGCTTGTGTCTCTCACTCGGGAATCAATCTCGTAACAGGCGATGATTTTGGCATGGTCAAGCTGTTTGACTTTCCATGTCCTGAAAAATTTGTAAGAACTTGTTTTTGCATGGCTACAGGAACAAGCACTGTTGATATTAGGTCTTGTCTTGTTTCGCTAGAAGACATATGATGGAAATACTTCCTTCTCTAAATCTGTAGCTTTTTAATACCTCTGTGTAGCTTTAGCTCTGTAGTCTCATAAGCATGTTCCACTTCAGAGTTTTCCTACCATTTTGTGCAAGAGCTCTTGCTATAACCTCTTGGAGGTGTTGATATTGTCTGCCAGTCTGCATTAGCATGGTGCCTGCCTTCAGAAAATCTCTAAGGCCATAGTAAAATCCACATCTCTGATCCATTTGACCAATGAGGAAGATAGGTGATTTTAGTCCCATCTGTGTATCTTCATGGATGAAGAGTTTACAGATTTTTCACTAGCACTGATAAATTGTTTCACTTTTTTTATTATTTTAATTTATACTTTTTTAAAATTTGTTTTCACTGTTAATTTTCAAGATTTGAGACTGCACAGGGTAAACTGCTCACACACTTGCAATGAAAATATTTTTTTTCAATGTGAGGAATTTTACACATAACTTAGAAGTTAATCATGTGGCAAGCTGTATTTCATATTACTATGTTAGCTTGAGCGTTGATCCCAATTTGCAAGGGCTCTCTTATTGGCTGACAATTTAATCTGCATTGCAGCTCAATAGTAGTTCTTCTTCCGGAGATCTTTCACATTTGATAATCGGTATAACTTTTGAATGCTATAAGTATTTGATGCAATTAAAGGTAGATATAAACATGCATGCCTTGTTTGATTTAGGAGGGTACAGAATATTTAGACTCTCTCATTCTGTTGTTGTTTGGGTTTTTTTTAGGCAAAACACAAACGATTTTTAGGTCACTCTGCCCACTTAACTAATATTCGATTTACAAGTGGAGACAGATACGTGGTCAGTGCCGGAGGGGACGACTGCAGGTAGGTGTCCTTTCCATTGCTGTCAAAATTTACACACCACTGGACTTGGACAGTCCATAGCAATGTAAAGCTTAAGTTCAACCTTTGACCTTTTATCCGTGTGCTTGGTTTCCTGTTTGTACGTAAAGAAAAAGATATTTGTGACAAAATAAATATCCCAAATGCTAATGTGAACAGGTAAGATTTAGTAAGTTAAAACATTCACATCTGTATTCAGAACATTGTACTTTTAATGGAAATTTCTTTTGGTTGTGTTAGCCATTTCTTTTAACAACATTGTAGTCTTCTATATCTCATATTTAATATGTTTTTGAAAACACAGCTTATTTGTTTGGAAGTGTGTGCATATGCCTCATTGAGAGAGACATGGAGATTTGCAAAGAGGACACTGCATGAAGTACCAGGCATGAAATACCCAGGATTGCAGTGTGACATTCTACTGTGCCCTGCATGCGTAAGAAATGACCCAAGACACAGAGCAATCTGTTTCTGCTGGACAAGCACCTGGAGTCTGCCAGAAGGATGGACTGTCACAAAGACACCGAGGCTGCTAGGTTTGCTTTCGTGTCAGATAATCTGGGTTTGTATTCCACTCACTGCCAGATGTTGAGAATGAAATATGTGGGTGAAAGGAAAAAGTGAATTGTTAATCAATGTACAGTTTCACAGCAAGTTCTTGGGGTTTTAATCAAGAGATGCTATTTCTGACCTAGTGCTGTACATTGATCTATTTTCAGCATGAATGTTTTCCCTTTAAGTTTTGAGGTCTAAATAGCATAGATAAAAAGAGTATTCCATATTTTATTACTGAGAGAGACCATATATTAACTCTAAAATATATAGTATTTTAATAAATGTTTAATTATAATGGAAATTATATTTCTATGGCTGGTCAAAAGGAAACATCATCTGGTGAAGCAGAAAATAATAGAGCTGATTCCTTATGACTGAAATATTTCTGTGTTTAGAGGCCTGGGTCACAGTCATGTCTGGTGAAAGCCATTGGATATGCATGATCTTCATGGCTAATTTAGTGTTTTTGTTGCACTTAAACATTAAATTAGTTCTATGAGCAAAAATAGATTTGCTCACTTTGCGAGTGCCTTGCCCACTACCTAAAAGTCTAACTCCAATTTTTGCCTTGTGAATAAAAATATTCTCAGTGGAAGAGATATTATTGCTGTGTTACTTGACTGGGCTGTGAGCCTCTGTGCTGGAAATGAGGACCAGGGTGAGGATTTTGTAGTCTTCTTGTCAATAAAGCTTGGCATGTCACCAGTGGCAAAAATAGAATTTCAGAGCAATATGAATTGATTTTATTTTCTCAGCATCATAGGGGAGATTCAGAGAGAATATAAACTTTCCAAGCATTATATTTTATACATTTGAACTTTTTAACAGAGTTAGGACTAGCTGGGAGATGTCTCTATTCAGATTTCTCTTCTGATTGTAAAAAGTGTCCAATCATTTGCTTCTTTGAATGGACCTGCTGTCACCTCGAGCATTTATTCTATCCTGCAACATAACAGATTCTAAGTTGGAAAAACATTTCAGTGATAATAAAAACCTGAACAAAGCTGTGTTTTGGGTACAAGTGAGGAAGATCTCATCAGCTGTTTGTCTAAATCATGTCACAGAGAAGCATTACAGGCAGTTAATTTTCATGCAACATAGCAGGGATCAAAAGTCACTAATTATCAGCACTGTTCTCGTTGTGGCATTCTGCTGTGAACAGAAAGCTCTCTCTCTGTGTGAACCAGCATTGCTCTGACAGTGGCACTTGTTTAGGTCAGTCAATAGGCTTTGGTATTATTCATCTCTTGCATTTTCTTATGCCAGATGAAAAAGAAATAAACCTCATCTCTTCTTGTAATCATCTTGTGTGCGTGGTGGTTACAGAGGGAATGGGAGGGCTTGCAGGTAGAAGGAGGAGAAAAGTTACAGGGCCAAACTTCTGTGTTCTCCTTGTTATGTGCTACACAAAACTAGTTACCCAACTGTCTTAGGTAATATATTTAATATATCAAGCTGTAACAGATATTTATTTTAAAGAAGTTGAAGAACTAAACAGTTATCAGGTTTCTCAGCATGATGGTTCTTAGCAAAGTCTTGCCAGTCATGCAGCTGCTATTCTACAGGAGCAAAAATTCTGAGGACTTGGTCATGAGTGTACAGTGATCTTGCCAGTAATGTTTATGAGTTTAGGGCAATTGCATCTGAGAATTGTGATTAGACTTTATGTATCTCCTAACCTTGTTTCCTGCCTGTCTGTTGTACATGACAATTAGTCTCTGGTGTTTAAATCTTCTCTTTACCAGAGAAATGGTTTGCAGTGTGCTCTTCTATAGCTGTGATTCTATCCCTTCTTAAACACATCTGTGCAGGACTTTTGGACTTGAAGATTTGTCCTGCCTCTATTTTAAAGTTGCCTTTCACTGGATCTGGATGGATGACTGTTAAGAGCTCCCTCATAGTCTGTCCTACTCAGACTACCAGATCAAAGTCCATATATTTCTGTCTCTGAGTTTTCCCCTCAAAATCCTAGGCTCAGTGAGCTCTTCCGTAGGCCTTCACCCAGTGAAGGAGGTATGTGAATCAAGAGGGTTTGTTCCTTGAATCCCTGTCACTGGTCCTCTTCTCCTCCCTCCCCCTACCCCCTTCATTAATGCTGTGCCTCTCCACTGATAATTTGTCCGTTGGTGCTTTTCCCCTGAGGAATCCCAAAGGCCACACCAGAGCTGAAGGATGAGCAGAAAGGGGTGGGTGAATTTGCAGCAGAGCTGCCCTCGGAGAGGCAAGGCTGAGCCTCCAGGTCTCCCTGCTTCTTTGCTCTCTTCCAAACCTCACTGCTGCTGTAAAGGGCTGGGATGGGAGCTGGAAGCTGAGGAGCTCTTTAAAGACTAAACTGCTAGCATTGTTCCTCCTCTTGCAGCCTGTATTGGTAGCTAGTGTTTTCCCTGGTGAAACTGCTCCGTGGTTTGCCAGGTAAAATGGGGGCAGCCAGCTGGGAATGATCACAAATGTAGAGGAGAGGAGAGAGCAGAGCCTCAGTTGCAGTTTGGAGCATTAATGTAGCTGTGATTCTCTGCTGAACTGAAGAGCTGGTTGTCAGCATGGTCCAGGTTGGCAGCTTTGTGGTGTTCTTGGTCTTTTTGTCTGTGATGGTGCTTGCTACTGTGCCTCATTTGCTGTTTACATTAAATGCTACTGTAGTAACTTGCTAATTGTTGCCAGCCATGCTTGAAGTGTGTGTACATGGAGCAGGCTGCCTGCTCTGATAGGCAGCAAGAGCTCGAGGCTGGATGCTCCACGGAGAAGGCAGAGGATGACAGAACCCTGTAGGATAGGTCAGGAAAGAAGCTGGAATGTGGAGGGATTAGTGACAGCCTTTCATCTGGAGGCATCAGAGAGAACTGTGCGCAGGAGGGCTCTGCCTGAAGCTGGAGAAAGCCTCTTCTGTGGTTGTACAGCGCCAGGGAAGGTGAGGGAAAAGTTCTTTGTATAATTCAATCACTCATAGTGGATGATTTTGTACTGTAGCTTGTCTTTTTGGTTAGCAGCAAACATACATCTTTGGGATTTTTAGTCAGCAATATTTTTGGTTATAGAATAAATTACCTAGAGAACTGATTCAATTAAAATAAAATGGCATGTCACTTAAAAAAAGAATTGTGCCCTTGAAAGCTATTAAGCATTCTTAGAAAAAAGAGAATAAGGAAAATCCAGCTCCTATGAGAAATATTTAAAAAAAAACGCATTTAGAACTGAAAGTTGCCATAGTGCAGGAGCTGAAGTACACAGTTGAGAATCAGGTCAGAGAGAGCAAATTAGCCAAATATGTTGAATCATTTAGACTTGAAATATTTTTTTAAGTTTTTTTTTTTTTTATTCTCCAGAAGGCAGCATATATGACTTTCTGATTTTGCTAGGGAAAGCAAGAAATGCTGTGAAACTAAAGGATAGGATTTAAGAAAAAGGCTATTTTATCACTTGTTGACAGCTGAGGGAAAGCATGCATTCAGAGCAACTTCTGACTTTGCTCTGTATCAGGGTTTCAGTGTTAGGAAGATTCATTTCTGCGTAACTGAACTTCCTACCAGTCAGGTTAATGCTGACCTGGGACTGTGCCATCCGAAAGCAGGTACACTGCTGGTGAGACATTGCCTCAGTCTAGAAACAAGACCCAAATAAAGGACTCGGTACCAAGAGCAAGACTTTGACAGCATTCAGGAGTGGCTTAGTTTAAAACCATGATCCACTTCTCACAACTGCTGCCTAAACCACCTCAGCCCCACTGTTTGAGTTACCACTTTGCCAAGAGACGCTGAGCCCCTAAGCCACCCCGAATGCCGGCCCTGCAGCAGCTCCCCAGCCTTGGGATCCCACCCAGAGCCCGGGTTGGATGTGCTGGGCAAGGCCGAAGAACATTGTCCAAAACATTTTGCGTTCTGTCAATGTTTCGGACAAAGTGGAGCATCCTGTAGACTCTACAGAAAGGGAAGACTGCAAGTCACAAAATAGATTGCCACATCAGTGATGTGAACACCCCTAGTTGCATTGCATTTGTGTGCTTTTTTGTTCTTATTGGTTTTTTATGCTTCCTTGCGGTCTGCTCTGTTTTTCTAAAATTTTTAGCAGCATTTGATTTCTGCTCATGTGGATAGATCCATGTGCTTGCCAAAGCCTGCTGTCATTCTTATACCACTCACTGTTAGGTGGTTACACCAAACCCATTTATTTTGTTGGCCCTGGCTTCTGCTCGTCACTTAACTTTGACTTCAGACTTTAACTCTGTATATCTCATTTTAGAAATAAAAATAGAATAGTTCTAGGTGTATAATATGCATAAATCCACAAAACGTTTCCTTGCCAAAATCATTAGCATCTAAGAAGTACTAGTTGGTTTTCTCAGTCTGTTTGATGTAGAACAGGTAAACATTCAGCATCATTTTCTCAGTTTACTAACAGCAAACCAGTCATAACCTTGATACCTTGATCTGGTTGTTTGTTTACTGTGAGACGAGCAAGCCAACCCATTCACTACTTCCTTGGAAAGGAAGAGGAAAAAAAACATGGGACATGTGTTCTCTTCCCCGTCCCATTTTTACAACAAAAAAACAAAAGGTGTAAAGTCGGAGCATGATGACAATAGGCGATTCTTCTAATTTCCATAATTCTTACAAGTTCCTCTTCTTTTTGGAATTATGGAACATAGGGTGGAGGAAATAGTTACAGGAAACCAGTAAACAAATATGGAGAAAAGGCAGAAGAAAGGAAAGCAGAGAGAGGAACACTCAAAAATAGCCAAAGGCAAGACGAAAGGACTGTCGTGGGTGGTGGTGAGTGGCAAACATCTTGTTTCAAGCGGGAAGTATTCAGTGGCTGCTTGGGAAGTGTAAGGACTGGAGAGCAGCAGAGTGCTCAAGGAAAGGCTGCAGGCAACTTTGGTTGCTCTGTTTTTGGGAAGATGCAGCCACTCCCATTCACTGCTGTCTTCATTCCCACACCTGTGGGACGCCAGTTCAGAGCTGAGGTGCAGCAGCCAACAGCAGGGTACCCACAGCTGCAGGGGATGCGCACTGGAACAAAGCAAGTGCTGCAGAAACATAAGTGCTCTGTAGTACTGAGAGCTCAGGCAAAAGAGTTTAAGGGTGTATTTTAAAATGCATCTTTCCACCTAAACCAAATATGGATTGTTTTAATAGGCTTCTTCTGAAAATATTCTTTAAACAAAAAATATTAAACCAAAGAAATAATATACTTCAGAAAACTCTTCATAACCAAGCTGTAGCAGTTACTGCCTCTCTTGTTTCTTTCCTATTCAGCAGTTCTTGGTTATGTTCCCAGGCATTCACAACATTTACGATGACATATGTGAAAGTTGTGGGCTCTGTTACGTTTAACTTGAGGTGTGACAGTGAGAGGAATCTGCAGAGGGCAGTTCAGATCCTACTTGAGCCGAGTTATCCTTCAGTGGTTCCATGCCATGGACCTTCAAATATATAGGAAGTCAGGTCAATGTAATGTAGACTCTATGAGTACAACTGAGTAGAAATAAGTCAGTGTAAAGTTCTTGATTTTATCCCATAGTAAACCATTACAAAAAGAAGGAAATAATTAAGGTAAACTTTATGTAAAAGTCCAAACTCATTATAGGTGCTGGTTAGACAACTGGACTTTTACTTGTAGCAACTCTTCGTAAGAAACACAAAATTTGTGCATGAATAGCTGAACTGATCTTCTCTACCTGCTAGAGGGCAGTTGAGTTTGGGACATGAGAGGCAGGATGTTCCTATTACTTGGTGTGTTTGGATTTCTCTTCCATAAGCCAAAATAGGTGTTTCCTTAGTTTCTGTTGCTTCAGGGATAACTTCAAGACCCTACAAAGTGATTTTGCTCTTAGCAGTGCATATCTCGCTTAGTTTGGGCACAGACAGATGTCATGTGAGAGCTTATTGAAAAACAGAAAGAAACCCCAAACCAAAACCAACAAACCTCAAATGCTTTTTGTTTTTTAGTGATATCTCCCAAAGTGTTGTCATGTTTGTTCCAGTGATGTGAAGATATGTGTGATTCACAGTGTTTGTAAAGGAAAGCAGGTTGTATCCACTTAACTACTAGGCAGCCTCTACATAGCGGGCGTTTTAAACCAGAGGATTAAGGCCAGTCATGCTTTACCAGTTTTGTCAGATGAATACTTGTAGGAGGGGACAAATCCCACTGTCCCGTTGTGTGTGGTGCCACAGAGCTCACAAAGCTGGTGCTGCCTTCAGCTGCTCTCAGGGGGCCTGAGGCAGTAGACAAGGCCGTAAGGACAAAAATGTAAATTATTGCAACAAGCATTGCATTGTGGGTTCTGAAAAAGGGCTTTAGTAGAAGGTATTTTAGTTTCAGTCCTCTGCAGGATTGCAAACCTTTGGGGGAAACAAAAAAGATGTTCATGTAATATCCTCCATTATACCTTCATTAGGTTTGGCTGTTACTACTCTTCCTCCTTCCCACAGAAGCCCTTATCCCAGCTCCCCCCTCCAGCCGCCAAATAAGTTTATTTTTCCAATATAGTGGCTAACAGGTCGGCCAGCTTTAACCACAGCTTTGCTGTTACTGTGGTCATTTGTAATGTAAAGCCAATCCCAAGCATTCTGTTGCTGAAAATTAATTTTCTATTAACTTAGTTTCAAATTCTTGCAGGGGGGGAGAAGGGGGGCAGATCTTTCCCTGCAGTGGAGCTGGAAGTGGTACTGCCATAACACCATGATTTTTTTTCAACCACCAGTTGCACCCAGCATATGTGCTACACTGTATTCTTTCGGAATCCAGTAAATGTCCTTTCTAAAGAAATTCCAGGCATGAACATTGACACACGTTGCATGAAATAAAAATGGTTTCCTGTACTTTTGTGAAATGTTGGTGCTGTTGGGTAGTACTTTATGCATTTCTGGTCTGTTTTTTCCTTTTCTTGCTACTACGTACCCTGGTGTTGTGGTTTCAGGTGCAAAATAGCTTGTTGGGTTTTTTGGTTTTTTTAAGCAGTATCTGGTAATTACCTTCATTTCTGCTTTTTAGTTCAGTTATGGGTATACAGCATAAAGGAATGAAAAAGCTGCATTACTGATTTGTGAAGCAAGTTAAGGCATTTTTAATGTAAAATTTCATATTCAAGCCCAAAATGGTAACTCAAAAACGTTACAAACTGAGTAAATGCATTAGAACCATTCCCTTTGAAAAGGATGCACTTTCAGCTTTGTGGCTTGGTTTGTTCACTATTTTTTAGCAGAGGAAAAGCAGCAGCTCCTTTTGTCACACTGAACACTGTGCAGTTGGTGACAGCCCAGCAGAGCAGTGGAAATGCAGCAATGGAGATGGTCCTGGTCCTTCTGCTGCCCTTACAAATTATTGTCTCCTCATCCCATACGGAAACAGCTTCATGGTGGCAGCTATTTCTGCAAGGGGCAGCTAATGAAGGCATTGGGAAATCCTGTAGAAAAATAATGTTCTTTGCAGTCTTTCATCTGGAAACCCATTCCAGGAGTGCTCTGTGCAACACCAGAGCACATCCTCTCCTCTCCACTCCCCTGTCAGGTCACCTTATGAAAATATTTTACTGTAGTTCTTTAAACTTAAAATCCATTTGTCTGTTCAGATTTGTTGTTTCGTTATGGAGTGTGTCAGATGATCCCTCTTGCTTTAACAAGAAAAAAAAAAAAAAGAAAAAAAAGATATTTTAAACTAGTCCAAAGGTATGGTCATGTATTACTGTAATAAGGATCATGGGTTTAAGTGTACTCCATTTTGGCTTCCACCATGAACATCTAATTCCTGTAACAATGTTGTATGTTTATTTAAAGTATATATATATAAAAATTAAATGTCAGATTTTTGCATTAATTAAGATTTTTTTAAATTTGAATATGAACTTTGAGTACTTTATTTAAAAAAAAAATTAAAAATACTTTTCCTGGAGTGTTAAGTTTCAGAATTCAAGACTATATTTGTCAAATTTAAGTTTAAAATATGTAGCTATCATTGTTTTCTGATATTGAATGTAAATATTTGTAAAAAGAAATTCTTTTGTATATTTTTGTGAAAATGTAGTTCCCCAAAATATAAAAAAAGATTTAATAAAAAAGTGCATTTATGTTACTATTCAACACTTTTCATCATTCTAATATCACTTAAAACATATTTATGGGCATGTGTGTGGATTATTTTTTTTGCCATGTAAGTCACAGGAACCTTCTTCAAGGAGAAAACCAGAGTGTGCCCAGTAGGAAAAAAGAATTCCTTAGGAGAAAGTTCAGGGGTACTTTCTTTCTTCCTGGTATAAATAGAGACGTCTGAGTATTTCCAAGTGAAGTGGGAGTTCATAGGCTTTTTAAGTGTAGCACAGTATCAGTCATTCTTTAATTGTTCTAGCTTCTGAAGTGGTTTATTTCCCTTGTCTTTGTTTTTTCCCCCATTTTACAGAGCAGAAGGACTGTGACTACCACTGCACTGGAAAAACACCCAAAACACAAAGCGTGTGCTTTGTGCCTGTGCTGGGGTGGAGAGTTCAGTGCAGTCGTGTGCACTGTACCAAACACTTGCTGGACAAACAGTACTTTCAGTATGATCCAAACACAGGAAAAAGCTTTCTAAGTGCTTCTGCTGCCATACTTTCTTCTTCAACACGCCAAATCTTAAACAAGGAACATTACCCAAACAGAATACAAAATGTGCTTTGAAGGTTTTTAATGGAATTTAAAGTAAAAGTTTTCTTACACAGATGTTTTTTTCTTACAGTGTAAAAAAAATGTAAAATTGCCCAAACTTACAAATTTTGAAAATTAGAGACATTTCAAGTATGCAATCAACCTCGTTTTATGAAAACAATGTATATTCAAAGTCCAAAATGTATGAGTCTCTCCTAGCATCCTGTGCCCTGGTGGTTACTCTTCCTGTTCTCTGCTGTCCAGAGGAGGCAAAGCTCAGTCCCAGGTTGTATCATAATCATTCACTGAGGAGGAAGAAAAAACAATTCCATAAAGAACAATTCTACCCTCTGTAAAGATGATTTGAGAACTGCTCTGTGCCCTACCCCTGTAACAGTTAAAGCCTTTGCAGATGGGATTAGCTGGAGTGAAAAGATTATTAAATTGTGTGAGCCTTAAGACAGGCCCATAGCTGCAGCTTTGGGAAGTTTGCTACTGGTTTATGAAATCATGGGTAGATGACAGGAAGGAGCTGCTATGCCAGAAACACTCAAAGAAACAACTGAACCTATTGTGGAAAAGAGAGCTTAGACACAAGATAAAACAATGGTTAAAGGATTTTCAGCTTTATTCAAATACAACTCAGAAAACAGAACCTGTCCAGGTCAGGATTCCAGTGACTTGCAGGGCACTTGTTTATCAGGGTTGCATGACATTAGTTAATGTTTATAGAACTACAATCAAACAGCACAGAGCTGTCTTTAAAAGAAAGCTGCCCTTAAGGGGTTTCTTCACACAATCTTTATTGTTCCTCACACACACATTACTTCTGTGAGCAAAACTACATTATTAATGTCACAACATACTTTTTATTTTTCTTGGTTAGGTTTAGAGTGCTTCTCACCTGGTTTGAGTCCGAGTCCATTTCAAGGCGTGGCGTGGAGGTACAGCAACAGTGGGATGGTAGAAAGTGCAGTCTGGTCTTGTACACTGTGTATTAAACCTACAATGCTAAAACCAAAAGTATTTCAGAAGGGGCTGCTCAGCGCTGGCTGCCTGATTCGAACTCGCTGAGCTGCGCTGTGAGCTTGTATCGCTGTGTGACACATCTGAACCACAACTGAACCAACACCCCCTCCACCAGTGCCACCAGCTCAGCCCAGTGACAAGAAAATCCTTTTTACAAAGTATCGACTATGAATGGGATGCTCCAAAACTGCCACTGCACTGACAGGTGGAAATGCCTTTGCTTTCAAGGGTTTACAAAGTTCTGCTTGAATTGACTTGTGCATACAAGTTAGGAGCATGATACAGCATTATCTGAGGAGGGAGAAAAGCCAGAATATCTGGCGAATAATATCTGAGCATGGGTATTTTGGCATTGTTAGGGCTTGAAAAAGCACTAAACTTGCTAGCATAAGATGCAGGGACACAATTCTATGAGTACCTGAGTAATAGACTCCTATGGTATATAAATTACATTAATACACTTTAGGGTAATTGGGCAATCTTTAAAGTTTTTGTATAGTGCAGCACATCTGAAGAAAGGAGTCAGAAGTCTTAAGATATTCCTTCCAAACAGGCTCCTCCTTTGCCCCCAGCACCCTGGCTGGGCATATTTTGAAAAGAACTATGGCCTGTTTGAAGCTCCCCAGCAGAGCATCTGGTAGAAAATGACTTAAAAATATAATCTTCCAAACTCCCTAAGTCACTGCTTTTGGAAATTTTGCTTCTAAACTAAAGTGTGAAAAGTCAAAGCAAAAAGTGTGAAATCCTAGTAACATTTCCTGTCCCAAAGTAGTGTATTTCAAGTCTCTTTCTAGAAAGGAATGAAGATAGGAGATATATCTTACTTTTGGGTGGTAAAATGGACACTCCATTTTCTTACAAGCTGGAAAAAACTTGCACAGCGGACTACTGGAGGATATGGACAGCGTGGGCACGGGTGCTAATAGTAGAAATGAAGAGGAAGTGAGTCTGGATCACAATAAATTGCCTTTTTAAGACAGCTCCACACAACCTTAAATATATGAATCCTCTGCAAGAAATTCCATTTTATAATACACCAAACCTCAGCAAGAAATACAGACAGCATATCCCAATGCAGTTAGTAGATCTCATCCTGGAGAACAAGGCTATGAGGTAATCATTATCTTGGTTCTTCACCATTTCAGGGCAGGAAGTACCATGGTCAAGGCAAAACTTCCAACAAATTGCACAGAGATTCTGATAGGCAAAGAATCTCAAATGTTAAATTTAGACAGCAGCAAGCCTGTTAGAGTTTCAATTGACTGGACTGAAAAGTGCAGGCACTGCACTTTCCAGGAACACAGATGAGCTGCTGGAAATGATACAGGAGACAAGCACACTGTACTTGGTTTCTGGCAAAATAACAAAACTGCATGGAACTGTGACTAGGGGCTAAATTACTTCCAAAAGATCATGCAGTAAAGGCCTTGCACCTTGGCATGGTTCAAAGGCTCAGCCACACCAACCCATATCCAAACACATCTATTACCTTCACTGAGTAACCTCATCCCAAAAGTCATCGTATCATTACACCAACTTAACTCCTACACTGGCATTAAAGAAAAAATGTCCCAAGGCAGAAGCCTCTGTTTTTGGCTTGTGTCACAAGTCCTTGGTACAATATGTGTCCAATTCAAGCAGCAAATCTGAGTAAAACTGCAGTGCTGGCTAATCCCTTCAGAGAAATGGACAAGTTGTGCAAGTCACCACTTTGGCCTTGCAGAGACTTCATATAGACTCTTGCATAAGAGCATTGGGGGATTTTTCTAATAACAAGTTTTGCAGTAACACTGGATTGTAAG
Organism: Acanthornis magna; assembly: GCA_036785705.1. Lineage (NCBI taxonomy): Eukaryota > Metazoa > Chordata > Aves > Passeriformes > Acanthizidae > Acanthornis > Acanthornis magna. The sequence goes on from JAWUZG010000016.1 coordinate 10,021,928, forward strand.
TCTTCATCTAGCATTAAGAGTTGTAAGAAAATTAGGTCAACACAAGCAAAAAAAAAAAATTTCACCACTATCAGTTTCTGTTTCCAAAAATACTGCTGTCCCTTCAGCACATTCATCTCAAGCTGAGAAAACAAGATGTGCTCACCTGGTTTAGGAGATGGATGGGGGATTCGCCGACTGGCGTGAGTGTAAGGACAGTCTGGCTTAGTGCACTTCGCATCGTATTTACAGTTTGGATGTATGAACAGGCATTTATCAGCAAATTTGCAGTTAGGAAAAGCTCTGAGGGAAAAGAAATTGAATCAAAAGCTCATACTTGGAGCAAAATCCCCAAACAACTGTCACACACAAAAGGCAGAATATCACAGAAAGCCAGAGGTGCAGCAGGGCTTGGGCACGTGTTGGTTCCTTCCCATGGTACACAGTGTAGAGCATGAGCTGTGCACCCACACCCCCTGCACTGCACTTCCCTTCCTGCAGACACTCCTTCCATGCACTGAACAACTGAACCACCTCACTCTCAGGGCAGCTTGGTCCCAAGCTCCTTGGTGCAAGCCAGGAGATGGCACTCTTAGTGTGTGGCACTGTGCGGCAAAGGCACTGTGAAATCAGACCTCCCCAGAGAGGGGCACAGAACTCCCTAAGTAACACGGTTCCTTTTCTGAAGACAAAGGTTTATTTTTAACTTAGTTGCAGCAGATTTTAAAAGATAATTCAAATGTCTGAGTAAATGTAGTTACCCAATCTGGTAACAGTTACCTCAAAACAGACATTGATTTTCTAGGCTGTTGCTGCTTATGGAAGAGAAGCCAAAGGCACAGGGCATGTTCAAGAGTTTGCCTTCTCTTTCAAATTTAAAACCCATAATCACAGCATTACTATGTAACGATACCCAAAGGTTCCAAAGCAGTGTGACAGCTGGCAGAAGAGGGCCTGTTCTTTTAAGACACTAATTCCTGCATCTTTAAGCAACTCAGAAACACCAGCCTGTACACTAAACTAAAGCTTTCTTCTGCAAGAGCGCAGCTGCCATCCCTGCATTGACACTTGGGAGAGGGGCAGATAACAGAAGGTATTACAGAGTGATAATCTAGCTCTGATCCCACCCTGAGAGGCTTGCACTGTCTTGGAGTATTTACTGACATAGAGCAGAAATTTGTAGCACTGGAATAAAATCAAAATAGCATGTCAAGTGGATGAGCTCTGTACTACTCACTTGCAAGGTAGGGTGGGGTGATGGTACACACATTCATCTCCATTTTTACAGGCAGGCCAGTATTTGCAGCGCTCGAGCACCTTCTCCTGTTTTTGTAGCATACTTAGATCTTCCATTTCCACTAGGATGATAAGAAAAATAAAAAAACAACCCCAAGCCGGGACCTTTATGATTCTAGATGCAATTTAGTGTAAGCAATCTAGCATAATCAAAATTCACTATACTTATATTCTCTCTTAATCAAAAAAGTCATGACAGTAAAAGTTTATGTACAATCATATTTTCTGAAGAAAATTTCCAAAACCATAAAGTGAAAAGTCATAATATTAGACTGATAGCTGCCTTTTGTTTTGTTCTAGAAAATTCTTTCAAGAGATTAAACTTAAGAATTAATTTTTATGCTAATCAGATTTATTAAGATGGGGGAATATACTGAAAAAGAACCATTTTCATGTAATTTGTTCAGACACTTCAGTTACCTGAACACAGACTCCAATCCAAAAAGCATTTTAAGAAATTCTAAGCTGAGACATTCCATACCTTCACTACTCTTATGAGAACATGGAACTTTGACTTTCTCCTATTTAACACTTTGTGAAACCTCATTCTCTAAATTCAGATCATTTATCTTATTTTCCCAAACCTGCCTTAACCTTTGGCTTTTCAAAGTTTTCCAGGACTGCTAGACTTCCCTCTGTGATCTTACTAAAGACACAAATTGCTCCAGCTTCATTCCATCCTCTCATTTATGCTTTCTCCTTGCAGCACACCAAAGCCAAATAATGCTATCCTGTTGTAGGACCACACTGGCTCGTACAGATCACTTCCACACGGATCTGACTGTGTGTGAACTTCAGTCAGATCCCAGCTACCTCATAGGAATCCTTAACAGAGCTAGGACTGTGTAAGCAACACTCTCGTGTACCAAATAGCTTTCTTTAGTCAGGAGTATGAGACTACACATGTTAAAGCACGGATTTGCAAGGAAATACTCTAATAACCATTTCTCTGTGCTAGTAAAAATGGGCCCATGGAGATACAACATTCCTTTCTTCTTTAAGACTGCCTGATATGGCCAGTACTTCTGCAGCCAGGGGGACTGAAAGGCCATGGACTTAAAAGATCTTTTGCTATGGTTCTCTCATAATTGCATTACACATTTGAAGCTGGATCCACGAAATTTAATGGCTCTCAGTGAAGCATCAAATAGTATCCTTTATTTGGTTCAGAAATTTGGATACACTGCTACTGTGGAAAATAAAGATCTTCATCTTCATAAGAAAGCTAAGTAAAAAACATGAATCCAAGCACAGCCCTCAGGCAAGTATTCAACAGGCCTATGATAAAATAGTAGTCTCTGTGTTTTTCATCACCATGTCAGCATTCTAAACAATTTAAACATGAGGTTCAGCAAGCAATTTCCTATGTTATTCAAAAGAAATATGGAAAGAGAATATAGAAACCTTCATGTAAAATCATGCACTGTTAAGTTCTACTTTCAGGTTCTAGCCACTGGACTCTACAAACACGTTACACTTAACAAGCTTCTTTTGATGTCACAAACCTAGACAGAAATATTAATACCATATGACATATTTTTAAAAGTTCAAAGCAATATGTTAATTGTAACATCTCTTGTCCACCGGCACAGGGACAAATCATAATAGGTCAACCAGAAGCACAGATTTCTGGCAGTGAAGATGAACTACATTTGCAAAAAAAGAAAAAAAAAAAAAAAGCCGAATTTTACCGATACTGAGACGTGTGGAGAACTACCACGTGCCATATTGCTCTAGTATGCTAAGACAAAGGCTTCTTAAGAGATGGTCCCACTGAACTCTCACATTTCATTTGCTTAAAGAATGTCCTAATTTGAAGAATAAACACCATCGCTTTGTATTCTTAAGAGCAATATATCCAGGAGTTGCAGCCATAATCAAAGCAGCACAAGGTTAGATCCTGTTGGCAAGTATAATTACCGTCACAGTCCTCCAGCTGCCTGGTTACAATTTGCATCTGTTGTGCTCGAAGACCTTTTAATCCTTTGCCAGCACACATGTGCTGGGTAACTGGCTTTAATCCTTCCATTATATACATATCTTCCTCTTCCTGATCAGAAAGGTATCCTGGTGGACTGGGCACACCATCCAGCGTCACAATGAACTTGGGACTAGCAGGTTTCTCTGGCTGTGCAAGCTGGTCTCTATCAAAGAAATGTAGTAAATTTAGATTTTCTGACTCAAGAGGTTTGAGTGAATGTGAGCTGTACTAGTAAGTGAAAGTACACAAGCATACGATGGGGAGTTAAACCTTTTAGTAACTACTGGTACTGCACTCCAGTTAGCAGTTTGCCTTCTAGTCTCCCTGAGGCACTAATAAGAACTAAAGCTCTCAGGTACAGTTCAGTCTGTTGCATTCTGCTTGAAACATCCAAAAGCTCATTTACAAACAGTCAATTCTGTGGAATTTACAGTTTTGAGACAAAAAAAGAGGGCAAATACCATTCTTGGAATTACAAACCTTTTAACATACAGAACGCGTCTCCTCAAAATTACTGGAAAGCATATTATGAAACAGTGGTGTAAAAGTTTTTAGAACTAGGATGAGAGAACTAAAATACTAAGAACTTTGACACTCTGCCTGACTAAGAGGTCAGTCTAGCCTAGTGTCCTGTATCTGGTAGTCAGTGTGGATAAGAGGGAGCATTAAAACAGGGGACACATACATTTTCTCCAGTCTTTCACTATTCCATCCATTTCACATGAGGGATTTCCTGAATGACAGATGATTCTAAGTATTAGGATAACTGTGAAGTTCTCATCTTTGACAAACAGCAATGGGATAAATTTTGCTTCTCTATGAAATGAGGCTACTCATAAAAGCAACTACACTGTAGAATGCCTTTGAGAGAAAACCAGCACATTAAAAACATCACGAGCTAGAACTTTTAAATTGAAGCAGCCAGAAAAACTGACCTGTTCACATGTAAAAAATTACCTCTCTCCTGTAGCACAGTCAACTTTCAACTATGACATTGCCAGGTTATCCTTTTAGGCTTGTTTTCTCACTGTTGGTTTTATTTTCAATGAACACAGGCTGCTGAAAGCCACTCACAGAAAGGAAACACCAGCAGTGTCTCAAACACAGCAGCCCACGTGATGAAGTACATCACACTGTTCGGAGTGGTTTTAACTCTTAACAGGTAGACTATTTGTTACCTGGAACTTTGTCTGAAGCTGACATGAACTCTAAGCTTGTCTTGGTCAAACTCTCCAGTAAGGAGCCTTAAGTCATTGTATCATTGTACAGAATTCACCGCACTCAATACAGTGTTAAAAACCATTTCTTAAGAAACGTAATCTCAGGATGAAACAGGTATAAAACTAAAGGCAATTTAAGTAAAATGAATACTTGACTAATGTTTCAGATATCAGAAGAGCAGTACTTTTCAGTTCCTTCTTTCTTCTTGCAAATCAAGGACACGCTCAAGCTACAGTTGACCCTGGGATTATTTTCCCTTTAGCAGCATTTCTGAGAGAGCATTTTGCCCCTGATTTTTTGCTCTCCTATTCAATGTCAGTCCATTTTCCATGATTTCACACCTCCTGACTGGAGGCACAAAGCACAAGTATGACCAAATCACTCCATCTAAACCACAAAAAAGCTATTTGACTAATAACAGTCCTAAATTAAGCAGCTTTTTACCGTGTCTGTATTAGACGTCCTGGGTGAACTCGCACTGCCTCTGTGCCCTTCTTTCCCAATTGCTGATTCTGTGGCATCATTTCCTCTGATAACTTGGGCTTCTTCAGGATAAACGACCGCGTATCTGTGTGGACCAGAGATTCTGGGTCACAGTAACCTGCATTGGGAGAAAAATTACATAGAAAAGAGTAAAATAAGGTGGTAGTTGTACTCTTAACTTATAGCATCTTTTTAATATCAATTTACATGGTCAATAAGCTAATTTTACTGTGGTTTAATTTCTTCCTAGTAGCTTCCAGAAAACATTTTTACTTCTCTGCTAATTCCACAAAGGTGGATCAACAGAAGCCATAAGCCATATTAGGCCAGTTCAGGAAATTTTATTAGTGGAATGCCTATGCTGCAACAGCATTGAAGAGGGTCAAGAGCCCCCCAAATCTCTCATCCTTTGAACAGTTACTAATGTAATGTATTCATTCCTTAGAGATGTAGAAAGTAGAAAACTGTAGAGATCAGTAGAATTAATTGAAAAAGAATATCTTATCATTCACTGGCCAGTAATATTACATTTGAAAATAAAAGATCACAAGACTTAACCCTGAGTCACTTGCAAGGTATCTTCAATCACAGGATCAATCTGTAGCCGAGAAGAGAGCTCCTTTTGTTCAATTCCTAAAAAACCCAGCAATAAGAAGCATATTTTACGGCATGTCAACATGAAACTATAGATTAGAAAACTGAGGCACACTCCCTAATTCTTTCAATAAAAAAAAAAAAAAAACAAAGCCAAAACCAACAAAAGCATTCACACTTTTAACAAGGAAAAAAACATTCTATTAGGAACCCGTTTCTCATCATTATGAACCCGTTTCTCACGTTTCAGGAACAGTAACATGGCAAAATCTAAGTACTGTAAGACACTACTCATTCCCATAATCACTGCTCAGTGCAAATGAGGTCTGTGGGCACAGCAACTGATGAAGGCCAAGTTCCTCCTCCTCATCTGTAGAGGAGTTGGTCATTCAGAGAACAAACACAGAAGAAAGCAACTAACATGGGAATACTTTATGGTCTTCTTCAAAGATCTGAAACAAACCAGAGCAGCACTGTTCTATGTTTGAGTTACGGTTTGACAAATTTGGTTTTGCTTTCTTTAGATTTCCTAAGCAAGCTGTCATTTCCATTTCAAATGGCAACAGAATGAAAATATTTAACATAATTATTTACTGTGCATTAATTCAAAGGCTGATAAAGCTTTTACTTACATATTTTACAAATACAATTTCAATTACTTTATGGTGGCAGAAAGATTCCAAATACATCTATATGAGAAATAAGTGACTGCAAAAATATTTTTAAAATAATGAATGTTTACCATTCCTTAACAATGACTCTGGGATGATGTAACAAAAATATTACTCAACCCAAATTTTACTCATTATCTAAATATCTAAACACTTAGCAAGTATAAACTAAGTACTTGTTATAGAGATATTTTTTCCCCGGCCTTACTTCTATGATTCCTTGTGACTAACAAAGACAATCCCCCATCCTTTATAAAAAAACCATGCTGAAAAAACACACTGACTGCCTTTAAATGTTATGCCCTTTAGGAGTTTCAAAACAGAAGTAAAATCCAAAGCTGACACAGTTAGCATGGTATCAGCTGTCCTGTAAGAACAAATATAGTATTCCTATATTTAAACTGAAAAATAAAACACTAGCACCATTTGTGTGGAAACCATGTGCTAGAAAGAATTTTTTAATACTTCACATGCTGGAAAATTGTTCTAAATACTCTGGAGTATCTTCACTCTCAGTTAAGCTTTGTGACAGAATTACTCCTACAAGATACTAACAAAAATATGCAAAAGATGGGGAAGAGAGAAGTTATCCAAATGTAAGTGCTTATGCAAAACTATTCTTCAGTGACATGCCACAATGCTGTTACATTCTTTGCTTACTGATTAATTTCTCTGAGGTTGTCTGTGTGTGTGCATGTATATATGTATCTACCTGACAGCCATGCTTTAGAGAAAGCTGCTTGGTCTTCAGGGCAGTTCTGCATGCAACTTTTGATGCAGACTTAAAAATTAAAGTCTGCTTTTCTCTGCTCAGCCTGTAAAATGACATCCCCTAGTAAAAATTCTTAAAGAATATTATCAGATGACCTTGCATTTCTTCAACTGTCTGCTCCTTTGGCTCTTCTACTTGAAGCTGAGAACTCAGAACAGGCAGTCTGTTTTGCACATGAATTACTTCTAACTGTGATTCTTCTGGGCTAATTCGAGTTCTTGGTGCAACTGGAACAGTCTGTTTCTGTGGAACTTTAAATAGAGAAACAACGACAAATCATTTATGTCCTACCCAATCACACAACAGTACTACTTTTACGTATATTGCGCTAAAATAACTAATAAATTCCTACACACACAAAACAAAATCCCAAACATCTGTCTCCACAAAAAGCATCTTTAGCTACCTGCAAAACTCTTAGTGTGCAAGAACATTTGTGCATGTGCACAGAGCACCCTGAATGGCACCTCAGAACACCTCTTGTAAGACAAAACAATGTGAAAAGGATTAGAGTGACAACAGCAAAGTACTCGTTCATCCACTTCTACACATAATTAACATGATATTTCTAATAGTTTTGAAAACACTTTTCATTCCATCTTTCATACAAATAACCATGGATAATCAGTGTTTCTCTTCATATGATGCCAGCTACCCTTGGCTAGAGAATACAAAACTTAATGGCAGCAGAATCATAGAATCACTTAGGTTGGAAAAGACCCTTAAGATCAAGTCCAACTGTAAACCTAGACCACCACTGCCAAGTCCACCACTAAGCCATGTCCCTAACTGCCACATCTACACCTCTTCTAAACACCTTCAGGAATGGTGACTCCACCACTTCCCTAGACAGTCTGCTCCAGAGCCTGACTACCATCTCCATGAAGAACTTTTTCCTAACAACCAATCTAAACCTCCTCCAGCACAACTTGAGGCCATTTCCCCTTGTTCTACCACTTGTTATTTGGGAAGAGATCAACCCTGACCTAACTACAACCTCCTTTCGGCTGGTTCTACGCCTATATTCAGATAGCTATGGCATGGAACTTTGGGGTAGCAGGATGACAGGCTAACTTCATTACTTGGCTTCTGACAAGACTGTCAGACCTGGCTGTGAAAAGCTAAACTCTTCCCTTGGCTGAGTATCAGATCAGCATTCAACTTCTGATACAAACAACTAAAATGTACCACTCAGCACTGAATTCATTATTTATGAACTTAGTGTTTTGTTTTACCTATGTGTTTTAAATTAGCTTACTTCCATATTCCATTCAAAATACTTAAAGAAAAGGTTAAATATTACTTCTGAAGTGGAAGAACCTGCATGATACTTCAGACAGAATTCACAAATCACCTCTGTATGAAATAATCAAGTGGTGCTTTCTGATCTCTCCACTGAAATATTCTCATGTTGGTAACTCAAACTACAAGATCACCACTATTAAAAAGATCAATAGTTTTAATTAATTTAAAACTTCCTAGCTATGTCTCATTTCTTACCATACTGTTTTGTACTCAGGAAAGAGCTTCCTGCATCACGCCAAAGTGTTGTTTCTTACAGTTAGTTTGCAGAATTTGAGAGAGAGCAGGCAAGAGATTGTGGATAGTTTTCAGTCCTACTTCAGATTGTGTAAGAGTCATGGTCTAGGTAGTTCAGAGAATGCTCCTTCCCTGGCAAGGTGTAATGTTTCCTGCTGACACGCAGATTTACTAACAGCCAATGAAACAAAAGCATGTGAGACAACAGCAGGATTTGCCCTTCTTCAGCAGAAGTCTCTCCTAGCCAAGAGAACTGAATGCTGTGTGAATACACACAGACAACTGCTCAACTGCTGTGTCAACTGCAACTAAAATCACTGAAGTGAAATTGCAGCCTTGCTGTTAAAGGACAAAATACCCTGATACTTATCAACATACCCTGATATACATCAACCACTATGTTCCTCATTATTCCCTGCTTCTATTACCTATATCCAGGGCATGTTCATCTTTTTACTGTTTGGCTTTTTTCTCCTCTCAGAAGGAAGAAGGAGAGTGCAGAAAGGGAAAAGAGATTAAATTAATAGCTCAAACCACCTACCTTATTCTGATTAATTTCCCCTTGGCAACTGCTGACTTCAGAAAAATCTGGCACTTCCATTTTGTATCCATACACTTCACAGACTTACTATCTTGATTAATACATTTTAAATACCTCCTTCCTCCCTTGTTTATGCTTTCATAATTCATCACTGAAGATCAATGTAATGAAACAGGGCATGGTAAATTCCTCATGTGCATCACTGACTTGTTATTTAGCATTCTGTCTTATCTCTAAGCGCTATCTTTAGCTTGTATTTATACAACAGAGCTTGAAAATATAAAAATAATAAAATAAAAAGCAAAACCAATGCTAATTACCAGTGGAATAATTGGTTGTTTTTGTAACTGACTCCTGTGCTTCAGAGATTGCTTTCAGTATTAAATTCTTATTGGCCTGTTTTGAAGGTGGCAATGAAGGTCTAAAGGAAATTAAAAAAATTAATTAATTGTACAAGGATTGCACAGCAACTGTATCCATGTTAAAGACAGGTATTTCAACAGGTTAACTCAGGCATAATACTAATAGAAATCATCACCTACAATTATTTTATCTTAATCAGTTTTCAGTTAATCTATTCTCTGAGTGGATGAGGATCCACAAAATGCTCTCAAAAACAGAAGTACAGAGGTGTGATTTCACCTCTCAGCTTAAGTTGCTGTAAAACCATGCTACATCTGAAAGGCATTCTCTGCCATTAATTCCTTCCCACCTCTGTCCGCCACTCATCTGTTCCTATATTTGTGCTGGCACCAATAATTATGCAACTGTCCTGAGAAATATGATCCAGCTGCATAATCACACTGACTCTATCAAACATACATTACCTGTAAAAAAAGGATTTCTTCTTGTCTTTAACATCAACAATAAATAAATCAGATAAATGTGCTGTGGATAAATTCAATATAGTGTATTAGCTTAAAATAAATCATATACAAGCTAGCAGTGTAGGTCAGTAGAACCGTCTCTTCTCTAGTTTAAATGTTCTTCCTCTAATCTTGAAAATCAGATATAAAACAGTGATGTATTTTGACTAAAACCTGACATTTAGATGGAATTAGGGAGCAGAAAAAAGGGAAAACTTCTCAAGACTATTTGAAAAGTTAAAATCACCTTAAAGAACAAGTCGTAAGTGGTTTGAAAACTATTCCTGAAAATAAATAAAAGCAATTATAATCCCTGAAAAATTATCTTACCACAATAAATACCTGGTCTGAAACATGTCAACATTAATGTTCTTTTGCCAGTAAACTTTACCCAAACAACGTAAAAATTCACACTCCACTGCATCTTACATGCAATACTGAACAAAGGTTACAAAATCAAAAGCAAGAGGGTGGCATAAATAGGCATCTCATCCACAGAGCTGTGAGATAGTACAAAAAAATATTAAAAAGGCTTACTAAATTTTGTCTGTCAATTTTCAAAAGTGCAAACTGATTTCCCCCACTTCCAAAGTTTTCGTTCATTAAATTAATTCTTGAAAATCCAGAATCACTGAGATCTTCAGTACCTTCTCTCTGGCTTTGCAGGTACAGACACACTGCTGGAGATGCTTCCTGTTCGCAATCCGTAGTCTTCCTCTTCCTCTTCATCTTCTCCATCATTACAGAACTTTTTCACTTTGACTACTGAGCTTACAACAGGCAGCCGTCTCTTCCTGGAGCTTTCCTCCTACAACAAACCAAGGAGGCGAAACAGCTCATTGAGTGTAAGCCACGTATCAGTAAGCCAGCAAAGACAGCACTGCAATTCCACCTAGAGCCAGCAGATGGAGAACTCCCACTCCAGTCGCATGAGTCCAGGACGGTGCAGTCTGCAGAGACAAGTGACTGCACTGGGTAATATGAAAATCAGATACATTTGCTCTGAAACACCTCATTGAAAATGTAACTGTAAATGACATCAAGGGAAAAAAAAAGAAGAAAAAACTCTCAAGTACAGACAAATTATCCAACACCTACAGAAAAGAAGGGTTTTTCAAAGAAATTTATAGCATCCTTCAAGATGAATCTGTTGAAAGAGAGAAAAGTGAAATCAGTAGCAATGACTTTCTCCTCTGTATCAACCCTAATTTTAGAGAAGTGTAAGGATTAATTTCTAGCAAGCTGACATATTTCAAAGAATGCTAATTGTTAAACAGTTTCAGGACAGTACAATTTAGACAGTGCAAGATCCCTGATGTTTCTTCTGGACATGATTAATAAAAAAGTAATAGAAGAAAAGTAACATAAGACCTTTTTCAACATTTCCAAGGAGCGATGTTCCTGTCATTCATCAATAACTTATAGAAAACCTTAAATAACTCACTATATTCTCATTTGCACTTCTCCATTCTCAAAAACAAAGACACCAGAATGTATCTTTGTACAGCATTCTAGATTTAAAAAAAAAAATTCATTATCCTTTATACAGAATGAAGTAAGTAGTAGCAAAGACAGAGAGCTTCATGAGCAACAATGAACACAGATACACTTGCAATACAAGGTATGTAAAATACCTGCTTCATTACAACATTAGCAGCCATAACTATCTTCATCCCTCTCAAAGAAGGCTCTTCATTCATTCATATGGATAGTCTGTCACCTAGGACAACCACTCTGCCAGGCTTAGCTTGGCCTCCAAAGTACACCAAAGCAATCATCTTTGATTTTGTCCTTGTCCAACATCCATCTCAAAGAATGCTTAATTGACATGGTTCTAAATATAATAATAATAATATAATAATCCTAAAATCAATGTATCTGAGCTAATTAACAGCATGCCAAAAATCCTGATTTACAGAATTGTGAAGAGCTAGGGGTATACATAGCACTTAGGGAAGATCATGCTGTTTCGGTGATGTTAAAATCGGAATTATAATTTCTGATTCATCACATGCACCTTAATAATGTGCTAACCATTAGTCCAACTCAATACGACATGAAGATGTACATGGTGATTAACTCTGAGATTAACCAGATAATGATGTCAAATTATGAAATCTGTTTTTACCAGTGAACCCAGCGAATGAAATCTCAAACCTACTGGTACCAGTGACAGAAGTCTTTTGACTGAGGTCTGTACTGGAGGTGCACATAGTAATTTAGGTTCCTAACAAGAATAAACTTTTGCAGTAGTTTAGGCTGTACCAACCTCACTGCCCACTTTATCACCACCGAGTTTGGAGGTAGGTCTGTGACCTTCTGCTAAGCTGCCAAATGCTTCTGGATTGCAGAGCTGGCCTGTTTCCAGAGACCTGCCGCCTTGTGCGTCTAACTGCCGGCTCCCCTGCAAGCTGCCCTGTTGTGACAATCTGGGCACGTGTGCGTGGCCATCTGCACTCCTGACAGCTGGCGGGCGGTAGATCTCAGCCGAGGGACGAGAAGAACCATAAGTTACAGTTACAATAGGTTTCTTCCTTGACAAAGGATTCTCCTGCACGAAGTTTAGGTCTTCATCAATTAGATCATCTGGTTCAGGTTTAATGTCAATTACAGCTTCAGAAGGTGACAACTCCCTCAAAGGCTTGACAGTAGATGTTAAGCGAGATGCAGAACCATCTTCACAAGACTGCCTGATAAAAGAAGAAATTGCCAACTATTATCTGCAAGTCAAGTCCTGGAAAATGAGAACTGTCTATAATCAAAGCCAGGAAGGAAGAATCATTAAGGTTTATAATCATTATTTATACAAATTTAACACACTGATTGATATTTTCAGTTTGGTTAATTAATCTAAGCCCATATGTTGCTTAAAGAACTGAGTTCTGGTTTAATGTTTTTTATACAACAAATTGCAGCAATGCTTTACTCTTCAAAACTACTTGGATCTTTCCAAGTGTCTGTACTCTTTAGAATGGCTGCTACACACGCAACTACTGATAGCTGAAGGTGTGTTAGGAAGTAGCCAGCAGCCTTACCTTGAGGCAGCGTTCCTCTGCTCCTGTGAGCTGGTTGAAACTCTGGAGTCATTTCTTTCAGTCCGAGTGCTTGACACAGCAAGAGGTGGCAAGATATCCTCACGCCTTCTCTCATCACTCACACATGAAGTGCTTTTGCTGGAAGGCAGGTTGCTCTCAAAGATTAAATTAGATTCCGAAGATTTCACACTGGTTGGTTCTGTGGAGACAGGTACCTTTCACTTTTACATTAAAGCACAGCAATACAAAATACAAGTTGAAGGCTGTTTCAACTGAAAACATCATCAAGAAACACAGAGAAATAAACTCTGGACTCAAAAATAAATTCTTTATCTCAAAATATAAAGGAATTTTCTTAACAGTCTGGATCCAAAAAATTATATAAATAAAAAATTACCAAAACAGCTATGAGTTTTTTGAAACTCATTAGTCATGTAACACTACACAGAAAAAATAAGCCTGCCTTCACTCAAAATTAATTTTCTTACTTACCAGTAGTCACAGATCGCAGCTTATCCAAAACACCGTGGAGCCTGAAATAGACAGTGGACAGGGAAGGAAACAAACAAGAAAAATTAATTTTAACTTACATTCAGAATAATCATCTTTCAGAAACCAACTGCCTTTTCCCCCCATGACAAGCACCTCATTTAACTAAGACTTCACTCTCCATCAACCAAAGTATGTTTAACCTCAAAAGGGAAACTTAAAGTATCTTGCCTCCTGTATATCTTGCATATGCAGGTAGAGTATTCATCACATCATCTACTTTTGCCATTTAGTTGGTTTACATAATCAAAGCCAGTACTTCCCACCTTTCACTACAATCAGTGGAATTAAGTATCAAAAGGAGTGATTCAAAAACCTAAGTTAGAAACCTAAAGCATAGCCTAAAGTTTTACTTTATATATGAAACTTTAATTACACAGCAGTTAAACATAATTGCAAGTACAAACTCAAAAAGTATATAACTCATAGCACTTAAGATTCTCAGGATTCTTCCAGCATGCTTTGTATGTATCAACAATATTCTCTGAGACATGCTGTGAGCAAAAACATTTCAGTGAGGTACCCAATTTGCCCTCCACCTGTGAAAAAGGCATTCAGCTGAAAAAAATGCAGAAAATTACAGTTTTAATATAATGAGGCTCCTTAAACACACATTACAACAAGAAGGAAGAAAAAACCCCCAACACTTCAAAGCATACCTTACTTGGAATTCAAACCTGATCATGGGCAAGTCCATAATTTAGGCTGAGTATTAGAAAGGAACTAAGGAACACGAACATATTGAAAAGACTACATGTGAGTATAATGAAGGCTTATACTCTGCCTCCTTTTGAGTTTCACTAGAACACTCATCAGCTGTGCTCTGGTGATGTAGATCAGCTTTCACACTGACCTCAGGATAACTGATGTGATTCTTGGTCCAGAGTAAGAAGCAGTGGCCAACCAGCAGGATTGCCAGGTCTGTCACAATTGCTGTGAAACTTTTGCCAGAAGGCCCAAAATTACCAGCTACAGATACAAACCAAGCAAGGCAAATCTTGCTGAGTACTATATTTAACCAATGTTTAAGAATGTAAACATTCTGGATTGTCTCTAGAAGAAATAAAAGCATATAAAACTCCCAACTACAATGCTATGTTAACACTTTTCCACCTTACAACTTAATGCATAGGTTTCATCTTGTCTTCTTTTCCATCCTTCTTTTAACCAATACCTACTTTGATAGCTGATAAAGCGCTCTGACATTGAGTTTGTATTTACATATATATACATACATACATACACATATATATGTGTGTGTATATATATATACACACATATATATAATGTGGATACTGACTTAGGATTAAAACAGTAACTGCTTAAAATTTAAGCAAGCGTCAAAACCAGCTGGCAGTATAATATCTGCATATAGTCAATAAACCATCTTAAATATACATATATAAAATAATCTTGATTTCTCTGCTGATATTTGCTTTCTCTACATATTTATTATTTTTGCAATGAAGTTTTAGTTTAATTTACAAAGCCATAAAAAAGTTTTCTGCTACATATTATTCTGTTATTTCTTATTGTATATCAGGATTCAGTTAAAACCCTAGTACAGGAGGTACACCTTCATCCACTTGTAAACTTCACTGATTTGTCTGATTCTTAAAACTAATATTAGACAACTGCATACATTTCCTGATACAGTGAAACCCAAAAGTTTTGCCTAGGCAGGCCACAAAAGGAAGAAAAGAAATGCCTGTGTAGTTGTCAAAAAAGAGGTCCATGCTTAATTGTACTCCTTCATTATATTTTTGACAAATGCCAGGAAAAAACTGAAACCTGTGTAAATAAACTCAAACTATATCCACACAAGTAACACTATCACCTGGAAATCCATCAGTTTAAACAGTTAATACAGTGAATTGTAATAGCTGGAATTATTTTTCATTTTTTGTCAATGTCTATGATTTCATAACACAGACAACTTCTAAAATGTCTCTCTCTGCTATTTAATAATAGAAAAGCTCCTAGGAACTAATTACATAGAAGAAATATTGAAAGTGAATGTAACCTGTCAGTAAAAAAAAGTCAAAGAAAGCAAACTGAAAAAGAAGAAAAATTTCTCTCGTCTATACAAAACAAAATAATGTTCCTTAAAGCTCTCTTAGGTAGGAGATTCAGAAATAAGATTAACTTGAAAAAATACACAACTCTGAAAGCAACAAAAATCTCTGGAGTCAAATGTCTGAAACACGGATTTAACTGCAGATTGCTACTGTAAAACCAGTATCAGAAAATGCATGAGAAATATAATGGCTAAGTTTGTCATGCAGAATGGAATGAATTGTCAGGTGTTGAAGGTAGAGATGAACTACTGCTAACTTGTCCTGCTCACAGTAATTCTGAGGCTCTACTTTTGGTTTTTAGAGATGGGTGGTGGTAATAAATAAATAGCCTGAGAGGTGGGAATACCTAAGCATTTGGTGCTAAGCCTTGTCAAAGGCAGTATACAAAATTAGATCCACTGCTCATCTGCCCTGATATAGTAATTCCCAAGCACAACAGCAATCTGAAGCACTATTAGCATAAAAGCAAACAAATTGGTCTTCTACATCTAACTACAGTGAACAATGCTCTCATGCTCACAGTAGGTTTTGCAGGAATAATTTTAAGTCAACATACGGCCCTCACTTACCTGAGCACTTCATTCACAAATCTGACTGGCTTATAAACAAATAATGTAAGTCCTCCAGTCCTTTGCCATTTAACTACCACCTCAAAAGCCTAACTGGTGACAGACTAAAACTAATTTACTTGTAAGACCTGCAAAGTAAAAGTTTACATTAATGGAAGTTACATAATGGAAAGATAATAACTTTTTAAATTGTCAGGTTTCACTTATAGAAAGCAGTCCTGGACTACTGATAGGAAATGTGACAAGTAGCTTGCAAACATACCAGACAGTAAACCTGACAGTATTGTTTCCGAGGAAAAGAGAAAGGTCTTCTGTCATCTGCTCTTGACTCTTCTTATTGGCCACCATAACCATAATATAATCAGGGAGCTCTTCATCTAATAGAAAGAGAAGCATGTTGTTTTAAAGTATAATAAATCATGGAAGACAGCAAACATCTTTAAACATGTAAACCAGATTTTTTTTTTCTGTTTTACTATAAAGACCCTGCAGGCAGAGGATTGGGTAAACAAATTAACAAGACTTCTATTTCCTCTGAGGTTCAATACAAGTGTGAGGAATAAAAGACCATCAACTTCACACGAGCGTAAGCTGAAGATCAGCATATTTAAAAAGTGAGTAATGAGAACAGAAAGAAGGACAAGATAAAAGAAAGCTACTCTGCTGCCTATATCCTTTTTCTTGAGTACTAGCAAACATCT
Organism: Acanthornis magna; assembly: GCA_036785705.1. Taxonomy (NCBI): domain Eukaryota; kingdom Metazoa; phylum Chordata; class Aves; order Passeriformes; family Acanthizidae; genus Acanthornis; species Acanthornis magna. The sequence goes on from JAWUZG010000016.1 coordinate 10,038,803, forward strand.
ACAATATTCATCACTTCAAATATTGCCAAATACAGCACCTTATCCTTGTCAAATTTCCTTTAGTTACAAAAACGAAACAAATAAATATCCATTTCTGATATGTGCACTAAACAAATCAGAAGTGTATTAACTTCCAGATTTTCTACCTACAAAAATAAAACAAACTCCAGCAACCTCGAGAGTGAATTTCTATTCCCTAATGTATGCAATTTCATGCACAGTGAGAAACCCACTCCCTTGCACACCAGCTACACCCACTTACCAGGATGGATAGAAAGGTGCTTAGAACCCAACATTAACACATTAAGGGTTTGGGGAGTTTGGTGTTTGGCTTTTTGCTTTGGCCTAGCTCCGGCCTCTGCTAAAGGACTGCCAGGCACAGCTGCTGCTCAAAGGCAACAATTCTTCTGCAGCACAGACTTCAATTTAGTTTAATCAAACATCTCATGCTCTCCAATGCCACTCCATGGCATAACCTGAACATAACAATAGTAAGTGAAAATAGTTGGGAAATACACTTCAAATCATGAATTTGAACCAAGCCACTAAGACAGCTGTGCTTATTTAATCAAGCTAAGACAGTACCCAACACTAAAAAGACCTAAAAAAATTCTTAAAAATAGAAATCAAAATACAAATTAAAGGAATTGCCTTTCTTCTATGTCTATGTACACTGTAAATAATTTATCTCTACCCTAGACTACAGAAATAACATTCACACATTGCACCTGCACTACTGCTAATCAATTGTCCCAACATAACCCATTTCTAGCTTAAACCCTACTTTCTTTTTGGTGGCTCTTTGTTTGTTTGGGTTTTTGTTGTTCTTTTGTGTCTAAGTTTTCTTTCAGTGTAAACTATAAGTTGCAAAAGATGGATTTATGCTCACACCTAGGAACTTAGAACGAATTTTATTTGTTGGCCAAGCTGCTTTTAAACCTGATAAGCTGTTCAGGTGATTCAACACATGATAAAGAAGATACTTTAAGTATCGAGAAAAACATAAGTTAGCACAATTACCTGTAAGAGTATGATAGAAGAAACCTTCTCAGCTTATGCCAACTTAAATTGCATGTGAAACTACAGCCTTTTAAAAAATGTCCTAGCTGATGAATAATTAACTGTCTTTATTTTGCTTCAAATATATGAATATTTCCTTTGAAAGCTCTACAAAACAAGTAACTTTCAACATATCTTGTGGTAGAAGACTTTTCAAGAGACAAAAACTAGCAGTGACAGAAAGAAACAAAAGCATGGCTCTTGTGCAGAGGCTAGAATGAGAGAATCAATTTTTACTAGTTACTTGAAAGAAAAAATGGAGATTTTTTGAAAAACATTACTTGAAAAGTTGTTCAAAATTCTCTAGTCAAGAAAAAAAACCATGAAAAATGACAGACATTTGGAAAAAGTGGTTTAAAAAGAAAAAAGAGGCCAAGGCAAGACAGATTTGGCAATAAAGAATAGAAAGTTATTTAAAGAAGTTCAGAAGCTGACTGAGAAGAAACTGCAGACACTGTACGCTGATCCTGGGAATACAGGAAACCTGTCCTCTGAATACAAGTAACAGAAGGAAAACAAAGTATCATCATAGTTGGAATCAAAGATGGCTAGTATTCTACCAGCATCTTAACAACAAGAAACAAGAAATTTTTTTTTCAGAAATAAAGGAAAAATCAAAGAATCAAGGACTGAGAAACTGAAACCTGGAATGATGGCAAAAAACCCCAACCAATCAAACAACAAAAAATGAGTTAGTTAAAAAGACAAGCTTTGAGACGGTGAAAAAGGAGACTTTACAATTAAAAAATTCAAAACACGGTTCCTTGGCACCAGCTGAGTTCACAATGTCAGCTCATAGGTAATTCCCTTCTATGGAGCCAATACATTTTTCCATAAATACAGTGCCTCCCTTGAAACAGTGAAGAAGATGAATTCAGACTCAAACTACAAACTTTGAACTTGGCCCTGCTACTCACAGGACCTCTAAATTATGCTCTGAATTCCTTTTCTTCATCTGAAATCTAAGAAGCATCACAGACAACAACAATGGAGTTGCAGGACTAAGATATTTCGTTTCCAACAGAATGCTGTGTTAAGTTACCAACTTTTACTGTTGCAGAAAACAGCTACTCTGAAGTGCAGTATCAATTTAATCCAGGATTGAGAAAAAATAAACTCCCAAGACCACAGATGTTCACAGTGCTCACCTCTCCTGTCACAAACCAAAACAAAACAAAACCGCCCCCTGCCTCTAAGATTCAGATACATGTCTTTCATCAACATCAGCTCAATATAGCTCTTAGTCTGCCCCTTAACAATCAAGCTCTTACATTTTAAAAGTTTGTTCCACATAATGTTTCTGATATGACCTTTTAATTTCCTAAGCCAGTCACTCATCTTTGTCCACTCTCCTAATTTTGACTAACGCTTCACCCTGAATTCAAGAGGCTGTTAAAAACATGCCTAAAAAAGACTTATTCCATCTCAAAGTACTCACAGCTAACTGCTGCTGTATTTGCAAGGCTCTTGCTTTATATAGTTTCTCCTAATGCTTCAAAGAAATTTCCTTAGATATTCACAGCATGGTTTGTTTTTCTTTCAAATCCCTTGCCACCATTTCTAAAAGGGAAGACTATTAAACCGACTCCTTAGTTATTTTCTTTTAGTTCTTCACATACTGATGTTCACATACTGCTTCCTCATGCTTAAGATTATAATAGTTTGTTAAGTACATCTCTTTCTTTCTTATTAGTCCAGCACTTCAGGTAATTCTTCTCAGGCTTCTGTAAGGCAGTAACACAAGTAACAATAAGTTCCATTAGCTAAGCTGATTTTTCCCTATGTGACAAAAATGATCTAGAGAAGATTGCTAAGCACATGGCAAAACTTACCAACATAAGCCCCCAGCTCCTGTAACTTTCCTTTTATAGCACCCTAAAAAATAACGAAATATTATTTAAGGGACAGATCAACAAAGTATTTCTAACTACAAAAACGTGGGACGCTTAGCAAAGTTTTTCCATTAACTGTTGGAACACATTGGTTTAACATGCTAACTTTTCCCAGTCTCTACTGCTCAGGATAGGGACGCTCTAACAGCGAGGGACTGACAGCAGAGTAACGGCATCTCACACGCTCCACCGTATTTCCGACGGACGGTTCCCAGCGCTACCAGACAACCTCCAAGTCCCAGCTATCCTTTTTAAGCAGAGACCACCCGGACTCATAAGGTGCAAAACCCCCCGAATCTACGATGGTTTGATAAAAGGTCATTCCCGCCTCAGCAAGGAAACAGAAACCAGCCAGCATTTCCAAACTGCGACTGTCGAGTGGGAGCCGCTGGCAGGCCCCGCCGGTACCGGGGCTGACACCGGCCAAGCTGCGAACCCCCCGGGCACCCCCTGGGCCGGGCGGGCTCTGCAGGGCGACAGCCCCAGCCCCAGAACAGACAGCACCCGGCAGCTCCCCGCCGGGGGACAGGGGTGCCCGACTCCGCTTCCCACAGAAATGACTCTCCCGCTCCCGCCCCTCCCCGGGGAGTCCCGAGGCCGAAGGACTCCGCCGCCGGCAGCTCAGACTGGGGGCCAGCCGGAGCCCGGTGCCTCAGCCACCGACCGGGCCTGCACCCACAAGCGGGCTCGGCCTTTCGCCGCGGGCGGAGGGAGCGACCCGGCTGCTTCTGTCTCACCCGGATCTTGCGGCTGATCTCGGTGCCGATCTCCATGGCCGCGCCGAGCCACCCCCGTCCCGCCCCGTCCGCCGCGGCCCCGGGCCCGGCTCCCACCGCCACCCGAGCGGGTACCGAGCGCCGCACGGGCACCGCGCGCGGCCTCCGCCGGCACCGCCCCCTGCCGGGCGGCGGCCGCACCGCCCCGCCCCGGCCCGGCCGGGCCCTCACCGCGGCGGGACCCCGGGGCAAAGAAATGGAGGGTGTGTGGGGTACAGGGCCTGCCCCTGATCACCCCCGTGCGTAACCGGGGTAACCGTGAATGCCGTAACAACAACAAGGTTATTTTAAATAATGCGCTTTCTCAAGAACTACGCGATTTGAAGATTTAAATAGTTATCTCTTAAAAACCAAATGAATTATGGTATGGCCATACACCAAGTATCCAAGTAACTTCTAATGCCACGCTATAGCTGTGTAAGTTTCCTGGTGCCCACCACAACCACTTTATCACCTCCCTTTCTCAGCAGGGCAGGAGAAAGAAAATACAACAAAAAGTCTCGTGTTGAGGACAAGGACACTGGTCACTGTCATGGACAAAAAAGACTCAGGTGAAAATTAGTTTAATTAATTAACAGTCAAATCAGAGTAGGATAATGAGAAATAAACCCAAATCTTAAAACATCTTCCCTGCACCCCTTCCTTTTTCCTGGGTTTAACTTTACTCCTAATTCTCTACCTGTCTCCCCCCAACACGGGGGAACGGGAATGGGGATTACACTCAGTTCATCATCTCTGTCTCTGGCACTGCTTCCCTCCCTCCTGCTCCCAGTGGAAACAGTCTGCCACGCAGACTGTATACTCACTGCTCCAGTGTGAGTCCTTTCCATGGGCTGCATGCAGTTCCTCACAAACTGCCCCGCCATGGATCCCTGCCACAGGGTACAGTCAGTCCCTCAGGAATACACTGCTGCAGTGTGGGTCCCCCACAGGGTCACAAGTCCCGACAGCAAACCTGCTCCAGTGTGGGCTTGTCTCTTCACAGGGCCACAGGTTCTGCCAGGAGCCTGTTCCACCATGCGCTTCCCACAGGTTCACAGCCCCCAGGCATCCATGTGTGGGATCTTCCACGGGCTGCAGGTGGATCTCTGCTCTGCCATGGACCTCCATGGGCTGCAGGGGCACAGCTGCCTCATCATGGTTTTCAGCACGGGCTGCAGGTGAATCTCAGCTCCCACGCCTGGAGTACCTCCTTCCCCTCCTTCTATACTGTCCTTGGCTTCTGCAGAGCCACTCCTCTCACATGTTTTCATTCCTCTCTCCAGCTAAAATTTGCTTCTGTGCAATAACTTTTCTACCCTTCTTGTCATCCCAGAGGCGCTACCAGTGTCGCTGATTGGCTTGGACTTGGCCAAAAGAGGGTCCATCCTGGAATGGGCTGGCATTTCCTCTACAAGACATTGAGGAAGCTTCCAGCAGCTTCTCACAGAAATCACCCCTGTAGCTCCTCCACTACCAAAACCTGCCACACACACCCAGTACAAGCACCTGCTGCTCTTACTGCTACAAGGGATCAGTTGCAGAGAGAGGAATAACTATGTGGAGAAAAGCCTGCAAGGTAAACATAATAGTAAGCAAAACAGAAGTAATGTTTGAGGCAAACCATTCATCTTTTGCACCGATGCCCCAAATTCACTTGAACTGATTTAGTGAGTAGTAACATTATAGAAAGCCCAGCCTACAGATAAAGGGTCTTTTACAAGTAATGCCACTGGTTAAAATAACCTCCAGGCATTGTAGTTAACAGCTGTATTAATCCCTTTCTGCATCACTGTTCCTAATATAAATCAAACATCATACAGAGATAGCTTAGACTAATTATTGCTAATGATCTGAGCTGTTTGCCTGACTCCACTTATATTGGTATTACAGTGAGAGGGAACCAATAACAAATTAGTTTAATTACACCATTCCATTTTAACCTTTAAGAGACACATTTTGCATTCTTGAGATTTCAAATATGTTGTACTTCTTTATTATTAGAGCAACAAAAATAATCATTGCAGCACAGAAACGGGAATTAAGTTTATTTCATAAGTAAGGGATTTACTTTAGAAGAGATACTATGTTTGAAAAAAGTTTCCTTTGCGAATAACAACAGGAACTCATTGTTTTAAGTTCAGCGCTACATTCTGTGTAGGGAAACTGCCTGTATTCTTCTAATAGGAAGATATTATAACCTTAATTAGTTACTTAGTAGAACATGTTCAACACTTCACAGTGCCTTGTAAGTAAAAATGAATCTTGCACACATGAAATTGCAGGCTTCAAGCATGTAACAGACATATGATATGGTCATTTTTCTAGCACTCCTTTCTACTACCATAAAAAATATATAATGATGCATAAAGACCCAACCATCTCTTTCTTTTTCACAAATAAGAAATAGAATGATGGAAAAACAGGAAGGCTTCAGAGCCAAAACGTGATGAATACACAGAATTTGTTTAGAGAATGGCTTTCACATTTAGAATTAGAGATATTCTGACTTTTCAGTTCATGAAGTCAGTGTTTTGCATGGTGTAAATTAAGATATTTTTCTACATGACTTCTTTATTGTTTCAGCACTGTGGGAAAGCCCCTTTAACTAGCAGTTTCCAGATTATCCTGCCTGTATTTTTATCACAAATGCATAACTCTTCACTAGGCTAAGGAGTATATACTTGCATACCACTTTTCTGCCTGGAGGATGGCTGATTCTGCTTCCTGTTTGGCTCACTTCCAATTTTCTTTTTTAGTTAATACAAAGACCTGATGCTGGATAGTTTCTCCAGAATTGAAATAAGGTGAATATTTGCATCAACCTACAACATATTGGCTGATATACTCAACTGTAGTCACATATTTGGACCAAGATGAAAAAAAACCAAAACAAAACAACCCCACAAAAACCTGTCTCAGAAGGGAGGATTCAATAAGAAAAAAATAGGTTTATCCCTGATCCACCATGGCCAGATCATATTCTACCCAATGGGCAGAAACTTTCCTTTGTACCTATAGAACAAGGGGTGCAAAATTCAGCTGTGGGATATTATTAATTTCCTCACATAAATTTCAACAACAGAATAAAGAGTATGGCAAAGATGAGGTCAAGAACCATGAATGTCATGAGTGTTGACCAGGGCTTGAAGGGGGAAGCAGAAGCTCAGTATTGTGCCCTGAGGTAATCACTCTACGTCCATTTCATGTTCATGAATGTCTTTGTCTCTTTGTCCCTTTTATTAGAGTTGATATTTGGAGCAAAACAGGTAATATAGAGCTGGGGAGATTAAAAAATTGAGGTGGGGCAAAATGGAGAAAGTGCAGAAAAACACTGCAGAAAAAAAAGTTAGGATACAAACTGGGGTTATAAGGAAAAAAAAAGCAGAAGAAAAAAAAATTGTGAATAAAAATGTGATGAGCTTCAAAAGAAGATGTAGGTTGCAGAGGAGCATATTGACAATGTCCTAGCTGTCTCTTTTTAAGATGAGGTGTTGTCTTTAATGCAAATGAAAAGAATGAAAATGCAGCAAGAACCAACTACGGAAAGCAAGGAGAGTCTAACAAATGCAAGTTCTAGGCAGGGAATCAGGCAGGAAAAGGGTGTGATGAAGAATTAGAATAGGAAATGTGACAGATAAGAGAATTCAGACTTTGTTTCCAGTATGAATTGTTTAAAAAAGGAGGGGGTGCCTCTGTAACTCTGAATTTTCATGGCTCGGATTTTTCATACATTGTATCAGTCAGTTTTCTCCAGCAAGTAACTGCCGTTCTGTACTCGAGCAGAGACCTTTAGAAAAGGGTATCCATTTAACTTAGTTCAAGGTTAGTTTATTTTATTCAACATAAGATTCTCCCAAACTAATGTTTTATATATTGCTTATGGACTGCTCATCATAATTATGGCTGATGTATGGAGGTGAAAAAAAAAAAAGAGATACTCCTTGTGATCTTGGGAAAGACAATTGCATCTAGGAGAAATAACTCAAAAGAATTGATTATAGTATAAAATTACCTACATATTTCAGCTGGGATTGTTATCCTCGTGAGCAACTTGCTATTTGCATAGTTGACCTGCAGGTTAGACCTGCTCAGACAGTAGCATGTTTGTGCACTTCAAATTACCAAAACACTTTCTAGGTTTTACAGTTATTAGTCAGCATTCACATACTCACTTTACCTTCTTCCTCATCCCTGACTGGTTCCAACTTTGTATATACTTTTGCCTGGTTCACTCAATGTGGAGAGCCATAATATTACAAATTGCATGCAACAGTTGTTGATTTCACATGCACATGAACACATGGAGGTCTTCATGTGCTTGTGAGACTGGAGCACAGCCCCTCTTAGGGTGTCTGCATTAGTAGAACAATGTAAATATTCCTGATTGTATATGCATTTAAAGCTTGCTATGACAGTTATTAGGGGTATAATTTCTACTGACACTTTTGGGAGATTTTAAGTGCAGACAAGGGCTGAAAGATCAGCCTTTTAGTCTGCATTTTTTTTTTGCTGTGTATCTCACCAACAGCTTTGCAAGGACATAAATGTATGTCCATAGGTCATTTGGTAAGGCACGTAGGGATTAAACGTTGAAAATATTTCCAAGCTGCATGAAAATAAGACCAACAGAATTTTGGTAAGATATTTGCCTTACTTGGAAAGGCTTAAAATAAAGGATCATATGATTAAAAAAAGCAAGGATTGCCTGCTATTTGTTGTAACCCCTATTTCTGTAGTGCCCCTGTAGCCAGAGAAGCAGCTGTTCATTGCTGACATTCTCCCTGCCAGGCATTCCAACTCTCTGAGGTAATGGGCTACAAGCATACGGGCCTTCGCTTTAATTCTTTCAGCGTATCCTTCCGCATGGATAGAGCGAGGGGAACGCCTCCAGGAAAAGAAATTAAATGCACACACACAGAGGCACCCAGGGACGGCCGATTTGAAAATATTCCTGAGAACGCAATTTGCGCTCATGCGGCACAGCGTCACATGAAAGAGGCCGCCTGGAGAGCTGGCCGGCACAGGTTTATTTTGTTGTAGTATTTTCTTCCACCCCCCAGCTCTTTACCGAGTGGAATGATATCCAGAGCAAGTTTTTTGAGACAGGAAGTGAGGAATGTTTTCACTATGAGTGATCTGAGAAGAAGGTGGGTTAGCCGAGATAGCAGCTGTTTCGGACAAGAGGAACACAGTAAGTCAGTTCCCGAGGAATACAGATGAGATGGCTCCGGGAGAACAAGTCTTGGAGTGTTGGGTTTTTTTTTCGGCTACACGTATGTGAAAGGAGACCCGGTGTCTTTGGATCACGGTGCAAGGTAAGGGGAAAACAGCGGGCACAGTAAAACCGTAGCAGGTGATCTTCTCTGTTGTGTACCATACGGCTGAAGAGTTTCAGTCATTTACTTTTTGAAAAGTAAAAGCTTGTGGGACTGTGATTCTGGAGGTGGGGGAAGTTTGAAACATGCACTTACTCTGCTTTCTCAGTCCAAGAGTCATGTCAAAGATTAACTGGTAAAACAAGGAGAGGGTGGAGTATTTTGATTAGTTTTTTGGCTGCCCAAAAATTTCTGAAATAAATACATATATTTCAAGATTGTGAAGTGATTGGAACCCTTTTTCACCATCATATATTGCAGTTTTATTTTGATTACTGTCATTCATGCAGACTATTTAAAAATATTTGTAAAGTAAAATGCTAATAATTGAGGGGAGAGTGGAAGGTAAAGGTAAAGGGGAAAGATACCACTGTGCTCAATAATCACATATTAGTCACAGCCATGTTGCTGAAATTCCAATGTAGCATTTTTGAAACTACAGGTTTCTGTTGAAATATAAATGTACAAAGTTTGGCCACTAAAGACATTTTTAGCTGTTGCATGAAAATTCCAGGCTTGGTAAATAAAGGCTTGTTATTGTAAAGGTCATCAGTTGGATTTGTAACTCCTGGCAGTACATAGCCATGAGTTTTTGCTAAAGTAGCTTAAAACAATGTAGGTAGATAAGAATGTAAAGTAATGAGCAGGCAAATTTGAGAGCACCTGGGACTGCAGAATGCTCAGCTGCTGGATAAAACCAGCACAGCTGTTTTTGCAAGAACTACACATAGCTAGTAGTAGAAGATACTGAATGATACCTCAGCATTATTCAGCAAACTTGCCTTAATTCTACAATATTTATTATATGTTAGGAATTTTTTTTTTAGTTGGTCTTTTGTGATGTGGTCTGGAAGTTAATTACTTAAGTTTTTCTTATTATAAATGGGTTTCAGAAGTCAGGAAGATTATGCCAGATGTACTAAAACGAAATAATCTACGGTAAATGCTCAGTGGAGCATTAAATGCAAACAATGGATCATAAGCTGGAGAATGCTCCTGGCTAGCACATTCTGAAAATTCTGCTCTAAACTTCCTTCCTATGTTTGCATTGTTACCTATTTGCATAGTGAAAAAAACTGGAAGTCTGAGGCTGCCTCATTAGATGGTTTGGAAATTTCACCTGTGAGGTTAACCTCTGGTTAGTGATTTTTTTAATCCATGCTCTTGGAGTACTTTTCTAAGGGCCTTGGTATGGGCATAAAACATTGGAAGTCTTTCATACTCAGTGGTACACCATCAAACCTGAGATTAAAACTTCTGCTTTTTTGACTAGCTTTCAGAGAGGAGTAAATTGGTTTCCCTCATTGCTGTACCACCAAAGAAAACACCTAACTGTGCAAAGAATGTATTGGAAAATGGGCCTCGGGGACGTGAGCTGAGGTCAGCCAGCCAAAAGTTACTCTGCCAGGAATAAACCCAGTGCAAGATTCTGCTGGCAGTGGATAGAGGACTAAAAACTTCTGTCTGTAGAGCATTCCCTGCATGCTGTTCAAGCAGGGCTGGATTTGGAGGATCAAAGTGCAGAGTGAGTAATAAAGTGAGGATTCCCTCTGTATCCCTACATTTTTCAGGGCAATGTGTTGTTATCTGTTGTTATTTATTCTACAGCTACACCCAAAAATAAATTAGTTGGTGTTTGGGCGAGGATTATTTCCTCATTCAGATAAGATTTTAGGTGGTATCTGTTGAGGATGGGGATTGTGTAGAGTGGTAGAACTGCTTCAAGATTATCAGAAACAATAATTGAGGGGGGAGTAGGAGGTGAAGGTTATGAAAATGACATTTTTATTAAATATAAAGGTTTCATATGAAGCATTATGAAATATGCTTGTGGTCATTCTTTGGAGTAGGGTTGCAAAGATGTCATTGAGGAAAAAAGCCATGCTGCCTCCTCTTTTCCCCCATTTTTAGGCCTTCAGTGTCTTTCCACCTTCCTTTCTCTTTTGTGGGGCTGCTAGCTGGGAAGGAGGGAGTCTGATACGGGGTTTTCAACCTAAAGACTTGTGGTTACATTGGATAAGTTTCTAGGTGGGTATATAAATGCCCAAGGAGAATGTGTTATCTGTTTGTTTACAGCTATGCCTTTGAGTTTAAAAACAGGTGTGCTAGGAAAACTACTTCTTCCGGTTCCTCCATTCCAAAGAAACGTATATCCTCACGTTACTCCTGCCTGGTCACCCTGAGAGTCCTCAGAAATAAAATTATAACTTTTAATAAGCGCTACTAATACACACCAGCCTGGAAAAAAAAAAAAATTAAGAAAAGAACAGTAGGCGCCTGTTTTCTTTCCCCGTTCGGTCGGAGCCGCAGTGCCACTGGAGGAGCACGGGCAGCGCTCGCTCCCCGCGCCAGGAAGCGGCGCGGCGATGGCCCGGGCGGCACCGGGGTCGCTCCCGCCGCCCCGCACAGCCCAGCCCAGCCCAGGGCAGGGCAGAGCAGCCTGACCTGGGCAATGGCATCCCTGCCCGGGGCAGCGGCGAGGAGCTGAGTGGTCTTTAAGGCGCCTTCCAGCCCGAACCTTGCCGCGGCGCTATGGAAAGTTTCGCAGACTAGGGTGCGCGCGGTAAGAAAACACTTGGAAAAGGAGAAAGGAGAAAGGCAAAGCTTGGGATGGAGTTGACAGGAGAGGAGGCGTGAAGGTGTTTGCAAAAGGTGGGGAAATGGGTGGCTACCTGTAGTCTGCGTAAGAGTATGTTTTTCAAAGAAAAATTAGAAAAAAAATGGTTCTCAGAATTCACATACTCTCTTGGCGAGCCAAAGCATAACCTGAAGCATCATACAGCAGTTTAGCATAAGGAATAATGGTCCAGTTTGCTGTAATCCATGGAAAATTAGAGGGATTGCACTTTAATTGTCTGGTAGGATATGGCTAAGGTGTGAGTTTTAATGCCTCCCTTGCCTTTCTTTTTTTGTCCTTTATCATTTATGGGGCTTTGTTTGGTGCTTAATCCAACAGCAGATAGTGGCTGAGGCTGCAGGATGCTTTGAAAAACAAGCCAGATTGCTGGATTTGCTCTTAAAGAAAATGCCTTTGTTCCATATTACAAATACCTTAGGCAACTCAGATTTCACAGACATATTTCATTTAAATACCGATTCCATTTATAAATACTTATTTTAAGACATTGCAGTCACACCTGATTAGGACTCATTATTCACTTGCAAGTTTAAAAAAAAAGAGATCAACTTGCCAAAAACCAATGTCGTCTGTGGAAAAACCAGAAACTCTGGTACTTACTTCGTTATTTGAATACGTAACAGCTCTGCATTTTGGAAAGGTAGACTGATTATTTAGATTTAGAAAAAATATACATGTTATTTTTCCCATGTTACCATTCCCCTTTCAGTCAAAGTATTTCTGATTCTTGTATTTCTTCTCCTTCTCTTTTGTTCCTTACTAGGACTCCAGTGGATGTCTCCTTGTCTCTTGGTGGAGAACTTGCTTGGCTTTAATGGATACTGCTGCTGCTGGTTGATCTCTGGAGACTTTACAGCTCCTTACCTTTTGAGACAAGATAAGTTCTCATCCCCTCTCAAGGTCTCGGTGGTAGTAGCTCTTTAGCACTAACCATCTCTGGGGGAAAAAGAAGATGCCTCTACCTTTTGGGTTAAAATTGAAACGAACTCGACGTTACACAGTATCCAGCAAGAGTTGCTTGGTGGCTCGTATCCAGCTGCTCAACAATGAATTTGTGGAGTTCACACTGTCGGTGGAAAGCACGGGCCAGGAAAGTCTGGAAGCAGTGGCTCAGAGGCTTGAATTGCGGGAGGTAAGCGAGTTGTCAAGTGAAGGCATAGCTTTATTTTCTGGTGCTAGATGCCCTATGTGGTAAACCCTTGCCATGTAGGGCAATCAGCTTATTTCCTGGAGCAGCTATCTTGTGTTCCCATTGTTTCTTCACCTTCTGGTCTTTATGGGGACTTGGATTGCTCCAAAACAGTTGCAAACTTGTGTTACAGAGCTTAGGAAATGTCCAGCGAGAGGAAATGTGAGAAGTGCCGGTGAATAAAAGCTTAGAATGATAAACAAAGCAACTGTTTCTTAAACGTGACAATGCTGACAATTCTGCTTAAAAAAACCCACAAAGCAAGACAATAATTTTTACCTAAGCAACATGGTTAAAAATTACTGCCAAGACTTGCGTCAGCTTTTAACTAGGGATAAGACAGAGTGTTATTTGTGTGCATGTGTTTTCTTTTTTCCTAATGGACTAGTGCTGTGAAAAGAATCTAAAGCACAAAATTTGATAAGTGTACCAGTGATCAGCTGTTTGTCTTGCTTGTTTAAATACCACAAATATATTTGCAGACACTGTCTTGGAGCTCTTATGAATTGAGTGCTGGTCTTATAATGAAACCTGATTTGTGCTAGTTGAATACGTAAATATCTGTTCGATCTGACTTTTTCCCCAAAAATTCCTTACTTCATATTTTGAAGGGCTCTTTTGGAACTGAAATTTACTCTTCCACACATCTAGTGATTATTCCTACATCTCCTGTGTTGAGTGAATTCCTTCTGAAATGCTGAGCTGTGGAATGTTAGTAGAAATCTACACAGATTACCAATATTTGAACCTATGTCATTATTTTATAAAGTTGTTGAGTACAGGTGATTTGAATGCAGTATCTGAATGCTCTCAGTCCTGGGTGAACTGACATTTCCCACTAGAGTCTCAAAAGGTTTAGTTTATTTCATGTTGGAGTCATTGAACTGTGACAGCATGTGCACTTCTGTAGGGCAGGAGAGAGAAAACTAGTGATAGAAGTTTAGTGTTGCAAACATTGTTCTGAAAAACATGCTTTTGATCTGTTATGTGGTCTGCCATAGAATGACCTTTTAATTATGGGATTCAAATACAGGATGAAAACCCTGGACTTAGTTAACCGAAATATGAGTAATTGTGAAAATAATTGACTAATAATAAATATTTGCATTTATAACAATGGTCTTTTACAATGTTATCTTTTTATTGTCAAGCAATGGTGACTGCTTGTAACTTTGCTGAAATATTGACCAAATATATTTAAAACTCAATCCTGCAAACATTTATTACTTTACACAGCATGCATTACTGTGGGATTCCTCAGTGGGAAATGCTATATATAGTCAGTTGTTTTCAGAGATACTTTTTATTTTTTTCTGTTTGGAGAATAATAAATAAACGAAGATGTGAAACCATAATCTATAACGGTTTGTTTATTGGCGTTGTTTTCAATTGCAATATGCATTCTTGTAGAGTCTCCAAATTTTTTTGTAGTGTACAGTTATTTTGGAAAGTGCAGTACTTTGCAAGGGTATGCCTTCTTTTTTTAATCTTTCTCCTTCTAGCATAGGGAGAATCTAGCTATGCTTATAGCCTTACTGTTTATTTAGAACACATCAGATATTGTATATTTAGAATTCAATTATTGTTGTGTGAATGGAGTTTGTCAATTTTATCTATCAACTTTCAGATGTAACTTCTAAGTCACAGAAAGTATAGAATTTTTACTGTTTGCAAAATGCAGAGGCTTTGTTTTCCTGAATGATGACTGCTAGCTTTTATTGAACTAGTCACAGAGCGCTGGAGATGCAGGTTTTTTCAGCTATTCTTCATTATCTCTTTCTTTGGAACCACTCCTAAAAATCTTTTTAAAAACAAAAAAAAAAAAAAAAAAAAAAGAGAGCAAGAGATGCAATTCCCTCAATTAAGAGTCATATATCAGACTAAGGGAGTTGACAGTACACTATTGAACTCTGAGCAGATTCCTTCAGTCATGCATTCTTGCATGGATTATTTTGGCAGGAAAATGTGTTGCAATAAAAGGGAATGGAAAATAGGGATATAAATTACTTTCCAGAGCTTGCATTTAAAAAATGTTGTTCTGCCTTTGAATAGTCAGATTTGCCAAGCAGATACTGGATCATTCCTGACTGCTTGCTTGGTAGAAAGTTTTCAGAAAGAAAACTGTGCTCAGCACTTTCCTTAATTCTGCAAAAACAGCTTTAGTTCTTTGATACTGTAAACTACAAAGTATTTCTATAAGATGTTGCAAATGTTTAGTGCACTGAGCAGCCTTAAAGCATGAATGTGAATTCCAAGTGTTAAACATGAAAGTATGACTGTTTATTTGAATACTGAGACTCAGGACCATTTTCAAATCCTAGGTATCAGTTTCAGATTACTGTATGTGGCCTGCGCAGTTAGGACAAGCAGTTCCCAAGCATCTTCAAAACAGTTTATTGTGTGAGGCATTAGGGGAATGTCTACCATTTTTTACACATTCAGCAATAACATTTGTAAATACCTCTTTCTCTCTGGTGTAGTCTGGAACTACTGAATTTGGCCAGTGAACTGAACTCTTTTTAATGGTGTGCCATCTTTCAAGATATTTATTTTAACAGATCCTTATGTAAATGAGTAATCTTCAAATTATGCATTGCATGTCAAAACACTGTTTTTCTTTGAATTTTCCAATTAGTACTTCTCGATTTCCCAGTTGTATACTAGTATGGGCACATAGGTAGGGTTTAGGAAGATTTAAACATCTTGACAATTTTATTTTTTTTTTTTACTGAATGGTAAACTTTATAGAAAAATGAAATGAATTCATTAAACTGAATATCTTCTGGTATTCCTAAAATGTGACTCATCAGGAATGAGTATGTAATCCAGTGCTCTTAAACTGAGGAACTGGGGACCGAAGCCAGAGGGAACAGTGAACATAAGTTACTTACCTTTTGTAGTACAGTCTGTCTTTTATCCTGTGAGAGAACTATAACCAAACTTGATTTATGCAAAAAGCTGTTACAGAAAACTGTTCTGGAATCACAAGTTTTGAAAAACTGCTGAGAGCCCTGCTTGTTAACTACCTTAAAAAGTTTGTGCAACACTGCTAATCTTGCATCTAGGGCATGAGTAAATAAAGGAAATCCTTGAAAATATAGATTTTTAAAAATTGTAATATAGCTAGGTATATTAGCTAGTTAGGCTTGGGAGGAGATGTTATAACTGGTGTCTTTCTCTTCTTGGTTTTTGGGGTTTTTTTGGTTTTCTGATAACACTTCTAAACCAGAGAGAAGGAGCAAAGTCTGCTACTGTGTACAAGCAGTCTGACATAGCTGGAGATTTACGGTAGAGTCCAAGTATAAGAACGAATGGTAGGGAGCTTCTGTGGAGAGTATGTGTTGTGTGTATGCAAGTTCCTGTGTTTGTTTTGGACATGAATAGGAAAAGGAACCAAGGTTATCTGGATCCTGAATAACTTCAAAGTTCTGAAACAGCACTTCGGAAATGCTTGAACTATGCTATGAAACTTTGCTCTAAATTCTAAAACATAACATCTTTTATGGAGAAAACCTTAAAAACTACCTTTAATTCATTTTAGTGGTTTCTTAAATGTGTTTTGCTTATGAAAAGAGTGTTTTTAAAATAAGACCAAGTGCACTGTAAATATTCTTATGTCTATATATATTAGTAACCATATTGACTAACAAATAAAAGTTGGGCCACGCCATGACAGAGGGGTCACTAACGTAATTATGTTTATGCCTTGTATCAAAGTCTGACAATATTTTAGCTGATGCTTGCAGAAATAAGAGGAGAAGGAGTGCTCATAGTTGAACTGCTGTGGTTGCTTCTCTGAACCAAATTTTCCTTAAAATTAAGGAAGCAGGACTTGACATGGAGGAACGTATAAGAATGCAGACCTTCAGTGTGTAACCTGATTTGTTTAAAAGATGCTATGTTATTGAAAAGCAAGCTTGAACCCATCTAAAACATATATTAATTATAAGAGTGTGATAATGTAATTCAGGAACCAAGATAAATTAAAGGATAGAGCAGTTGGGCAAAAATCAGTAACTGCCTCAGTGCAATTATTGTAGTTCTCGCTTTCTCTGGGAAAAAAATTAAATATATACATTCAGGTAAAGGATTTGCACTCAGTCATTACTATACTGAGTAGCACAAAATTAAGGTTTTTCCCTGAAAATGATAGTGGCAATTAGTAAGCCTTGCTCATGATTTCTTTAGCATTTTTATAAAGTTATGTCAGAATTCAAATTTACCACTTAATTGCATTTTTTTACCATAATGTCTGTGAATTGCTGCAGTTTTATACCAGTTTTGACAGAAGCAGTTTGCTTCTGAAGCAAGGCATTCATTTATTGTTTCGTATTTTTAGACTGCTTTGAAATCTGTCTTTTCTGTTTAGTTAAGCAATCAGAATTTAAATGTCTGATGAATGGAAACATGATACTTCTTCTAATGTCAGTGATGTGTAAGGTGGGAGACAAAAGCAGTTATGTGAGTTTATCCTTCTCAGAGCCTTGAACAGTGATGGGAAAAAGTAACATGTTTTTTTTCAAAATAAGTATATTTCTGCATTTCTGGGTCATGTTGATAACTGTCCTATTTCTGCAAGAGGTTAAAATGTGTCTTGGGTATCCTGTTTTCTGTGCACTATGAAGGTATGGCTCTTTAGCTTGTAAATTAGTCATATTACCTTTGCCAAATGTCCTGATGAGTCTTCCTCGCCTGTTAGAAGATTGTTTATTCAAGATATTTGAAGGGTGTAAAACACAGTGTATTGTGATTTGTGCAGTGTTTCATTTGAATAAACTAGAATACATCAGATTACCTAGCAAGGTATTGATTTATTTTTTTCTTATTCCTTCTGTTTTGCTTTAAGCTATAGTTGGCAATTACTTTTTTAAAATAACATTTGTGAAATCCATATTAGAGTAGTTAGGAGAAAATACCTGTATGTGTGAGTGTTGGAAAAAAGGTTTCTAGTATGAAAGAACTAAGATCTAAAATTACTTGTCTCTTTATTCACATAGCTACTCTGCTAAATATTCCCTCCTACAGCTGCAGTTGAAGAGCTTGTCAGTGCTAGAACAAAAACAGTATAGGCAAAAGTACCCTAAAGTAAATAGCTTCAATATGGGGGGAAAAGGGAAGGTGGTCCTCCTATTTCTGTAAGAAGAATTGGTCATGGTAGTATGTAGAGAAGTGCAACTTTGCACTTGGTTGGTACATGATGAGACTAGCAGAGGTTTTTTACTCCACCACTTCCAGGAAGTCTTGGATATTGTACACTGGCCAGTCGGGCTGCTCCAAGTCCTTTCTCTGCTAGAGACTGGGAAGTTTCGTGGAGGTGGTTGTCTGCTGTGATAAGAATGGAGTTTCTGGAGAATTTTCAAGGTGTGTTGTCTCCTGTAGCTCTTAACATTGGGTGTAGGGTAAAGCTTTCATTTGGTATCTGGCAGTTGTGCTTAGTACAAGATTATTGACCCAGTTCTCCTGCATGTGGTTTATTTAAACTGTGGTATCCTGATAGCAGGAGCTGTTCTGTATCCAAGCATATAATAAAGCTAGACATGGTGGAGCCCTTGGGCTAACTGGGATTTTATGAGTTCGACTGCAGTGCTTATCCTTCCATAATGAGAAGGCGTTTTCAGCATTCTGATCAGGAAAATCTTATGCTATGTTTTATTTGTATGTACCAGTGTAAAAGAGGAAAAACCTGAAAATATATCTTGATTACATTCTTCTGTAAACCCTGCTATTGTTTTCTCCTTTTTAATTTCTTGCCCCAGGATGGTGATTCATCAGGTACCCTTGAGGCAGGTAGCCAAGTGCATTAATTGGCCTTGTACTGTATTAACTGCACTGTATTAACCATTAGAAAACAATTCTCTTTTCCAGTCGATTTGTAACCTATAACATATTTAGTAAGATTTATAAGGTAGGATATGGAAATTAACTGGAGAATATATTATTAAATATGTACGGTTGAAGTAAATTTTGTACACTGCTATGCCTCAGGGGACCTCCAAGGGTTGCAAGGTCCTACCCGCTGCTCAGGAGGCTCAGGTTGTTCAGGGGTTGCCTGGGTGAGTTTACCACCCAGGTGCCTCCAAGGATAGAGATTTGACACTCTTTGGGCTATCTGTTCCAGTGTTTGGCCAGTCTTGTTGTGAAATTTTTTTCCTGATCTAATTGGAATTTCCCACGTTGCAGCTTGTCCCCGGTGCTTCTCATACTTGCAGTGATTACTTATGAGAAGACTCTGGCTCTGTCTTCTCCATACCCTGCTCTTAGGCAATTGCAGTCCACAGTAAGATTTTACTTAGTCTCTCCTTAAGGCTGATCAGCCCCACTTCTCTGACTTTCACTGTACATCGTGCCAAAAGATCTAATACAGTCACTTGCAGTAATGTAGTTTTGTGTAGTTTTAGTTTTCTGCTGAAACTCCTCTTCTTAGCTTAGGAAGTCTGACTTCAATGATGAAGTCACTCCCCTCCTACCAACTTGTGAGCTGTAAATACTGTGTGGGGCTTTTAGTACTTTTGTATTTTTGATTGTTCTTGAAATTTTATATAAAAATATTAACTGTCTCTAATGTCGGAAAGCAAATTAATACAAAGTAACTGCAGAAATTATATGTTCTTTTTATTTCTATTTGATTTTCTTCAGAGGGGTTGGGTCATGAATAAGTCACTAAAATAAACGAACCTTAAAGTAGTGTTAATCTTAACAGCTTAACATATTTTAAGAATTATGTCATGCCATTCTTTTTAGCACTGGATGTTGTCCTGAGCTGCTAATAATAAAATGTTTTAGCAATGAATAAAAGTGGGTTCTATTTTAATCAGTGCGAATATTCCAGGGTGCATAAGCTCCTCTGAAAACTCACAGGATCAAATTCTGCCCTTGAAGTGAAGTGAAAGGTTTGCTTGGAAGTCAGAAGACCAGCTTTGGTCTATAGTATTTTGCATGGCTTGTTTAAAGATATGCTGGATTCCAGAGGATATTTTTAAAACATGGAAACATTTTTCTTAGCCTGTTGTGCCAGTAACTGCTCGATTCTGTGTGTAGGCAAGAAAAGGCAGTCAGTGTTTCAAAGAAATAGATCTCCTTAAGTGATCATCATGCCTTAAAAATAGTCTATACATTCAGTTTAGATTCAGGGTGTAGAACCAGGAGTATCTTAGAGAGCTTGAAACAGTGGCGATGTTAACAGAAGTTTGTGGTGTTTTTCTCCTCGCCTTTGTTACACACCTCTGTTTCTGAGATTTTAGTACACCAAGGCTGCAAGTGAGTTATTCAAACAATTGCTTTACTTTTTTTTGTGTATTTTTCATTGACCTGTAAACGTATTTGTGCAATGTCCTTTATAGAAGTCTTTCAGCTGTAGCTGTTCCCTTCGCTTTCAGTCTCTGCCATGGCCACTGCTCTCGCCCAGAATGTTGTGGTTCCACATTTTAGATGGCGCTCAGCCTGAGGCTGATGTGGTTGTCCTGTCAGGCATGTGGGCTGGGCCAGAGCAGAAGGCTTTCTTTTTTGAGCTTTTCTTACGAAGTGAGATCAAGTAGCTCATGGCATATAGTTCAACTTTAACTGTTGTTTTTATTTTTTTTTATCGTCTACTTTACTTACCGTGCTGCATTAAACATGCATTTCACTCAGAAGTTACAGAACGTCAGCATCATAGTCTGTTTTGGCTCCTGTGACTGCGTACATGGTGTTAACAGTCTTGTGATGAAAGAGAAATACACCTTTTTACACGCATTCCTTTCCTTACTCAGTCTGCAGGAAGGATTAAGGAGTAGTCAGTCATTCAGTGCATTTTATCCTTTTCTATGTGTGATGTTGCAGTGAACATAATATTTCTTTTGTAATGGAGTTTCTGTGGTACTACTGTTCGGGTTTTTTTCCTTAACATCTCATGATATCTTAAGATACTGTCTTGAGAATATCCTTGTGGGGTGGTGGAGGTAATCTAATGGTCGGGGGATTGAAGAATGGAAATAAAATGTCTTTTAAGGTATCAGCAAACTTTGCCTGGGCTGAGAAATTTAGAAATCAGTGTTGTCTGTATTATTTATATTCAGAGCCATATTTCTTTTGTCCTCTTGAAACTCAGAATATTTATGACTTCCTAAATTTGACTCTTGGCTTTCAGAATTTAGAAGTGATGAGCACACAGTATCCACCTGTAGAAAATTTGGTTTGCAGAATTTGCTTTACAGAGAACTCTGTTTCTAATTTGGGAATAGTCTGGTTCTCTATCATGATTTTTAAGCTTTCCCATTCTGCACTTTCTCAAGATATCTTCTTCTATACAGAAAAAAACTGCGTTTTTCTTCGATGAACAGTTCTAATTCAACTGATTTGCTGTATTACGGGCTGTCTTTTTAATCACTGTGTGCCAGAGTTGTTTCAGAGTTTACAGAAGGCATCTTAAAGTGAAATAGGCAGACTTTGTCTGAAGATAGTTATTTTTTATCTTGTGAATACTTATTTTACAATTATATGGTAACAGTAATGTTAACTTAGACGATTTTTGGTAAATTTTGGGGAAAAAAAGCCCCCAAACATCAAAACCCACCAACAATCACTTAGAACTGTGTTTATGCTAATTTAGAGAGCAGCAAAAAAGTACATTTTGCCAGTATGTAATGTCAAAGGAACATTATGCCTTAGAATTGGCTCTAATTTCCTAGTTTTGCTAATATCCCAGAGAAAATACTTTTATGAAATAGGCGGTTTTATTAATTTAATGCTGCACCTTGACTTTTGTGCCTTAAATTACTTAATGATCTGTGCTGATATGGAGCACTGATTCAGTTGCTGTCCATGCAGTTGGGGATAGGCTGTTGCACACATAGCCTGACAGAGCTGTAAGGAAAATCTGGAATCCCATGAGGGTGGACTCTTCATCCTTTTTAGACTATAAACGAAGAAGATGTATGTATATGAATTTTCAGATGTGTATATGGGCAAATTTTTGCAGAAATGTACTGAAGTGGCCTTTTTCTGCTATGAGCTGTTGCTCCCCAATGAATTTCAAATCTGTACTCCAGAGTATCAAAATGCTAGAGCTTTTGAGAAAACAACAGTAAATACCTTTTTTGCTAGGTAGACAATTTTTCTGTGTCTAATTCACAGAAATTATTGATGTAGAGAAATCATTATGATAAGTATTCCTCTGCTTTATAAAAGTTCATCCTTAAAAGCTTTATTTTGTGCAAGTTAAAAAGTGTAAGTTAAAAAGTCTGAAAATATGTAAGGAAAAACATTGGATTAAAGGTATTGGTATTTCTACAATTTCTACATACAATGAAGTGTATGTAGCAAGGACTTGGAGAATTTTCATGTAAATACCTACAGACCTAGTTGGGAATTTGTAACATTCACTTATCTCCCTCCCTCAGTTAAAACATTTCTAATTATGATATCTAGTTTTGCTGTGATAATGACATGAGTATTTTCAGTCCACAGCTGTTTGCTGGTCCAGAACTGAGTTCTGTTGGAGCAGATTGCAGCCAGTTTAAACATAGTGGAGAAATTGAAATTAAAATGGGTGACTCTGCAGTATGGATTTGGAACTGTAATGTGGAGCAAGAGAAAAATACTCTGATCTGGACACCTTCTGGGAAAGGATCGAATAAAAGTTAGATTGTGTTGCTCAAGATGCTGTCCAGTGGGATTTTGACCTTCCAAGGCTGACACCCCTCAGCCTTTTGGGACAGTCCGTTGCAGTGCATATTGTATGTTGTGTTTTGGCTTGGTCAGGAGTTGCCCACTCGGGCGAGGTATCTTCCTGCTCAGCTGTAAATTGTCATTTTCCTGCTCGTGGGATGAGCCGTGCGTATGCTTTAATGAGCTTGGCTTTGGCTGACCAGCTGTCCTGTGCTTTTTATTCCTTCAGCATCCCATGTGAGCCTGCCTGCCAGGTCTCCAGAGAAGCCATGCTTTAGTCTCCTGCTGTCCCATGTCATTTTCCATTTGCCTTCATCACTTCCCTTAGAGTTCCTGTCAC
Source organism: Acanthornis magna (assembly GCA_036785705.1). Classification (NCBI taxonomy): domain Eukaryota; kingdom Metazoa; phylum Chordata; class Aves; order Passeriformes; family Acanthizidae; genus Acanthornis; species Acanthornis magna. Next base: position 10,061,699 of record JAWUZG010000016.1, read on the forward strand.
ATGAATGCCTACTACTAGCATCTGTGAATTGCTGCAACAGAATTATGAGTTATGAACTCTTTGCAAGTAAAGAGTAGGTTTGGTACAGTTTTAGGTGGGGACCTTACACACATGAGTTGGTTATCTGGATGTAATATCTGCTTTTTATGGTAAATGTCTCTGCAGTTCTCTGAAGTTTTCAGTAACCCATAGCCTTTGTCAGTGTTTTAAAACATTTATTTTTAAGTAGCAAGACTTTCATACAACACATTTTATCTAATATCACAATATTAACTTTTCTCATCATTGAAATGTGTCTTTTTCAGATTACATATTTCAGTCTCTGGTATTATAATAAGCAGAATCAACGCAGATGGGTAGATTTGGACAAGCCTCTGAAAAAGCAGCTGGACAAATATGCCTTGGAGCCAACTGTGTATTTTGGAGTAGTGTTCTATGTGCCTACTGTTTCTCAGTTTCAGCAGGAGATTACCAGGTAAACTTCTTACTATAAACTTCTATGTGTTTATAAATTTGCTTTCAGCATTCTGGCATGTATGGTTTATTTAAAAGTTGTCTGCTTTCCACTCCCCTAACTTTATAGAAATGAAAATTATTTTAGGCAGAATTTATGTTCAAAGTGTATGCTAATTCATCTTTGGAATATTTAAAATATGTGATAAACTAAGCAAGCAACTAACTTTTTTTGTGATCTTAGGAATCTGCTCATACCTGTTTTAAGTAAAAGGCATACCTGCATGGTCAGGCTTTTAAATGTTTTAAGTCCCTTCGTGTTAGACTTTTTTTTTTTTTTTTTTTTTGAAGATCCATATGTTGCTTTTGTGGACATCCATCCTGCACAAAGCACATGCAGATTTTATTGAGCTATGCTTTCCTTTGTTTTGCTTTCAGTACTTTCTGTACTTTCAGAACAATACATTGCCAAGCTGCAGGCTAGACTTCAGCTTGTGATTTTTTTTTTGGTGTATCACTGAGCTGTAAATATGGATGTTAGTTCTGGTATTGTATGTACATTTCTACTGTGAAACTGGGGAACATCACATAATTGGTGCTGTCTGCAGGGGGAAAACTAAAATTGAGCATATATACTGGCCAGTTATTCCTGTGGGCCTATATGTTGGCTTCTAATGTCTTAAAGTTTATAGTTTTTCTGATTTAGTGATTATTTTTAATAGGCAAATAAGTACAAAACCTGTAGCTGGATTACAAACAGGTACTTTTTATTTCAAAAGTATGTGCTTGCATTAATCAACCCATTTAAGCTGATAACTTTAAGTTGGCCCTGCTTTGAGTGGGGAGTTGAAGCGATGATCACTCAGAGGTCCTTTTCAGCTTAATTTATTCTGTGGTTACATGAAACTGTCTTTACATACTCTGTTCCTAAAATACCCTGCCAGACACCTTTCCTGCTAATTATGAAAGCTTTTCAGGGTCACCAGGTACAGACCTCTTAGTGCAGACAATGGTGCTGTTATGTAGTGCTCAGTGCTTGGAAGCTTTAGTTTTTGTTTTATGTGTAATTTCTGAAAGATTTATTTTTCTGAAAACTCTTAAGTTTTGTGCTATTTCTCAGCAATTTTACTGGCTTAAAAATCTCTGGTTCAGATTCTGTGTTGGTGTACTAGGATATATTAGAGTAAGGTAAATATCATAGTGTTGCATTGAATAGCTGAATTGCCTAAAAAACCTTGAATAGTTTTCTCTGGCATTTATTTAAAGAATGTAATGTTTATGCTGGAGCTTTAACAACAATTTTGCAGTGTGCTGCCAGGTAGAAAGCAGGAATTTATGTGCTAGCTTTATACTTGTGTCCTAGAGGATGCTTGCTTTGATATATGCTTTGATATATGATAGTAAGGGTCTGGGTTAGTTTCAGAAATCTGTGGATTTTTTCATGCCTTTTCAATATAAATGAGATTGAACATGTTAAAGCAAATTATATGTTTAATGTACACACCAGGAAATGGAAAGGCCACAGATAAAAAGATGTGTTCTCTCTCGGTAGTGTTAAGATTCTTCACCAATATGTTTACCTTTAATAACAGCTCTATGGAAAGAGCTTACATTCTACTACTTGACTGGGAAGACTTGTTTCCCCAAATGCCTTTTGGTGGCTTGTTCTTTTCCATTTTTTTAAGGCCTGGGTTTAGTCCCAGCTGTTCTTGTATGTGTTATATAGGGATGTTATGTACTGTCATATGATATACTGGGTTTTTGTAGTAGGATCCCAAAGAGTATAAACAATATTTATAAATTATCACTGTATTTAACAGGGCAGTAAATAGTGATGGAAGAGAGCTGTCCATTAACATGAACAAAATTTCTGTAGAGTTTACCTTACTTTTCTAATCACTGAATGAATTATAGCACATACTTCCACATTCTCAATATTAAAGCCTTACTTCACAAGAGCTGACATACAATATGAAGAAGTCAGGAACTTTTAAAAACTAGACTTACAGAAGACGAATGTCCTCCTTGGCCAAGTCTGTAGCTGTAATGGCAATTTTGATGTGTTTTGGGCTCCAGATAGAAAGTTCCATGGGTGGCTGAAAGGGGCAGAAAAATTCAGGCAAATAATGGCTCAGACTGTGGACAAACAGTACAGCTAGTAGTGGTTGCATGTACAAGAGATGATGCAGGAAAAGCTTAGATTAAAAGAAGAAGAAAGGTGCCTTAAAACTGAGAACAAAATGTACTCAGAAGCTATAATGCAGAAATGAAAGTCACTGTTGGGACTGAGGGAATGTACATTGTTAGGTCTGTTGAAAGAGAATGCAGCAATACAGCAGCAATTTACTGAACGTTGTAAAGAGACAGTAATAACAATTTTAAGGAAGGAACAGGTAAAAATAAAAAATAAAGAGGGTGTGGTAGTAGATAGAAATTGTGGAGATTCTCTGTTTTAAGATCACTGATTCTAGAATGATATGATAGAGTTAAGGCAGGTAGGTTTCAAAAAAAGGCCTTGAAGTAGTGGGTCTGAATGATGAGGAAGGCTACCCTCTACACAAACTGGGGAATGCAAAGAGGAATAGGCAATGTAGGCATATTTCTGCTCTCTCTTTTAATTGAGAAGCCCGTGTTAGCTTTTTCGTTTCTTTTCCCCATGTAGGTATCAGTATTACTTGCAATTAAAGAAAGATATCTTGGAGGGCAACATTCCTTGCACACTGGAACAAGCAATACATCTGGCTGGTTTGGCAGTTCAGGGTAAGTAAGAATTCTTGCCAACTAGCTAATGTTGCATTAAAAACTTCGATGATATATCTTCTATTGCCTTTTTTCTATTTGTCACTCAAAAGACCCAACTCAGTAAGTTATGAAAGGGGCTTGCTCGTGTGAACTTCGTCATGTGGGCTGAGGAGAGGAACGCTTGGATCAGTGGCCCTGAGCTTGCTTCTGTGCAGTCCTCAGAGGTGTACCTGGGTCTCTAACATGTAGTTTCAGGAGTTGGATTTGAATTAGACATTGGAATTCCTTTGGGGGCAAAGGCTTTATTTGTCTGCCTACATAAACAGACCCTTCCTCTGTTTCCGTTAATGAAGACTCTTTATTCTGACATATCTTCATAAATAAGCAACTTTGAATGTACAGTTGGACTTGTATTTCCACTTTTTATCCCAAATTTCCTATCACATAAGAATGTTTCAAGTCAGTATGTACCCCTGTTAACAATTCTTGTGTTGAAATCACTCCTGAAAACACATTTCTGTGATACCTATATGAAAAAGGCAGCTTTATTTTTCCTAAGTAGTTTCAGATAGAATAGAGTATATACCAGTCCTGAGTCTGTCTGCTCTGATCGTGTCTGGTGTTCCTTGCTAACGTGCTTGTCTGATATTAAATCTCCCAAAAGTTTGTAATGACAACAGCTGTGTTTCGTATGTTTGTATATTGTTATTTGTATATAATTCACAGTGAACGCCACTTCAGTATATTTTGCAGCAATTGTAAAACTGCCAAAATGGAACAGGACTTAAAATCACTGGCAGTATAAACAACTGAAGATTTTTTGTATTTTGTTAGTTATATGCATTGGTTGTATCACAGTAGATGATGATTATGTTTTTTGAAATTGTAGTTACCAGTGGAGTAGGATAAATTGTCTTAGTGCCTTGTTTATGTAACAGTGAATCTGTTTGATCCAAGCCAGGTTTTAATCGTCTTCAACTGACAAAATCTTGCTCTGTTATTTCCATGTCTTTGGGCAGTGTAAATATCTCTTTGCTCAGTGAGTTGTTTATAGAAATCTTCCAATACAATCTTCTTTCCAGAGGGAAAATATTTATCCTTTTAGCTTTCACTTTCCTTTTTTATTCCTGTATAAGAGATGAACTGCGTATGTTGATAACACAGTGAAAAAACAACCGGGGAAAAGCACAGGTTATAAATTAATGTGCTCCAATGACTGAAGTATCTTATACCAGGCAGGTTAGTTAATTTTAGCTGGTGAATGAACAGAAGCAGAGTTTGCTGTTTCAAGTCAACAGGTTTCAAGAATGATCTGTATTTAAAATAAATACAATAGGCTAATTCTCAACATTGCTTTATCTCAAGAGCTGTGTTAGTGTATAGTGTCAGAGGTGCTCTCCTTTCATATATAAATAACTTCCATATTAATTGTTAATGCTTAATGCAAAATTGGTTCCTAAATGTCCCTAAAATGATACTGATTTGTATGAGAGTCTATGGTAATATAAATTTTTGGGAGCAGCCATTCCATGCAGACTGCTGTTCCACAGTTTCTCTGCTGAGGCTGGTACATAACTTTTCCAATTTTGAGTTTTCTCTTCTTTGAAATGTTGGCTAGTCTTTTCCTAGGAACAGAAAAAAGAGTCAGATACCTTGAGATGCTCTTTGGCACGATGTAAAATCAGATCTGTTACATACCTTCTGAGCATGCCCCTGAGTCTGAAAGGCTTCTGCCTCCCAATTTCTGCATGTCTGGGTGCAGGGAGCTCTAGAAGTCTTGTGAGCCAAAGGATGCTCCATCTGCTCTGTGCAGTGTTTGAGTAAAGCTCCAAGTTAGAGTGGTCTGTTGGAGCCATACTGGGGTATCTGACAGGAGTGAGTAAAGAAGATAGAGCCAGAATATGCTAAACTTGCCTAGAGAAAGCTGTGAGACAATCAGCCATAGCTGATCCTGCTTAGAGCTAGATCTCTGGGGGTCTCTTTCAACCTCGGCTGGTCTGTAATTAAAAAAGCAAACTACTAAAACACCAAGGAACTAAGGAACTTGAATTCTGCTTTATCATTTCTTCTTCTCTGTCCAGAAGGAGTGTTACCAATTTTTCTGAACAAGGTAAAAAGATGGGATTTTAAAAAATTTTCCTCTTTAAAAACGTTGCTGATTAGTTTGTTCTGTTGTTTTGTTTTCAGATTGTAGTTCAATAGGATGGAGGTTTGCTACTTGGAGATCCTGCTGCAATTAATTGATTACTGAATAATTTTGTTAAAAATGTTTGAATCCAAGATTTTTTTTTATTTTTTAGCGGATTTTGGAGACTATGATCAGTATGAATCTCAGGAGTTTCTACAAAGATTTGCTTTGTTTCCGGTGGTAAGTACTTACTTTAAATTGGTACATTTAAATTGTTAAACTGACGAATTTAAATCCCTCTTAAAACTGGTAAATACAAATAATTTTTAGAAAGACTCCATGATCCATCTAGCTTACAGCTCCTAGGTTGTCAAATTTAGTAAAGGTTTTCTTTGAGATTGGAGTGAGGTATGACACCTTATATTACACAAATGTGTGGAAACAAAGATGTTGCAAGATCTTTTCGATTTTATTGTATATTGCACTAAAAAAGAAGGTTGAGGTACAGATGGGGAAGTGAGTAAAACCACTTCAAAACAGTTTTTGTGCTTTTTGGGTTTATTTGAGCATTTTACAGCATCTTCCAAGACTAGAGCGAAGGGTTGATTCGCATGTGTAAAGAAACTATAACCATTTAATTTTGTAGAATTTTTTCGTATTTCATTCCACAAATACTATTTTACCTTAAGGGTTGGCTACAAGAAGAAAAAATATTGGAAGAAGCAACACAGAAAGTTGCCTTGCTACATCAGAAATACAGGTAACATGTATAAAACTCTTAAATGCTTAATTTTAGTCTTCAGTAGTTTCTGCAGTTCAGAAAGTTGTGACTCTTGAAATACAGTTGGACTAAGTTCACCTCCATTTAAATGAGGTTTTTCTCTAGTACATCTGTATTAAAGTTACAAGAATTTTTGCTGAATGAAAATGGAAAGAGAACAGAATATATAGTAAAATAAATGAGATGATTCTGCTTGAAAAGAATACAGGACACAGTAGTGTCTTCAGCTGTATAATGTTTCTGCCTCTTGTTCATGTGAAGTTCTGACTCCAGTAAGGATGCTTCTGGATAAACAGCATTGGGAGGTATTGAGGGCAGTAGAAATGTAGGGACAGTAGCTGTGCCAGCCTGCTTATGATCTTAGGTAGAAGGGATCTCAGGTACAGTAGTCCAGGACAAAGGGAAATTAAGTTCTCTTTATCAGTTCATCAGTGAAAAATGTTTGTGATTATACGAGTAATACTGAATATTTTCCCCTGTATTGTTTTAAAACAACAGTTTGAAAATTTCAGTTCCACTTACTTTTGAAATGCACTTGTAACAAGATTGCATGGTTAAGGTTCAGCAAAGAAAGCTTAATCTTCACAATGTTCGGAAAAAGTGAAGAAATTGAGAGATTTATGATTGAAAAAGTGCTGAGAGACGTAACAATGAGCATGACAGGATTTTTCAGATAGAAATAATGTCTTTTATGATATAACTGAGGTATGTTGGTGGGTAGGTAAACACAAGCTTTTAAGCCCTTTGATATTACTGCAAGTCTGTGAGAAACTTCTCTTTGTCAGTTCATCTAATTATAAAGAATTCTACCTTTACCTGCAGATCTTGTCCTCATGTTTTCAAAGTATTACAGTTAAAACTGTCAGCATTTAGAAAATGAGACTCTCTTTTCTGAAATGTAGAATGCCAGACTTCATATTTCCCCTATAGAAGTATAGGGGAAATTAATGTCTTGAACATGTGTGCCTCTGATAAAGTGAGGAAATATGGAGACAATGATGGATTTGAGCAAGAATGTGATAATTGTCTGTCATTAGCAGAGATGATAATTTTAACTGGTCTTTGTTGCCATTTACTCTCAAAGATACCAGAGAGAAAGAAGTTATTAGAGTATGAAGGCTGAGCCAAATATATCAGTCATTGAGTAGAGATAGAAGCATGATTTGATGGTTGCCTGAATGTCTTGGGGTTGCTTTTCAAGCTTTGTCGGTGTTGTTCGGAGTGAAACAAAGATGACTTTTTTCTTATTGGCAGTACCAGCTGATTTTTGTTTTTATTTGTAGAGGCCTTACTCCTCCTGATGCGGAAATGTTATATATGCAAGAAGTAGAAAGAATGGAGGGCTATGGTGAAGAGACCTACCCTGCAAAGGTAAATGGGGTTTTCATCTTTGTCTCAATTTTTCATTTCTCCCTGTTTAGGGTGGTTACTTCCTGCCAAAAATAAATAAAGCCCAAAATGCATATCACCCATAATTTTCTCCTCCAGAACTATAAAAGCAGTTGTTGCTTATGTAATTTTTCTTTTTAAGACTTTTTTTCTGTACTTGCATAATTTTTTGCAACTTCTTACAGGACAGCCAAGGAAGTGACATATTCATTGGAGCATGTCTTGATGGTATCTTTGTGAAACACAAAAATGGTCGTCCTCCTGTTGTATTCAGGTTAGTATTACTCTTTCATAAAATATCTTTGTGAACTTCACATTTTATGTGTGTTGCTGACAAGCATGAGTGACTCTTAGATATGACATGTATTTATGCATTTGGTAAGCCTGAACACAGTCTTGCAGTCATTATGCTACAGTGAATACTGAAGTCGGTGGGAATTTCTCAATGTATTAACTGCAGAATGAATCTCTTTAAAACAGATCAATTCTAAGACATGAATATTTAATATACAGTTGCATTGCAAAATATTTATTGAATCAAAAAGGAGCAATTCTCTGCACATAGAGCACCTTAAATCCTGAGATGGTCACATCAATTCATATAGAAATATGAATAGACAGAGCTCTGACTTACTTAACACTTAAGATTCAGTCTTAATGTGAAATGGCTTTATTTCCACTGACTTTATGAGGGGTTGCTTGGGCATCTTTGGGCTGAATTCAGGAAACAATTTTAAAAAACATTTTGAGATTTTTTAATAAAATGAGTCTTGGCAATTTGTAGTTACTGCATAAGCAAGAAAGGTGCGCTTTAGTGCACTTTAATCTTCTAAAATTGAATTTTTGACTGAATATGAATAGAAATCTTGAAATGCTATGGTCCAACAGTTCTTCACTGGTGAAGTTCACTATTGGTGAATTTCTGGAATTAGAAAAAATAGCAACTGTGATTCTTCCTGTTAGTACTTTTGTTTAACAGAATTTGTAAATTCACTACACAAAAATTTCTGTCTCTGCTGTGATAGGAGAGCTGATGTTGAGCTCTTTTTAAGTGTCTGGAGTCATCAAGGTGCCCTACTCTGATTTCCTACAGCGTTAAACAACAGCTGTGCTTATCAAACACACAGGGAGAGGAATAAAGTTTTGTCCATGCATTTCACATAAATTCTCAAAGAATTGTGGATGCAATGTCTGTAAACATAGGAAAAAAGTTGCACATTGGGAAGCATCAGAAGGTATTCATATTCCAGTTTCAGGATCCAGTTTTCTGCTCTTTTGCTTGTTTTTTGTATGACTATGGGCCGTTCCATCATGGGTAGCTATGCCATGGTACTTGGCTGGCAATCAAGCACAGGCAAATGACCCATTAGTCTAATTTATTAAGACTGCGTTACGCTTGTGATTGGTTCAGGTAATTTCATAGTTGTGTTCACAAAGGCTTATGAACCCAGGCCTTAAATTTGAGGGATTGTTGTTCTACATGAGAATGGAGATACTAATGTTTCTTTACCTCATATACATGAGGGAATAGCTATGGAAAATGCTAACAGACACCTCTATGTAATGAAAATGGGCATCATATAAATACCTTTAGAGAGAGCCCTGTATGCAGGTCATGCTTTTTCCATGATTTTATGCACTGCAGAATATTCTTTTAATAAATCTATGATATGGGCTTTATTTACACTAATATAATACTGATAGTTCAAAGTAAATTTGCTTTTAAAAAGAAGATGAATATATAATATTTTATGCAGTTTAATTTTTTTTCATCTGTCAATGTGTAAGAGTTCTAGAAAATATGTGTAATAATGCCTTAAAGGCTTTGTTTAGTGTAGATTTAATATTTTTTCTTGGAATGTATGGTTTGCTTTCAAGCAGTTGTAACATTATAATTTACTGATGACTAAATTTGTCTAAATTTGATTTTTTTTTTTAAGAACACTTGGAAGAATTCCAAAGACAAGTAATAATCTTAACTACTGTACATGTTATGCATCTTCCCAAGAGTTAGTCACATACATGTTTTCCTTTCAGCAGCCGTTAATGGTATGAAGTGATGATCTGCGACTTGTTCAGATAGATTAATGAACTTTTTCACAGAATCATAAAATGATTTTTCACAGAATCATAGACTCATAGCACATACTGACTTGAGAGGGATCCGTCAGGATCATCGAGTCCAGCTCCTGGCCCTGCACAGGACACCCCAAGAGTCTCACCATGTGCCTGAGAGCATTGTCCAAACACGTCTTGAACTCTGTCAGACTTGGTGCTGTGACCATTTCCCTGGGGAGCTGTTCCAGTGCCCAACCACCCTCTGGGTGAAAAACTTTTTTTAATATCCAACTTAAACCTCCCCTGACTCAGCTTCAGGCCATTCCCTTGAGTCCTGTCACTGGTCATGGGAGGGAAGAGATCAGTGTCTGCTCTGCTTCCTCTCATGAGGATGTCCTCAATTCTTTATCCATATTCTTGGTGGTGATTCTGGTCTTCAGTCACATTTTCTGTGGTTTGAAAATCAGAGCTTGTCCAGTCATATCCTATCCCTTTTGTCTGCAGGTGGCATGATATTGCCAACATGTCCCACAATAAATCCTTTTTTGCATTAGAGCTGGCAAACAAAGAAGAGACAATTCAGTTCCAAACTGTGAGTACATTTTTATTTATTTCATTAAGTCATCAATAAATCAAAACACAGAATAAAACTGATAATTTAACTCCAAGGTTAAGACCTACTTTCTATATATTTAGCAGCTTTGAACTGTATGAGTGAGTCAATTTTAACAACGCTGTCTTTGGCCAGCTTTCTATGGGAAGGCATTAAAAATTGGAACTTCTGCGTGGAGTACATTGAAATGTTTGTTTATGTGGTAATAAAAATTTTCATCCATTCCAGAAAAATTTCTAGCATGTTTTTTTGACTTTTAAATCAGTGGCAATTAAAGATAAATATAGCCTTAGAGCTTTGCTGGAATGGGCCACGGCATTCCTTGCAGAATTAATTTTATGCGGCATCTACCAGTTGCTTTTGTCAAAAGGCAGCTGTTGACAGTCTTATGGCAATCTTAACTATAAAATTTGTTAGTATTACAGCTGATAAGAGTGTCTTGAGCAAAAACCTTCTACTTTCAAATTTTATAAATGTAATAAAATTGTTAGGCTAGAGTGCATGTTTGGACCTGCAAAGTAGAGTTTTAGGGAAAACCTGGTGACATTAATGAAGTTACATTAAAGTGAGATCGGTCAATAGTAATTTAGTCTTAAAAATTTCAGTGGCTTGTCTAACAGTGAGTGAAGGGTATGAATATTTGACTTAATGCAAATGTTGGGTTTTGTTTTTTTTGGCAGGAAGATATGGAAACAGCAAAATATGTGTGGAGGATGTGTGTGGCTAGACACAAATTTTACAGACTAAATAAATGCAGCCTGTAAGTAGAATACATTAGCAGAACTCCTGGTGCCCTTGCAGCTTCCATTGGGAAGTGAAATCTCCTATTTCCTCTGTAATGTCTTTACTGTCCTTTTTAGATGATAGTAATTAATGACTTGGGTTCATTTTCTTAATCTTTTTTGAGAAAATACTTACCACCAGTTTTTGAAAGACATCCTGCATTGTAACAGAGGACAATATTACACACTGAAACCTTACCATAAGTAATAATGTTTAGCCTTTGTTTCTGGATCACAGTGCTGTGAGAGACTTCAGTTGCTTTGGGGTCTAATATTGCTAGGGCTTGTGAGCTACTGCAGTCACCAGGGTTTTGGCCTGTGTTTAGGTGAACTGCTCTGAAAGGACACTAGAGGCTTTAAAAGGGCGGGCAGTGTATGTGAAGCACTCCTGAAATGTGCTGGACTGACAGCTGAGAGGTATGTGGTTCTTTAGATATCCATGGAATCTGTATAGCTCAAGTAGCACCAGAGCAAAGTAAATTTAATCAATTGAAACTATTCATCAAATGAAATTTAAATGGGCTGGCCTCCAACTTGTAAATCAATGGCTGGAATTTGAGTTACTTCACTGGCACAGCTTTCCTTCAGTTAAGTTTCTTCAGTCAAAGAATAGAGAATTAGACATAGTGAATGGTCTGTCATTGAAAAAGCATGATTCCCATATGTTTCATTCTGCTTTGTACATGGGAAGATGGATGTGGAAGGGTTGCTTTGTAATCTGCTGAAACCAGTGGAAAGATGATTAAGTATTTTGTGCCACAGGTGACTCATTAGCATGTTTAATTCTAATTTATTTGAGAAGTAAGGTTAATTTGAAATAGAGTAAACCTCATACCTCAAGGCTTGTAAACCTGTATGTCTTTTGAGAGTGATAAGAAGCATAGGTAGAAGGAGTGCCTTTGTGGGACTTGTGCATTGCTGTCTGAATAATGTCAGTTCTGTAGTTCTATACTGAATGTCAGTCTCTAGGAGTACTTACTGTAATTGTTTCACCGCAGCATGGTTTTGCATGAGGTTAAGTCCTCAAAAAAACTTTACTGATTACCTCTGCTCTTAAGATTTCCTGGCATCTGCTCCTGTTGCTGAAAACGGTCTTGTGCATGTCTGTATTAACTTCAGGAGTTTTTTCTAAATCTGTATGTACCTTGTCTTTAGAGACTCCTTGGACTCTCCACCTGAGGAGGGCTCTCAGAAATCTTCCCTCATTCTTTCCCTTCCACGCTTTCCAATCCTTTCTCGTCCTTCACTTCCCAAAGGGTGAGCTTAAAAACATCTTTCTTGCTGAAGAATAGCAGTTCCTGCATTTGTACCATGCTGCTGTCTTTTGACCTCTGTCTTGCTGCAAGACACAGAGCACAGGCACAGTGTAGGGTGGGGGGAGATGGAGCTTGAGACTTCTGAACCTTATGTCCTGGAGCCAATCCAACAAATAACGAAAATTCATTACCATTAGCATGAATGTTAGAACATACAAATGCTAATGCAGTATAGTCATGTTTTCCAGTTCCTGAAACATCTGTAATGTTACAGTCCCTAAACAATTTTATGTCTGACTTGTAGAACAGGCAGCTTGTAGAACAGATTTTATATTGGGTTCAAAGAAGTAACTGAGGTATTTTGATCTTGGATTTTTGATTTTTCCTTTGTGATGGTGGCTAATGCACAGACCTCTTCCCTTTTGATACTATTGTGGGAGACTAACACAGGCCTGGCTCCAAGAAATGTACGTGATTTTTAACTGAACTTGGGATTGCTTTCTGATGTTTGAAATAGCTTGATATTGTTCAGAATAATTTCTTACCATAAAATTTCTTCTGTAGACAAACCCAGCCTGTTACAGTGAATCCTGTTAGAAGACGATCTTCATCCAGGATGTCCATGGTAAGGAGAGCAGATAGCTTTATGTTTGCATTTTTATGGATTTCAGTTGACTTTGAATCAAACACTAGTTCCCTTCAGTGAAATAAAATGAGCAATGAAAAAGATGAGTCTAGGATGTGAGGAACTGTTTCTGACTTGTAGAAAGAGCTGCTATGTAATGTTTAAGTAGTGGAATTTAATTGCAATGAAAAATATTTTAAACAGTTCTATTTTCAGTTTGTCTCTATTTTCACTCTGTCTCTAGGAGACTCTCCTAGATGTCAGATGGCAAAATACACTCTTGGGTTGGTGGTGTGTGATTTCAAGTTTTTTTCCTGTTTTTTAAATTATTTTTTGTCTGACCTCAAAAGAGAAACTTAAATTGCAGATTTGGTGAAATGGTTTAAGACTAAGGTTTTGTATGTGTTTATTTGTAATATTGTATATAATATAATATAATATAATATAATATAATATAATATAATATAATATAATATAAATGCATTTTATTATAATGTATATAATATTTTATATAATATCTATAATACAATACATATATATAATGGTATACACTATGTATAAAATAATCTTCCAAATTTATTTTTAAAATGAGTAATCAGTTTTTAAGTAACAGTAAGATGTTTGCTTTCTTAGCCCAAGCCTCAGCCTTATATGATGCCTCCACCACCTCAGCTGCATTACAATGGTCATTATACTGAGCCATATGCATCTTCCCAAGGTAAGTTCTTTAAATCCATGGCCACACTTCACAGCTTTAGAAGGTAGAAGCTATAATTTATATTTGTAGCTACTTTAGCTAGACCTGAATGAATTAATAGGTGAACATGGGGTAGGTTTGTACTAGAACAGTCATTGAAGTGCTTGCTGCTGCTCTAGACACATAGGCTAGTGTGAAATACTGTCATGGAATCACAGAATTGTTTAGGTTGGAAAAGACCTTTTAAGATCATCAAGTCCAACCATCAACACAGCACTGTCAAATCCATGTCCCCAAGTGCCACATCTACATGTCTGTTAAATACCTCCAGGGATGGTGACCCCACCACTTCCGTGGACAAGCCTGTTCCAATGCTTGGCCATCCTTTCCAAGAAGAAATTTCCTAATATCCAATCTAAACCTTCCCCTGGTGCAACTTGAGGCCCTTCCCTCTTGCCCTGCCACTTGTTGCCTGGGAGGACACAAAAACACCTCACTGCAACCTTCTTTCAGGTGGTTGTAGAGAGTGATAAGGTTCTCCCTGAGCCTCTTTTTCTCCAGGCTGAACAACCCCAGTTTCCTCCACTGTTCCTCCTCCATATCCTCTCCCATGGGAAATAAGCAATGCTAGTTAGGATAGCACACACAGCAACAGTAGACTGAGGTGTTTTGTGTGAGTTTAACCTATCGCTTTTTTTGGTTCCTGTATCAAACTGGTGTGTTAAGGTATTGTGAGATCCTTGTCAATATTGGTCTTCATAGCTGCAAAGAGATTGCCCCCAGACAATTCACACAACTAAAAAATTAAACAAAAATTTAAACCCAGAATGCATGAAGAGAGGCATTTGTTGGAGTTTGCTAGACTACAAGGTGGTGAGGAATTCAAAGGGTAAGGAAGTTTTCGGGTTGTGGAATTCATATATGTTTGATTGAAACAAAGAAAGAAAAAAACCCAAGCAAACCCTAACTAATACTCTCAAGCAATGTGGACTCTTTATCTTAATGGTTTACAGTGGAGTCATGGCTGCTTTCTCTCATTATTTTGGTTGTTACAAATTGTGTCTTTAATTAACAAAGTTGCTGCCCTGAAGGGCTGAATCTAATGTTTTGCAAACTCACGTCAGATTTGATAGGAACCTTCCAGACCTATAAATCTGCTGGATAAATAATACACTAAAAATCCAGCTCAGTGGGAAGGGAATAAGCACATTTTCTATCTAAACGGAGTTACACAGGTCTCTATGAACTACAGGTTTTTGAAAGTTTTTTTTTTTCAAAAAACAATTTTTGACTGTCAACAAATTCTTTAATGTAGGTGTGGCAATTATTTTGGTGAACTTAAGAAGTTAAATAATGGAAGTAATCTACAGCAATGACTGAATTGTTCTCTTCTGGACACTGGCAAATTGTACATTCAATGAAGTAGTAATTAAATGATTAAATGTGTCTTGAACGTATAAACTTTTAGACCATTGTCTTTACTCATCAGAGTAGGTATATGTTAATGTGTGAACAACATATAGTGGTAGTTTAAACTGTCTCCAAAATTTCTGGAGAAATGTTAATTTGATTTTTTTTTGAGGTCTTGTGGTACTATACCTACTTATACCCTGAAGGAGTAGAACAGAGAAGAACAAGGGTTTTTTATTTGCTTGTTGTGGGACTGTTTTTAGGTTTTTGGTGGTATTTTTGGGCTCTTGGTTTGGTTTGGTTTTTTGTTGTGGGTTTTTTTCTTTCTTTGCTTTTCAAACTGATCTTCTTACATTATTGCAAATCCTAGTGTAGACATTCATTTTTTCAAGTGGTGTGTTTAAAGAGTGATATGGACTTTGTTTATCTTGGACTGAAACTTAGCAAACCTATCCTAAATAGAAGAAAGTAATTCTTAAACAGCGTTTTCCTGTAGGGATTTGTATCATTGAAATAAATATAATAGGTTTTTCTGGCATATGGGTGTCAAGAGCAATAGAAAAGCTGGGATTTTGGTTTGGTTTTTTTCCCTCCCGTTTCAATACAAAGCTAAGAGTAACTGAGGTTTTGAAAATCTCAAACATTGGCTTAGCTACATCTTAATAGAGGATAACTTTGTTTGATGTCCTGGGTGTAAAGATTGTTCTTAAACTTTACTTTCAGATAACCTCTTTGTGAGCAATCAGAATGGATACTACTGTCACTCTCAGACTAGCTTGGATAGAACTCCTCATGACTACAGTGGTCGGATCCGCAATGGGAGTGTCTATAGTGCACACAGCACAAACTCCTTGAACAATCCACAGCATTACTTGCAGCCATCCCCCATGTCCTCTAACCCAAGCATTACTGGAAGTGATGTCCTCAGAACTGATTATGTCCCATCACACAGACACAGTGCACTAATACCACCTTCTTATCGTCCCACGCCAGACTATGAGACTGTGATGAGACAGCTCAACAGGGGAATGGTGCACACAGATAGGCAGAGTCATTCAATGAGAAATCTTAACATCAGCAACTCCTATGCTTACAGCAGGCCTGATGCCTTAGTTTACAGTCAGCCTGAAATTCGAGAACATGCTCACTTTGCTGCCCCACAGTCTAACCATTATCCATTTAACCTGAACTACAGCTTTCATAGCCAATCCCCCTATCCCTATCCTGCTGAAAAGCGCCCAGTTGTTGGGGCAGTCAGTGTGCCTGAATTGACAAATGTGCAGCTCCAGGCTCAGGATTATCCAGCACCAAATATAATGAAGACTCAAGTCTATCGACCACCTCCCCCATACCCATACCCGAGGCCTGCAAATAGTACTCCAGACCTGTCACGACACATCTACATCAGCAGCAGCAATCCAGATCTTATCACAAGGCGAGTGCACCATTCTGTCCAGACATTTCAGGAAGACAGCCTGCCTGTGGCACATTCTCTTCAGGAGGTCAGTGAACCTCTGACATCGGCACGCCACGCTCAGCTGCAGAAAAGGAACAGTATTGAAATAGCAGGCTTGGCTCCCAGCTTTGAAGGAATAAGAATTAAAGAGAGGACCATGTCAGCTTCTGCAGCAGATGTGGCTCTTCCAAGAGTTATCTCAGAAGGGTCACAGCCCAACATTCTGATGGAGAGAACGAAGCAAAAAGAAGATGAGCAAGAAGAACGTGTGAACTGTGATCACAAGAAAACCCTTTCAGATGCCACTATGCTGATTCACAGTAGTGAGGAAGAAGAAGAATTTGAAGAAGAAAACAAGGCCGGTACAACTCTTTCTCCCCTCCCTGAAGATCAAACCCAACTTTCATCTGTTATGGGAGGTTATTCTCATGATTCAGTACTAAACTACCCTTATAGCTCTGTTGCTTCATCTGCTGGCCCTTTGCATATTCTTGAGCCTAAATTACATATTACAGAGGCAGAAAAGAGAATGAAAGATATGAGCCCTGTTCATTTACTAATAGAAAGCCAGGTACAGAGAAGAGGAGAAGGACTGCTTACTCCGTCTATGTCGGAATCTGATCTTACAACATCAGGGAGATACAGAGTAAGGAAAGATTCCGTAAAGAAGAGACCTGTGTCGGATCTTTTGTCTGGGAAGAAGAATATTGTGGAAGGCCTTCCCCCTCTAGGTGTAAGTGGATACTATTTGTCTTGTTTTGGGTTGTCTATAGCAGGAGTGGGTTTGGGCTTTTGTTTGAGGTTTGGGGTTCTTTTAATCAACCTGAGATGCTTTTAAAACATATGAATTAAAAGCTGCCTTAAGCTTGACCTTTATTTTTCTATGTTTTCCTGATTAACTTTGCTTAGCTATCTTGTATCCCCTTCTCTGCCATGTCTGAGTTCTGTTTGTGTAGTCCTCCCACACAAATCCAGCTGTGCAGTCTCTGTGCATCTGATAACCTAACCTGGCTAGGAACTTTAGAATGAGCTAATTTAAAGTCAGTTCTGGATCCCTGTTCTGCCCTACTTCTCCTTATCTGGATCAGAAACAACTCTTTCCATTCAAGTTTCTAATCTTCCTCTCACTGAAAAATCATCTGTACTGGAAGGTTTACTTTTTAAAAAATTTGTTTGCATGCTTCTTCTGACCTAAGAGGGAACATGACATCTTAAGGAACAAATTCTTTCCTTGCATTTTCTTCTTTACTCCATCCTTCCCTTTTTCATATCCTTTCCCTTTTGCCTTCTCTTCAAGCTGTTTTTATCCTACTAAAGATATTTCTTGCTTGCCATGTCTCTTTCTCCTTTCCAATCTTATGATGCCATGAACAGTGAGAAGCTGCAAGTTTCACCTTTCCTGTAATTCCCACCTTATAGAAACACCAAGGTCTATGTGGACTGTACACTCCTTACTGCCCACTTTGCTTTAAACTTTTGTTCAGTTTTACGTAGTTTGTGGCAGATTTCAGGTACTAATAGAGGAAGACCATTTTTTACTGTTATTTTGCCTTCTAAAATTGATTGCTACCTGAGTTAGAGTCAAATAGTTTTCTGCACAAATTGGACTGCAGGAGAACTATTATATTACTTGTACTGCTGTGGTAACTTACAGCTGATTCTGCAAAAACTAACCTATGCAAAAGCTATGTATTGAAATAGTTACTGCTCTCACAAATTTTTGTCTGTCAGATGTGCTGTACATGGAGCTGAACACAATGAAATGAACCTCCATCAGCTTAAATTCATTTTATAATGGTGTGCTTTTCTACATATTTTTCTTCCTGGTTTTTTTGATGTGGATGTAGAGAATAAATGTGGTCTCATCCTCTTAGCTTTGTCTTCCTACTTCTTACCACCATTTAACTTTTGAAAGTATTATCATTCAAGCAGCATATGCGCTCTTTTTTTTTGGTGTATTTTTGTTAACAAATAAACAACTGCAGGAACGGTGAAGTTTTCTCTTACCCTTTTAAAAAGAATAATTTGAATTGATTCTTCGATAGAAATCCCCCTTTTGTATTTTTCTCAAATAAGGAATGCTAATTCCATATTTTTGATTCATGGCCTGGTCCAGGACCTTTTTCTGTCTGCAGTTCTATGTTCATGTTTTGTACATACAGTTTGTTGCAAACTTTGTAAAACATTTAACTGTATCCAAATATCTTAACTGTGTATGATGATTGCCTGGTTGCAGGCAAGAAAAGCGCCTGTGAACTGAATAGTCTAGTAAGGAATAATTATTATGTATTTTTGGTGTTGAGAAGTGATCCCAGTTCCGTTCGAGAATGTTAATTATCCAGAGTTAGCACCTCACACCCTCAGTCATGAGCTTTGTAGAGAACATTTGTCATTCTCATGCAGTTTTATTAACCTGTCTGGAACGAAGACAGACTTGTGTTGTGTCCTTGAAGGAATGTAGTCCCACCACCCTAATCTCTCACTGCAGTGCTTATCAAAGAAAAAGGTCAGAGCTGTTCGCAGAAGCAGTAGGAGAAGTATCCTTTGCTTAGCTGAACCCATAGTTTTTTGCTTTATAACTTCATCAGATATTTAAGAATATTTACAAGCTTTAGCTTTTCTTTTGCAGGGTGTGAAAAAGAATAAAAATGATGCAAAAAAAATGGGGCCTCTGAAGCTAGCTGCCCTAAATGGACTGGCATTGACTAGAATGCCTCTGCCAGATGAGGGGAAGGAAGAATCAACAAGAGCAACAAATGATGAACGAGTATGTTGAAGTTTTTTAATGCTTGATTTGCACTAGCAATTTTTCAAAATTACATGATTATGAATGGTACATTTTATTGACTTTAAAATGCTTCATGTTAAGGCAACTAAAATGCTGAGAATAGGAACAAAATGAAGAAAAATATTTCTGATTGACAAGTCATTGCTAGAAGTATTGGGTATAACTCATATTTCTCTTCAAGATGACAGTGATTCAACTATAGTTTACCCTTTGAACATACAGGAAGCAAATTAACTAGTATCTACTGATATATTTTTATGCCACTCTTCCTGTTTTCTTTCTAATTTTCACTCTGGGTTTTCCAGAGTGAAAAGGTGTGAAACTTACAATTCTGAGTGAGATTGATTTTAGTTTTAATTCATATGGTGTTTAGAGTAAGTTTTGCAGTTAATTTGCATCCCCAGGGTACAACTTGTGCAGATTGTATTTATCTGTTTTCTTCAGGTGGAGCCCATAAAATATAGATGGAACTTGTTTGATCTGCTGAAATTTTAAAGAGAGGAAAAGATGTCAGGTCAATGACAGGACATCAGGTTCTAGAATTTGAGGATCATTCTCTGAGAAATATAAGACTCCATCTGCTTGTGTTGGGATAAAAAACATCAATAAATCTGCTTCAGACTGTCTCATATGTCATTAAAGAAGTGCAGGAAAGTGAAATACAGTCAATATTCGGGCTGTGACGGGCTTTGAAGACCAGTGCTGCCATCACACATCTGACCAGGGAGCAACTAGATACACCAGATTCTACAGTGATTATTGTCCATTCTGTGACCAGTGGTCTCTATAGAATCCAATTCCTAGCACGGTTGGGCATCCTCAGCTGCTGACCCCCTCTAGTTCAATTTTATTGCTGATCACTGGGCAGCGATTAGAACCTGAAGGAATAGTCCTGCTCTCACCAGATGCAGTTTAAAGAAACAGGCCAAGAAAATTAATTGCAAATCACTCAGTAAAAATTGGGTTGAACTTCATATACATTGCTTAAGATGCCAAGGGACAAAAATTAACCTTGTGTTTCTGAGATACTGGTTTAGTACCTGTGTTGGTTATTTCCTCTTACTTACCTCTTTCTGGGTTGACCTTTACTGGATTCAGCTGTGTTATTATTCAGCTAGCTCTGCCCAAAGCATTGTGGTAAAGAAGCCATAAAGTCAAGCTATGAAAATGGCATGTCACTATACTTTCTCTTCAGGCAGTCACCTAAAGGTAGAATAAATACCATGAAATGGGAGTAGTTCTGAAACGGTTGAGAAGAGGCAATGCAAAGTAGACATGTGACATAAAAGGAAGTCCAGAGTGCAGATATTTTAGAAGTTGAATTTGGTGTTGATTCAGTGCCTTTCATTGCTCAGCTTCATGTTATTATCAGTTTAAATACGTGAGTTTAGCCTGAAGATAATAAAGGAGTTTGTACAGTTGATATATTGGTGTGCAAATTGCATATGATGGAAGTTTACACCTTCCTCTGCAACATTTGGCATACTTACTTGATATAAGACACTTCTATGACCTGATACCCCAGAGCAGTTGTTGTGAGAATCGGGGAGCATGTGACATAGATGAAATTTTCTGGCTGAAATCTTACATATTATTCCTCTAATTATTCTTGGCAAAGAGATGCAGAAATTCCAGAAGTGTCTTATGATTTAGAAGCAACTTGGTTTCAAAGAATAAAGGGGAGGGGGAAGCAGTTAAATAAAAAAGATTGAATTATACTATTAAAAAAATTCTGAGTTTATACCTCAACTGCAGCAAGAGATTCTAAGGCAGCTTTTCTGCTGTAAGCAAAGTTTAGTTCTTCTCCATCCAAAGAATTAAGTTTGTGGGGTTTTTTAATTATTATTTTTGGGGTTTTTTGTTATTATAAGGTTAAAGGAGACCATTCAAATGATGTCATCCAGCATGCTATATTGAGCAGGTGGATCAAAGGTATTTGAGGCAGTATGCAGTATGGCATAGCTATCTGGTTGGCCAGTTTTTTTCCCCAGTTGGGCTGTCTTTACAGAAACCATGAAGTAATTTTTCTTTTACCAGCAGTATCCACATAGGTATTTGTGACCTAATGAAGTATAACAGGCTGCTTATTTTTCACTGGAACAAAATTCCTACTGGTTAGGGCTCCTTCTAATTTATTCTGGTATGTTTGTGAAAACATTCATAGCTGGAAAAGCATTGAAGAGGTATGTAGGAGAAGAAAATACATACATTTTGTCCTTCATGAACTCTCTGTTAAAATAGACTCATCTTGGAATGTGGCATTGTTTGGTTATCTGCGTTCTGTCTTTCAGTGTAAAATTCTGGAGCAGCGGTTGGAGCAGGGGATGGTGTTCACGGAGTACGAGCGCATTCAGAAAAAAAGGCTGATAGATGGCGAGTGCTCCATAGCTCGGCTGCCTGAAAATGCTGAGAGAAACCGCTTCCAGGATGTCCTTCCTTATGATGATACCAGAGTAGAGCTGGTCCCAACCAAAGAAAATAACACGGGTTACATCAATGCATCTCATATCAAGGTGAGAGAAATACTCTTGGAGAAATATTTCACAGTTCATGTGGTAACTAAACATCAGTTATCAGCTATCAGCTTTCAGTTTTTGTTTGGTAAGATCAGTGACAATCCGTCCATCTCTCCCTTTCCCTTCTTCTTCGGAGGTTTCTTTGGGGAAAGCAGGAACCTGTTTTCCTAATTACCTAGAATAATGGAGGGTTAATTATTGCATTTCACTTTTGTGTTGATTTGATCTTCTGTCTCCTTTCTGTGTTGTCTCTCTTGGGTTTGCTGCCCATTCTTCCCAGATCTAAGAAGGCAAATAGGTTTAAAACAAACTGGGATCCTCTGCAATGACTATGATATTTTTGAGCTGCAGTGACAATCATTGTCTCTTCTTTTTCTGTGCTCTCAGACTGTATCCACAATGGGCAGTAAGCTAGTTCCCAGCTTAAGCTTTTTTGGATGGTTAGAGGAACTACCAGAGCCAGGGGGAAATTGGCTTTTTCAAAACTTTCAGTTGCTTCCTTTACCCATACTTAACTCTTTAAGCTCTCTTTAAAAGTGATGAATTTGCAGGGCTATCTCAAGAACCTTCGAGGCAGTTCATTCATTTGTCAATACATTTACCTGCCTTAAGTGAAACTTAAGCAATTACAATTGTCTTCGTGCTTTCTCTGAAAATAGTTGAGATTGTCAATGCAGCACTTGTAGTTGTGTTTTAATAATAAATAATTTTATAAATCTGTTTGTACACCAACAGGGTACCATAGTTTCTCTGCTTCACTGACAAACATTGAGTGAATCTTCTGACCCTTCTCAGACAAGATAATATTTTTTCAGGAAATAACAACTAGTACTGTAATAATATTTACAGCACCAGGCTTCTCTAAACCTGAATTTGATATAATACCTTAAATTCACAAACGAGAAATACAATTTTGTTTTCTCAGTTTACATTACGCTTATGATATAAAATACATTTATTTAGCTTTGAGCCTATACAATTGTGTCTGTTCTGCATCTAATGTGACAAGATGCAGCTAAAATATCGGGCAGATATAACTCACAATGGGCTCCTATTTCTGCAGTATTGCTGTCTTTTTTTATTTTGTGCGTCTGGAAATGGCTGACTTTAGAATTGGGGAAAGAGTTTACAATAATTACTAATCTAATGTCTTTCTTTTTACAGATCTCTGTTGGTGGCATAGAGTGGGATTACATTGCCACCCAGGGCCCTTTGCAGAATACATGTCAGGATTTCTGGCAGATGATCTGGGAACAAGGCATTGCAATCATAGCTATGGTGACGGCAGAGGAAGTGAGTACAATTTGAGTCAGGTTTCTCCCAGAAATTCCACAATGATTTTTTTAATAATCTCTTAGAGGAAGGGGATCTTTGCTCCAACAAACAGTCTGATCAAAGATAAATTTCTTGTGACCCCTTGCTGTTCTGTCTTCATTTCCTCGGTAGAAAAATGTATTTTCATACTCATTCTGCTGGAAAGTTGGTTTTCTTAGTTGGAGGCCGTAACACTCTAGTAACACTTAATAGAGGAGAGATACAGGTGTTAACACAGGAGCATTAGTTGTATGAATGTTCTTAGTTTCTTGTTAAGCAAGTGTTTTACTTTTAAGGAAAGTGGGAGAGAAAAAAGCTTCAGATACTGGCCACGTCTTGGTTCAAGACACAACACTGTGACATATGGAAGATTTAAGATTACCACGCGATTCCGTACCGACTCAGGCTGCTATGCAACTACAGGTTTGAAGATTAAACATCTTCTCACAGGACAGGAGAGAACGGTTTGGCATTTGCAGTACACTGACTGGCCAGAGCATGGCTGTCCAGAAGATTTAAAGGGATTTTTATGTAAGTTGTATTTAATGGCTTTGTTTTGGGGTGTGGTTTGTGGTGGTTTTTTAATACCTTCTCAAATGGCTATATATGAAGTAGCTTTTGATAAGTATGCCAAGCATTCTATTGTAAAAGATTTCTTCACACCAGCAAGAGATACTGAATTATATTTTTTGCAGGAATATACCTGACAGTTTATTAAAGTGACTCCTTTGTCTAAAGCAAATAATTTAACGGAAGTCCATGTAGAATAAAACATAATTGCATCACATGCTACACATTTGAATATGTTGCAGCAGTTGCAAGATGGCCACAAGCTGCCTACAGCAGGAGTAGGGGAACAAAGCAAGGAAATCCTTACACAAGTTAGATGGTCTTTATACATCTGTATTGCTATGGTTGTGATTTATAAAATGTATCATTTTTCTGTGGGATGTCAGTTGTTAAATTACTATTTTTCTGGTGGTCATACAGCATAATAGCATAGCTTATGGGGCTTCATCTCCTAAATTAATTATTCTTATCTTGTTGAACTTAATAGCATACTTGGAAGAGATACAGTCGGTGCGGCGCCACACGAACAGCACAGCAGACCCTAAAAGCTCTAATCCTCCTGTGCTGGTGCACTGCAGTGCAGGTGTGGGACGGACAGGAGTGGTCATCCTGTCAGAGATCATGATTGCCTGCTTGGAACACAATGAGGTGAGCTCTTTTTCTCTCTTGTGCTTTAAATAATGTTAGGTAGTAGAAGAGGAAATAACCTGCCTAAAATATGTTACGGCTGTTCATCTGAGCAGTCTTTGGAAAAGGCCTTTACAACTATGCTTGAAATAGCTCTTGGGAATTCAACAGAAGTTAATCATCTTCTAGAGCTGCCCACATCTACACCAGGCACTGGAATGCTCATTTGGATTCTTGACTCCCTAAGATGTTGAGTCATGGAGTGGAGCAAGGTATGCCCTAGGCCACTGAACATATTTCAGGATTTCATCTTGACTTTACCACTTCTTGCCTTAATTAGAACGGATAATATTCAAGAACATGCTTTGTCGCTAGTATCTGTACTAGTTATTATTTTGTTCCTAAGTGCAGTGTATTTGCAGTATCAGTCTCAGTAGAGGACGAAGTGGTAGTTTAATAGAATAAAACCAGACCTGTCAACTTTTAGCCAGAAGTGAACAGCTGTAAAATGTTCATTAATAATGTGACAGCTGAAACTCAACAAACCTATTGTTTCATTGTGCATCTCTCTCCGACGCTGACAGACCTTTCCAGCCATTAGATTTGTGAAGACCAATACCCCATGAGAGATAGGTAGCTTTACCATTTTGCATATTTCTCAAATGATCAGTGGTGTAGTGCAGTCCATACTGCAGGCATGGGCAATGAATTGTCTGAGCTGAAATCAGAACAGCTGATTCTGCCCTTAAATCACCAAGGTACTGCTCCAAACATCCTGCTGGGAAAGTGCAAGCCAGTTTCCTTGCTCGCAAGTCACTTGTAATGGCTTGTTCTCTTCTTCCAGATGCTGGACATCCCACGAGTGCTGGATATGTTGAGGCAGCAGAGAATGATGATGGTGCAGACTCTTTCGCAGTACACTTTTGTCTATGGAGTTCTCATTCAGTTTCTCAAAAGTTCTAGACTTATCTAACCCCTGCCACTTCCTAAGGGACACTGCAAGAGTTTACAGAAGGAAAATCACAGTTGTCCAGACAGACCTCCTCGCACTGCTGTTTTCTTCATACGGTGAATCACAGAGTTACCTTTTAGGGCTGCCATGTGACTGTTAAATGCGAGTCAGTGTAACAGTCCCTGCAAAGCAGGATCTTCACTGGGCTAAATTCTTCCCATGTTCAGCCACAGTCACATTAAGGAATGATTTTGCTTGTACTGGTCTGTAGTACTTGCACATGTTGTTTAGAGTGGTGTTACTCTGAGCAAAATAAGTATCTTACGGAATGGAGGTATATAGCACAATTTTACTAACATTATGTTCTGAAACATAATTGTTCACTGTGCAGAAGCTAAAATCTGTAGGTGCACATGGGGTGAGAAACCTGCCCCTTGGGAATGTCAAGGTCTTATGCAGTTTCATTCTGCTTTCAATTTTATATTTAGAACAATACATCTATATTTTTTAAAATGAACTTTTGGTTTCCTCTGGTTTACTTAGCAAAATTAGCGGCTCTTAGATATTTTAAGCTGTTGCTTTAAGGACAGTTATTTTTGTATTCGGGATTTTTAAATTAAAAAAAAACTGAACCGCCATGACAGAAAACATTTTAAACAGAACAATATTTTCAGAGGAGAAGACAGAAAATGTTTGAACCAACTTTTCAAAAATCATGCAGAAAGTCCTAGGGAAGCTATTGGTAGTTAGTTATAGTGCCATGTAATAGAACAGACAAGTGAAATATGATGGTAACCGTTGATAACTTTCATTTGAGAGGAGGCATGTTTAACTGCAACAGGCAGGGGAAAACTATTTTAAGTATCTATGAGGTTATTGGAAACAAATGGATGAGAGAAAGTACATATTCAGTATTATTCATATATTTAGAGGACAGTTTGATTTTACTGGCTGAAATCAAAGTGGATGCAAATGTTTTAAGCACTTTTTTTTGCTGTTATTTATGTAGTTAAATATAGAGACTATAATCATGCAATGTTTCATTTGGTAATATACCATTACTAACCTGTTATTTTAGGAAGAGCTTTTTAAGTTGATGAAGTGAGAGAACCAAAATGGGAGTGGGAGGGTGCAGAGGGGTGAAGTGGAAATGATTGTATGAAGTGTAATGGAGGAGGTGTGGCAGCTATGATTGTTGGTTTACACAGTGCAAAGATGACCATAAAAAAAAAAAAGTTGATGTTCCCAGCCAAGAAAGCCCTTAAAGCACTGGAAGTTTCTGTAGAATCCTCCAGATTATTTTATTAGTGGTAGAGCAGAGTTTGCTAATGCTGTGCAGCGTTGCAATGAAGAATATTTGAGAACACTTGCAGAAGAATTGTTCTTAGAGGAAACACTGGGGATGTGGGTATTTCAGTAGCTGTGTAGGTGGCTGAGTCAATGGCTGTGGCATGGACCTGAAGGAGGCAGGTACAGCCCTGGTAGTTTCCATTTTGTCCCATGGGGCTGGTCAAGTGATGATATCCCTAAATAATCCTCTCTGGTTTTCAGATGGGGACAGTGTGGTTTTAGCTGCCTTTCCAAGTGTTTTGAGATGCTGAGTTGAAAATCCTTATTCCAAATTGAGCTGTAGTTTTTAGATAACTGGTTTAATTTCAAAAAACCCATATAGTAGACCAGCTTGCAGGCATGGTTAAATGTCCATTTCCCTTGATACCTGCTTAGTGAAATGGAATGAAACTAAAAGTCAGGTTTATTAGTGCTGAAATTGTTATTTTTCTGAGCTCTAACAAAGATTTGGAAACTATGGGAAACCCTTCAAAACAATAATTGTGTCCCCAAAACATTAATTAAGAATTACAAATAGGTTGCCTCAATTTCCTCTGTAACAAGCTGCTTCCACAAAGTTAAACACATGGTCCAAATGACATCGTGCTAATATGTCATTTTATACAAATTATATTACTTTAAGGTACATGGTATTGATCTGGTGCTTTCAGGTCTGCTTGGAAGCAGTCTGATTTGTTGTACTCTCAGTACAAATTAGATTGAATATTTCAGACTAGAGAAAAGAAATGTTCATATATAAAATGCATAGGAATTATTAATTGCCAAATATGATACTGGAAGTCCAGAGGAAACCAGCTACTGACGACTGATTATTTATATATAAATCTTGCAAAAAAACCAATCTGACATATCTGTGTTGACAGAAGTATTGAAAGAAACAAATATACTTAACTATTTTGTGTATCATGCTGTGTTTTAAAAACCTTGTTAATTTTTGCCACAGTTCACTTCTATCTGCAGAAATCTTTTTGAATGGGAGGGCAGGCTCTAAAATGTAGCTTGTACCTTTTCCATTTCTAAACTTTGCACTGTGATCTTCATAACCTGATAGATGCAGTTTTAATGACATGATGGACAACCAGAACTCAAAGCAACAGTTTTTAGCTGTTCAGCAGTTTCTGGGACAGAATATCAGCTGCGAGGCATTAAAAGCAGTTATAATGAGCAATTTAATCCCTTACTTATGGGATTATCTGAGGTGGGCGAGGAAATGTGTGTCTTTTGGCTTATTTTTCTGTTTTGCTAAAAGAAGCTGTGTTCACTTTTAGAGGTGGTTGTGCTCAAATCTGGTAGTCAGAGTCTTGATATTTTTTAGTGTAACACTGCTACCTCCTCCCCTTCAGCTTCCAGTTGTGTCCATCAGCAGTCTGTTCTTGCATTAATAGACTTGACCTTAATAGACTTGACTTTATGTGAGTTTTTCTACTGAAGATTGTAGGATTGCCTTTGTATGTAAGCATGTGGCTCTGAGTGAGCATTGAAAACGAGCAGTTTCTCTTCTAAAGATACCAAATTAAATTAAACTTCACAGCCTTCTGTAACAATATTATTTTTTAAACCATTGTTTAGATTTGCAGTTAACTTATAAAAGACAATTCAGTTATTAGCACTTTTGTTCTGAGCCTTGAAAAGGGATGCATTTTTACATGTAGTTGTGCTGGGTGCTTCATGAAGTCTTGGATGTTTTAAGAATATCTGCTGTCCAAATCCTGTCATAGTGTGAGTCGGAGGTGGATTTATTTGTCAAAAACTTAAAATTTCACTAAAAGCCTGTCCATTTTGCCAAATGTGCTTCTGTTTTTATGGGGATGAAACCAGATAATTATGCAAGATTTGAACGGAGTTTGTTTGAACAGAGTAAGAAATGTTTCTGAAGAATTCTTGCAGCAAATGGCAAAGATGATGCTGATCTCTAGGGATGTCAGAGCTCTCAGGGACAAATAAAGGTGCTATATACTGTCAAGAGACAGATTTGGTGGTCTTTTGTTGACTAGGTAGGAGATGCTTTCTAGGATCAAATCCTGTGAAGAGTCAGGAGAAGAACCTGCAAACTGTAGTAAGGACTTCTGCATATGTGATTTCTTTCTTGGTTGCTCTGGTGAGAGATTTTTTTGGCCAGTGAATCTTTGTAGTTTTGGGCTAAAACCTCTTCTCCAAGAAGCTGAGTCAGAGCCCTGTCCACTGCAAAGACGCCACTGACTCCACTGGATTAGCTTTGGGCTGCAGATCCCTCCTGGCCCTGTTGGGTGAGGGAGAAGCTCTGAGGTGCACGGGGGAGTTTTGCTCTGCAGCCTGCCCAGCAGAGCTCTCCTTTTCTGTCCCACAGGAAAAGCAGGAAAGGTTTTATGCCTTAGTATTTCTCTCATTGCAATACCTTTCACACAAGTGAACAATAAACACTGCAAGTGCAGGGTGCTATGGTTTATATGTAGAAATACATTTAATTCAAAGCAGGTGACCAAAGCAGTGTTCCTGTATTTCTATGGATGAAAAGCTGCTCTAAGTCATCATCAACATTTAGGAAAAAAAGTAAAATACAGTAATAACAAATAAAAGTAAAATAAATTTTTACTAAAATGAAAAAGATTTTTGACGTTTTGAGAAATTTACTTTTGGCTCCTCTTGTCATCCTGTGTATCTCTATTTGAAGTGGGCAACACTTGGAGCCATTTTCTCCAAAATGGCTCTTTTAAATTTAATGAGTAAGATTACCCGAGGCTGCTGCTGCTGCATATTTTGTGTTGGAGCAGCTGCTAAAGTTGAGTGGCTCACAGATTTCAGTGGCTTCTGGACCAAACTTGGGAACTGCAGGGTCGTTTATCATAGTTGTGTAATGAGACCTCAGTTTTAATATCAATAGCATGAGTAAATCCCTGGACTTAAAAATAATGAACGCATTACTATATTTCAGTAGTTCAAATTACCAATTTAAAAGAATCAGTGCTTCAGTTGCTAAGAACTCAGCACCTTAGAGTTTAGGGTTGGGGTTTTTTCCAATACTGCAAAGTCGTGCAAAGCCAGAGTTCAGTCCTGCAAGATGTAAAATTCCTGCAGTTCTTCATGATACTGTAGGAATTAAAATGGGCTTACTGCCGATGAAAGCTTGAGCCCTTGAAGCACGAATACTCACGTCTGCTTTAAATTTAAATACAGATTACAAGAATTAACCGAAAGAATGCAGCAGGAATGTGCATAGAGGAAGGTACAGCATTCAAGGGAAAAGCAGCTGAGAGTTCAAAAGAAATTCTCTTGTGCAAGTACAAAATTTTGGACATAGAGAGTGAGGATTTGAGGAGTGGCAGAAGGCATTTGGAGGAGAATTTGGAATGTTTAGTATCCTCAGTAGAGCTGCTAGAAGGGTTTGGGTCATATGGTATGTTTTTCATGGCATGGTAGGGTAAGTGAATATGTAGTCATAGGTGTTATTTTTACTGGCTTTTTAAAATGTGATTTTTTAAACTCCAAATATTTTTTCAGAGGCTCTGTTGTTTTTACATATC
Organism: Acanthornis magna; assembly: GCA_036785705.1. NCBI lineage: Eukaryota > Metazoa > Chordata > Aves > Passeriformes > Acanthizidae > Acanthornis > Acanthornis magna. The sequence goes on from JAWUZG010000016.1 coordinate 10,091,706, forward strand.
TTCCTTTCCAAATGTATTGAATGCAATCTGTCAGCTCAATTTCTGTTTACTTACTAAAGGTCAGATTTTTCAAACCACAGTCTCTGGTTTTACAGATACAAAATGCAGGAGGAATAGGCATACTTGCAGGTTTGTGGTGATAATTTCTAATGGATGCAGGTGAGATGATTCAAAAGTCTAACTATGTTTTGAATGAAGCCAGGTGTTTACAGTTGGTGTGAGGTGCACCAAGTTAAGACTGGGCTAACAACAAGACTCTTGAAATATGGAATTTACCATGTACTTAGAAGTTCTGTTGCAGTGCAGCATTTGCAATACAGTGACAATAAAACAGTGTAATACTGTGCTAAGGTAAGGGAAAACAAACTTTTAACTGCTGTTGCAAACATGTCTGTAAAAAGAAAAGTTAGAGAAAAAAAATTCTTAGTAAGATATTGCTGGGGGCCAGCTAACTTGGTGCACTCTGTTGGCATCACATGTTATTTTAAGGTCTAACTGGGCTGAAGAAAAAGATTCGTTAACTTCAATGAGCATTTCAAAAAACTGTTGCTAAGCCTTTGGTTCTGTTCTTTGCTGTTTTCCACGTGAGGCTGCATTCAGTGGTGAAGAATAACCTCCAGTGTGTTTGTTTTATTGAAGTCTATTCTTCAGCTCTACTTAGGGAACGAAGATAGAAATCAAATGTAAAGAATCTAATGAACAGAGTTTACAACAGATCCAGCCTGATGTAAGTCAAAGAGCAAGTCTGTAGATATTGTAATGTTCTTTTGGTTCAGATATGCAGCAATCAAACTACCAAATTATGATTTTATGAGCACAGTTTCAGAAGGTGCCTAACTTTTATAAAGGGAATTTAAATGCTGTTTTTCCATTTGGAAATATTTAGGTAAAATTAGGAGTCTTTTAATATACTTTAAAGACATTGAAAATGCCATTAATTTTTAGAATGGTAGGAAATTTGACAGGGAAAACCCCTGTAAAATCCTCCAGTCTGTCACCTTGCTAATCCTGGATAATTCTGACAGACAAGGTGTGTATGCTCTTTACAAAGATACTTGCTTAAATTGCTTTGAAATACCCAACTTACCTGTCCTCTTAGTGGCTTTTTGGGGGGGACTTGGATGGAAATTTAAGAGGCTTTACCTGGCAAATCAGTGAGTATGTACACTCCTGCACACTGCTGAAATCTCTTCATTCACTTAAAGCAAATGGGCGTTTGAAATCCTATCAGCAGTTTTGTAGGATTAAGTCCTTAGCGTCAGAGGAACACAGGATCTGGCTCCATTTTCTTCAATTTTCACCTGAGCCAGTATGCAAGGATTTAAATGGGACTTTGTGTAAACAGTAGCAAACATGAAGTATTATTTTCTAGTACTAAGCTAGTGGTTAACATGTCTATTTTTGCTGTCTTGCCACCAATACTGTAAAAATGTATAATCAAACCAGCTTTAATTCTTGTACAACTGAAATTGGTTTGTAAAACAATGTATAAATTGTGTTTCATAGACAGAAAAGCTTGTATTACTGAATGTAATATATGTGAAATGAATATATTATAGTCTATTTTTGCCATGGAAATAAATATTTGAAGCAATTATGAGTTTTTATTGTTCCATTATTAAAGGAAAAATCTGAGAACTTACTGTTCATGTGTGGTCCTAGGATGGGACTTTGCCTTCAGTACACAAAGGTGCGATCCCTCTTCTAACATGCTGCAAGTACTGGATTTAAAACTTGTGCTGTCAAATACTAATAGGTGTCATCTTCGTGGCAGGAAAATCTTGTGCCTGCTGCCCTGTCATAATTTTTTGCAATGTTTTGCATTTTCTAAAGCTATTTTTAGTACTGAACTTTCAGTTTCCCTCTAAAATTTTACCGTAGGAGGGATTAAAAACTTCTGAAAGCTGGAGAACCCTTTCCAAAAGCATGTTGAGAGGAAACAGTTGATTGTATTCTTATGGTCATTGGAACTGCTGCCAACAACTAGCACTGAAGTTATTTTCATTTTAGAATTGGCATTGAGTTAAAAAAGGTGGTGCCACAGCTTGCTCTACACACCTGGACAGCGTGAGGCTTTGTAAGGTGAATACAAGAATTGCACACTGGACAATTGCATTTCCCATGTCTTTGCTCAATATCTAGAGTGTCGTCCACCTGACTACATCTGAAACAATCAGGCTTTTAACTAAAATTTTGTCTTCTAGGTGCACTCAGTTTGAAGGCATTAATCAGCTTAAGGTAAGACAGTTACATACAATAGATATATCTGTACTTGTCTGGTCAGTTCCCAAGTCCTGCGGAATGTCCCATGCAATGTTCAGTATAAGCAAAGCTCTTTCATTAGACATGGATTCAAAATCAGAAGAGGAAAATGGGACTTCCTGGGACCTGAGGTACATGGTAAAGCATTCAGCAATTTTGATCAGACTTATTGTTTATACTGGTTTTAGCCCTCAGGGAAAGGTATCTTCCAAAATCTAAATTTCCTCTAAATCCAAATGGTTTTAAACTGTAGCTGTTATTTTCCAGCCCCTGTAAAATCCCCATTAGAGGCTTCTGGTGGCCAGAGCTGGCTGACAGGGAAGCAACTTGATGCTTGGATTTGGCACATCCGGCCAGAAGGTTTCTTGGGCAAGAGCTCCAGGACTTGGTACGTAAGAAACTTATGGGAGCTGATGAGAGAAATTTCTAGCTTGACTAGCCCCTAAAGTAGGCCTTGCCCAGCTGTTAGGGCTGTTAAAATCTGGAATAGGTATGTTTAGATGAAGGTTACATGAAACTCAGCAATGCTTGCTACCTCGCTGCAAGTTTTACATGTACGCAGTTGCTCTGCTTAGGATCTGATGGGCGATTTTTTTACACCCATTCATTTTCCCTGAGGGATAAATGACAGCTTATAAATGTGTGTTTTTCCTTTCCAATATTTTTGTGAGCATTCCCTGGATGCTGTGCTCTGCATGAAGACAAGCTGCCCAGAGCCAGAGAAGCACTGCCAGTTTGCCTCCTGCAGGCTGAGAACTGCTTGTGAAGGATCAGACAATTTGTGAGTTTGATGGGAATGTCAGGTACTGACAGGAGAATGGTATTGCAGGAGAGCTGGAGCTGAGTGAGGACTGGGGAATAGGTGAATCCTCTAAGGTTATTTGGTATCACTGTGTACCCCATTGTCTCAGTATGGCTCCTGCAAGTTGAAATTTCTGCTCCTGTCTTGTGTTTGAGGGATGGCAGTTCTGTGGCTTCGGTGGAACATGATGCTTAGGAAAATGGTGGTTCAGATAATTAGAGGCTAGTTCTGATGTTATTACGATTTAAATTAGCCTAATTAATTAAATCTAAGTGTAAGTAGGATACAGATGAGCCTGGGACAATTTTGTCACAGAACTTCTTTATCTTTCAGAGGTGCACAGGGTTGAAGACATGTTGTAACATTTGACTTCCTGGCATTCTTTGGGAGCTTTTCTAAAGCGTGGATTTCAGGGCACATACATGTTTTTGGCCTCTCCACTTGCATAATGACACAACATACGTGTGGAAGCCGGGAGGGGTAGAGTTTACAAGAATGCTGTCCCTTTTCTGATCAATCACAGCTCCCAAACTGATTTGCATGACTGTCTTTCAGATGGACACCTAAGCTTAAACCAAACATCTGTCATTCCTAACACAGCATATTTTTTGCTGCCCTGCTTATTCTATGGATTTAAAATATCGGCTATAATCAAACAACCAGAAAAGACTTGGAGAGTTTGCAGATGAGTTTCTGGTTATTATTATTAGCCATTTCTAAAATGACCATCATGTGCCTACGTACGTTTAGAAGGACATGAAATCCCTCCACGAACAGTCGCCAAATTATCATACCCAGTGGCAAATGAGAAATTTTCACCAGTGTTAAGTACCTATGAAGAAAGATTTTGTCAAGCCTGGCTAATACTGATAATCACTGATTTGAAGGAACTGCATACTTTGTGCATGTATGGATCTGATTTCTTCTGTCTGCATATTGTGCTATTCACAACTGATGGATGCTGAAAATGCCTTTCCATGTAAAAAATCTTTGGCAAAAGATTTGAGCAAATTAGAAGATTGTTTTTAGTTTGATAATGTGGAAGATAACTATTTTAGCAGACTTATCAGGGTTAACTGAATTTCCTGCATTGTAGCAGTAAAGAAATAAATTAGTTTTGAAGTGACTGTCTCTTAACCTCCAGAAATAACAGGTGCTTATCCTGTATTTGAAAAATTTGAGTCATCTCCTGAAGACCGGGAACCACACGTCTCCAACACTTTCAACTCCATTGGTTACTGAATGTTTACTTCTTCCCTAAATTAGGAGATGCAATTTAAGTTGAAACTATAATCTTAGAAGTTGCTCTGCCTCAGTTCTTCTGTTTAAGTTATGCTTTCACTGATGCACTAAAAATATGCCATTGTTTTTATTTTCCTAGTCCTGTGCTCCTGCAAGCTCTCTTGCAAGTTCTCTTGCAGAGGTAGGCTAGCTCTGATAATCAGCAGAACTGATTGGATTTTCTTCCGGGATGACTTCTGGCTTGAAAAAAGAATTTTTCTATAGAGAAGAACCAAGTCTATCAAGAGTTGGGATTCAGTTCAGTTCCGGACAGCAGCTCCAGAAGGATTAAGGGGAAAATCACATGCAACACAGTGGCTCAGCCAGTCTGAGACAGCTGGCCTGCTGATCCCTCCTGATATCCCCCGGGACACTGGGCCCAAGGACTTGCTCCTTTCAGAGTGCCCATAGGTGATTTTTGCTTCCTCTGTCCTGCTGGATGGCTCTTTCAGCCTTACCTGAAAATGGTCCCCACCACCTTTTGTAGATGGACTGCAACTCTTGATGGAGCTCATGGGTTTCTTTCTGAATGAGGACATCTGTTTTCTGCTTCATAAGGAGAGGGGAAACATCGCATTCATTAGTAGTCAGGATCAAAATGTGATTAGGAAAGAGGAGGGGAAGTGCAATTGTTCACCAAAACCAGAGAGAAATATAGATGGTTGATGAAGGATTTGTCTTCTTCCTGAGCTCCTCTAAGGTTTTAAAGGGCAGGAGTTGTTCCATAGCCATCTCAACCAGAACAGCCATAGGAATCCAAATTACAGGTATTAGATGCAGTAGCTTTGATACAATGCAAAAAACCGTGATCTATCCAAATAAGGAGCATTGCTGAGTTTATGCACTCCCTGCAGTCAGAGCAAATTTGTCCTTAGTGCCATAGTGTTCGGAAGGCTGCCATGGTGAGTTTAGCACTTTCAGTGCATTTATGCCATCAAGCTGGAAGTAAAATGCTCCATTGAGCCTGTTTTCAGGACAAAAGGTCAGCCTTATCCCTCTGTGCAGTGCTGGTGTTTAACGACAAATAAGCAGAACTGAGGGTCCTGTATATTCTGGAAATGCTGCACAAATTCTACAGGTTGAATTTCCTGATAGCTGGGAAGGTAACTTTGGCCATGGGCTGGCCCATCCTACCACTCACCTGCCCCTCAGCTTTGTTACTGCAGCGTGCCTGAGACTGCACCATGCGTGTTTTAGGGCAGGGCTGAGCTCTCACCTGCCAGCTGCTTCCTCAGGTGTAAAGGGATGAACAAGGAGCTGGCTGGGGAGATGTGCCCAAGAATCCTTGGGGCAGATCTGACAGCACCATAAAGTGAACTGAGCAGAGACTCTAAGGTGTTCAAATAGTGAGGAAGGGCCACAGAGAAAACACATCCTATGGAAAGCTATAGCAAGGGCCTTTCCAGAGTGATGTTTAGGCTGGAACTCCCTGTGTAAGGCTAAAAACTTTCAGGGTGGGAAGGGAGGAGCCATCCTGCAAGCTTGTGTCAGGTGAGGGGAAAACCAAGATGAAAGCTTCAGGAGCTCTTCTATCTCTCTCTTACAATCCACTCTTATCTGAGATGATTGTGCCCAGCTTTTGGGAAGCCTCATAGCCAGCTCTCAAACCTGTGCTCTCTGTGTCATCTCTGGTCTCACTTGTGTCAAACATTGGGAAAAAGCAGGGTGCCAAATGCCTCTGAGCTGCATTTCTGATTGGAGAGGCTACACCCCTGAGGTTCTGCAAGGAATTCTCAGGCTGACAGGAGAGCTGATGGCCTCTGACATGTTGCTTCACTTCTTTGGCATGTGAGCGTGCTCATGAGTGAGAGAAATGAATACTGGGAAGAGCTGGGGTCATCTCATACTTGTGTTACTCATCTGGAACCAGGCTCTGGCTGCTGCGAGATGTAAGGTATGCTGCAGCCCTCACGCAGATACTGTAAGGGGAGTCCTACGGCCTGCTGAATTCTTGGGATAACTGCAGAGAGCTCTGCACCTCGTGCTACAGATCACGCTGCCTGTCCTCTACGAGAATGGGACAGCACAGCTCTGTGGCCTGCCAGGCTGAGGCTGTGTTTGAGTTTCTCTCTCTCAAGTTTCAGAGGCCTCCCTACTCCATTTATGTAGCCTTTCCTTGCCCTTCTCAAGCTCCAATTTCATTCCCCCAATGTGGTAGGGCTGGAAGCATTGCAGGGGAACCTGTGTGTGCTGAAGCCTGTGATCTACAGGAGCAGCAAGAGCACAGCAGCAGCAGCCTGTGTTGGTGCCCTGTGGGGATGTCTGGCATTGCTCCAGTCCAAAATGTAGTGTTGGGTTAAGAGCCCACAATTTTTGCAGGCCAGTGTCGTGGTTTCAAAGATGAATGCAAGTGAAGTTTTGTGTGTTGTCACCTGGCTGTCAGGCACACCTCCTGCCCTTTGCTGTCTGCTAGAATTAGCTTACTGGGTGAGCTAAAATGTACCATTAGGGGCCCAGATGCTCTGAAGACTTTCTATAGGGAACAGAGTCCCGTGCACAGCAGACACTCGTCCTTAATTTTGGAACCCTTCAGCTGAATCAAAAAGTCTTGCTGCTACTCATCAGCTGCCTGACACCCTGGAGTCCTCCTAGGCTTTCTTTAAGGTGGCTGAAATGGAGATGAGCTATGGGTGCTCTACAGATCAGCTGATGATTTGTCATGCCAGGGGTAACTGCTGATTCTTCTTTTCCCTTCCCAGTGATGCTTCATCCCTGTGACATGCTCAGCTTCCGCTGGCCCATGACCTGCTACAGGTTTTGAAACTGGATCCCTTGACTGGCTGTGACCCATGCTGGGGCAATGGCTGGGGCAGATTAATTTACTGCTCACCTGTTTGTGTATCACTTGCTTTACTACTTGGAATAGAAACTGAAGGTGGTTGTTTCTGAATGAAGCAGATTTCACTAAAGGAAACGGGAAGGTTGGACTGCTTGTATCTGATTTGGCTGGAGAGTGAGAAATAATTATTGTTAAAATCACTGGTTGCTGTTCTGTTCCTTGTAATCTGTGTACATACCAGGTGTCAGCTTTTGAGAACAGCAGGTTAAGTGCCTGGGAAGTACCAGAGAAAAAAGGTTGATGGCTTTAGAGACATCACACAGCTGCAGTGTGCCCTGCACTTGCTTATCAATGTATGCTCTTGTCTTGGGTGGTCAAAAACTAAAGTGGGATGCTGGACTTTTGCGTAAATTTTAAGGTCTCAAATACTCAAATACAAGTGCTATGACACAGAGATGGAAAAATTGAGGGAGCCCTAAAATATGTTTGAAGGCCAATGTTAACAAGTGGCACCTAAATCTCCACTCTGCACCTGTGTTCTACCCAGTAATTGGTCTCACCACTTTAAAAAACAATAGAGTAACAATTTCCCTTTTCCCAGTCCTTTCTTCCTATATTCTCTTTAACATTCATTTCCCACTGCTACTTCTCCTCACCCCAGGCTGTGGCCTGGAGCTGCTGTCTCTCCCAGGTGCTCAGACACAGGAACAGTAGCAGTGCACTAAAGGGTATTTTTGGAATGTCTTGTTGATTAGAAACTGTGCTGTCACCACAGTGGAACAGCCTGCATTGGGGTTATAAATGAAAGCCACAGGCCTAATTTTTATTTATGCTGATGTTCTAGTTCTCTTACTCATAACTGTTCCACAAATCATTGTTGAGGAAAACAGTAACCCTTTTTCCCCATTGTCTGGTGGAGCCATTTGTTCTTGAATTATGAAATGCTGTCAGTTGAGCTGCATCATTCTTACAACTACTGTTGCATAGCAATAAATTATATAAAAGTGTACAGAAATGCGGAGAAACAGGATCCTGAAGTCATTCTGCAGCAAAGTCTGTATGAAAAGTGTGTAGGAGCTTTAGACACTAGGTGGATGAAGGATAAAATGATAGCTTGGGGTTTGCTTGAAGGTTGTGATTTTCTGGTAAGTCCTAAGACATGTAAGCACCTTTTTCTTTCATCCCATTAATCTTTACTTCAAATGACCAAAAGCCCCACTTTGCTTTGTAAATAAACAGAATCCTACCTTTGAAAAAAAGAACAGTGATTACAAAACTGTAGCTTTAAAGATAAGAGGCTGTTTTGTTACAGAGCAAAGTAACTCTAGCAGGTGTTTGTCCACTTGAATACAACATATATGATCCATGTACTCCTTGCCCACATGAATCTGGGCAGAAAAAAGTCTTTATGTTGCAGATCACAGCTGCCTTCTGCTCCTAAGTTTGTTATATCTGAAGGATTCAGATTTGTAATGGTGTGTGACTGCCTGGTTCTGCTACTGCTTGTGCCAAGACTCGAGTATAACACAAAGGTGATAAAAAAATCCAAACCTAACCAACTAAAACCCTCAGAAAAAAACCCCAAGGCTTGCAGTGTTGATTAATCTTATCAGTGATGTGGGTCAGGAATGCATATCAAGGTCTTTAAACTTACGTTTTAAGCACCACCTTAAAGTAAATGTGAATAGAAGGGAGAAAGTCTTAAGCCCAAGGCAGCCTAAATTTGCTTTTGGATCTGCAGATAAACTGATTTTTTTATAGATAACATTTATCTAGACTGTTTTTCCCCCACTATCTGATAGGAGTGGCTGTTCAATGAGAGAAACCAGTTGTGTGGACTGGACTGACTGCTCCAGCTGCTGGATACTGGGGTATGTGATTCTCTGGCTCTTTACCAGACATTTCACTGTGGATCCAATACATGTTCACACTTATGGTTTAGGCAGACAGTTACTTTCTTTGTGAAAGGTCTGTTTTAATGAATTTATTTCCTATTTTAAGTTGCATCTACCTAGAAAAAATTGTCATCGATGTTGAGACAACTCATGAACAGGAAATATGGTCAAGGAACTGTTTTTATTTATTTCTGTTAATTTGTATCACAGGAAATGAGTATATCATTACTTGTGCCTTTCTGTGAGGTTCACTGCTGTGGGGTTTTCTTACAGTATTTTTTCCTTTACAGAATTTGAATGTGAAATTCTTATCTTTAATTAGACTAATGTTGACAAGAAGCCAAAGTCTGATCTTTTTTTTATTATGCACAAGTCACAAGTATAGAGACAGGTAGGGAAAAAACCCCCTAAATTCCCATTATTGACCAAGAATGGAGAACTTGGAATGGAGGGCCACAAGTGTGGGTGAAGTCCTGTGTGAGGAGCAAAGAGGCTTTATACTTGGATACATCCAACCATGCTCTTTAGTTTTCTGACCAGTCCCTCTGTGTCAGAATTGTTCATAAAATAGAAACAAGTTTCCTAGGGCATTCCCTTCCCTTCAGCTCTCAGGGGTAACAAAGAAAGGGATTTTCCTTGGGGATGGAGAAGGGCTGTGATCACTTGTGATCGAGGACAAACCCTCCCTGCACTGTACTGACTCAGCCTTGTGGCTGTGTCTTTTCAACAAGACGGGCTCTGAAGGGAGGATGCAAAGGTCCTCACATTATCTCACCTCCTTTTCAGTGAGCCAGAAAAACATGTTGTTTTTCTGACTGGCTTCCTCGAGTTGTTTTTTTGATATTTCTTTTTTTTGTCCAAAAGTTTATGCTTCACAAGTGAAGCAGTGGTCTGTGTCTACAGAAGCTACTTGAAGCTGCAATGGGTTACCTGGCCCATGGAGTCACAGCCTTAGGTTGATGCTCACGAGGCATAGGAGAGGCAGGCGGTGGCAGCTGTTATGTATGAACTGGTATGACTTGGGCTTGTCATTGGAGGAAGAAGGTTAAAACTGACCTTAGGAGATATTAGGGGACAGACTTTATCCAGTTCCTGACTTCTCCCAGTTCCTCACCTACAGCAAGACAATGTAACTTGGCCAGCATTTCCTCAGAACCTGTTGAGCTCATTTTGCAGTAATGGGAATGTCAGGCAATACCTGTACTCTGATTAAAAAATGAAATTTCAGTTGATTTTGTGCAATGCACGTGCTAACTTCAATTTAAACTTTAACCTGAAAATACACCACCTCTTCTCCATGTGCTGTACAAGGTGCCTGATGTGTCTTCTACTAGATACTTCTAGTCATCAAACAGTAAGCAACTCCATCCTTTTCCAAAACCAAAGCTTCCAAAACCAAACTATACAATGCTATGCCATGGTTGTCATCAGTGCAAGAAATTGAACTTGGTGATCTCATTCAGTTAAGAACTGAAAATAGAAAACTACAGTCATTAATCTACAAAAATCTGTTAAAAGCTGGCTTTTCTTCTCGTGAAAGAATTTCTTTTTTCATTTGTGGGCTTCTGTGAATGGCAACATAGTATACTACATGGTGGAACTGTTTGTCCATTCTGGAAGAGGATCAACATCAACTGGACATCAATTTAGCATCACTGATATTAAATTGTTGAATTCTTGCAGACTCCAGAATCTTGGATCTTTATAGCAGGACCACAACTGCACTATCAATTAATTTATTTAAAACAATAAATATTTCATAACTTATTATTAGAGCTTTTAAAAATATAAATCTAATTTTAATATTCTCAAGCTTGTTTTGAGTTATACAATTACAGGCAAAATATACAAAACTCTTCTGGTAACTGACCCTTTATCCTTTAAGGTCTAATTTACACAGGGATTAATGCCCAATTAATAGAATCCTGCTAGAGAGATCTTACCAGTATTTAAACAGAAATAACTGAAAATAAAACAATTTACTACTAGTTGACAAATGGCAGTTCACCACTGAAGGAGCTCTATCCCTGTTTAACAGCTAAGTTTTGGTTACTATTGTGCATAGTTATGTGAAATGTGAAGGGACCCTGAAAAGCTTTCCCCAAGTTCATCAAGCTCCTTATTGACTTCCAAATCACTGTCAGAAGCAGCCAAGTTTAAAGGTCCCTCACATGTGGAAAAGCTTTCCTCAGGTTCATCGAGTTCCTTATTGACTTCCGAATCACTGTCAGAAGCAACCGAGTTTAAAGCTCCCTCACATGCGGAAAAACTTTCCTCAGGTTCATCAAGTTCCTTACTGACTTCCAAATCACTGTCAGAAGCAACCGAGTTTAAAGCTGCCTCACATGTGGGTGATGTGTCTGGGTGTTCTTCAAATTCCCCACCACAGAAATCAGACTCTGTCGCAGCATCCATCATTTCTGTGGTACCTTCTGAAAAGTCCTCCCTGCTCTGTGTCTCCGTTGACCTTTCGCTGCATGACAGCGATTCACATTTGTTTGGTTCCTTTAACGACGAGTCCATGCTCTCAAAGAATTCTTCACTTTTTGTAGCCTTCCTCAGCCTGTGACCTTTACTGGTAAACTCAAGCTCTTCTCCTGTATCGGACTCCTGCAGATCTGGTGAGTCCAAGGCTTCCTGGTCTTCATGGATTAGCTCTGTCTCGCTGTCCATGCCGCAGCCCAGGTCTGATTTCAGCATGTCCAACATCCGGCGCATTTTGGCCTAAGGGGTGACGGAGGAAAGGGGTGACACTCCTCCAGCCCCAGGGCACCTGAGCACTGCTCAGACTCAGGGCTTAACTCTGGCAGAAGGAAAGGGAGGCTGCTTGCCATGAAGTGACTAAGTTAAACACTAAGTGTCACCAAACAGAACTGACTGTTGTCCATTTTTTGTCACTGTACCTGTGACTCCTGATCTGCCATGATCTATGAGTCTGCAAATCTCATTTATGGAGAGAGAGGCTCCCCACTGAGCATTCTGGTTACCTTTTCCCTCAAATATACCCATGCATTTGCTCTGTTCTTTGGAAACTTCACCTAAGTTATATGCACAGAGAGAGAGACTATTATAAGGGCAGCACATACCTCATCCAAGCGGTTCTTATTTTCTTCAATATGGCACTCAAACAGTTGATCCAGAACCCTACAAATAAAAAACCAAATTATTTCACAGGAGGAAAACTAACTTTACCAGATAGCCATAATTTAATGACTGCAGTTTTTAATTTTCATTTCTTAGCTGAATGGCACCTCTAAGACTGTTTCAATTACACTGTCACAAAGAGGGCTTCCCATAGTCAGCAACCCACTGGACATGTGCTCAGCAGGCACAACCATGTGTGTGTTTGGTCTGTTGCGCCTGTGTGCTGGGAGAAATCAACAATCCAGTGCTGATTCTACTGGCATGCTCAAGTATCCAAAATCTCTTGGATGCACCACAGTGGCTGCTACAGACAAGAAAAAATAAACAGAAGGAATAAAATCCAGCTTCAGTAAAAAAAAATTCTGCAGAGAAAGTGTTCTGTGACGACTAAAGTACACAGTCACTGGAACAAAATTCCAGAAAGTCATGTGAATTTACCTAGCTTACATGAAAAATTATTTTTAAAAAAGTGCAAGAAGGGTTCTAATGGAAGACAATATTACTGTAACAAAGAGCCAGAGGAAGACTGCTCTCAAAATTTCTTAAAGCTTAATTTTTTTACTTGGTGTACTTAGTATTCTCATTGGCAGCCTTGACATAAGAAGAAGAAAATAAGAGTGCATAGAATAGGAGAAACAGCTGGGAACATTATCAACCCAGAGCAAGGTCAGAATATTGTGAAATTAGACTGCCTTGAATGTGGAATTACAAAAATGGTTAAGATTCTGTATATATATTCTGTATATATATAGAAATACTGAAAGATTTTTTTTGCATAAATTGAGAGTTCTTTATTAGAAAGAATCAGTATCGTATTGAAAAAAAAATCTGATTTAGCAGCTGGTGAACTTTTATCTGAAAGAAAATATAACACTCGCAACCCATGTTGAAGACTGAATTCATACTGGAGCAGGAAGAAGGACAGAAGGGAGACAAAGGACCAGTTCTGTAAAATATTAGTAACTTGGTTTATTTAGCAAAACAGATGAAGCAGAGTAAAATGATTTCTTCTTAGCTGTACTCTACCTAGGGTTCCAGGTCAGTTTCTAACAGAAGCTTTTATCTCATGGTACACAGCAGCAGATCAAAGTCAATGACCCATAGGTATTTCCTAGTTTCCCTTTCTTACATAAAGTAAAAAAGAAGAGGAATCAACACAAAAGCAAGGGCTAATTGTGTGTATGTGTGTATAAAGATATGATTGCTAATGACTACTTCCCATCTTACGGAGTTCATGTGTTTCTGACATAGCATTACAAAACTGAAAACAACTGTAACATACCTGTTAGAAAATAACCCAAGGTTAAGAATTTCATTTGTTACATCTTCAATGAAAGTTAAATATAAAAGCTCCTCTTCTCTGCAGGGAGAATAAAAACCCAGTATTAAATGCTTTACCATAGAAACACATACAACACACTGCAGTAGGTCTAATCACCTTCATTAGAAAGGCCATTGAGAAGATTTTATAGTTCTTGTATCAGCAGCTGTTTTTCATAAAGGGTAAGTCTATAAGGACAAACTAAGCCTTTCATTCAATCTGGATAATAATAATAAAAAACTGCAAAATATGAGACTGCTGGAAAGGTGGCCATGGTGCTATGTCTTTATGCTAACTTTTTGTTGTGATATAAGTTAGCACAGAGATCCCAAGTGAGGGAATCAGTGGATCTTGGAAAGCATTCAGAACCTGCTTTGTACTGAAGAAGAGGGGGGAGCTAACTGGGAAAAAAGTGTACAATTGGAGTTTGATGCTCTGGGTAAAGGCTTCCAAAGGAGCTTCTAGAGAATCTGACTGCAGCTGAAAATTGCTAGTCCTAAATGGAAGCTGAGAAGAATTTAATTGCTTATTTGGCAGCATCCACTCATTTCAACACATCTCCTTGATGTACAAAATCTTGTTAGTGTGAGACGCAACTTTCTCTATTTTAATACCTCTGAAAGACTTGTTGATGCCAATTACTCTAAATTGGACACTCCCCAGAAGTTTGGAGGTCTGCTTGAAAGACAACAAGAAAGAAAACCCCAGAAGAAAATATTTTAGTGCTATTTCTCTTTCAGAGCATCTTTCTAAATCTCCCAAATTATCCAATCAAACTCTATTGAGTCATTCTCCAGTCTTAATACAAGAAAATAAAAATTGGAATACATCTTGCATGACTTCCATTACATAAAATTTGTCATCGTGCCTAAAGATTATAATTTTGGCTCCCTCTAAAGTCAAGAAAACGATCTATAGCTGGTATTTCAGACCTCTATTATATGCTTAAAGTTAGGCAAAGACAAGCCTGTCCTAAAGCACAAAGAATTAAATGATGTTCCCAAGGCCACTTGATGAAGCATTAGTAGTGTTTCTGAACATCACTCAAAACTCTTCTAATTCTCATCAAATTTTAGTGCAAAATGTGGTAAGAATACCCTTCAATTTGGTGTTTCATCTGCCAATATTTGCTTCAGAGATTACAGACCTAACAAGAAATGGAAACTTATAGGCACTGTATAATCTTCTGAAGCTATAATGAATTTTAGTTTTTAGATTCACATAAAATTTTTGAAGTACTGTATGTTTCAAATTCATCAGTTTTGAGGAAAGCTTTCTAGTTTGATGTTGTAAATGAGCAGAAAAATGGTTTAAGCATACTTACTCAGCCTCTATACAACTCCTTGGTGAAGACTTCCGAGGACACCGTGATGTGTCTCTAATCAGAAAATCAGAGGGCAAGAAAAAGAACAACATTCTGAATCCCTTTTATACTACCTTGTATGTAATTTTCTTCTGAAGCCATGGTGTGCCATTATTCCATTTCCTTTTGCAAAAAAAACCCCAGAACACCCCTATACCCTGCTCCAGTAGCAAAATACCCTGCTTGCACTGAAACTTGAAAAACTATGGTTCAAGAGTATTACAACACGTCACTAGGTGCAGTGATCAGACCTCGGTGCTACTTCAGATTTTATTCAATCTCTGCTATCCATAAGAGTAGAGTACATTTTTTCCCTCAGATAAAAATGCCTTCATATGAAAAGGCCAGAGAGCATATCAGGGAGTCATGCGTGACACTCAGGTCAGCCATGAAGAGAATCAGCTCAGAGCCCTTGGGTGCTGGCCTGATTTCCAACACTGCTCTTGTATTGTAGCAGTCTCAGTATTATGCTTTCAGAAAAAGATGTGGGAAATGCTCCTGGTCTACAATTCTCACATATGATAGATTTGAAAGGCTGGATGCCTGGAGACATGAAGGGGAAGTACCAATTGGAATACCAACCCAGTGTTTAGTTATAGTACTATATAGCCCGTGAGCTCAGATGTACAGAACTAACAACTGTATTAATGCGCCATTGCTTCCACTTCTGACTAATATACTAATATATTTCAGAGCTCTCTTTCTTAATTGGCTTCCCAGTGGAACTTACCACAAGAAAATAATGAATTTTGAAGTTGGGAAAGGCCACTGGTGTAAAAAAACCAACCTAGCAAAAGTCCTGTGAGAAGAGACTTATAAAAGAGAAATGGTAGTGGAAGACTTATGGCCTAAGGACCAGCTGTATAGAAAGAAGGAACATTTCAAATATTCCCTCCTGCTGTAAATCAGGCACCTTAGCATGGAGTTACAAAAAGCAGCTGTTCCTCTCTCAGGCTCGTCCAGAGTACATCTTTTACCGTCAACCTACAACACAGAGATAAAAATCTTTACTATCAATGCAAATACACAGCAAATTTTACCAATAAAATGAATCTAATAACTCTTTGTGATTAAGCAGCCCTAGAAATTTTATGTCTTTTCTGAGAAACTCTGGGTAAACAGACAAAAGGGACACCTTTTTCTGCTGAAAAGTCATGTTCCAATTATCTATGGCCTTAGAAGACATTTGACAGTGCATTTATAGAAACAAACAAACAAAAAAATTTAAAGAGATATCTTCATGTGTCTCAGTATTTTTTCTTACTGTTTCCACTCCATGGTCTGAAACTCCCTCTCCTCTATGGAACTAATTCATGTCATGGCAATAGAGAAAAGAAAACCTAAACCAGCTGTTCACTGCTGAGGAAGCGTATACCCCACCCAGAGTGATGGTGAGGGGTGTGGGAAGAGCACCCAGATGACTGACAGATGTATTATTACCTTTGATTTGATCTTCTGCTTTTCAGTCGTAACGTTTCTCACGTACACTCCGTCTGCAGATGAAAAGCTACAAAATTTAGAGACGGATTAGATTTCCAAGTAGACTACTTTCAAAATACGCAGGATGAGAATACCCGTGCCACCGCGGAAATTTCCCATCAGTCTGAACAGAACATCGTACTGAACAGCTCAGAATTTCTGCCAGACTTAGGTTCACATAATAAAACCAAGCTATAGTTCATTTTGAAGGATGACAGTAGTCATCCAAAGGTGGTCCTAATCCATTATTTAGCTGCATATTAACAGGGGATAACTAAGTTATCCAAAATAATTTTTCAGAATTAAGAATGGAGGTGATCCTAAAATTAAAAGTAAACCAGGAAAATTGATGACCCACAGCCAGAAAATCAACAGTTGTAATACGAAGGCAAAGCTATCATAATTCCAGTCTTAGGAAATTTCTAATTTGTTCTATGACAAACTGGAGTTAGACATGCAGGCATTGAGGACAAAAGCAAAAATATTTCTCTTTATGAGGTAGTATCAGTAAAAACAAAACTAAATCAGAACTGTTCAATTTGCTAAGAAATTCAATATAAGAGAAGGACACTAATTTTGTTTAAAATATTTTATATAGGGTATACCTGAAGGTATTTAAATTCAGGTGATAAAATAACAATGAAAAGCATTCAAGAGTTAAAAAAGGATCTTTGTGTGATGTATTAATTAACAAACTGCAAAGTATGCGACTACAGGGGCAATAGTGGGGAACTACTTACATGCTTATACTGGTTAATTCTTTACAAGACAGAAAGCACAACTATACACCAGAGAGGGCATAGGGAAAGAGAGAGGGAATGATTATCACCACCAGATGTGGGATCCCACAGTTTCAATTTAGTGGCACTTCATATCCAACCTGTATAGATTATACCAATTGTTCCAGAAAGAAGACAGTAAAATACACCAGTGCAAAGAAAATCACATGCTGTTCTAGCTTTTGCTAAGGCATATCTAGAATAACTGAAGAATAATTATTCTGGTCTTATACAAATGTAATGAGAGCAAAACATGTTGTTTTTATGAAGACAATGTTATGGTAAGATCTAAATTACAGAGTTTCAAAATAAAGTTTCAATCTCTGTACCTGATCATATCAGTCTGTGTTTGAGCTTCCACACGCAGCTTGCGGTGATTTTTCTTTCTCCTTCGAGCAGGAGTGTAATACCTGTACTCTGACAGGAAAGATTTAGCATCTGATTTTAAGGTGCGTGGAGTAAAAGGTTTTCGGCTCTTAGTAAAGTATTGAGAGTGCCTCTCTAGAAGATCCCCACTGCTCTCTTTGGGGCTGTTTGCTTGACACCCCCGGGAACACCTAACGTTCACAAAACTATCCATGGAGTGACTGCATGAAAGTCCAGAGCATTTACTTGGTGGCCTTGATGTACAGACATTTGAGCTTGAGGAAGATGCCCTGGATGAATTCCGAGAACATTTTCTGGTATATTTTACTGAACTGGAGCGAACCAAGCCATGCTCGCTACAAGGAGACGGTGCTGTTGATAGGTACTGTGCCTGCGCAGCACAGGGGCAGAGATTGGCTTCTGCTTCCAAGAAAGTCTAGAAAAAATAAAACAACATTTGATTGCTTTGCAAATTACCTGTTTTGCTCATGATGGTACTCCCAGCTACTATTATTACCAAATTGGAGACAGTTTCTATGCAAAAATTTTCAATTTTTGTAAAATCAAACTGGTTTCACAGCAGGCCCAGTGCTAACAGATTTTAAAACTTAGTCACAGGAAATAAGAGAGCAATAAGGAAATGGTTTGCTTCAGTAGCAAAACATTTGTGCTCTGTTACAGAATATTGATGGCTACATCAAACCAAGAGTATAATCAATAAACTTTTAGAAGTCAAGGAATCATTGCACTGAGGCAAATTGTTTTATTTGAATATGCTCTGTTCATAGCACCTGGGCAAGCTAAGGTAGACATTATCCATAATTATCCCATGCTTAAAAATCCACCATTATTCCTGAATTGTATTATCACACTGAGGCAAAGACAAGTAAGACA
The DNA here is from genome assembly GCA_036785705.1 of Acanthornis magna. NCBI lineage: Eukaryota > Metazoa > Chordata > Aves > Passeriformes > Acanthizidae > Acanthornis > Acanthornis magna. The sequence continues at coordinate 10,110,071 of JAWUZG010000016.1, forward strand.
GAAGCGCAACTAAATCTAAGTGACATCTTAAGGTGGGGTTTTTGGTTGGTTTGGTTTTTTATTTTGTCAAATTAGAAAGAACAAATTAAATAGAAATTCTATTTCTGTCATTGAGACAGTTTTGAAAAATCTGCAATTGCAAAGCATAAATAGCTGGACAGGGTATGCACACTAGCAAGTGTGCTTTACAATGTGTCTGAATAGTTAGAAAGCACCTTACAAAAACACCTGTTGTATGCTCTTTTCCTGCCTAGGATACAGCCACCCACCAAATATTGTTAGTGAAAATTATGTATGACATTTTACAATCTCCAAGGGGGCAGGCACACTGCAGAACTGGAAGAGTAAACCAGAGGCCTATCAGCAAACAAAATTTTGTATAAACCAACTTATTTCATTCACACATGTAACTACTTATGAAATTCAAGTTCTGTTACACACAACTGTATGATGGAGAAGAGATGACTCCCACTGTGTGTACTCAAACCACACCTCCCACCGACAGTGCTTACAGTGCAACAGTGAGGGAGACGAGCTGAGGACAGTGTCATTCTGGAAAATCTCACTGCTGTACCATGCAATCAGCAAGGCAAAATAACAGCTAAAATATAACAAACAACTGAGAAAATCCAATTCAGAACCAACAGCTTTCAAAAATTATTATCATACTTTCCTAACACTAGGGCAGTTCATATAGGTCCACATCAGCAAAAAAGTGCTGTAAGATTTAAGAGAAGGTATACAAGTAGAGGTGTTTCCTAAGAAGAAAATCCAATTCCTAAGGCCATTTGAGGTTTTTAACAAATTTGGAGGTTTAGTTCAGATAGGCTAACACAGAAATTAACTTGTTCATGTACCTCCACCACCTGAACAAAGAACAGGAAGATAAGGAGACACCAGTACAGGCCATAAGCTCTGCAGTGACAAAAGGAATAAAAGGAAGGTGATTTCCATATGTGTTTCATTCATCTCTATGAAACTTCTATCAAACAAGTAAAAACTACGAAGCAGAAGCATTACATTACTGAAGTTACTGAAGGAACATCTGCCCTATGGACAACCTGAGAAAGAGTGGATCTAGTATGGCATGACTTAATACATATGCTGTGACATGCATTTACTTATGACATACAACCACAACTGCCACTTGAGAAGATTCACAGATTCACCAAGTAGCCTATCCTGACCTCGCAATTAATCTATGTGGAAACTACTTTGAGAGAGTAACACTGAAACACAGATCCAGGAGATTTCCAATGGTGCTTCATTGCCTGAGCACAACATAAACCTGGAGAAAATCCTCAAAAACACCTCACTTTTGGAAAATAATCTGCTGATTAAGACGTGGATTGAAGGCTGGATGTGTGATTTTCGCCACCAGGAAGTGAAAATGGACTGAATACCAACAAAAGTTGCAAAAACAACAGTAAAAGAAAGTGTGTGTGGGGATTCTGAAGGATAATCAATACTTGTCTTGACACTTCTGAAGTCTCCTACGGGGAGAAGTATGGAAAAAACCTCCAAAAACCCAAATGACCAAAACTGCAAATCTTCATACATTTATTGAAAATTCATGACATTGTAACCTACTACTAGACAGTATAAGACAGTAATATAATACTAGTAAACCAGTAATATATAGCATAGTATATTAACCTACGTAATTGGTAGTATAGCTTGTAAATATACACAGATTTTCTATTCTACCATTCAACCCTAAAAAAAGGTTTAAAAAATTCTAAGCAATAGACTCTTACGGTATAAATGCCACATTTTCTTGTAACACTACTACTGTTATTGCTTAGAATATACACTATTTCATTTTTTTTCCTTTTCAAACACAGTATTTTATATGAAAGCTCAGTTATGATGAATGTACATCTTGCAGCATGTAGTAAATGATATTTAGAGGAACATTAAAAATGCAGGTATTTTATCATGAAAATTGATAAACAGATCACACTGTTGTCATACCATGTATTTCCTTCACAACAATTTTCTCTCATATCAGTAAGACCTATCTACACTATTCCAGTACCCCAAAATATACAGAGTTGCTGGTGCCTAAGGCAAAGAGATTTTTTTTTTTCAGTTAGCTGAGGCAAAATAAGCTCTTCTTGATGGTGTCTCATGTGAGTCAACTTCATTTTACTACTACAGCATAATTAAATGCTGAACTGATAACATGCAGACACAATGCCAAACAAATGCCTCTGTTAGCAAGCAGTATAATGAGGCTTACCAGTGTGATTGTTTGCATATAAAGTAGTTGCAGTGGTAGCTCAGCACTATAGAAAACAGATAAGACTGGAAAGTTTCAGAATCCACCTATATAGATGTTTTGAAAAGCTAATTCCATACTCTTCAGTGTATATAATAAGCAGCTTAATTCTTGTAAATGCTTTACTCTCAGTGACTAAATCAGTTCATTGAGCTGCAATATGAATCAGATTGTAGAAGCATTTGTGAGCGTATGATGACTGATTCCCTACATGGAACAAAAGAAGTATTAAGAAAAGATATGAAGTTATATTAGCCAATTATCTATCTACCCTCACAGAAGTGACATGACCGGACTTCTATTCCTCAGAAGCAACTGAGTTGATCCTAAAACAAGACAAAGGCACAAAGTTGATGTGACAATATCCTAAATTTAAGCACTCCTTATATATGAGGAAGCTTAGGGCAGTTCTTTTCTTCTTCTCAAGTATTTCGTAAGTAGAACAGACCAAGTAGCTCTCTAGTGACTAGAGAGAACTGCAATCCTAAGCAGTATCTGTGTCAGTCGTAAGATGTACTCATTCAAGTACTGAGAAAAGAATGTCTTTCAAAGGCCTTATTGTGTTACGAGTAAAACTTTACTACTCAGATAGGAAGGAAGCTCAGCCTCCAAATACACTAAGAAACAGTATCAGGAACAAGGAACTATGTTGGTCACTTCAAAAAGATTTTAAGGAGCGTCAGAGAATGCTGTTGGTCTGAAATTTATCTCTGAACTTTCAGAAGATCATCTCTATACCTGTTTTTCAAGTAAACTGTAAGCAAGTATGTTCATTTTGTTCTCTAGTCTATTATCTATAAAAACATCCGATGTTTAAGTAGGAAACAAGAAAAAGGAAAAAACATGCCTACAAATATACAATGGCACACTTACTAAAATATATTTAGTTATACTCTTCAGATAAAATTTAAAAAAGCTCTGCATCTGAGCTTTAGATATTAGACCTATCAAGAACTATAACTAACGTAATTTGGAGTAAAAAATATTGACTCATATCTTGCTTACCAAGATATATTCCTATTCTGTTGATCCAACCAAGTGTAATCTGTTTTGAAGGACACAAATTTACTCAATGATACATTTCAGTGACCCCTTAAAAAAGTTTCATAAAGCATGTATTCATGCTTCAATTTTATTAGTCACAAAACTGTGGTAAACAGAATAGTACTTTGGAGGAAGCTTGTAGAGAAAGCACCTCTGAATTTGCATGGACTCTGTGGAAGAGAAAATGCAGTAAAAACATATCAAAGTATACTGCTATCATCTGACGTGCAAAAGTAGTGACACAGAGAAAGAATCCAGGTTTCTTTGTGAGTTACTTTTACTTTCTACAAGACGTTTAGTTTCCAAGCTCAAAAGCCACTGTAGCATCAGCTGCCTTATAAAAACCAAACTTTGAAAAGAAAGGTTGCTAAATGCTTTTTCACATAGAAGGTCCAAGGCAGCTCTCACTGGGGTCACTGAAGTTACATAGTAAGATTAATTTAATCTTGAAATTAACTTGTTCTTGTATGAAAAGGTCTTCCAATAGAATAGTTCATCTACCATCATAAAATGAGATCAAAGAGATGCTTTATTAACTGCACTGTCAGGATACAGACGCTGCAATTTTGCAATAAATGCCTGTATGATTCTTTTAACTTGAGACAGATCCATTCATAAGCCACTTAAATACTGCTCTAAGTCAGCTGAGCGTCTGCTCTCTGCTGCCTGGACAGAGCAAAGGTCTCCTACAGGAAGTGACAAGCTGCCTTTAGAGGAAATTCATATAAATATGTGAACAAATTAGATCCTCTATGAATATATTCAGTTTGCGTACTGGCATCGCTCCCTATTTTTCAAAACTATGTTCCTGTTACACTCTTTCATTTTGTGCATGTGTGTGCGCGCGAGTAACAATTCTATAACATGGCAGGTTCCTACCTGCATAAAATACTGTGATATTATTAAGGGGTGTTATTGAATGTGCATTAAGTTGAACAACCAGCACAAGAGGTGATTGTCACTATGAAGCCTGAAAGGAAATCTGAACATTCCTAATGAAAACAACTTTTTTTGATGCTCAGAAGGTTCTTCTGCTTTGTTTAGTCACTGACATCTCCCATTATGACAGAACTAATTCAAGCATAATACATGTTCAGAAGGCTGGTATTGTAAGAGTATAAGAAATCTTTAAATATAAAGCATTTGAGTAGGCATTTCACACAGCCACATGTGTTGCATCCAAAATTAACAAGAGAGACTAGAAACAGTTAATGGTGTTTCCCAGTCTATATTTCATGTGCACAAGCAGATGGCCGTAACTTTCATTCTTCAGAAAAAAAAAAAATCTCAAAAAACAGGCTGAAGGGGATCTTGAAATGTCAAGGCAATGGCATACTCCGAACGGTTAAAAGAGAAAAATTAACCTCCTATGAAGCAGTCTTTCTTCAATTGACTTTTGGCATGGATTAATTTCTTTTAAAAAAATTCATTAGCAGCCAGAAATGCCTATTAATAGGATTACTTGAACACTAATATGAAATACCAAGAGTTGTTCAAATCAGAGATCTTACTCATAGTCAGCTCAATTCAGGTTTTCTTGCTTCAGAGATAAGTCATACTGAGTTTCATCCAATTTGACCTGCTGAATAACTCAGATGAATGTTTCAAAACCCAAATCAGCTTTGTGTAGGAAAATAAAAAAAAAATCCTAAGGATCTCAGTATGCATGTACAGTATTTTCCACTTACCTAATTAAGTCTCTAAATACTCACTTAAAAATTACATATTCACAAAGGTACACAAACACAAAGATAGCAGCCCTCTCAGCATCTGTGTCTCTAATTTATTATTCTACTTTGATTAACTTTCACACGTGGTGCCAACCGTCGTTACTAAACCACATAGTAAGAGAGGAGCAGAAGTACAGCTGTCCTCAGGGCACCTTATGCTTTCCTATCCCTCTACTTCACTGTGAGAGATAAACTACTGTCCTTCAAGTAATTTGGTTTCCAGCAGTCCCACGGACCCAAAGGCTGCTTTACTGTGCCATTTGAGAATGAGCCTCCTCCATAGTTTCTCACATAGGTGATCTGCTAGAAGTAGAAAAATTAGTGATGGACTGTAAACACCTATCACATCTTAAACCACTGGCCTGGATGCAATGCTTTTATCTCTGATCAAAACACTATTTGATGAAAATCACTGACTATATAAAAAAATCCGTAATGAAGTCTAAGGAACAACTACAGAAATAACTTTCTGTGTTTGTTACATATCATTTCAGATCCTCACATTACAGTAACTTTACATTTTTAACTACATATAAAATAAAGAATTCATTGTTCTGAATTCACTGTCCATTTAAATTCCTGCACAAAACAAAGAGTAGGGCAGTCAGGTTCAATACACATTGCAAATACTCAGTTTCATGGTTAGCTCAGTGTATAACAAAACACAGTAACAACCACACAGATTTTAAGAAATGTGTACCGTACTATACAATATAGAAAAATTACTCTTACTTCATTTTGGTTTTACCATGCACAAAGCATTTCTCAATTGAAAACAGTTTTTGTGTTCTACTGCAGCATTAGATTATAATAAATGAAGGTATGTGAAAAATGAAAATGATGAAATAAAGGTGCCAGACGTACCAGAATGCATAAAAAGGGAATACTAATGGAAAGGACCATTTTAAAATAGGAAGTCAGGTGCATACATCAAAGCTAATTAGCACATATTTAGCCTACAAACTAGTCAGCCATTCACTTTGTCATAATTACAAGGGTTGTCAAAACTCTATATACATACACATGTATGTATGTTATTCTTAAGTTGATTATACATTTTACAAGAGCCACATGTTATCAGGCAAGAAACTATGCCTTATGAAAGTAATTTCTAACTTACGTAGAATCATAGAATATGCTGAATTGGAAGGGACCCATCAGGATCACTGAGTCCAACTTCTGGCCTGCACAGGACACCCCAAGAGTCACATCAGGTGCCTTTTGTGCTCTTACATTTAAATCTAACAGTGGCAAACCCAGGAGAATTCTGCTTGTTTCTTTTTCCTACATCCTTCTATTATTCCGTAAGACGTTTATTAAGCACAGGACCACATTCTACCCTTGCTATTACCTTCTTGGAAACTAAGAATACTCCAAGGTTAACTGTTTCAAATTTGTGTTGAATCACATCCCAACCCAGGGATATCCTAATTAAACAAAACAACCTTGGGCACAGTCCCACAGGTAGAGGATATATATTCATCTTTTTCATATTGGCAACAGCAATAATATGATTACTGGATGGAAGAATCCTCTGCATTATCTGCTTTAATAGGCATTGGGTATTTGTTTTTCAGCTGTCTCTTACCAATATATCCTGATGGCTACAGAAACACAATTAGCATGTCTAATTCATCTGCAGAATGCATTAAAGGATATCTAATCATTGAAACAGAGGAATCCGGCCTTGGTGTATGAACAAGCATAGGAAATCCATGCACACTTTGGCAAATGAAATAAAGTTTAAATAGGGCTTCATTTTTGCACGAAAATATGCCAGCCCAATTACTTCCACTGCCTACCCTTCTAACAGAAGGCTCACTTACAGATTTTTCACTTCTTACTGACTCATTGGTGCTCTTCTTTAGTGAAACATATTTTGTAAGTCCAGCAAGCAACAATTTGATTAGCAAAGTGCAAAACAGTATTTTAGTGAAGATTACTCTTTGCATTTGTAAAGTTAAAGCCCCCCAAACCCCAAAACATGGAGGCAAAATAAGTATTACATCCAAAAATTACTTTTTCTATGTGGTCAAACATTAATTTGGTGAGTCTCTCAATGTTACTTTCTAAAAGATGTTTTTCAGTTGATAACTTGAAATTCAGACTCAGCTAGTTTGTTGAATTATACCCTGAGGCTGGCAAACAAGAAAAGCTGCAGCTGCTGTTCGCGCAACACAGACCACACTTTCTATATAAATATCGGTGGGAAGGCACCTGAAAATACTCAGAAGAATTGGGACAGATATTTTAACAAATCTTATTTTGAAAAATAAAGGAAAATAGACACAGTCTGTTATAGTGCATCCTTTCATTTTAAAGCTGGGAGTTTATCCAGTAATTAGAGACACGTGTTACTTGGTTTTGCAATGAAACAATCTAAGGAACTTTGCCTGCCCTAAAAAATTACATGGAAGGACAAAAATAGTATTAATAAAAAATAAAATTTAGATTTTAAATATCACATTTCCTCCCTTTTCTTATTCATGCCTGTGCTTTCATCCATAACTAAGAGCCATGTATTGAATTTCAAAGCATTATTTCCCTGCACTGCAATAAGGTCACACTCAGGCTGCCTGCTGCAAAAATCATTCACACAGAAATAAACTGAAGGTGTTTTCTGTACTACTTGAAAATGTCCTCCAGCTTTAAAGATATTTAAACAATGTATGAAGCATATGTGGTTAAAATCAACAGAGTTAAATAATTTTTGTTTTAAGCTGCAATTGCTCATTTAGAGTGATGACAAGAATATAATTTATTAGGCTATTTATGCATTTATTTAGTAGTTGTAAATATACACCACATATCTTGATGAAATGCCAACCAAACTAAATGAGCGTAGGCATATAAACAGAATATATACATACAAAATGGTATATTTTGATCTAAGCACTATTGTTGCTTTCAAGAGATGCAATTGAAGGATGTAGTACACTGTTAGATACGAAATGTATTATCAAATAGGACTTTGCTTTAAGAAAAAAATAGAAGATTCTTGGTTCTTCTGCTCAGAAGGGTAGAGGAAACAGAGTTCTACCTTAGGAAATGGTACAAGGCTCTGGAGTGGCAGAGAGGACAGGGATTTCAGCTGAGGTGAAAGGAAAAGAATTCAAGAGTAATTAGAGCTTGTATTCACTGCAAGTACTCTAATCTGACATCTTTGTCCGAAGGTCAAGACATGCATTTGCTGTTGGGCACATGTCAGGAAGACCCTTGTCTGCTTTCTGCTGCTTGAAAGATGCCAGCCCTTCCTGCTGCACAGCAGTGATCAGCTGTTACTATGGCAGGAAAGTATATGATAGTATCTACTAAACAAAATTAAAATACATACCTTTCTAAAAGAGGATGGCAGCGGCATTCTGCCGTCTCTTGAACGAGTTCGGGAGACAGTTTCACAAATACTCATTTTCTCTTCACACCCGGCTATCTTCTTTTTCAGCCTCTCTCTTCTTTGCTGGTCAGCAACTTAGGGAAGAGACAAAGTTGGTCAGATCCAAATGAAAATATTCTTTTTTTCCCTAAGTGATTTGGTAACATTGTAGTGGCTTCCAATTGCTCAGTCAAGTCAGACTATTGAGGTAGGTTCCACTTCCAACACGCAACAGTTATAAAATTTATACACTCCAGCACCTCAATGTCTTCCTTGAAGTGAGGGGCCCAGGACTGGACACAGGACTTGAAGTTCACAAAGCTGAAAAATCCAAATGAGGCTGATAAAAACATTAATAATTTAATTTCCAAATAGGGAAAAAATAAGCAAGCACACTTTTGAAGTCTGTATACCAAATGAAACTTGCTTTCTCGTTAACACAGATCCAAGCATATGAACCATTTGTTTGATAGAGACACACAGAAAGGCCTTTGAGGATTTCTGGTTTCTTCTCTGGTTTCATAACATATTTATATCATACTTTGGTAGACCCCAATCTGCACATGCGCTACTATATTTAATGCATGGAAATGCAAAAAACTTCAGGGATTGGTGTGGTACATTCTTCTACACAGCTGAGACCTACAGTAATCTGAGGGCATTTAATCAACCTTTAAAATGCATTTATCTGTCTATGTGTACCCTACATACATGTTAATCTCCAGGAACTGCTTATGTATGTGTATTCATTATATTAACCATTTTAGTCCCCTTTTAAGATAGAAATGAATCTTTCAGATGCAAAATCTTTGCTCTCATTGCTCAGGAAAATCCCTTTTTCTCTTTTTTTCAGTTCTTATAATTGATACGTAAAATACAAAGCGATTTCTTTTATGGCTGCTGATTTATCCACCATATGCTATTAGATTACTTTCAACAAGAAATTGCTTATATTACTGGGAAAATATTAGCTGAAGATAACAAATGCTACTTTATACAACTCTGAATTAAAAATATACCTTATAACAGAAAGATAAAATATACTGTAACATTAAATAATTAACTGAATGTTTTTCTTTCTGTACTGAGTTCTCATGTATATTCTAAATTATTTCTATTTGTGTTTGTCTTAAAAGTTAGATAGGCACTCAAAAATTAGCTAAGGTTAGAAGTTTTATATGATTGAGATAAATAATTACTTATCCTGGGCCAATACAGTGTGTCTGTGTGTGCACATGCATGGAGGATGTAAAAACTCACATCTGCCTACTGCTCAGGTAAAATGGTAATGGCTGATGTGTACTGAACAAATATCTAGAGAAACAATGGGTGAATGAGGGCCCTGCAAAGCAAAAATGCAAATCATGCAGAAGTATGGGTATGGGCAAGTAGGTGTCTGAAACAGCAAATTCCTTACACTCAAGTGCTTAGGTGAAAAGTGGGTTTGTCTAAGACAAGCTTTACCAGTTCACTGTATGTTCCACCTGCACACCACAGCTTGACAGGAGTGTCTGGGTAAAGGGCAAAGCATTGTGAATATTATCACAAAACAGAATTTCCATGTTATCCTTATTCCGCTCTTACAGGATAAACTCTGAAACTTGACATATACAAATGCCTTTACTACTGGCATTCAAAGCTATTAAAAAAACCTCCTCCAGAACTGTGTGCTGTGACTGTTCTCACCCAAAGCATGGCTTATGCCCAAGAATAAAGAATGAAAGAACAGTAAGTATTCCAGGTAAGTCTATCCTGGTATGTCAGAACGACCCACTGGGACTACCATCCCATGGGAAACATAAAGTCTTTGCCTCGCACCTGTCATACAGTGAGCTTAGCTCAGCTAATCCACTAAGTGTTTTCCAAAAGCCATAAAGTCACTCATGAGTACCGAAAGGCAGCACAGACACACAAAGAAAACCCCAGCAGTATACACATTTTATTGCCAAATTAGGAATTTTCAGGCTAGATCTGTGGTAAAAGCTAGGAATTGTGAAACGAGCAAAGCAAGAGATGGAGAAAACCTTCTTGAAAAGAGTTAATGTAGATGTAAACAAACAGCTGGAGGTAAGTTAGGACAGCCTTGAGGCACTCAGCAAGTAACACAAATGCAAAAACAGGCATGCTGCCCTACCCCTCCTTACTTCACATGTCCTTTACCCAAGCAAGGACTGGAGAATCCAGTCTTCCCATTTGACTTCAGCCAGATAGAAAATTTGCCTGGAACTTTGAGGTACTAATTACAATATTACAACTGGGAGGAGCTGAATATACTTAAGGCTGTCATACATAACCACTTGTGTTGCAGTATGAATATATTAAACACAGAAAAAATGAGACCAGCATTTAAGAGACATGCAGTTTTAAAAGGGAGATTCAGCTGTTAATTGAAAACATTGCTCACTGTTTAAGGTATCTTCTACTTCAAATCCATTACAGATACAGCTTCTTTAGCTTTCAGAGAGGTTCATAAACTAAATTTGATAAAAGTGCCCTTGGCATACTGTCATAGACTAGTGGGAACTAAACATAAACTGCATTTGTTAACAGATAATAGTTTCACTGCAAGTAGCTTTTATTTGAACATTGGCTCCAGGAACATGTCACATATGTAGAGTTAAATATGGTAAAAATACATCATAGTAAGTATCTTGTGACAAATAAATGAAAAAAAAAGAAGAAAAACACTGGGTTGCTTTTCATCTCTTTAAATGGGGAAAATGGAACATTTAGGAATGAAATAATAGAGTCTGTAGCTCCAAATAATAAGTCCCTTTAAAAGCCTTATTATAGACTTTGAGATTAATTATGTCTCATTAACTACTTTGCTCAAAACCACACAGACTTATCATATAGTAAGAGAAAAAGTACTAGAATATAAACAAATTAGTGATTCTGTAGATCATGTAAGTTCGGTCTGTGAAACTAGATTCCATAACTTACTACATTCACCCCATGAATCCATTCTTTTAATTTTGTTGTCAGTGAAAGGAAGCACAAGAAAGACCATGAATTTCAGATGTTAAACTGTAGCACTCCTCATAAAGAGATACCTATAAAACACTGATCCATCTGTCACAGAAGGAACACTTCTGCCTAGGAAAATACTCTTTGCCAAGTACACCACAATTCAAAGCAGTATCACATAGCTTTAGTTCCCTTTTAGAATATTACCTCTGTAGGCTTAATTCTTTTTTCCTGAATTCTAGACTGCAGCAGCATTTCAAGACATGCTTAGAGTTATAAAACAAATGTCATAAATCTGGAAGAAACAAACGAATCATATATATCACAGTCCTAGTCAGCTTGAAAGCTCTGCACTTAGAAGGACAGTATGATCTGGAATGCCAGTGGTTGTCCTTTGCTCTGAATTTCCGATTGCTAAATTTATCATATGTCACATCACGGAACAACTGGCAGTTAACTTTCAAGTTACTTCATTTTTGATGTAAATAATCAATGGCAGACAATGAAATATTAAGTTAGATTTAAATTGAGTTCAGCTTGCATAACAATGTATCTCAAAGGAATTATCCAACACTCAGCACTACTGTGTTTTTATATAAGCTATTTTTGCAATAACATATTTCCAGTTATTATTTGCCTTTTGAATTCTTTTCAGATAAATCATACAAACATCATCTCGGCTGAGCTTGAAGTGCCTGCAGTGACCATAACTAGTGTCCAGTACATCTGTCAGTGATATTACTTCTGCAAGTAAGCTGTTCCTTCTCTAAGAATTTTTACTATCAGTTTCCTAGCTCTACACAAATCCCCAATACACCATGGTTTAAGCATCTGGGGTGGGATCTCATCAAATGCAAACTGAATTTTGCCATTGGCTATGAAATCCAGGTTCCTTTCAAGTCTAAATCTAAATTCCTTAACACAGAAATTTAAATTTTCATAACTCTAAGAGACGATTTTGCAGTCCTTCTTCACATCTGTCATCAGTAGCACTGTTTCATCAAACAAGGGAGGAATCACCACAAAAACGGGTGACAAAGTATTTGTTAAGGGCTTGATACTAAAGCCTTGCTTGCATCAAATAGAAAGTAATGTCTATATGAGGGTATGTACTTCAGAAATGTGATACTACTTGGCAAAGCCACTAATAGCAAAATTTGGTCACTGCTAAGGCTTGGAAATAAAGCCTAACAGTGAGACATGAATCCTTCGAAGGCATTTCAGAAGAGGCTAGAAGCACTGGATTATCCCAAATCCATCCACCTCTCATGGTTCTTCATTCAGCAGACATCTCCTACATACTTCTGTGAGCCTCATGAAGAACACAGCAGCCTGTCAACAGTTACTGCCCAGAACCTGTAGAACGCTGCACCAACGCTGAAGGAAAACCTCTCAGCCTGCCCAGGTACACTTCCATTTGATTACCCTAGAGAGAGTTCCATCAGGTTTAAGTGGCTTTGGACAGTGATTTTTTGTTTCAAGGTACCACTGGGGCAGCCCTCAAGGACAATTTAGACATACTGTACTGAGATAATGCCGAAAATTAGTGGAATGCAAAATTTTATTCTTGTTCTCTGGTATGCTATGGCTATTTTGTAATCCTCAGCAATGGTATAAAAACAACAGTCCTCCGCACCAGCAGACAGATGGTCAAGCTGGGTAAATTAGATTAAAAATCAGGGACACGTTTTCAATAATAATGATGAATAACTGCTGAAATATCTACAAAAGGAAATTATATTTTCTCTATTTCTTGATCTTTACAAATCAAGACTGCAAGCTTTTCTTACTTAGGTGCTTTATTTACCACATTCAGTATAGCTGTTAAGCTCCATATTAGTGCACCTGGGTGGAACCTTTAGTCTGCTCAACTCATGATGTCAGACTAGATGATCTAAAGTCTTTTCACACCTACAAGCTGTGAAAAATGCATTTTTGATGTGCATATCTAAAATTAATTACCTCTAATTAAAAAACCCAACAACTTTTCTATAGAAGAACCTTTACAGTAAATAACTTCTGGAATAAAGTAAAATCACTACAGTTAAAAGTAGAGATTCATAAAGATCTTTTTACCTATGGGTTTTCTTGCTCACCAAAAATTCAGACTTCATAAATACATTAAAATTCTTTTCCAAAGACATATTTGAGCTCTGAAAACACAGGCATTAGAATTATCTGAGTGTCTGAATTAAAAAAACTTACATTAGTTGGTTATAACCTTCAATTTCAGAAATACATATGTAAGGACAAGTTTTAACAGGAAAAAATAGGGCGATTTTGTGAAAGCAGCAACAACAAAATATGTAAGACAGCTTTTCATGGATCTCTGGTTTTTCATAGCGTAAAGCATAGACAGATATATGTGTTAAAATGAAAAATTAGGATTTAAATACAGAATTACATAACAATATGTATTTTTTGATATTTTTGCTTGAACTTAAACCTCTTTAAAGAGTAGAAAACCAACATTACTATCAGTCTGAATTGGTGCCTCTCCCCATCTCTCACTGCCCTCCCTCCAAATACTGCGGTTCCATCAGGCTAAAATAGATCTATGGTTGGTAACTTCTCAGAATACTTGTTTTCCTTCTTCTTCCCCTGTGCCGGTATCAAACAGACTGCATTCCCAAGCACACTAATCACTGGGTTCAAGCTGTACTATCAATATGCTTTGTGGAAAAACCTCTAAACATATGGGTTGAAAAGTTAGTACTGTTAGAAATCAGGCATGTGTAGCAGCAGCTGTCTTACTTGGCATAGCTTTTGTCAAGTTTTCTGGCACAAGTTTCACAACCACAGACTTCTAATGGCCACTGGTATCAATCAACATGCTTGGACTAATTCTGAACATACACGTTTCACATTTCAAGAAGCTTCACATTTTAACAACTATTTTAAGTCCATAAGTCTGATCTAATACACAGGAACATGCTCACTGCTAGCCCAGGGGCATGGCACCTTGCCTGCTCTGCTGCCAGCTAAGATACCAGGAAAAGAACAGTGGAAACTAAATCCACTTTAAGGACAGAACACATTCAGTCGGCCAGGGAGAATGCCAACTACAGTATCATGTTTAATTCTTAAACACTAATGACTGATTCATGGCAACAACCGCAAAGGGAAATACTCACCTGCTATTTTAGCACTACATGAAGTACATTTTCAGGGGATTTTTTTAACATTATCTGCAGGAATTCTGTTTTTTAACTCTATGCTGTTATAAATCTTATATTTTAAACGAAATCCAAAATTTAAAAGAAAGAGTCCAAATCTCTTTTGAATAGAGGGGGAACAGAAACCTTATTTGGAATAGAATAACTAGTACGACAAAGAATACAAAGAGAAAAAAGTAATAATATGCTTCAGTTGAAGCAATGACAGGCACAGAACTACTGGGAGAATAAAGGTGCAAACCCCTCATCCTCAGTGACACTATAGCGATACTGTTGACATTCAACTATATTGAAGTTAAAACTGTGCCTGGATAAATCATGTGTCTCATCTTGAACAAAAAGGAAGAAATTGTTTTGAAAATATTCCAAAACCCCTTTTCCATTACTTTTCTTCCTCAGCACATTTTCAGCATTCTTACTGCCTGAGCTATTGGCTGTCATCTCCACGTAACCCCTTTCAAAAAAGATAGTGGAAGAAAAATGATTCTCCAGTGGATTATCAGAGACTCTTACAAATGGTACCTTGCACTGAGCTTAACACCTGAACATGTAACACTTGGTTGCATGATTATTACAGTACAGAAATCTGTATTTCTTGATGTACAATGCATAGAACTGCAGGAAAAAAATTCCAGCTCCCTAATTTTAGGTATGAAATAAAATTGAAATAATTTTTGATTTAATTATAAAAATTTAGAATTTATAAAGATAGTGCAGAAACAAGGTATGCCTGGGTAGGCTTAACTTTAAATACCTTGAAGACATTGAGACCAGTAAAGATGAATTTGAAAGTAGGTGTTTCCCATGGAATTACCTCTGATGACTGCAAAAATTTCAGACTGCAAGGCAGAGTTTCTTATCTGTGTGTAAAGGGACCTCAGTCAGATGGAAAAGCATATAAAGGGAAGCAGGTCAGAAAAAAAAATCAGTTACACACACACACTCAGCAGTGACAGAAATCCTCTAAGGCTTTTATTAGGAAAGATCGAGGATTTTTGTCTATGCATTTGTACCAGATACTTAAGATTAACCTGTCTCTCGCAATTGAGACATTTCTGCCATTGACCATAACTAAACAACAATTTATGACATCTACAATCCTTATAATCCACCATTTAAATTTTGCATTTTAAAACTGGAATTACCAAGATAAATGCTTTCATGTAAGTTGAGTTCTAATCCTGACACTGTTTGAACTTCTGAAAAAAACCTTTTTTGACCCACAGACACTGTGACAGTAAAACAGGTTATTGAGGGTGCAGAATCTCCGACTCTGGGGGTTTCCAAGACTTGTCTGACTGATCTAATATTGGCAGAAGTCCTGTCTTCGACAGTAAGCTCAAGGAAGACTAAATTACTTCAAAAGGTCCCCCTATTGCAAAGTAAAAACACTACATCGAAGAATATCCAGATAAACACATACTGTTTACATAAGTTTGCTTTTTATCTTTTAGTCGGCACTCTTATTAGACACAAAACAAACCCAAAAACTGGGGCAGAGACATAATATTGTCTTGAGAAGCCTCTTTTAGGGAAAAAACCCACAATATTACTTATTGATTCATTAAACATATTTTTAGAAAGAGCAAATTCATTTTGACTTGATAATTGTACAGTACAGCTCAGTGCAGAACATCAAAGAACCAAACTGTATGTTAGAACTGAGCTAAATCTAATGATAACAAGACTTAAACATGATGGACACTAGCTCTACAAGGCCAAGAAGTAAGTCCAATATTTATTCCAAACGAATCCTGTGCTACTGAGTAGGATTCTCAATCCTTGAGCTATGAAGTGCCCCTTCACTTTATGAAGTAGCTTTATTTTAGGAATAGAATAAATTCCAACTAAATAAGAATTAGCACCCGCAAGTCTTAAGCTAGAATAACAGTAGGTAAATCAAGGGAGTTTTTTGTAATAAAAGGCTTTATTTTTTCCCCCTTACCGTTCAGGTCTTTTTCCTTTGTGAAAAGGAAACACCTTCTAGGGTTGTGCTGATTGTATGCATGTTCTAGTAGGACAAAACACAGTAGCATCAGCTTTTTCCAGCCCAGTTTGAAAAAAGTGAAAGATCAATTTAGTGATAATTTAGGATACCATTTTTTTCCAAATAGATGAGTAAAAAGCAGCAACAAAGGTGAAATGTTTCCATCACAACCTGTACAGGAGATTAATGTTTTATCTATGAGCAGGACAAGAGTTACACAGTCAGACACTGATCTGAGTAAGATGAACCGAAAGAAAAATGTCTTGTGCAAAGCCTTGCTATCTGAAATGAAAATTTCCTCACTCAGAGCACACCTGGCAGGGTCAGGACAATTATCTATCAAGGTTAAGGCACTGTCACTGTCTCCCAAAATGAACTCAATATTCAGGGAAACTCATTCTGGTGTGAAGCACACAAGCTATCAGCTCAGAAGCATTTTATCTGTAAAAACAGCGCTCCAAAATAAACAAGGCACTTGGTAGTGTTGAGAAAGACCCAAGGCATTAAAAATTACGGAAGAATAATTGCTAATTAGAAAGATTCTAGGAGATGCAGAAAGAAAAGCCATGAGGTTTTCATTACTGAAACATATAGGTACAAATATTCTTCAAACACCAACTGCCTATTTTCATACTTATTTCAAAGCAAAGCTTGGTAAGGGTGGAGCGTGAAAGGAAGACTTCCCTGCAGGACAGGTGATCTGAAATTCCTACTGCAATTGGAGGCTCTAGATATCCCTGCAATACTGTCACACTAATGCTGCACCTTTTGAAAGCAGGAGAAAGCAAGCTCACATACAGCATCTTTGATCATGAGGCAACTTATTGCTTAATTCAGTCTCAAGTCTTTATCCAGAAGTACTGAAAAAAGTGTTAACAAAATTAAGTCTTTCTGACAAAAAGTCTTTCTGATTTCTTAGTTATTCTAGTAATTTTACAAGGTAGTATGACTTTGTTTTGACTGAATTTGATACTAACCACAAAGTATTCTGTTCTTAGAAGATTTAACTTTCCATCCTAAAAGAAATTCAATTTTCTCCAGTACCTCAGTAGTTGTATAACTGAATATAGAATTGGGGAACAAAACTTTTTCTAACTGCATTGAAGACAGACAGATAACAGAAATACACCTTTGTTATTCTGACAAACAGCTGCTATTTATCGCCTTTGACTTATACATTCATTTAGTATTTCATAAAACAATTATTTGAAAGTACTGCACTTCGGCTTTACACCATGAATTGGGGTTACAGTACTCGTATCTTTTAGCAGTGTTAAGAAATGAGACAATCGGCAGAAAAAGTAACTGCAGTTTAATCTGGGCTGTGGGGCTGTGTGCTTGTGTTTGGCTCTGTTTTCTCCAATATGGAACAAGAAGCTTCAGCCCCAGTCCCCAGGTACCCACACTACCAAAATTCCTCTTTACCTGGCACTACTAAACTCTTTTCTTGAGAGTTCAAGCTTACATCCTTTCATACAATAGCAGAAAATTCACCCAGCAGCATGGGTGAAAAGGATTCTAACCAAATGAATTGTCATGCTAAGCATAACTCATCACTGACAGCCCAGATGCATCTTTCCAGCATTCCATTCGCTGCATATTCCTACAGGTAGCTGAAGAACGATGTGAAAGCTGAATAAACAAACAGATATATGAAAGTCCTATCAAGGGTTATATTCTATTGTCACTCTTCTACGCTGGCTCTTTTGTTTTGCTAAGTTAGTTTTACAGAAGCTTTTGCAGAATCAAATTATAACAAATACTTACATTTGATGCTGCTCATCCTACTTTTGGGCACTGAACAATCTACAGCTGCTGAAAATAAGAAAAACACCACATGTGAGTGATTCAGTATTTACTTAGTATATGTGATAGCTAGAAAAATGTAGCAATAAACCAACACAGAAAAAAGACTAATTTAATTCTTCTCTATTTTAAAACATGCTAGTTACTGTGTACTTAACAGATTGATATTAATACAGTCACAGGATTTGTGAGAAAAAACTGGGTAAAATACATACTTAAAGGAGGAATCATCACTTAAATGAAAGCTTCTTTCAAAAGGTTTTTGTGCATTTTGTGCTGATGGCATTTACCTGCATACCTAAGGATACCAAGTATGTTACATGAGAGATAACATTGTGAGTATTGTATTTGTGAGCATGGACTCTGGCAGTAACATGATTTCCTCATTTGCAAACACATAGGGTAATTTTGAAAGTCCTTAGAACCCACTACTACTTTCATTGTTCATTGCCAGATGAACAAAAAATTAAGAACCCTTGAAATAAAAATAAAAAATAAAAAAGACATAATGGTCTGAGTTTAACTAGAAATGTTCTGCCTTCATTCCTAAAATAACTTTTCTACATTTGCTGTTATGACTATCACTGACTTTTAGTTCAGCATATTATTTCATAACTAATTATTTCATCAAAAGCAGAATGAAGCCAATACAGCACAAAGTGCTCTAAAATTAAGGCAGGATCTTTGGTAAGACTTAAGGACAATGTTTTCATACAAAACTTTGCAATTCAATACTACAAAAGTGTTATTAAGTAGCAGCCACATCTCCTTGCTGATACCAGTTTGGGTAAGAAACAGGAAGAATAGTAAACTTCCTATAATCCAGTTAATTCCTTCTTGGTATGAGCCTATTCTGAGAGACTGAGGTAAATCTAGGGGGAGACAGTTCATTCATACATGCACATTTTTACCTTTGGCTGAAAGGATTCTGTCATAATGAAACACCATGTGATCTCTGATCAGATACTGGCTAGTTAGATTTCGAGAGGAGTCAATGCAGAAAGCTGTAAGATTCAAATACATTTGAACATTAGAAAGGCAAGCAAAAGAATACTAAAATTTTAAACAGTTATTAACTTCACTTCAAAGCCACAAACTTTAAAACACTGTTTGCTTAACTTCTTTGCTCACAAGCAGTATTTTTTTCCATTTACTATCACATGAAATCATCCTGTCTCCTTTTGTTTTCCCCAATGAGCCATTAACTCAATAAATAGCTGGAAAAGTGGCTGAAATTGGACTATGAAAATGTTAACGTGGAAACCTGCTGTTTCTTCACTCTATGTTCTTTTGAAAAAAGAAGTATCTGAGGTTTCAGTATGGCACAGAAACATACACATAAACTACTGGTTGTAAAGGAATATGTTTAACCTCAGGGGTTCTTTAATGTGGTAAACATATATACATATATTACAGCCAATACAGATGGGACATCTTTATATATTTGTTTATCTTACTACCAATTTGTAGCCAGCTATACAGTCAAGGCAAAACTTACTCCTTGGAAGTATTTTTAGTAATGCATACTAAATGTAAGTACTGTTAAAGTTCTCCAAATAAGCTCGATGCAAAGGTTTTAATAAAAACACTTTAATCATAAAATCAATGAATTCACATAGAAGGAACCAGGTGGACCTTCTGATGAAAGCACACATTACTTACCATTACTCCTAGTACTTAAGTGTCCTTTAAATGGACTTGCTGGACCACATCTGGGAATGGCAATAGCTGAATATGCCCTCGCTTTAACAAAACATCAAACAAAAAACAGATGTTAGGAAAAAATCCCCACAAATATTTTTACAGATAATAGATAAAGTCTTTCTCCAAAGAATTAATGAATGGTTCTAGTGGATCTTTTTCAAAATCTTATTCAATCGTTTTATAATCACTGAACTACAAGTGTAGTTAAGCAACTTAATTTAAACACCAAGATACCATGATAGTGCTCTCCATGGTTGAGACACGATGACAGCCATGCCACACACGGCAAAAGCTCTTAACCCCACCTCTCACACCTTACCTCCTGCATGCCCAGCACCTGGCTATCCAGGGCCTTTTTTCGTTTCCCAGTGTTATAAAATGACTGTTAAAGTACTATCGCAATTACACATATAACTACTGTAGCATATAGCTCTGTTTTTAAGTTTAACAGCATGTTGCACAAGATGGTTAACATGTCTTAAATACTAATTAGTAGAGATTGCAGCAAAACCAATCATTCATTTAACTATGTTTTAACATTGTTTCTCCAAAGGCCTTATAAAAAAGCCATACTGTAAAAGTATTTTAAGATTAAAAAAAAATAAAAATCATTGCCCTGTTGTGAAAGTACACTAAACCTGGATCAATAGATTCAATCTCCTTTCCTAGAAAGCTCCAGCTCCAGCTCCAAAAAATACCAGGGCAATCTTGAATTGCTTTCAAACTTTGAAAAGCCAGCCTTTATACAGTACAGGCTTCTGTGGATTTACAGTACTAGAGGTGGTGCTTGCAATAACAGTGCTCCCACTCTTTTTGCTGTGAAGTTGCTAGACCAGCAGTTGAAAAGGGACAAGGAAGAAAAAAGAAGAAAATGCTACTGCAGATTTTTTTTCAATACTATCCTGCAACTGTTTTAACTTTATACTGTTATCTTTAAAGCCAAAGGAGAACATTCCTGCTCATCTGTATCAATTTCAAATGGCTCATTCCCCTCATAGTAAAATTTTTCCTTATCTCTATTTCTGATTTAAACATACATAGGGACAAACAACTATGAAGTATTTTTAAAATACTAAAATTCCAAAACATACAGCAAGAATTTTTTAGATTCAGAATGTTTCCACAATGACTGCAGATCTTTGCCAATAAAGGCCTTCTTTCCGGTTAATACCATATACTATTACATATGAACAGTGTTCACAGTCTAGCTGGATTCACCTTGAAACCCATGACTTCCTGAAGTTACAATATTCACGTGTTGGAAGAATGCAAATCTTCGGTAGGACTTGAATGTTGGATTATAAATTTCAGTTGATAGAATTTTTTCCTAATGATAAAAACCCCCATGCATACACCTGCAATCTAGCTTACAGCAGACATCTGAGAATCAGAAGCATTTCATTCACAGTTGCTCAAATAACCTAAATATTCCACTGTTTTCTGTGCTTCAGAGCTAGGCTATAGTTCCAGAGAGAGGCACCCATGGAATTGTTTGGTAAATGCTTACTATATCACCTATAACTCACCCTTACGTGACAGAATCCTAGAAAGGTAGGCATGATCACCTTAAAAAACAGAGACATTGCTCTAACTACAATTGATTCGCTTCAAGTAAGCTAAATGACTTTGTCCCAAGTTAAGCACGATCAGGGACACTCTGAACCTGTCACTTTTACTGTTTTCAGCTGGAGACACAACTGCTCAACACTGCAGGAAGACCGGACTTCGAAATGTTCACTTGCTTTGCATGGCCAGCAGATGGCACAGTGGAAATTCGACCGGAAAAACTACTGCCTGCTGGTTTTGTCCTTTACAAATAATTTGTTATCAGGCTTGCAGGGAAGGAGAGCGGAGGGAAAAAAATGCCGGCATCAATATTTCATAGGCAAGAAAAGCTGTCAGAAAGCGTCAGGAGGGAGAACTTAAAAATAATTCTGTGCCCTCTATTTTGACTATGTACATGGAGACAGCACAGAAATCACTCCCCACCCACACAGAAATCCCCAATTTGCTGAAGTCCCAAAGGCACTGCAAACATAACACCATTTGTCAAGATGTCATGGCCTTTGTTCAGGCACTTATGTTCCCTGCACTATGTTTCCAAATCCCAGTTCCTCCTGCATGTTCTAACTTCTGTGTCACCAAGAAAAATTTTCAAGTCCCCAGTCCAACCAGATGGATTTGCAACCCTGCTCCTGCAAAGTGCAGGATAACACAAACATATGTGTCTCTCAGATTTTAGGATACCCTTGAAATGCCAGGGCTGCAGCCCCACTAGCACCTGGATGCATTGAAAACTTTCACATCATTAACAAATAATATGTTCTTGCTGTTTAGAGTACTTCTTTGCTGGGTAAAAGTTTATGCAGAACAGATTTTTTTTTAATATCTGGTCAGCTTCTAAGTGCACTCTATCCTGGCAAACTACATTTTCTTACAGCTTCAATTAAACAGAAGTCTTGTGATGAAGAGCTAAAAGCAGAACTTGTGATGCAGGCTTCTCCTCTGGTCCTCCTGCAGTATCCTATGGTGCTTGCTCCTACACTCTCAATCTCAGGCTAAAAAATGTGACTCAGGTGTTTCTGTAACCTGTTCATCAGTGAGGGTATTTGAGGTTTTCTCCGTGAACCAGCAGTTTCCATAAAACACGTAGAAAATTTGTCAAAGAAACTAATTTGGCTAAAATAATGCTTAGCACTACTGAAACAGAGGAGGCAATAACACTAAGCAATTACAGGTTGTTTCACATACATGTTCCTTTAAATGTGCCTCTTCTACACTGAGGTAAACTTACAATACCATCCCAATATCTTCAGTCTCAAACTGCTTTTTAAAATGTCAAGCATTTACAATGAAGAAACATGTTGCTAACGTCAGAGAAGAAACTGGAGGATTTGGTATGTGCAGGCTGTTTCTACCTTACTGAAGTAAGGTAGAAAGTGTTAACGGTCAAATCTTTCACAACTATAATTTCAGGATGTCTTTTGACTTGAACAGGTATTTATCTGGATTCAGGCTGTGTTTTCAAAGTTACCTGCACAACACCAGAAACAAATTGAAGGCTTAGATATGTGAAGAGAATTTTAAAGAAGAAGGTGGGATTTTCAGTAATTTGCAGTTAATTAAATATAAACCAAACAAAGGGAAGATAACTATGAAACTATCTTTGATATGTAATACATGTAACTATCTGATCTAAACATAAATTTCCTTATAGATGTAAGTAGACTGCCCACATGGAATATAAAATCAGGATCCTCACACTGAGTGTTCTACTAAAGTACAGAGAGCAAACAAATTAAATACTTCTAAAAATTTATTTGATCTTTTAGTTGCTTCTGTGACACTAAGAAACAACCAAGAAAAAAAAAGAAAAAAAAAAAAGAGCTTCCTCTAATTTTTTTCCAGCTCGTCTCTAATGTAAGTAATAACTACATTATTCCAAAGAGAATTTAAAGACATTTTGTTCAAATTACATATTTATTTTAATTTAAAATCCATACTTAGTTTCTGATTTTACAGTATTAAAAATTATAGAAATTGGTGGTTTGTCTCCGGGTTGTAAGTGGGTATGCAGAATTTATGGAAATTATTTTTCAACAAAGCCATTTCAGATTTGAAATGTACTGGAAAGAAGCCCAGTCTTTCATTATCATGTTCTCCCAGAAAAGATTTTAAACACAAGTATTAGACTTACTATTTTTATAGCAAGCATCTACTTCGGGCATTGCGAATAAAAAATACTGAACAGAAAAAGATAAATATACAAAAATACCTAAAAAAACCAAACTATCACGCTACCGTTACTCACCAAGACTTCCTGCTTAAATGATAATCCATAAAAAATACAGAGACCTTAGGTGGGATATTGGATATAGGCCTCTAACACTACAAGACATAAAAACTTCACTTAACTGTGTAGAGACAGGTGAACACTTTAATTTCCAAAGGGCAGCTCCCAGATCTTAGCCTTGGTTCAAACAACCCTCACCCCCAGGTGGATTTAGACCTCAGGTCTCCCCAACTGTTCCAGAGGAATATGCTTATCACTCTGTCATAACTGATATGATATTAAGTGATAAGTGATATGACCCCTTTTGTGTTTGGTTTGGGTTTTTTTGTGGCTCCAGGACTCTTGTATTCCTAGCACTACAGTGGCCTCCTCTCAGCTGGCAATGTAGAAAGCACCTCCAACAGACTAGAATTGCATGATTTGCATGAGATTTGGGCATTTGATCCCTCTGAGCCTGAAAGGGACCCAAGCTGACAAATGCTTTACAAACACTCTAGCCACTACAGTGATTTATAAAGGTTTGGTATTCTTGCTTCTTTCACTGCCAACTCTTTTTTCCTTTTCTTCACTAATATCTCAATGCCCTAAACTAGAAATAGTTAAAGAGACACCTTTGTCCAAGTGGATAATTCAGGCAACAACATTCAGAAGGTTTGTGCTGTGAACTTCCTACAAGTCAAGGATGTCTATCACTACCACCCTTGTTCTACCAATCAGTTTTATGCCCTTTTCAGTGGGCTTCCTGCTATGAATTCACTCTTCTAACTCTATACAACTAACATTACACTACACCACTAATGCTGTACGCATGGTGAGGAATGAACAAAGGTGGTTTAAATAATCACCTCTGTGAAATCCCAAATGACTTTGAGCAGTGATAGAAACACCCTTAAGCATCTAATCTGTCTGACAAGGTCATACTTAAAGGAATTAAATTATGACCTGAAATGCCTGTTCCTTTTGGTACTATAAGAATTTTTAAACGAGCATATCCATTAATACTTTATGCTACAGAAATTGTTGCATATATGAATACAACACAGAAATATACGGAGTAAAGACTGATATCTCAGAATACACTAAAAGATTAACCTGGTTACGAAAATCCACATTGGATTTAAATTTGATTTATTTAAGTAAAAAACTAATTTTTCTATTTTTAACTATTTTCCCTTCATCTTAGCATTATATACTTGAAAAAAAGCATATACTATTAGTAGTACTACTAAAAAGGCCTGGTCTCCTATTCATATTGCTTTCATCTTTGCATCATCCCCCCTAAACTCCTTTCAGTGTCCCCAGTTTGCTGCCTTTTCCTTACCTGTGGTCATTCCTCCCCTCAAACACCCCCTACTTGCTCAGCTGTGGCTTACAATGTGCTAAAGGAACTACAATTGCTCATCTAGTTTAAGCTTCTCTGGTTGCTTATCCTTGGCTGCCTAGTTCTTACCCTCTACTTACGTATCTGGGAATGAACACAGAACAGAATGAGTTTCTCTAAAAAATGCATGTTCATTTGTTGAGTTTTCTCCTACCCAGCCAGTGGGTAATACTAATGCTCCTAGTTCTTACTCGCAGATGGGTGAAGTTGGCAAATAGATGCAGAACAGGATAGAGGAAAAGGCCAGCAGAGAACAGTGACCCGTGACCCACCCACAGACTCCTTCATTAGGTGAAGAACATAGGTGAAAACGTGGCAAGTCTCCACTACTTTTCTGCAGCACCTATGCAATCACAAGAGACCTTCAGTGGCTTTAGATTTAGCCACTTACTGAATGCAGATAGTATGCAATTTTTTTTGAAAGTTACAGTGAGGCAAAATGAGCATGTCATAATCATACCTGTATTTTCTTTCCTGTTCATACAAGTGAAACAGAAGCCTCTTGGACTCCTTTCTGGTTTCACTGATAACAAAACTCCTACAAATGCTGGGAGTATAAAGTCTTACACATGAAGCCAGTTTTAACAGAATCACACTTACGATTTTTAAATAAATAGCAGAATCCACCAGCAGAATAGTAATTATTATCTAAATTTTCTGAACAAAACTTAATGAATAGAGCCTCAAGAAATCACACTAACCCAATTTTGAAATAAAGTCCCAAACGTTCCATCTGAATTTTGCAGGGGATCATTTGTGTCAGAGGCAAAATATGATGAAAACAATACACCCCCCCCATGCACTATACATAACCTTCTAAGCCATTAATTAGATAGGTGCTATTTATACATTTACTATGCTGGATTACACAAAAGCTCTTCTTTACGCGTTACTCTCAATGCCTAACAGTTAAGTCTCTCAGTCCTTTAGAATTAATAATCTTGGAGTACTCTGTATAAATTAAAACCATGCAACCAAAACTGTATTTCAGTTTCAAGAGTCAAACCCTCATCTGAAAAAATTAAGAAATCTAATGAAATAGTACAGTAGGCTTCATACATGCTAATTGAGTCATATTTGATAAAATAATTTTTGAAAAATATTTGTTAAATTTTTTCTAGTTAGAGGCTTCACATGACCAGTAAGGGAAGTTTTGCATGCAAGCTATTGCTCTATTCATACTCCTTTGCTACAACTACCTAGGAGGCTGTAGTGAGGTGGGTGTCAGTCTCTTCTCCCAGGTAACAAGTAACATGATGAGAGGAAATAGCCTCAAGTTATGCCAGGGGAGGTTTAGATTACATATTTGGAATTTTTTTTTCATGGAAAGAGTTGCAAAGCACTGGAACTGACTGCCTGAGGCAGCTGTGGAGTCACCATCCCTGGAAGTGTTCAAAAATTTGTGGATATGGCACCAGAGGACACACTTTAATGGTGAACATGGTGGTGGTGCTAGGCTGACGGTTGGACTCGATGAACTTAACGGTATTTTCCAGCCTTAACAATTCTGTGATCACTGGCTTGAGCAGCACCTCTAGAATTAGTAGCAGCACCAGCAGTTTCTGATTTTCTAGAAGGGTGTGTGAGGGCTGGTGTTCTGGAAGTACCTGTAGGCTGCTACTAAGTGATATGTGAGCAACAATCAATATTCATACCAGTTTAGAAACTTCTGTCTTAAAGGGTTACCAATCTGAGTTCCCCAGATAGCTGTGCCTGCACAAGACACACACGGTGATCCAGGAGCACACACTGCCATGTGCTGTAACAACTCCCCTATGGGAATGGTGCTAATATTTAAGGGCGGGAGAACTCTGGCTCATGAGCACACCCTACACAACAAATACCTAAACGTATAGACACACTATATGCAGATTCTTCTACATATATGGGAAAAAAAAATCCTTTCTTCTAGTATAATCTGTGCCTACAAGGATGCCCTCTCCCTCATCCCCTTAGCGTTACTAACTTTCCCCCTCTCCTATTTCTACCTGGAAATACATTATCAAAACTCTAATGCACAGCCAGCCTCATACAGAATGGAGAGCAGAGAAATTTCGATCCACTGTGCTTCAGAGAAAGCTGCAGGATGTTATCTGGAGCAAAGAAGCTACTAGGGTTAATAGTTTGAACACTTCACTGTTTATTTTAACAGGTATTTCACTTGAAGCATGCAAAAAATCTTCGATAAAATGGGACCAATTAAATATTTAAGTCATTATACAAATTTAAGTTATTTGCTGAATGGAGACAGGATTTTAAGCACATGAAGTGACTAAAACTCACTAAATAGACTATTTGACTAATGGTTAAATTAAGGATAGGTTTTAAGAGATTTACTGAGTGAAGGTTTTAATTTGGTAAAAGGTTAAGAACAGTGATTAACATTTCCCAATTTCAGTTAAAATTATCATGTTTCATAAAAAACTTCTGAACGCCCTTCCTTCTTTGAAGGTATAACTAGATTATTTTTCATCTTTCTTGCTGGTCAAAGAAAACTTCAGCTTCTGAAAACTGGACTGGTGTTACCAAGCTAATAATTTAATAAGTTCAATAACCTGTTTGTTCAAGTGGAATAAAAAAAAAAAAAAAGTAGTTCACCAGTCTCTGTGTTAACACCCTTTCAGCTCCAGTCAGATTTCTTACAATGCAGGAAAAATCTAAGTAAGAGGGTGTTGTCTGTAAACACATGAAGCATTTTAATTTTGTTTTAAAACCTTGGAAGCATGTGCAAACTGCCTAAATCTAACAGCAGCCTCCGTGCAGCAGTAACGATGACTTCCCCATTGCTGTAAAATATAAGTGGCACAAATGTGTGTCATTGATTATCAGTAAGTATATTATGCTGTTACGTATTGCTGTTCAGGTATGTGTTCCCCACTGGCTGCTGGAATTAAACAGCCCAATGCAGAAGACTGGATTTAAACAACAAAGCTGGTTTAAAATTACAGTATTCAGATTATCTGAGGTCATACTATAAGTCTGTGAGTATATTAACTGACTCCTGAAATAACTACAGTAAATAACTTTAAGGTTTATATCTGGAATTAGGGAAAAACATAACAGATTAATTCTTCAATATTTCTCAGGGGTAAAAAAATCTCAGCCTTATTTGAACTTTGACAGGACCTACAGGCAAATCATATATACTCCAACATATTAAAAAAAATTTCCAGTATTCTCTCTCACTAGACAAAACTAGGTACAAAACAAGTACAAAATTTTGTTTTTTTCTTTACAATGATGAGGCTAAGTCTGAACAAGAAACTCTGCATGGCATACACCAAGGCATGGAAGAGGGTATCCCAGCTCTTCTGTATTAACATTTTAGATATCCAGTGTGTGGATACACACTGGGTATGGTCTTTTGAGAAACCATATAAACCATAAAAATAGCCATATAAATATGATGTGTTCTGCCTCCTTCATGAACTGCAAGCAACCCAATGGCTGCTCTGCCAAGTTTGCTCAGGCACGCAGATTTCCAGCTCAGCTCAGTGTATTAGTCTCTCTGCCTGTGCTAATCCTTGCTGTCTGTAAGGATCCTTCCTGCATGCCTGAGAACCCACACACTGGGCTGTTCAGTACACACTTCTGACTCCACTGTAATCTCCTATGCAGACAAGCAATGGCTTCCCAATTTAACAGGCACACAGTAATTTTTCCCTACTTTTGAACTTTTTTTTTTGTTAAACAGAAGTCATTCAAGTAAAGCTTGCTGCAACCTGAATGAAATTTAGATCCTGCATCCTATATATTCCCACTTTATGGTCAACAGACAATTAGCATACTCTCTGATTGTCTATAAAAATATTTTGACAAACTAAGAATAGTCAGAAAAGGATTTGGCATAGAACTGCCTTCACAGTACAGAAGAGAGCATAAAAATTGAGTGCATTAAATACTAGTTTTTGCTCTGAATTTCATATTCCCACATAGTATTAGAATTTACATCCAAACTGTACTTTGATATCAGACATCATCTGAAGTGGCATCTGTCACTGTCTCCAAAGATTGGAACTGACACTGAGATGCAACAGAACAGTGAAACATTATCTCAGATGGCTCTAACCTTACGCAGCTCTGTATGATCTTGACATTACAGTGCAGCACTGAATAATTCCTACCATTGTTTTACATTATGCATGTAATCCACTTCATATCTAAAAATATTTTAGGTATTTTCCAAGAGCCAGAGTTGGCTTGTGCAAGCATTTTTGCATGTTTGTGCCTCTTTTACAATAAATGACAAATGTCCCTAGGACTATTCATAGGAACAGGGCACCAGAGCAGCCGACGGATGGTTAAATATGGGTAAGGAATCACTTTATAAGACCTTTAAAACTTTTTCAACTACACTTGCATTAAAATCCTCCCCCGAACCAAAACACTTGGATCTATAGCCAAACGCCATGGGATGTTGCACGCACAGGCTATAACCCATTGCAACAACCCATGAATAACGGCTTTGGAGAAGGTGAAAGTTGACTAAGAAAAAAAGCTGCCACAGAAACCTGGGCCTCGCAAACGCGGGGGCCGATGGCGGCACTCTGAACCGCTGCCCACAGCAGCACTCGGTGTCGGTACAATAACGGGGCACCGTGCGATGACGGCTCTAGGACGGATAATTGCAGGCCCCGACTCTCGGAGGATTACAGCCCGTCACGGGCTGTGCGTGACCCCTGTCACAGCCGCGGCGCTCGGCTCTTTGCCCCGCGGCCCCACCGCGCCGCCCGCTCCCCACGCGGGCCGGACGGGCCGGCACAGCTCGGGGCGGCCGCGAGCGACAGCAGCGAGGCGCGACCCCCCGAGCGTCCGCTGCGGCAGCCACGGCGGGGCCTGCCCCGCAGGCTCTGTGCCGGCTCCGTGCCCGCCCCCACACGCCGGCGGGGAAGGCAGAGGCGCCGCCTGCCCCAGCGCCGGGCGAGACGGGCCGCGCCCCGCACCCCCACGGCCGGCACGGACGGGGGAGGCCGGGCGGCAGCGCGTCCCCCCGGCAGGCAGGCAGGCAGCCCCCGCCCCGCCGCAGCCAGCGCTCCCCGCTCTCCCGGAGCCGCCACCGAACCCCCCGCACCTCGGCTCCGCCTGCCGCCACTCTGCATCCTCTGCCGCATGCCCCCGGCCGGGCCCGAAGGGGCGGCGCCGGCCGGGGCTCGGCTCAGCGGCTGCGGCGGTTCGTCCCGCGCTGCGGGCGGGGCGGGGCGCGGGCCGGGCCCGCCGGGGCTGCCTCGCCCGCCGCAGCGTTGCCATGGCGGCGGGAGCGCGGGGGCCTCGCCGCGGCCGTGCCCGCCCCGCGGCCCCGCCCGGCCGGCGGAGGGGCGGGAGCAGGGCCTCGGCCCCGGAACGCCCCTTGCAGCGGTGCATGGCAGCGCCAGCGCGGTTTTGTGCCCTCGTTATCCAAGCTTTTTTCTTGTAACTTGACGGGAAGTTGAAGAATAATGAATACCCGGACAAATTTGCAGCAAATTGTTCAAGTTTCAGTGAACGAATGACAAAGCGAGAGCCTAGAGCATTCCCAGTGCGTTACACTGAAGAAATTATTTCTCGATATCTTTGAAAATGTACAGCACCTTAGAAATTAACCACAAAATAAGCTTTTGAAAAGTAGCCTTTGATCCCATCACCGATTAATGTATGCATGCCGATGGGCTGGATTTGAACTTTCTGAAGAAGCAATAGGGTTGTATTTACATTTTGTCTGACAGGTTGCTATTTTCCTTAATGTGGAATCTCTGAGGGCTTCCGTACTTTTTGTATGAAGATTTTTCTCACTGAGTGGCCGGGGTACTGCAGTCCCCTCCATAGCCAGATACATCACGAAAGTGTACATGTTGTTCCAGATGAAGGGACATTCCCCTTCACTTTCTAGAAATAAGTATTAAATACAGTGTTTTATGTGATATGCTACACTTCCTTACACGCTAGGAAAAATAATTTGAATGTAGCTCAAAATCATGGCAAAATCAAGGGGATGCTATTTGAAAACAAGTTTTCTTCCTTATTTCTGCCTCAGTCAAAGCTCTCACTTGGTCCCACACACATACATGCTGGATAAAACCTGTACTCTATCTACCCCAGTACTTTGTGTACACTCTACCAGATACTTCAAAAAGCTTTTCAGTAGTATTCTGACTATTGAATATTGCGATGTCCCTTTTAATTTTACATATACCCATTAGCTCTACAAAGTACTCCTTGGATGTGGCCTTAGTTTTTGTGCTTCATATTGTAGTGATCCATTTGGCAGTTTAATTCTGTTTTCTGTAAAATCATCCTTAAATGTAGTTCTTGTCAAATTTGTCTGGGAGAGGTCAGGGGAGGGAATATATGCCATGGAAACTCATCAGTCCTCCATCCTCTGGTGGTCCTCTGTCTTTCTGACTGCTTTTTATATAAAAGCATCAGTTGCCATGGCATTTCAACTGCTGTCAACCATAAAGTCACAAACACCTTACTTTTTTGTCAAAGCAAAGTAATTTTATAGCATTTTGTAATTTTCTTTTATTTCTCTTAGCTCTGAGATCAATGTCTTGGAAAGTATCTGCCAGGAAAAACCTACAAAACCAGGAAACCACGATCCAACAGTTTGGGTGTGGGGTTTTTATTTAAATTATTTTTTAATTTTTGTTTAGTTGTTTTTGGTTTTTGGTTTTTTGTATTGTTTTGGTTCATTTGTTTGTTTATTTGGGTTTTTTGGTGTGTGTGTGTTTTGTTTCTTTTTGTTGGTTTTGTTGTTTTTTTCTCCGAAACAGATATTTGATTGTGTGTGAAATTAGAGATTTGGGGAAAGGGCTTCAGGAAATTAGTTGCTGCAATTCTTGTGTTTCAGGGTCTCTGGTTTATACTTTGATATAATGCAGATTGTTAAATCTGTCGATTTTAGAGTTAGAGATAGTCTTTAAACAGTTTCAATTTCAGATACTTCAAGATACTGGAGAGAATGAAAATAAGTGTACAAGATCCTCACCTCTACATGGTTGGCCGTAATACTCTCTACTGCAGAGATCATGTCACAGAAAACACTCATCTGTGTTTGCTTTCTCCTTAAAAAAAAAAAAAAAAAAAGTTGCTCATAGTAACCTTTCTATACTTTTTAAAGACTTTTTTTGTTTCGCTATCTGAATTCTGAATATCGACTTCCAAAATTCTCAGTTCGAAGTACTCAACATGCAGTGTTAGTCTGTTCTGTCCCACCCATATGACAGATTTCTCACAGTCTCTTCCTTATTGCTCCTATACTTCTTTCCACAATGTAGATAATTAAAGCATGCAAATATAAGTAAGCATTTTTAGAAATATATCACAACTATTCCCCTGGTTTCTAGGCAACACTGAGAGAATGTAGAGATTTACAGTAGTTTCTCTTCAGTCAGCAGTCGCAGCATCATAGAGATGCTCACTTTACCTGCTCACTTGGGACAGCGATCTGTTCATCACATCAGAACTTTGCTTTCATAGGATTTGGCTTTCTTGGAAAAATAGTTTCATGTACCCCGGGAAATTCAAATCTGCAGTTCTTTGGAGAGTCTTTGCGTCTTTCAAGCCATTGATTTTCTTTCATGCTTGCTTTTCCTTACAGCAGTCAAGTGAGCTGACATATGCAGGCAGAAAACAGCCCAACAACCAGAACTGCACACCCTATTCACAGAGTATTCTAGAAAAATCCTAAATTCATCATAATATGTACTTGATCATGGAAATAAGTCTCGTGGATTTACTTGAGTATTTATTTGGCATAAACACCCTATCTCATTACATGCTGTCACCTGCCTGTGGCTCTGTGTGTCAATGTTCCAAATCCCTTGTTG
The DNA here is from genome assembly GCA_036785705.1 of Acanthornis magna. Classification (NCBI taxonomy): domain Eukaryota; kingdom Metazoa; phylum Chordata; class Aves; order Passeriformes; family Acanthizidae; genus Acanthornis; species Acanthornis magna. The sequence continues at coordinate 10,143,118 of JAWUZG010000016.1, forward strand.
CAGCTTGCAGAGGGCTGTCACTGAGTTGCAGCAATTCCCATCTAGCACATTCAGACTAGCAACCTTGCAGTCTGTTCCCCTAAAACTATCTGGAAATAAAAACATTTACCTGAAAGGTTAGAGGACACAGTACTTTCTAAATGCATTTAAACAGGCTGGCTGAGCAGGTTTTTTTGCTACCTACTTAGGAAATTCTTCTGTTGAACAACTGAAATAACTTTCACAGAGCTGGTGTGAGGATTAAAAAAAAGAGATTTAATATCTACTGAAATATGTTGTTTGCTTGTTGTGGATTGTTTCATTTTTTCTTAAAGGATTACATTTCCAGGAGGGATGGTAAATTTTTATCTGCCTTGTGTTTGCTGCATGTTCCTTGGTCATATGGTTCTTCAAGTTATTTAAATCATGCACAGTCTTGAAATATCATTGCAGCTTTCTAAATGATGGAGAGTTATGTATTCTGGCAGGGCAGCAGACTCCTTCGCTTTCTTCATGGCAATGCATTTAGTTGTTTTGTTATTGTCTGTATAGCAGCAGTAGTCATAGATTTTTGTGAAGCTAGGGCTCCAGTGGGAAAGATGATGCAGAAAAATTTCAGAGGAGATGATCCATATCTTAAAAACTGTAGTTTTTAATATGCTGTAATTTAGAATGCAATAAAGGAGCTAACCTAAAATAAAAGAGAATATGATAAGGAAGATGAGGGCAGCTATAGGAATACGTAATGATATAAAGTTTCTGTGAACACAGTATTAAACTTCCATACTGTTTATCTGCTTAGAAGAAAAAGTCTCCCCTGCAGTGTGTATAGAATAACTACTACAAAAAAACCCTTCAGGAAGCTGCTGTGCAGATGTCCACTATAAAACTTTTCTTTCTCTTTAGATCTATACAGAGTTTTATAGTGCCTTTATCCTGTGATACAAGACTATTTTTAGCTGGGTCATGGAAGAAACCTGTACAAATTGTATGAGATGTTATTATTAGCTATAATGTAAGATCTTGTAGCTGGGGTGACTCAAGATCTGCTTCCATTTCTCCTTATATCGTGTCATCTTCTGTTTTTCTACCGTTTCCATGAGTCTTTGTGGACACAAGGCTTGTAGGTGAAAAACTGTCCTTTAGTAGGGTTGACTGCTGAGGGCTGTTCTTTTCTCATAACTGTAATTGAACTATTAGGTATTAAAGAATGTAGACAGGAATAACTAAAGAAATGTGTTGGAATTTTAAAGGGAAAAAACACCATGTAAATGTCATAACTCTGTTGCCTAGACCATAAGAAATTCTTCATTTTCTAACTGATTTACCTGCTGTGCTATATGGAAATGCTTACTTACAGTAATTAATGAGAAACAGGATGCATTTTTTTTTAGTATTTCAGTGGAGATCACAAACTTATGACTAAGATTAGACATAAATAAAGGATATAACTCCAGTAAATTCAGTGAAGCCATTGCTTCTTAGGCTGGATGGATCATCTACATATACTCAGCCCATGTTAGGCCGAGAGAAGAATGTCTTTGTGGCATTTCGTATGGCCCATCCACTTCCTCCACAGTTACTACAGCATGCTCAGGCTTTCCTGGCAGCGTCTTAATCCATGCACGTGCTTGAACAAATGGGATCCTAAAGAGAGTTCTTTCAGCTTTGTCAAGGTCAAGAAGAGAAATTCTCAAGGCTATCTTTAGAATTGCTAACAGAAGAAGACATAGATATCCTATGATTTTCCAAAGCACTTTGATACATTTTCAATATCTGCATGAATGTAAAATACAGTTTTACTAGAAATGGACTTAAATTCCCAATTGGAAGAATTTGGGGCTATTATTTATCTTTAAAAAGGTACCGTATTGTTTATACAATAACTTTATAAAAGCCTCTGTGTTTATACAGACTGGAAGATGAAGAAAACAGACTGAGAAAATAGCTAGCATGCCAAGTTTCATAAGAAATAGCAATTTTGGTCACATTAACCACTTCTAAGTATGTGTGAAAGAAAGCAATAGGCAAGAAAATGGCCAGAATCAAAGTAGAGTGTGTGGAGTTTAACTATTGCAATGAAATAATTCAAGAGTAATTTTTCTGTGGAATAATTTCATTAATAGTTGGAAAAAAAATCTTAGGAAGGATAACTATAAGTACCTTCAATTATATTCTTTAGGATTTCCTTTCATCTAAAAGTTATGTTCCAAGGAAAATATCTAGTACACACGAAACTTGCATGTTTTTACTGATATCATAAGACTTCAGGAATATCCAATGTTCTGATTTAGACAGAACCTGGAATTTACTTGTTTAAAATTTGATATAAAAAACCCTTTTTTCCCCCTCTACCCATTAAAATGTTACATGTATCAGAAAAGAAAGGCGCTTCAGTTTGATGGATGTTTCATAGGCCCAAGGGTCAGGATGCTCAGGGTCTATTTATAGCTTTGTCAGTGACACTTGTGACCTTGTGCACAGCAATTTGGGTGCCTTTGTAGGCTGCAGTCTGAATCACCTTATTCATATTTGGTAGTAAAAACAAAAGCATTTAGAGTTAGTGCATTTGTCTGCATTTTTGAGATGAGTTTTTTCGCATTGTGCTTATCATCAATAGGAGAAGAAATGACATCTATCCTTTGAGTAATAAATACCTGAACTGAAGATTACATTATATGGATGAGACCTAAACATAGAATAAGATTAATCCCTAAGGTAATGTCACAGAAGCCAGTAGGGCCTGTGATTTTTAATATTAAACATAAATATCTGTAATGGAGTATAGCAATTCCACACAGGACGAGAAGAAATTTAATTTACTCTGAAGAAGCACATCAGTTATACAAGGTAGGAAGAAAGAAAAATATTATTAGGATGGGAAGTCTTACATATTATAATGGTTTATTTAATGAAAGACAACATCATCATATAAATCTCTTTCATAAATTGTTTACTCTTTGTCTTAAAAGTTGCATTTATTTCTTCTTGTGGCCCTCTTTAAAATTGCTCAAAAATTCAATTCCTTAGAGAAATACCAAACCTTTACATTCATGATCAGTGTATATGCAGTTAATGTTACGTATTAGTCTCAGGTGGAATTAGTCTTATGCTCTTCTGTTCACTTTTCAGAAGCTAGGATTCCCATTCCCCCAGTTCATGTTTTTCTTCATATATTCTAGTAAGATCTGTGCTAGAAACTTTTACCTGGTTGATATGAATTTTATTTTCTAAGACTTTCCATGGTCATTTAATATTCCCATGTCTCATTCTTCCTGTGTCATCTGCTTTTCATAACAACAATTCTTCTTTCTCTTCCAAGGCATGCCTTTACACTTGGTGCTGCTAATACCAATTGTGTTCTAATCTGCACCACACAAATCTGCAGTAGTAATAAATACTTTTCAAATTATAATATGTATTGGCAATACCTTTCATTTCCACATCCCATATGTTTGCATAGTTAACTGTTTTACACAAAGTACTGTGAAAGTATCAAAAGTTTTTCAGTATTGGTGTTCCCGGATCATCACCAATAACTTCTCTCCAATCCTTGTAGTTTACCTGTCAGGAAAACCTGTTTTGTCTCCCTTTTAGCTAAGTGCAACTGAAAACCTCTCAGGTTCTATTTGATTAATAAACCTATTAGGTTTTATTGCATTTATTTCTGCAAGTCCTTTGTTTTTGCTTTCTTTAAAACATATCCTTGAAGAGTGCTAAGGTCAAACCAACAGGCCTGTCCCTACCTGGGTAATTTTCCTCCTTTCTAGACTATAGCATATTTGCAGTTTTCCAGCTATTTAGTACCACCTTGAGCTTGGTTGCTTGGTTAGGGCAAGTCATGTTCCTCTCCCAAGTTTTCTTTTTTCAGTTTGCTCAGAGCTATGGAAGGATTTCTGGAGAACATCCATTGTGTTATGAAACTTCATAATCTTGCTCTGTCTGATAGATAAGGACCTTCATCTGTGAAGGGCTAGGACACCTGACAACCATAAGGCAATACACTCTTCAGTAAGTACCCAGTGAAGTATACATTAATACTATGGATTAGAAAATATTAGGAGGTTCTTTCCACCTCGTTGGAAGTTATGGGAAAATAATTGCTATTCACTTTACTGGAGGTGTAGTAATTTCATACTTAACAGTGTGTTCTAAACAGATCTCATAAGTATAGGGGTTTAGGAGATTGCAATTTTAGACACAAGTTGCTTGACAGATTAAAGCTTAATGCAAGTTTTAAGTAGCCTTAGTTGTTCTTGGTCTTAGTTACGTTAGCAAGTTTTGAGGTGGAATAAAATGTCTGAGAAAGAAGATGACATATAAAACAAAGCACTCATGATCAAAATAAAATGAAAGTAAATCTACAAAAAATGTTTAATTCCCGGAAAATAGTGTAAGACTGCCTTTCTTGTGGGGAGGTAATTTTAATTTGAAGATTTTACTGGCCATTTCTTTTGAATTCCAGAAGAATTTGAGGAATACATTACTGGTAACTAGCTCATATTTGCTGTGTTATGACTGCTGCAGTGTTAATGATTTGAAAACTAATTTCTCATATAATAAAATGTATTGGTTTACTCTTGTCAGTTCCCATGGCAGCCTCTCTAGCTCTAAAGATGGTATCAGCTGTCAGACTGTTATGTATCCAATGGTTGCAACAGCTGGATTTCCTCCTACCACTATGTGTGTTTCTTTTAATGACATCATCCCTAAAGCCAAAACTAAAATATTACTCATTTTGGAAAACTTCATGACAAACAGCTACAATCTTAGAGAATATTCATGCACAAAGAATCTAGTCAGTGTATCTCAAGACCTGCTGTTTTTTTTATTCATTGCATAAACAAAGAAAAAACCCACTTATTTAAATGTGCATCCCGAGTCAGAGTGAAGCAGAACCAAGTTCTATGTGCCACAAACATGCCACAACTTTGAAGAAGAAAAAATATGTTGAAAAGCCAAAGTTAAATATCACCTTATTTGTTTTAGAGCTTGTCACAGCTTAAGTCATTACTGCTTTCAGTATTTTGGAGAATTTTCTGCAAGACGTGGGGGGGCAATAGGTTCCCAGCATTTCAGTAGATTGTCTTGAGTGAATGTCTTTACCCAGTTATGAAAAAAGCATAATGATGTTTTAAAGTACTGAACATAATGCAAAAATACTTTGCTTTCTAATTAGATAAAGTTGAAATAGGTTTTTAATGAACATACCTGTGTAACTCAGTTTTGACCACTGCTTCTCAAGACAGTGGAATGAAGATCAAAAAGACAGAGAGCATTATGTGAGTCAGAAAAAGGATGCTGATGTACGAGGATAAATTGACAAGTATAGATTTCTGTGATTGCACAGAATGAAAATGAAAAATTAAACAGCCTTTGTGATTTATTTTTTTGGACTGTTGCAAAATCAAGAATGAGGTATTTATTATAATTAAAAGATGATGCTATAATGCCAGAATGTAATATGAAATTGCCAGCATGTATAATTTATAGAGGTTTGTGGTAACTGAGGGAGAGAGCGGTTTTATGCAAAGATTTGGTATTGAATAAACTGCTGAAATAATAGGTATACTATTATCAAGCAAAATGATAATTGCAGTTATGTGTATGTCTTGATTCTTACATTATTTCTTTAATGACAATATTTTTCAATATACAAGTCTGGGTTCTTAGGTCATAAAATTACTCTTTTTTCTGATTATGTGGTTGAGTTTTCAAAAATCTCATTTTCACTTTTCACTGTATTCAGAATTTTCATGAAATTAGATGAGGGGCTAGACCATTCTATATAGCAATTACTTAATCTGTAAATGACTATAATAATATTTATTCTAAAGGGTTTTCATTATTCACTTTAGCTGGTAGAATGTTTTCAGATACTCAGCTGAAAGATGCTAAAGAAAGTAGAATTAGCTGTATTATTTTTCTCCTTGAAATATCACGTACAGGCATTGGCAAACGCAAATTATTGATCTATCTAGTAAGGATCTGTAATAGCAAACTTCCATGCCTCTTTATATATTCAGCAGCATCTAATGTTCATTGAGTCCAATTCATGCAAACAGTTTTATAACCACATGTGCTCTGAGTTCCAACTTGGCATTCAGAAAACTTGGGCCACTACTTTTGAACTCATTGACAATGGAGTCCACTATTACAACTTTGTGCAGACAGGTAATTGTGATGGTGGCAGAGCCTTCATTCATTCCGTCATCTTTCGTTACTCAAAATGCTGGCCAATAGAGTTCTGTGCTAAGTTCTTTCCTTTAATTCCATTAGCGTGGTTACAGTACTGATAGATTTGGTGGTGTGTGCTTAAGAGATCTGCAAGATATGTAGGCACCTAACTGTCATTGACTCAGTTGCTTGCTTAAATACCTTTGGAAACTTGTGAAACTATTTATTTGAGACAATAAAAAAGAAGAAAAAAATATCTGGAGTGCTTTCAGTCTGCTTATCTAAGTTGCACATGCCTTTTATAATACAAGCAATTTTGATCTGACTGTTCAATAATGTAAGGTTTCTGGGATCTAGATATCATCCGTATCACATTATTTTGTTTAATAAGAAGGCAGATTAGAATTGCTAAATGGGATCTTTATAGACAAATACAATGTAAATATATAAAAATGCATAGTGGTTTTTTTATTCCTTTTAACAAAAGATCTCAAGGCTTTTCTATGCATTACATACATATGTAACTGCAGGTATTTTAGAGAGGTAGGAATGCAATCCTGAATTACTCCATAAGAGGCTTAAAGGAAGTGTTCATTCAAAATGTGAATGCACAAAGGAGGCTGGCTACAGACAACCTGCAACTGTTAGCCTAGGAAGTTAATGTACCTTACATTTTTCCATTCTTCAACATGAAGATATGTTATCTTAATACAAATCCCAGCTCACATAAACTGATTTTTGCCTTTTTATTTCCAGAATACAAATGGTTCAGAACCTTATTATAATTATATACAGTGACATATTTCTTTTGATGGGTAGCTGAATGAAATGCATGTCACCTGTTGGTCTGTAGGCTGTAGCAGATCTGCTGACTGTGAGAAGTCACTGCCTATGGGTTGATTCACAGTGAGCTTCTCACTTTGCAGAGAATATGCCATGTGTGAATAGCACTGCATTTTCTTGCCATGTTGCGTCTAAACCGTTGTACTTCCACTACATCTTCTCCCACAAACAGTTAATGAAATGGAGAATGGTAGTTGTTCTATAAGGTGATGTTTTACATTAGGATGAATCTAATCTTTTCAGTGCTCTCTTTTTATCAAATCCACCAGATTCCCCTCATGGGTTTGTATTGGGTTGTTGTGGTTTTTTTGTTTGGTTGGTTTTTTTGTTTGTTTGTTTGGTTGGTTGGTTTTGGTTTTGATTTTTTTGTGACTCTAGATGCATGTGTATGTACAATTTTTGTAGAAATTCAAATTGGGATGCAGCTATTACACATCTTCAGAAATGCAGCAACAGCTTTTTCATTGCAAGTATATTAAGACATTCAGTCATGAGCTGTTTTCTTGATTGTTATACTGCCTGACACACTGTTCCTACAATTAATATTAATGATTTCTGACTTACACTCAGAACACAGCCCTCACTCTTCCTACAACAGAATAATAATTTATTGATTCGATTTTTCTTCAAATATCATCCTGTTTCAAAGTAATTTTCCCCTGAGAGTTCCTGCACTGAAGGTGCCAATGGTGTGCAGATATAGAGACACAGGCAATTCAGAGTGTTAACCTTCCAAACAATGGCTAAACTAGTGATTGCAAAAGTTCTACCTCTGGCTGAAAAAATGCATGTCCTGGGCTACAAGATTGAGAGAAAATGTGGGGCAGTACAGGGAGTGAAACTCAATAGAAAGCTTCATTTCATTCCTTATTCCACAGCTCCAATCTCAGTTCTGTTGCTTTCACATTTTGGGAACTGCTTCTTACTACTTGAGCCATGTGAGAAATATGTTACCAAATTTAGAAAGTAGTAAAGCTCTTCTGAGTACTGGAAAAGTGGTGATGATTAATGCAAGAGTTGTAGTCAGCGCTTCAAATGCTCAGTATAGTTTCTTTTTTCCCTTGCTGTTCAGAGTAGAAAAGAATCAGGCATGACTGAAAGCTATAGGAGGACTGGTCACAGTGAATGGCATTTGTGCAGACTGTTCCCCTCTACTTTAACTGTTCTATAGCTGCATTAATCCCCACATTTAATAGGCTGCTGGTACAATATACTGCATTGCAAAACACTGAAAGGAACAGCTGCTGTTAGTAGAATACTTGATTCTAAGAAGTATGGAAGTTATCAGTCAAAATGGGTGGTAAGACAATGCTTCTGAGAGCAGTATTAACGTCTTTGGTGTGTATGGCCCCTGACCCTGCCTCACTGGCTGATGAGGCTGCTGTCATGTCTGTGGGAGGTAAGGTCAGAGTGCAGGATAAGCATTCTACCATGTAGCTGTATTAGTTCTACTGGTCCTGCTGAGTAACAAGAAAATATGTAGGCTAGGCAGCAATACAGGAAATAATCTGAACTCCTGCCCAGACTCCTATATCTTCTAAGTGCAAAGCTTTGTAAATTTAGTTCTTATATCTGGAGGCTTTAAACAAAGGAACATTAGAACAACAAGCATATACATAAAACTGTGGGTGTTTTGGCTCTATTTTCCTTTCCCTTCTATGCAAGCAGTGCAATTTTATACTATTCCTTAAATGACTCATGCAGGTGTGGTTTAATATGTTCCTGTAGTGCATTAAACCCTTCCACTCATTTATCCCTCATTCTGTCTTCAGGCTAAGGAGTCTGTCCCACCCATTTATCCTTACCCTTCTCATGTCAAAGCCATCTATTCTTCAATCTTTCATTTGTATTTCAAGTGCTGGAGTTTTCCTATTCTCTTCTGACCTCATCACTAACATGGTTGCCCATGCTTGTCTCTATGCTCCCGATATTGATCGCTCTTCATCTGCTGCCTCTCATTTTCCCTTTCTGGATATTTCTTGTGCTACTTTTCCTCCGTGCCTGCCGCTACGTTCCTTTACAAAGTCTGCATTGCCACTGCACTGGCACTGCACTGCCTTGGCGGGCCGGACTGTCACACGGGGCCAGGGCGATCATGCCCCAGGGGGCTCACATCCCTGTTTCCCAGCCCCGGTGCCGTGGGACCGGGCCACGGCAGCCGGCCGGGGTGGCAGGGAGTGTCCCTGTCCAGGGTCCTGAAAGCTGTCAGCAGGCTGAGCTGGCTCCTGCCTCCAGCCTTCCTTTCGTGGCTCTGCTACTGGTGTGAAAGGCAAAGAAACGTAGGTATCTCTGAAAGCTAACTCCCAAATTTCCTGTTTAATATGGAGGAAAGTTATCAGCTGGCTAAGGTAGAGTTTCATGTATCTATCAAGTAAGAAATCTTAGAAAATTGACATGAGGGAAGAGAATAGTACTGCTATAAAATGAACTTGGTGGCTTGTTTTTATTAATCAGGCTTGCTATTTTTGTCAGATATCAGCCTTTGATCTTACGAGGATTCTTCAGGGCCATCATGGAAAAACTGAGACTATAATTTTCTCATGAGTATGATTTAGGAGTAATTGAACTGAAGTCAAATTAAACTAATGTGAAACAGACGTAAGTGGGTTCAGACAGACTCAGTGCTCTGCAACTTTAGTTAATATTTTCTTACACGGCAAAAAAAAATTCTATGGTATAGTACACTAATGATGTGCATGCAGTTTTTCAGATAGAACAAAAAAGTGAGGTAATTACTACACTATTGTCCCTGCTAGCCGTACAAAGGGACTGATGCAACAGGTATCTGAAAGCTGGAGTCTGGCTAATGAGGAATGGGTACCGGCAAAGAACCAAGGATAATAAAGATGATTACAAACTGTGAACCAGGTACCCTCTTTCCTTTTCTGGCACTTAGATGATTGATGTGTTGGGATGTGAGAGGCAGGATCATAGTGTATTCTGTTTAGTGTCACTGGCCAAAAGGACTGCAGACAGGCTGTGGTACCATCCCAGCAGAGGTTATTACTGATGTGTAGTTGCCTCAGGTAGATTCACTATTTTCACCGAAACCATTTCTGCCAATCAGTAAATTTCTGTTCTGTGGTTTAATCCATGAAATAATGAAAACATGGCACTGCATGCTATAACTTAAGAAGTGATAAGAAACTCCATGCAATAGAAGACAATAAAAATAACAGGTTGCTTTTCCTTGCACAGTCCTGATTCTTAGTTAACTCTCTGATTCCTAACAACACTAAACCTTCTGAAAACGATTGGAAAAAAACTCTTCAGGTTATCCTAAAGAGAAGGCTTTAAATGTTCTCGTCGACAGAAACCTTCCTGGACAATAAAGAAATTATAAAAGGATTCTGCACTGGATCATGTCCAAATTAATACTACCGGGGAATGAGTCAATAAAGAACAGGATGGAATTCGCTTGGGTTGCTTTCTTGGTCTCCGTGTAAGTAACAGCACTCCTGTGGCAATAAACTGAATGAGGAATAATCTTCACAATTAGAAATACCAGATTTCAAACAACTATAGAGTTAACCATAATCTGAATTGTTATATACACAAATGTTAAATAATGGCACAGAGACTGTTTAAACTTCCATCTAACCATGTCTCATTTCTTCAGAGCATCTAAGAAATGGAACATAGAGGTTACAGATGATTTTTGTCTACTATCAAGGATCAAGTAATTTTTCCACTCCTGCTCACTGGATTTAAGTAGGTATAAGAGGTATTTATTAATCTGTTTTTCCATGGCTTCCTTTGAATTACATCAAATTCACTTTTAAGTGACTCATGCCATATTACTAGTGAACGGTACAAGGACACTTAGCATTTTATTTATTTTTCAATGACATGGCTTGTAATAACAAGCCTCTTTTCTATTGTGTTGTGACTGTCCTGTAAGGCACTGATTCTCAACTAACTCTAGCTCTGAGGACATTGAGTCTGAACAATAAGCCCTAAATGAAAAGGAAGGAGTTAGGAAGACCAGTCAAATCCTGAAAGTTCGTATCCAGTTACTAAAATAGATTTAACATGCTACATTTAGGTTTTCTTTTTCTTGGTGATCTTTCATTTAAACATTAAGCATTACTGAATCCATTTAGCTTACAAAAGTTGACAGAGTAACAGCTTGAAAAACTATAGCTTAAGGCACCAGTTCTCCCTGTCATAAGAATATGACATCACTGAGGGGTGAAAGGCCTTTTATTTGCATAGGATAATAGTTACGTTTCTATACAGCAGCTGTGCTGTCAGTGAAAGATGCACTCATTGTGCCAAATCTATCTCTGGAGTAACCCCACTGATTTTAAATGAGTTACTTTGGGAATAAATTGGCCCACTCAACAAAACTGCAGGTTTGAGGCATTGAAATAATTGAGCAAGTCTTCCATGATCATAACGTGGTAAAAAAAATTGCAAAACAATTACATGATGTCATGAATTTGTGTACCTGACAGATCACAATTGTTTTGCCAGAAGGTTTTTCAGTCATATAGCTAGAGAAAGTATGTAGAGATTGCAGACACTTTTTGAGAATATGGGAACATTAAGGGGGCACAAGAAACATGAATATAACATTGTGTTGTTATTATCTATTTAGTGTTACAGTAAGTCAAATAAATATGAGATATCTTCATAATGTCATTCTCATGAAAATTCCTCTTCTTTAGACAGTAACAGTCAGGATGTGTTTCTGGTAATGAACTACCTGAAGAATTCATCTCCAGACTATAGATGTCCTGCATGTCTTAGCAGGAATTTAATGCTGTTGGCTTTTCAGTGAACTGATTCGATTTGATTATCTTAGGTGAGTTCTCAGTGGACAGGAGTCTGTGGCAGAATATACTCTTCATCAGTCAACTGCTGATAATTGTGGCAGAGAGACCAAGGTAGTGCTTGGGTTAGGGTGACACAATTGAGTAATATTTGTCAATATGTTAGGTTTTTCCTAGTAATGTGCAAGGAAGATGCCAGTAAGCTGGAAACCTTTGAATACTAAAGAAAAGGTGTTTACACACATATATATGTGTGTGTGTGTATAAATACATGAATAGTTCTTTATTGATACATATTTGATAGCTGATCTTGTTGGGGGTTGAAAAGGCTTCTTTGAAGCCTTTGAAGTTACTGTAACCATGATTCAAGCGATTACACAGCATAATTAGCAAAGCCTACCCTCACTTTTGTTCCCACTCAGTTTGCAGAAGTAATGTCAGCAGAAATCCCGAAGCGTGTTCAGAATGCATCATGGTTTGCTTGCAAAGGAAATACCTTGTGGCCCTGATGTCATCATTGCAATCATCTCAAATTCAAGTCTGACTGAGCAGGCTCATTATCATTCTCACCATGTCCTTCCTTAGAGCAGCCTCTCCCGCCTTCTCCTGTACAGCACAAAACAAGAGCCACAGGGGTGCTTGGATTAGGGGAAGGAGAGACTCCCAGCACCTCCCCCAAGAAAACTTGCTGCTTTACTTCATCTAGTTTCTTCAAACTACATGCTGCTTTACAGGACCTTGCACACCACCACTAAATGAAAGTGTGAATTCCCCAGCATTGATTTCCTCTTCCTGTTTAGGGTTGAACAAAGACTGGGAAAAAGCATGGACTTAGTTTCAGATTGTGAATGTGAAAAGAGTCTGCCAACCTCCACCATAAGAGTTTTCTGCGGAGAGACGCACATTTTTGACGGGTTTGGTTTTGGTTTTTTTCTTCACCAGGGAAGATTTCTCCTTTTGGTCTTACGAGGTTAGCCAACATTTGAGCAACAGATAGGAAATATAGACAGAAAAAGGGCAGTTGAGAAAAAAGAAGTATGGAGCAAAAAGCAGGTCACAAATTATTACAGGCACCAGGTTTACATCACAGCCACGTTTCCTGAAAATTCAGGTCTATCTCTTGACTTATTCTGGTATGGGTCTCTGACTATGACATACAAGAATTTGTGGATGTCTCTAGTAAACCATCCCCCGTGGATGATCCCCTTCACACAAAGAGTTGATTTCCACTGTGGAAGAGAATAGGCAGCACAGGGTTAACCTCGCACAATTTTCCTTCAGGCCCCCAGAGGGGCTGGGGTTTTGTTTTCCTGGCTAAGGGAGGGGAGCCGGGGCATGTATTGTAACTGGAACTGGAGATCTTTTTGGTGTTACTAGCCTGTTGTGGGTTTGAGAGAAAGCCTGGAAAACGAGTAAGAGGAGGGAGAATGCCGACTTGGAAAGCATCAAGTGCCTGCTAATTGCACAAGTGTCCTCCGTTTCCCCGAAGGCCCCTGAGAGCTTAGGGGGCTTTGAGGGATCTCCAGCCTCCTGCCCCCTCCCCGCAGTTTGGGCACATCTGAGCCCTGCTGTGCCAGGCATTGCCTTGACGCGAAGCGTCTGTCCCTGCCACAGTGCGGAACGGGGACAGAAAGAGGAGCAGGGGGCCCCTGGCTTTCGGGGTACCCCGTTCTGGTCCCCAGAGCCTGCGGGGGCTCGGGCGATCCCCTGCCCTTCCCCTCCCCCTGCGCTGCAGAGCCTCTGGATGCTGCCGTACTCCTGCCATGTGCTGCCACCGCCGCTACTGCTGCTCGTAGCTTAGTCGAGCGTGTCTCCGGCTGCAAACTCCGCCAAACAAGCCTGCATCCCTCTCTCGGGAAGGATACCCAGTGAGTACCAGCCGGAGCCTGCCCCCTCCCTAGGCACCCCGCCACTGCCTCTTACAAAGGGACTCGCAGGCTCTCCCCACCCCCTTTTTAAGCCAGCGCCGAGAGGGGCTCCGTGAATTCCCTCCAAAGCTATAGGGTGGCTCCCTCCTCCTCCTCCTCCTTCTCTTCCTGCTCCGGCTCTCCTGGGCGAGCCAGGCTGCTGCTGCATTGAGCCGGGGTGGTCCCCAGCCTCGCCCCTGCCTCGCCCCAGCCATGCTGCTGCGGCTCACGCCCCATGGCTGACTTTTGCTATCCCTCTAGTGCACGGGGCTGAACTGAGGTGGGCTCATTTTTGGGGGGTGGCTGAGGCTAGGGACCGTGTGCACGTGTGGGAGGTGTCTTTGGGGGCGTGGGGGTTTGGCCGACTCCCCGAACCTTGCGAGCTTGCGTTCTCGCCAGCCCGGGTGCCCCTCGGGTGGGTGCAGCAGAGGGGCCGCGCTGCAGCGGGGACCCCGCCACCCTGACATCTGCAGGTGGATGGGGCGAGACAGCTGCGAGAGCCTCCCCAGGAGCCAGCAGCACGCTGCACCCGCTGCCTACCTCAGTCTGCTCCGTTCCTGCTCCCCCAGATTCTCTCTGGTCCTCAGTCCATCCCTTATACCCCTCTCTGTGCTGGGGTGCCTGCAAACCCCTCCACTCCACTCCCCTGCCCGCCCCTCCCCACCTTCTTCGATTTATTTGTGTATTTCTTTCCTTGGCAACCACCAGTTCCCCTCTGTCAAACAGCGCAGGCTCCCTATAATTTGAAATTAATTTGTTTGACTGCAGCATCGAGACAGGAAGGTTGGGAATTTATTTAATTCTTTTTACTCCCTTTGCAAAAAGGAAGCAATGAAATTTCCAATTGAGACTCCAAGAAAACAGGTGAACTGGGATCCTCAAGGTTGGTGATTCTCTATTACTATCATTACTACAGTAATAACAATTATTATTCCTTGTGTCTGTTGACTTGTAGGAGACTATGTGACTCCAAATGGGAGGAGGCGTTGGATGTTTGTCTGCTTCCCATGTGCACTGCTCAGTCTTTCTTCCTCAGTCCTAGCAGTGCATTAGAAAATGCTACCCAGTTATGGGGTTGGGTGGCTGCATGGGTAAAACCTTTTCGAGGTGTAAGTTTTACAGTTCTGTATTTGATATCTCTTTTCTCTCCCCCCCCTTCCCTTTTTCTTGAGTATTTTCATGGCAAACTTGGCTGGGATGGCAGCGATCTCTGGCTCACAGCATTGTTTGTTTTATCAGTGGCTCCTTTGTTGTTTCTAGTGATCATTGTCTCTGCTAAATGGGTGGTACAGGAGTGGACACAGATGTGACTGCTTGTTCAGGGCTCCTTGATGGCACATGTTTGTTGGCAGGAGCTAAATGCTGCTGCAATATAACCTTTAGTGTGGATGGACCTTTACTGTGGATGGTATAAAACGACACATTAAATAATGGAGCCCAGAGGGACCTTTACACTCTTTACTCTGTCCTGTTAACAACTGATCAGCCCAAGTGGATAGTTTGATTAACTATATAAGTACATTTGGAGACTGTCTTGGGGAATGTGTTTGTGTGATGGTGGAAGGAGATTTACACCAGTGCAGTGGTTTTCAATAAAATGATACAAGTGGTATTTAAAAATAAACCATAATCAAATACTCTCCTTGCCTGGCATGGGGAGGAGGTTCATCTGCATCCTACAGAATGTATATACTGGTGTGTTATATTTCTGTGCATCGGTACAGGAGCAGAACAACTTGAAACTGTTGCTCAGGTTTGCAGCAGAACTGCTGGCAGCCACTTGCTGTACAGCAGTGCTTGCAGGAAGTGTGAAGTGATAACATGGGCTTTGATTATTCCTTTTTATTCCATGGGTTTGGTTTTAGTGGTCAGTTTGCCTGTCATCATCCATGCCCTCACATTTACGAAATGAAACACTAGAAACAGTTTCTCATGGTATAGAAGGAATACAATAGAACAATCTGCTGTATACACAATTCAGCTTTAGTTTAAGCCTTTAGTTTAAGCTTTACATCTTTAATTAGGTGAAGGCTGAAATCGACACATCAGCCTCCTCCACCCTCATCTTCCCAATGAACACATGGATAGTAGTGCTAACAGAGATTTGATTATTTAAATAACAGCATACTCCTTATCGCAGGGTCACAATTCTTTGTGGTGGAAACTTGTTCTACACAGGTGCTTTTCTGAATGTGTGTTTGCTGCAGCTTAATTTTGATCCATTTTATGTATTGCAAAATGTCTTTTAGTGCAAAAAGCTCTTTCCTTCTTTCCTCTGACAAGGCACACAGGAGGATGCACGGATGACATTCTGTGTGCAGCTCCTTCGCTTGGCAATCACTCTAAGGCATATGGATCCAACAGGTGGTTGGCCACAATTTACTGATCTGACAAAACTGTAAAGTACTGTAGCAGTTAAAAGACCTCAAACCCAGCAGGTTTCCTCTCTGCCAAGCTGAATGCCTGTTAAAAACTGCAGAATTCTACCAGTTATTTCCCCTCAGTGTATTGTCTTTGTTAGGCAGGCAGAAAGGATGCTGATGTATAGCCAAGAAAAAGCAAAAAATGTTATTTTCTAATTTTCTAAGAGACTCAGAAAATAGATAAAATATGGTGGAATGGAAAAAAAGGCAATTTGGCAAGGAAAAGCTGTCTAAGGCCCAATCCTTGAACCAATAGAGGAACAGTGCAGTGACACTGTACTCACACAGTCCCACTGAAGAATAGTGTGTGTTGAAGACAAGGTAGGTCATAGTTCTATTATTTTTGAAACAAGAATATATTTTTGCAATGATCTACATGAAATAACTAAAAGCTCTAAAATGAATTTGATTTACAGTCACATATGTAGTCTGTTTTCTGCATGTACATGTGAAGAATGACGTTATGTTTTGCATCCTATGTGGTATCTCAGGAGTTAAGAGCTGAAGTAGTTTTTCTCAGATACAAAAATCAACATGTAGAAAGTTGGTGGTGGAGGGATGCAAAGAGTCTAAGTATTAGAAGCACAGCTCGTGTCCAGTTAGTATTCACACTCTAATACCAGGATCATTTCAGGGTGTATTTTATGATTGTGCCCTGTTCTGGTTGTCTGCCAGAGAACATGCAGTTTCCATAGTTTTGTCTAGTAGGAATTGTGATAACTTGTGCTAACAGTACTTGGAATAGATCAACTGATGTTCCTGGCAAGCCAGCTAGCAGCCCAAGGACATACGTTAGAACTATGGTATCTCAAAGACTGTTTAGATCTGATTATTCCAGGCAATATTTTCTGGAAATGATACACATTTCAAAAGGCCAGGGCCCTTTTTGTTGAGATGTGGCTGGCATGGAATTGATGATGTTGCAGGTTTGAACCCAGGTCAGAATGATAGTCATTGAACTGAATTAATGCTCAACTCCATAATGATGACTAAATTATAAATATTTATATAGATAAATAGATTAGAGGCTGCTCCTAACTTTCATCTGGGATAAAGCTGGTAGTCTTAGTTCACATTAACAAAGATCAATATAGCATAGAAAGACTGTGTCAAGAAGAGGTTTAAAAGAATAAAATTGACATGAAGGATGGTCTGAGAGATAGTTAATGGGAGACTGATTCCTTAGCTATTAAACTGGTACAAGCAGGGCTTGGAGACTGAACTGTGATTTAATCATGTTGTGTATTATCTTCATGTGTCTTGGGCAGAAAGTATATATTTGTGTTACATGCAAATGCTGAGTGTGTTTTCTAGATAAACCAAATATATCATAAATCTGGAAGTGTATAGGATCCAGATTCCTATGGTGAAGTTCCCATACTGTCCCAGGCAATCAAACAGTATAAACCCATTACCAAACAGATCAAACTCTATCACAGAAGTCATTGGGACTTGGCCCCTACAATGTGAAATATGCCCTGGAATTTGTTGTATGTTGATTAAAAAACATACGAGTTATATACAGTGAGTGAGTAGGGTAAGAAATGAATAAAAAAGCCCCAAGCAGATACATCAAGAATGTTTTAGGGAGCACTGGACATGCTGAGTAGGGGTTCAGGATATCCCAGTATGTGGCCTTACATTTTAAAAAACAAGCTTGCTATTTGTGTTGCTGGTGGAATAAGTACGTATGTACTCAATCAAAAAATATTTGATCTGCCTGTCTCTGATTTCTGCTTCTCACATTTGATGCAATTCAGGTAAAGCAGTAATAACTGAAATTAATGAAAGATCATATTTTTAGTTTCATACCTCATACAACCTCTCATCTATATTTTCCAGAATATAAGATTAGATTTATAGCAGTGTATGAAGACATTAATTCTCATAATTGTTGTTCGTATCTCTCGTTTCTTAAAGTCCTCCTGCTGTTTGTTACACCCACCTGTTGTCTCTGCTTGAATTGGCGTATAGTATCTTTGCACATATATTTTTATATAGTACCTAAAACAGAGTGTGTCCTTCATCCTGTCTGAGACATGTGGATGTTAAACCAATGTCGACTCTTTTTCCTAAAAATTATCTTCTTAAAATTGATGTTTCTTTGTAGAAAAAAAAATAGACAAGACAGTTTCAAATATGCTTAGAAATTATCCCCAAGTGTGACTGTCTTTCAGGGTGAGGGTGAGATGTCTTTTTCAGGAGAAAAATGTCTGTCTTGGTGATGCTCTTAGTAGGAAGCAAATGGAATTCAGTCCTGTTTGTTCCTTTGTGCCTGCAGTTTCTGCTGTCATTGCAGTGATACGAATTGTCAAATCCTTTTGGATATCCAGGTCAATGTTTACCTCTACACTGATGTTTTGGAACTCTGAAGTTTTGATTCAGGTTCTTGCATCCTTTCACAAATGCATTGTTTGCAGTGTGAATCTTTAAAATCATGTATTTATTACCATCCTTGCATTTAGTGTGGGAGTTAATGGTCTGTGGGGAATTCAAACTGTGGTTTGAGAGACTGGAGTTCTTCAAATTTTGCTACTGACTTACTGTTTAACCTTCAGGAAGCCACTTACCCTTTCTTTTCCTCCCTTCTTCCTAGACTGCAAAACAGGAATATTAATACTTCCCTAATGCACAAGGGTGTTGTGAAATATAATTAACTTGTTTAGAGCAATCTAAGATCTGCTACTGAAAGAAGAGCATATGCATTGCAATTAAATGCTAAAACAATTAGGAGGGAGCAAAACAGCCTGTCATCATACACAGATCATATCAATAAAGAAACAAGGTTGTCTCTGCACTTCACAACTAGAGGAAACTAGTATCACTTATGCTTCTTTACAAACAGTGAACATTCAACTGAATTTCCCATTAGAAATATCTAAACATCTTTGATATTCCCCAGCTGCTGCTTCAGAGAGGCTCAAGTCTTCCACAGGTCCTTTGTCTCCTGCCATGGTATTTCTCGCTTCACCTGAGACACCTCAAGCAGCACTGGACACCTATGTGTGGGGCAGCGAGCTGAGTCTTAAATGCCTTTATGCAGGTAGCAGATTGGATCATCCCTTGATGATTGCTTGAAAAAACTTCAATATCAGCTACTCAGTACAAAGTAAACTGCTGGTGAAGTGTTAGAAATTGCTGCAATACTTGTTTTTTTCTGTTCTTTTGTTCAAAGGGACCAATGCAGAAGGTGGATTTGATTAGAAAGGCATGGATGAGTGGAACAAAGGTTTCATTTCTGTCCTCTGTTTTCAAGAAGATATATGAAAAGAAGTAGAATGCATCTGTGAGCTAGACAATATCTTTCGTTGTTAATAGCTCAGTAGATGAAGACTGTTCTGGGAAGCTGTAATGTGTGAAAAAGTAGTTCTGATCCCCACAAATGACCCATGGTCAGAGGCTACTGACCCTGTCCTAGGTGTCTAAATCTTATTGACTACTTACCCACACATCTGATAGACTGGGACTCTGCTATGCCGAATAAGTGTGGGTTGTAGAACACTGCAGGGAGCTTATTTAAAAGAGATATTTGGAGGAGGATATAAATTGGACAAACAAGAGGACAGTCCTGGAAGTGCATGGTGCAGACACAATAGTGACAAGTACAGTAAGGTGGAAAATTTGAAGAGTTTGGAAAAAAAATAGAAGAGAATGAAAAAATAAGAACTTTACTAAAGGCTATGTGGAGCCTTCAGGGAAGACGGATGAGTACTGTGGACACCAGTGTGGTAAGAGATAGGAAGATACAACTGAATTAGGAGGAGAGGAAGAAAGACAGCAGAGAGCTATCGCTTTTGTCATTATTGTCTTTAGGATGCCCTGGAAATGGTAAAACTAGGATTCAGAAAAGTAAAATTAGTAGCAAGAAAGTGACAGAGCAAAAGACTCAACAGGATGGAGGGTAGGGTACCATTACAATGTCATCTGTACTGTGAAAAAAAGGGAATGAAAAAATCAACGACAATAGGAAACTGTAAGTGTAAGATGGGAAGAGCAATAGAATTGTCAGCAGTGGGAGAGGTTAGGGCAGGATTATGATTTCAGTGACGAATACCAATGCTCTTTTTTGCCATGTATGTACAAGAGTAATCCATTAATGGCTTTTGGACAGAAAAGTCTCTTGGGCAACTCATGAAAAAACTGATGCTACCTGAAATGATGGAGTTTGCCCTTGTGATAAAGATATATGATACCAGTTGTAATTGGGCGTGTTTGGTTCAGCTTTTGGCATTTATGTGGATTTATGTAGCTACTTATGTGGATTTATGTGGGTTTGTGTGGACTATATCAGCTTCAGACAGAAGAGTGCATACAGATGGCAGTGCAGTTTAATTCTTACCCTGTTGATTTAATCCAGAGCTAGGACTTTTACCACTCACTTCAGTGTGAGCAACATGCAATTCTTCATTTTAAAAGAACTGTGTTGTTGCTGCAGGCTGAGTTAAAAGTAAGGGAGTGCCTGGAATCACTGGGAAAACAGAGGCCCTAGATTTTGTGCTCTAAAAAGGGTAAGCACCTGGAGTGAAATGGGGAGGGAAAAATGAGGAGGTTGATATAAGAAAGGGGTAGGTAACACACTAGTATTCAACAGGTAGAGCACTACAGAACTCAGTGTGATGCGAGTGCCTAACCTTTATTTTATATTAATCTCAGTGTAATAGCAAAGGCCAAAGCAGAGAATATGAGTGCTGAACAGTTGTCTGGCTTTTATATGGAATTTTTATGTAAAAGAAGTGACATTCAGCAAAAGGCTAAATAATACCTCTTAAAATACCTTTTTCATAGGAATATCTCTGGTCTTTGTTTTCTGTAAGGTATTAAAAACATCCTGGGACCTGGCCTTTGTCAAACAGAGGCTGCTAATATCACAGTTCCTGAGACATTGGGTATACTTCTGTTATCTGTCTATAATATATGGGAAAACATGCTCTAAGATAAACCTGCTGACTTTCATAAAAGATGTGTCATGCAATTCGCACTGGTTACCCCAATTAGATAAAACAACAGGTGAGAACAGCACATACCCCACACCCTTGTACTTCAGGGTGGTAGTTCCAATCCTTTCTAGTCCATGGACCACTATTTTTCTCCAAACATACTTTCTGGGTTGCTTTTCTCACAATCAGATATCAACTCAGCTTATTTAAATAAAATTATACTTTAAAATTGAACTATTAATCTCTTACCATGATAATAGGTCACAGATTTTAGGGACTGTTTCCTTGGTTTGGGAATGCTGAAACCAAGAATTCAGATTCCATCTTTTTCTTTAATTGCTAATACAATTCTAATGCTGTTACAAATCTTACCATTGGCAAAGTGTCTTAAGTGCATGTGTTATTATGTGTTATCCAGTTGTCCTATAATATGAGCATAGAAGAACATTCATGCAATTTTGAGGTTAGGGTAGATATTTCAGTGTGGGTTTATCATGGTGTTAGAAGTTGAAATGAAAGCTAGTACTGTGACGGAATCTGTTATCAAAACCTGTGTGAGGCAATAAAAACCTAGAAGAGAATACACAAGCCTGGCTTAACTTTATTTTTCTGTTTTTAAAAGTGAAAGGGAACATCCTGCTGCAAGCTGGAGTTGTGACAAGAGGCATGAGATATAACATACATGAAAGGACTTGAAACATGTTGCGTTTAGATCTGGAGTCCTGAATAGGAGTAGTGATCAGTTGCAAAGTCTGGGTGTGGTTCAATTCCTTTTTTAAAATCCAGACATACTTAGGTCTAGCATTTTGTGTGAGTTTGCTATTTGAAATTTTATAAGACATTTGAAAAGAAATAAAGACCTAGCAAGGAGAGACAAAATAAGTTGCTTCAGAAAATATAGATTACAAAAAAGTGGGTCCAAAGTGTGACAGAGTCAGATCTGCTGCCAGAAGTGCAGAGAATACAGAAAGTATAGAGTGTACCTGTGGTAAGGCTGAAAATGCTCTGAAAAGAAAAGAAATATGTGGACATAAAGATGAGTTTGGCTGCCTTAAACTAGTATTCACTGTTTTCAAGCACATGATGTTCTTTCTGCCTTTTAGAAGTAACCATGTATCATAGTCCATATTTAAAAAAGCCCTGAAATATCTTTGTTCTCTGATGGTTCCTCAGGCATGTATCAAGATTTTCCTCTGTGAGCAAAACTAAACCCCTGTATAAATAATCTCATGGATATATTACAAAGTATTTTTATCTCATGAATTAAGTTTCTTAGATGATGATATGTTTACTTGGCCAGTCTTTCATTGGAGAAACATGCTTAATGCTTCTTCAGTTTGTTCCTCTATTCTGTCCCCAAATGGATGCACTTAATAGATCTTTAATTTTCTGGTAATCTAGGTATTATGCATGACTGTGTGGCCCTTTTCTGCTGAAGAGAAAGGACTGTTTAACTAGTAGGGGATAACAAAAGACAACACCCAAAAAATTTTATTAGAAAGCAATACCAGTTATTTTGTTACCACTGTCCCACAGTATCATCACAGTGCTTTAAGTATCACAGGCTTTGAGTACCTAGGTTTGCTAGAGCCATATGTTCATATCTCAGCAGGACTGTCTCATCTTTTCTTCCCTAGGAAGAAAAAACAACATGCCGCTGACTTTACTGGATGAGGATTTTGGATTTTGACACCTTAAGCTTGTGCCACTGAGTTTTTGAACATTCAGTGATATGTTGTTGAAGGCTGTTTGGATTATTTCTTACTTGATACTGTAATATAATAATATCAGCATGATTTGAAAACAGAAAATACATACTGACAGCTTGTCCAGGGCTTTTAACCTCTCAAATTTCAGCTGTTCATCTTGGAGAAACAAAAGACAGTCAGTAGCTACTGTGTGTGAGAAACCTCATTGATGAAAGAACTATGAAAGAAATGGTACTGTGGAAGCTCCCAGCTGAAATTCAGGAAGCACCTCACACATCTCAAAGACAGTCTTCTAGGTTAACTCAGATCTTTCACTGATTACTGAAATGTTAAGACTGCTAAGTTTGGATTGCACAAGAAAGCATTGGGCAGAGAGGGTTTGAGTAGCTGCAATCATGACACCTGCAGAAACAGCACCAGAGTTACCTCTTCACGATGCTACAGCCTGATTTGTCTCCATAAGAAATAGAGTCTGTTTATTGGGTTACAATGATATACTGACATGGAACTTTGTGACCTGAATTTCTCATTGCTACCAGACATTTTCTGTTGATTCAGTTTTCTAAAAATAGGCATCTGCTGACATTTAAGGGGCTTTAAGGTAGCTGAGATATTTGTATAGGCCTGATATATATGATAATGGGCTTAAGGGAGACCTCTGCCCTTCTGGAGCAACAGTTTAAGGAGAATTAGGATATCCTATAACCTCTCATTTGGTAGTGTATAATATGGATGAGCAACTGAATTACACCATTTGAGTGTGACTTAGCTGGAGAATAAAACAGCTAAATATAAGTAGGTATCTGAAATTCTAAATTATTCTAAGTTTCTGAGGACCTGCTATGTTTAGGAAAGATATAGTCAAATATGGTTTGTGGAGCCAGGAGAATTGTCAGTAAACATCTGGTTTAGGGTCAGCAGAATCACTGTCTAGGCTGCACTGACCAATTTGACCACATCTGTATTGACAGATTAATGGGATGTATTCCACGTTACAGTGAAGGAAAGAAATGAGGCAAGGGTTATTTCTACTTACTTGCACACTGAAAATGTAAAAAAAAAAAAAAAAAAAAAAAAAAAAAAAAGTGCATATTATAAAAAAATTAGAACAAGAGAATATAAACATGGCTATTCTGAACAAGTGCATCTCAAACAGTAACTTTCTCTTTCTTGTGAAAGATCTTTTCTTCACAGATTAATTTTGCCCTACCTATCTTATACGTATTCTTCATCCTGTTCCAGAATATGTTTTTAAAGTACTGGAAAGCTTTCATTCACTTTAACTAAGAGTATTAATATGTATAAGAACTCAAGACCACAAAATAATTGGATCCTCAGGTTATGCAAATAGTATAGCTTCAGTTAACTAAAGAAACAGCCCAAGCAACGTGCATCTTACAAGATTTCTGACTGTTACCACATGATGAAAAATCCACTTTCATTGCGATTGCAAGAAAATTTGAGAAATTATCGCTTAATTGAAATGGTAGATCATTAATGAGATTTGCTTGAATTCGAGGTATTTTTCTACAGATCCTAATCAGTAGTCATATTGGGGGAGACACCACTAGCCTGATGTTCAGTCTATACTATAGTCCGTGGTGCTGCTAAAGTCCCCTTCTCATGACTGAAGTGATAAATTCCTTCACTCCAGGCTGTATTCCTGGCAGACAGCCAGCATCAATCACATTTCAAGTGTAGATTAGATAGCTTCCTTCTAGGAAGGCCAGCATGAATCTTTGCTTTGTTGTCTCTTCCACTTGATTTTTTAATCACTAGGTTTTTTTACTATAAGAATGTTCTTTCTTTTGTACACAGGCCTTCTTATGCTAAATTGCAAGACTTAGGTTTCCTTGACTAGTGGGTGTGGCCGTGATTGGCCAAATTGGCTGAATTTCTTTTCTTAATGTGTGACACAGGACATTTGGAAGATCCAAGCAAAAACCCTCATTCTACATCATCCTGTGAGTACTTTGAAGGGGAACACACTGAAAACCTGTGGTGGGAGATTCAGACTCTTCCTAGATGTTGCTGGAATCATGGGATACTTCCTATTGAGGAAAACTTAGGAACTTGTTTCATCCAAAGCATATGATGATGCAATGGAAAATTTTGATTTAGTCTGTATAAAGAAGATTATGGATAAGCAGCAGCATCAGTGTTCAACCTGTCTGTTGTTCATTGAAGAGTGAAATATGCAGAGAACCAGGGGCAGCTGTTTATTACTTGGTGCTTGTACCATACTGACAAAACCCCAGCTTTTCTATATGTTACTTAATGAGGAAAAACAGTGGTACATTCATTTCTGCTGACAGGAACTCTTTTTCATAAGTAATCTCCACACTTCTAGAGCTTGAGCCAAAAGCACTTGCTTCCTATTTGGCTCTTGACAGAGCAGAGACCTGCATGAACTAGAACTCTCAATTTTAGCAGGACAAGAATTACTAACCTTTTTCTAGGGAAACAGGTTTTAGCATGATCTATTGGTTTTAGTCTTATTTCAGAAAGAGAAAGGTGAGAATTTTTCATGGGTTTCTCTGTATTCAGTTTCGCTATAAATAGGTTCATAAAGCTGATGATAGCACTGCTGCCAATGAGTGTGTTGGAACAAACACAGTCACCAAACTTGAAGCAGGAGGGCTCCATATTTGGGACTTGCCCCTGTCAATCACTTTTAATATCCTCTCAATACTTCCTGCTCCTCACTGTAATGCTCTTCTACTCAATTTTTCATTCTCCCAATACCTGAAGTTCATTGATGAGCCCTGTCACACATGAATATGGGCTCAGGTATCGGACACAATGGGAAGGGTAGTGCCGAGAAGAGGAACTGAACAGGGAGTCACAGTTGTGCTACTTCCCACGCTGCCAGCACGGTTGGAGAGAAGTGAGGGACAAGAGCAGATGGATGTATTTGGAGGAGGGCAGTGTGGAAGAGAGGTCAGGAGAGAGAGAAGGCAAAGCAAGGGACACAAAATTCAAACTGCCCTCCAGCAGTGAGTGTACAGTCTCACTCCAGCACAAGACTGACGTCTATCAAGTGTTCGTCTGGACTTGGCAGCTCTGTAAGTAGTGCTACAAATGGTGTCAGTAGCATTGCATCTTCATGCTAATGCTAGTGTTAGCTAGGACCCCCCCTTAGGACTGCTGCCCTGAAGCCGAAATAGAAAAAAGCCCTGATGCTTTCAGCTATTCCTGGAGTTCATGTCCTGCCTTAGCACATCCATTCTTTTGACCAGTGAGCTGTCACGTATGCATTAGAATAGCGCAGTGCCTGGGAGAGGGAGGAGGGACGGGAAAGTATCCCAGCATCCCATGACTGTGACTTTTGAAGAGATTTTTTTTTAATGTCAGTGGATAAGTTCTGGCAGATACCTGCTCAAGCCAGCCTTGGGCTTCCTGTTGTTTCCCTGACATTTTCATAGGCTCACTAGCAGGAGCTCTAAGGCTGTGCTTGTGAGAGAGTAACTCTTGGACAGTCCATTTTAAGTTAATGGGCATGCTCAGACTGCGGTTCTGACAGTGGAGTGGCTGGGTCAGAATCTGGAAGTTCTTGTAAATAATCGTCAAGAGCAGCTTGCATGTGGTTATCATATTTTTCCATTATAACCAAAAAAAGAAAGTAGTCTGATTTATGGCTGTATATTAATCTTGTAACAGACTGGCAGTTTGTAATGTATAGTGGAAAAGAGCATGTCCCCTAGAAGAACTTGAAAATTTTCGAATACATTGAGGACAAATCATTGTATCTGTTTGACGCACATATGACAAAGAGCTTGTTTAATCAGCTTTTGAAATTACTCTTGAATTTAATTAATTTGCTAGGATCTCTGTGGCAGTGTTTACGTGAGACATACTGTGAACACGTGCAGTATTTTTTTTCCTCAGTGTCACAGGGGTTTATCTATTATTTGTGAAATGCTTTGAGACTTGACACAACTGATGCAAAAAGGAATGTTGAGGTGTGATCAACTATCTTACACTGAAGAAGAGGGAAAGGATTTCATGAGCATTTTCATGCTGGGAGTTGAGACTTGACTGTCAAGATGAATGTTTGGGGTTTTTTTTAATATACCCTTAACATTTCATCAGTTTTTTTTTACAGATTCTGGATGTTGAATGCATCAACATTAGGCTATTTTTCTCTGTTACCCTTCACTGGTAACTTTTCTTCTTGGATTCACAGGGGTATGCAGGACATGGATAACACTGACAAATAATTTCTGGCAGATGATTTTATGCCTTGTTCTTAGATACTTCCAATAAAGGACATTTCAATATATTGATGGCTGTTCCAATGCTTAGCTCTCCTTTTAGCTAGACTTTTTCCTAATATATAGTCCCCTACTTCCTTGGTACAGATTAATCAGTTATTTAATGTGCTGTTCTTAAGAGAGCTAGGAAAGAATTCATCACTGTCTTTAGTCACTCAGTGTCTTATTTTCATTTGTGAGATTACACTTCACCTTCTTACATATAATCTGAACAGAATTTTCATTTATATTAAGCAAATACTTTGGAAAGCTGCAATGGAAATTGATGTGGGATGTTGAAAAGATGACTGCATTGACTATTAATAAGGATATATACAAAAACTAATTTAGGAATGAATTTATTGGCATAGTGAGATTTTATGTGATTTATTTGGCTAAGTGCACTTAGATTTTAGCCCTTCAGACTTTTGATTTTCCTAGACCACCATTGTCAGTTTTCTCTTTCCCTGCTTTGAAAGCTCTTGTGAGATGCTTGTACTGCCATTCTTCTGTGCTTTAAAACATTTACAATTAAAAATGGCACTGTCTTTCAGAAGTAAAATAGGTATGAAAATGGTATTCAGACCCTCCTCTCTTTCTCACGACACTTTCTTGACTAAAATTAAACTAGCTGATACATACATTTTTCTATCTCTTTAGGGACACTAGGTTCAGAATTGTTAAATTGTAGAATAGCAGTGAGTTTTTCAACAGCCTCACAAAGCAAAGGGACATGGCATAGCTCAGGGGAATGATAATTGCATAGACTTTTTAATCTTTTACACACTTGTTAAACTGATTACAACTAGATTAATAAGTAATCCAACCTGTCAGGTTTACCCAGCACTCAATTTCAAGCCATTTAGCATCTACAAGAAGATTTGGATTTTCTTATACTTTTTTTGGAATTGTCAGAGATGTCCATTGTATTGCTACTTCATTGGTTACATATACATGCACTTCCTGCCTGTATGAAATATTTAATCAATTTGACATTTAGCTTTATGTGAAAATGTATGCTGCTGGCATCCGTTTTTCCTAAATGTGTGTAGAAAGTGAATGAAATAAAATGCTTATGTTTGAGAAGGGAAAATTACAATGAAAGGTGATAAAAACTGAAAAAATCAAATCCACTTAACAAGAAAAAAGAATGTTTTTGTTCCAAATTGACCCAGCTCCAGTAGAGTGTGACAAAAATGCATTATTTTTGAAATGATGTTTGCTGCCTCAGTAGCTAACTCCTGTTCATCATAGTAGTTTAAGTCCTGATCTATACATTGATAGTGTTTGGGCATGGACTGATGACTTTTTCACCAAATCCATATGCAAGTAACTGGTAAGACTTGGAGGAAAAGCAATGCTGAATAATACAATCTGACTTGTGTCCTCGTCTTTATTGCCTGTGTGCAAACTGCCTGTGGTGGGTTGACCTTGGCTGGCTACCAGATGCCCACTCAGCTGCTCTCACTCCTCTCCAACAGAAGACGGGGAGAAAATAAGATTGGGAAAGTTTGTCGGTTGAGATAAAGCCAGGGACATCAGTTAGAGATTGCCATCACAGGCAAATAAGTCTTAATTTGGGGAAAATTTATTTGATTTATAGCTAATTAAAATAGATTTGGGTGTTAAGAAATAAAGATGGAGGTTAAAAAATCTTCCCATGCTTTACTTTTTCTTAGCCCAGCTTCGTTGCTTCATTCCTGACTCTTCTTCCTCCCCACCTCACATGGTGCAGGGGGTGTGGGGAATGGGGGTTTTTGGAGGGTCCAGCTCCTCTAGACTGCAACTTTCTCCTTATACTTTTTCCTTGCTCCTGCATGAGTCCATACCATGGGCTGCAGTCCTTTAGGATAAACCTCCTCCAGCATGGTCTCTCCACAGGTAGCAATACTCCTGGAAATACCAACCTGCCCTGGTCTGGGATTCTTCACATGCTGCAGTGTGAATATCTGCTCTGGTGTGATTCTCTCCATGAGCTCCAGGGAAATACCAACTCCATCATGATCACTTCCAAAACTCACAGGCTGCAGGAGAATATCTCCTGCAGCTCCTGAAACCCCTCTTTCTCCTTCACTGACCTTGGTGTTTTTAGGATTATTTCTCATGCTTTTTTCCTCATTCTTGAAAGTCTAGATGGTATTTTCCCTTTCTAAAGTATGTGTTCACAGAAGTGGTGCCAGCTTCACTGATGGGCTCAGCTGTGTTCTGTGGTTTGTCCATTGGAATCAGCAGGAACTGGCTGTGTCCAGAGCAGGGCAGCCCCAGGCCTTCCACAGAGACCACCACTGTAGCCACCCTGCTACCATCACCTTGCTACCCAAACAAAATACACTGTCCTTCAGACCACATAGCCAGGTACTTGTTTCTGTCAGGCACTAGCTGCATAGGTAAATGAAAGCAGTAATACTCTGGAAGTATGGACAGTAGAAACTGGAGAAGACTCCCACAAGATGTGCTCTTTGGAAAAAACTGCTTTCAGATAGGAGTGATACTGTCCTTTGGTGGAAGGTAAAATTCATTCTAATTACTTACTGCACAGGTGAGTTATTGTCTGCCACTAAAGAAGCTCTTTGGGAAGAGAGAAGAATCATGGGTTCTGCTTAGTTCTGCTGATCTACAGTGCCACCAGCATCACCACTGTGTGAATATTCTCATTGTTGGGAAGCTCTTTCTAAAGAGACTCCTTAACTCAGGTCATACTGATTTCTTAATTTCTACCATGTTTCAACTTAGGCTGTTTAAAATTTTTTTATATTAGTCTGAACTATAGTTTTCTAATGAAAAAGAATGAAAGACACATTATAAAACAGTGCCTTTTTGTTTTCTCATAACAACTGTGTTCCAGATCAATTAAGTAGTTGGGGTATTCCAAGACCTATTAATTAGTATGTTTCAATTACAACTGATGCAGCAGAATTATGTAGATTTTTGTGGAAGCCTAATGAGAATAATTATTTTGAGCACTGGATGGGAATATACGACAAATGATATAGAAACTGCAGAAACTGTGGACAAAACAATGGTCAGATATAATTCCCTCTGATACATATTGCTGACATTTCTCTCCCCAACAACAGAGAGAACTCAGTATTATGAACTTTATTTCACTAACATTACCCTATAACGGGAAGGAAACAGTGCCTTTATTCCTTATGCAGTTTGTGACCTAACAGACTCCTCCTTCCTTGCCACCCCACTTGGCAAAAGGGGCAATTGGGAGAAATCAGTGCTACTTCTGTTCTAACAGCACATCCAATCTGTTTTGTTTAATGTGTATTGCCCTTTCTGCCTTTACCTATCTTTCATACTCCATGGAATGCCTTGCTGCTGATGACTGCACTTGCAGCAGAGGGCTGAGATGTTGCTGAAGTCAGCAACACTAATGCTGCATTAGGGAATCCACTTCAGGGAAAACAGTGTTAGATTTAACCCATGGGGTGCTGCTGCAGTGAAAAGCTCTATGCTCAGAGGTATGCTGTGTTTTACTAACAAACAATATGTCAAGCTTTTCTTTCTTGAACAGTAAATGTGACAGTAATGCTTCTCACCTCAGTGGCAGCTCACAGAAAAATGCTGTACAGAGAGTAGGGTGAAATTCCCATTGTGAGGCAGGCTTGCGATGACTTTCACTGTTCAATTTGTGTGCCTTGGGGAGAGGCAAAGGGACCAAGGCCAAACTGGTGTGAAACATGACAGCACTGATAGCAGTTTTCTTGATCCATGACTATGAATCCCATGGTCCCCAGGCAGCAATTCTTATTATTCTTTTTCCTCAATCCAGAGCAACTGCCACAGGGATACTAGTGTTCTGTCCCATATGTAATCATAGCCTGCAGGCAGGATTTTTCTCCCATTTCTTGATCACAGCTGTAATGTCACCTGTTAATTAGCCCACATCATGCAAAGATGCTGCACAAACACAAAGGCAAACAAGATCATTGTCTACTGGGATTTTGTTCTAAAAGCCAGACTTTCTAAACCAGCATCAGATTTTTGGATGCTGAAAATTTATATAAGTTATAAAATTTATGAAAGTTATAAAAATTCAATGTTCATTGTGCTGGTTAAATGGATGCTCTCTACAAAGCTTGTTAAAAACCTCAACAAAAAGAGAGGAAGAATGGAGGGTGAGGGGGTGTGGAATAGCAAGCAAATCAGGTCATGGAAATGATTTGCCATATCCTCAAAAGGCAAAATTTTGATGGTTTGAGGATTTTTTGGTTACATATGGACAGAAACTTCAACATTTCATTAGTTCCACCTGCTTCCTGCTAGACCATCCAATTCCCTTCATTCACAGATCTGCATGCATTTTCTGTTTGTGACATATTCATGAGAAGTTCATAGAGGTGATAGCTTAATACACCAATTGCCTTCACTATTTCTCTAACATACCTCTTGTACTTGCTGTGACTTCCAGGCACAGCCCTGCTATCCTAACTCAAGCAGCCATTATCTGAAAGAACTTGATGAGTCTGTGGGAAGGATTTGATATTGCAAGCAAATGCTAGATACCCACATCCCCCAGGAGCTTCTGTTTGGAGATGAGCCAGAGCCTTGGAATGAAAGATTATATGTTATCCACTGGTGGGCTGCTCATTTTCCTGCTCTCCATACTTTTCAGTCAGTAAGCCTTTTAATGTTAACTTCAATGTGTGGCTATTTCAGAAGAGGGACTGGAGGGAGGAGAAAAACCTGTCCAGATAAACTGTAATAAATGACTCTAAAACAATTATGGCCAGTGAAGTCACTTCATTCCCCAGTCCTTTATGATCCATTCAAAAGCAGGTGGGTCCACCTGCTCTTGGTGGTCAGTTCAGGGAAGCTGTAGTGAACTTTAACACCTCACAGACATTTCCGAGCCTTTGTGCTTGAGGGCTCTGTCCTGCAATTTTATACACTTGATAAAATATCGTATTTCTAAATTACTTCAGGCAGGAATGCTGTCTTATTAGGTAGTGCTACAGGAATGATGTAGAAGCACCAATAACCCCAATGTAGGACCTTGTAAAAGCTGTAGGGAGGACTGTTTGCTCTTGAATTTTCTCAGTGAAGCTGGACTTGCATGATAAGATTACTTTATAATTCTAACTAAACTTCTAGTTTAATATAAACATAAGAAAGCCTTCATGGGAAATTTTGGATGCTTGACTATGAACATGTTTGAAGAATGCATGATTTCCTCTCTTTAAAGAAACCTCTTGTTGTATTAAGAGTATTTTGGGAAAAAAAACATTGGTACTTACCTTTAGATGGACATCAACAAACCTTTTTACTTGAGCTGAAAGTATTTTGTTTCCTTCCTTGGATGGAACCACTAAAATGAGAGATGAAATATCCAGTTTCATTTTTCATCAAGTCATGTTTCAAACTTAAAGCCCATTGCTGAGTTTATGAATGTGTAAGTGCATATGGCCTCTAAGTAATTCTGTGCTGAATCCTGTGAAAGCAGCATTTTTATTAGATGTGTCTATTATTCTCTCATTAAAATGTGCATACATTGCTGTGTGCCTGTGTAACACAGAAATGTGGAAGAAAATGAAGTACTAAATAAGACACTATTAAACCTGACATATTGTTTCACAGATAGAAATTGTGACAGCAGTAACACAGGGAAGGGTATGTTTATTTTAAATAATTGTATTTGGTTTAAACCGTTTAAGAAACCCTCCTCAAAACCAGGTTTCTTTGTATCTCCTATATTCTTAGTATATTGGGTAAGATAGTTGCCAGGATACAGGTCACTGTGGCAAAGCCTCATTTTGATGTTTTCATAGTCAAAAGTCAGTTGAACATTGCATTTTGGTTCTTACTTGAAACTGTCTTGAGGTGTTAATTCTTTGAACCTTTCTGTTTGGAGATTTTCGTTTTAAATTGGAACTATTTTCTAAATTTATAACAGGTTTTGCAGCTCACCTGGCTGCTGTAAGGCAGGGCCAACTATAGCCAAATATTTTTGGCAGAAACAAGTCTGACCTGTTCTTATAAATACTAATCTCCAAAAGAAGAGCATGCCTGCAGTAAGAAAGGGCAATATTTAGCCTGAAGCAATATCTTATGGTGCATTATTTCAATAGGTTCACTATTTTACTACATAGTTTTGTTTTAGAGTAGAATATTTCAGTTGGAAGGAAGCTACAACTAGTCCAGCTGCCAACTGCTTCATTTGGGTTAATGATCATAGAATCATAGAACAGTTTGGGCTGGAAGGGACCTTAAGGATCATCTAGTTCCAACCCTCCTGTTGTGGGTAGGGACACCTTCCACTAGCAAGGTTGCTCAAAGCCCCATCCAAACTGGCCTTGAAAATTTCCAGGGATGGAACATCCACCTCTTCTTTGGATAACCTGTTTCAGTGCCTCACAATCCCCACAGTAAAACTTTCTTCCTAATATCTAGTCTAAACCTACCTTCTTTCAGTTTAAAGCCATTCCCTCTTGTCCTGTCACTACATGCCCTTGTAAAAAGTCCCTCTCTTAAGCTCCCTTCATATACTGAGAGGCCACAGTTAGGTTACCCCAAACCTTTCTCTCTTCCAGACTGAAGGAACCCGATTCTCTCAGTCTTTCTTCATAGGAAAGGTGCTCCATCACTCTAATCATCTTGGAGACCCTCCTCTGGACTCACTCCAACAGGTCCATGTCCTTCCTGTGCTGAGGACCCCAGAGCTGATGCAGCACTGCAGGTGGGGTCTCAGCAGAGCAGAGCAGAGGGGCAGAATCTCCCCCTGGCCTTGCTTCCCACGCTGCTTTGGATGCAGCCCAGGACATGTTTGGCTTTTTGGGCTGTGAGTGCACACTGCTAAGTCATGTCCAACCTCTCATCTACCAACACCCCAAGTCCTTCTCAGCAGGGCTGCTCTGATCTGTTTATCCTCCAGCCTGTGTTGATATCAGGGATTGTCCCAACCCGGGTGCAGCACCTTGCTCTTGGTCTTGTTAAACCTCATGAGATTCCCATGCACTCACTTCTTGAGCTTGTCCAGGTCCCTCTGAGGTCCTTTCTGAGGTTCAGTTCTAGCTTTGCCTTGGCCTTCCTTACCTCATCTCTTCATCTCTATACTCTTCCCAGGTTACCTGTCTTTGTCTTCACCATCTATGCATTTGTCTCTTTACCTTTAGTTCAACCAGCAGTTCCCTACTCAGCCTCAGCTATACCTGTCTCTTACCTTCCTTGTCCAATATCTTGCTTTTGGGGATTGCCAAGCTGCCTTCCAAGGGGAACACCCCATTATTCCTTTTAGGTATTTCCCTGGTGTTTCTCTGTGGCTTCTGTAAGGACTCCCAGGCTCATCTCCCTAAGACTGCAGGTGTGGTCCAGTGTGGCTAGCACAGTTCAGAGTTACTGCAAAGAACCCTTGCTAGCACCCTGTGTCTATCTCTCTATTTTCATATTTTCTCACATTTTGCCAGGGACAACCCTGATATTGTTCCTCTACTCCCTCACATCTAGTTCAGAGCTCTGCCAGTGAGCCTGAGCAAAGACTCTCTTCCACCACTGAGAAGGGTGAATCCTGTCTGATGCCAGCATGCCTGGTGCTGTGTAGAACCATTCCATTGTCAAATCCCCCAAATTTTTATGGTGACACCAGCTGTGGAGCCATAGATTCAGTTTGTCCATTTTTTCCCAGGTTGCCGCCTTAATCTGTAACTATAGAGGAGAATATAACCCGTACCCCAGATTCCCTTACCTGACGGCCCTGAGGTCCTATCTGATTGCCTTTGGACTATGTGCTGCCATTTCCTCAGCCCCTTACGTGGCAGATCAGGAATGGGCAGCAGTCTGAGGGCCATGCTAGGCTGGGAGGTGTCTCGGTGATGTCTGTGCCCCAGGCCCCAGGAGGCAGCACACCCTGCTATGGGCTGGGCCTGCTCAGCACACTGGGCCTGCTCAGCACGCTGGGCCCTCTGCTCCCTGTAGGAGGGAATTGCCTACAGTGATAAGCAGTTAGGTTTTGCTCTGTCATCTTTATGGTGCGTGAGAGTTTTGCTTCCTTAAATCTCATCAATATTAGCAGAAATCTGAGGTATTTCAGCTCCTCACACATCATTGGGAGCCCTGGCTGTGCTGTTCACCAACGCAGGTAATGTGGTGATCCCGGATGTGAGCACTGTACAGATCCTGACACTGCAAATTCATTTGTAATGTTAATATCTTCAGTTGCTTCATTTTGAAGGTTATCCAAACAATTAGGAACTTAACCTTTCTTTGCTCTCTGACATCCTTTTACTGGGATAAGGCCTGTTTTGAAACACTGGAGTGTTCTTTTGAGGGTTCCTGTACCTCTGAGAGTAGCTGCCAGCTAATATAGTGCATGCATGTGAATGGATATCTATCATTGCTTTCACTGAGGCAGGTTAAGTCTTCTTCAATGTGATTTAACAAACACATATGGATGAGACTCTGTTTGGGGAAAAGCCTGTTCTGACAGCAGCCTATTTTGAAAAAACATAAATAAATGAAGTAGGGATTGTTCTGCATTTATTGAAAACATGTCCTCTTCTCTTTTGCTCCATGTATGTCCTCAACTATGGTCTAAACCATCTCTACAAATGCAAGAATTTATGTAGTCCTTTATTTTTTTAAACTCTATACCCTTGCACACTATTGAATTGCCAATGTAGTCCATCCTTTGATTTTAGTAAAACTACTTGTTAAACTGCTAGAAGTTTATGTAGCTCTTATGTTCAGACATGGACTATTCCAGGTTATTTGTGCTAGAAAAGTAAGTGCTGTTTTCTCTTTGCAGTTGATGAAACCATGTTTAAAGGCAAATGGCAGCACTTTTGTAACAGTACAGGTTCGCAGAGACAGCGATCCTATTAGAAATCAGGATTTCTGACTTCTTACCACGTGCTTAAGTCACTAACCCCACTGTCTTGTTGTAAAGAGTGGGATAGCTCCTACATGGACTAGCTACACTGTTTTTCCAATACCTAACTCCTGCTTAAAATCTCTGCAGTATGGATTGCAGTTGGGCCTTGTGCATCAGCTTTGTAAGAAGATAATTTCTGTTATAAGTTGCTTAACTAGCTGCTTAATAGTCTACCTGTGAATTTATTTATGTAATATAAAATACTTTAGGATCAACAGTTCTACGTTCACTTAGGGTAGCTATTACTAATAGCAGAAAATGAAAGACTAAGACAGTTCTCTTCTTTTTAGGGATAAGTAAGCTGAACACAGTAATCCACTAAGCTGTTTAAGTGACAAAATATTTATAAGAATGTTTTACGTTCTCTACCATGAACTTCCCGTCTTGTTCTTAAATCAGTACAACACATTTTCCTTAGAAGACAGAATCAAACAGGCCATGATTTTACTGTAAGGTTCTTACTAACTCTTCACCAGAAACATTATTTGAATAACAAACAACATTCATACCAGCAGAGAGGAAAAGAAATCTCACAAACACTGTTTTAATGATACCAGCTCTTTACTTCCATCTTCTTGACTTTCATTTGTGGGATATCCATGGCAGGCATTGCTTTCCACTGAGAGGCTCACCCAGTCTACACTGGACTATGCCAGTCGTGGTAAGGTGGATACCTCTTTCAAAAAATCGTAGTATTCTCTCACGTGAATTCTGCTCTCTTACCATGTGAGCCATGGATCCTGATACTGAGTAATCACAAGTGTGCAAAATCAGTACTCAGGCTTTCAGATTTTGTGTTGGTTCACAATATACACAGTATCTATGGGCTCTAACTAATGCAAATTGATTGAATTCCATGGAATCCATGGAAGTTATGTTACACTGAATTACATCAGTTGAGCCCCTTTTGTGAGTACTCAAATTTAGTTCAGTAAGGAGATGCTGTGACTCAGGTTTAAGTTATTTACCTATAGAGAAGGGGAGATTCTAACTGCTTCATGCAACCTGCATATTTTATGTTTCTTCTGAATATTTTTCTGGTGCTTCCTGCCAAAACTCACTGTATTTATTATAATAATACTTTCAGGAGACTTAGAGAATAAATATACTGGTATCTGACAAAAAACTGTGACTTCTTTCTAATACTGTCACTCTTCTTCTTATTGTCACTTAAAGTTCCTAATATTCACATGAAATATATCTAGAGGTAAGAGAAAATATCCTTTTAAATTTGATGTCACTCCATCCTGGCTAAAAGGTATTGGGAACCATAGTGATCTTTTGATGGTCAAACTGAGCAGCTGTGCCACAGGTGTTGCAAACCTGAGATACACAAAAAAGCAATCAACCACAAAGACTTTTCTTCTGATCCTGGATCCTTTCTAATCTATTTGGTATCTGGAATCTCTAAATCATACATTAAATATTAACTGTAAGTGTAAAGCAACTATGGATTTCTGTAGTTTATTGATTATCAAGTAAGCTGGAAGCTCTACATTCCATGCAATGCTTCAGAGATGTATTGCTTGTAGGAAAACGTGACTGTTGTAAATGCCTGAGTTCTAAAATTATTCAGTATCATAAAATGGTTTCTATTGGGAAAGAGTTGCAGCCCATTTCAGACTCAAGGTATAATCATGTTGTATGTTTAAATTGCAGAGAATGGGGTTATGATGTCCCTCTGATGGGATGTTGTAAATCTTTCTGCTTCAATTTCTAAGTGAAACAGCAAAGACACATTGTGAGTAAATTCAGAGAATGCACCTAAAATCACTGTATTTTAAATGTAATCTGATTTAGGTCTGATATGCAATAAATTAATCTGATTTCAAAGAAATTACAGGCCAGGGACAGCTGCACCATGGTAAGATTACACAGGAATTTGGTTTAAAATGAATCCAGCATCTTCAAAGTATGCATGTGGTACCATTATACCAGTGGATGCTGAGGAACTCGGCCTCATTCTGCCATTGGTAACACTAGCAGCAGAGAGTGGGGAAGTGTGATGATAAGATACCTGAATTACTTGGAGGCGACCCATCTTTGATTTAGATATGTTGGTAGCTTGACCCAGTGGTTAGGCTATTAAGTCCAATTGGAGGTCAGGACTTGTTAGGTCTAATGTATTGCTAAGGTCATCCGGGCTAAACAGTGTCTCTGTCCCAAGGTGAGAGGTCCACGGTTGTGCTTGGCATGTAACTTTGATCTCAGACATCTGGTGTACTCTGGCTGACACATGACTTATGTTGAAATTTGTGAAGCTTCCAGGCTTTAAGAATGTTTTCACTAGTGATGGTTTTGTGAATCCAAAGTATTGTATGGGCCAGTGTATGTTAGCGAGCCAAATAACACTTTGATTTGCAAAGCATTTTCTGTTTCTGTCAACACTAGGTCAGGTAGTGATCAGTGATAATTAACAGTTCAATTTTGTAGCACTATTAATACTATTAGTATTATGATTTAAGGACATAAATCACTTCCAGGGTCCTTCACCAAATACGACCATGTGTAATTTATATCCTAACTTGTCAAAATTTTCATGTTCATTTTGCATAAGTGGTTTTCTGCATATTTCTGAAATTTTTGCACATGTAACTGGCCTGTCCAGTTCTAGAGGTAATTGGTGAAATTCGAGAGGTAATGGGAAAAGCAAACCCTTGAGGTGTCCATTGTATATGAATGGACAAAGCAGACATGGAACCTTCCAGATGAGAAGAATCACATCTATGTGAAGAACATGGTTTATTTGAGAGTCTTGAAAATGTTATTGAGGAAAGTTTTATATGAAAATCAAGGTCATACTGTAAGGGATTTGATTTTTAATAAGGTTTTTTACTTTGTGTTTCAGTGGCTGTTCCCTCACCGGTGCCAGCTTGTGAGCCTGAGCCCAAAACTAACGGGCATTACCCATCTCCACAACTCTCCGTTTCCTCCCGAGCCACTGTTGTTGCTGCCATGGAAGCCCCTTCTCAAGGTCGGCAGAAAGTCATGAATTGGAGAACAGTGGTGGCCATCTTTATCGTGGTGGTAGTTTACCTGGTGGCAGGAGGACTCGTCTTCCGTGCCCTGGAGCATTCCTTTGAAAGCAGGCAGAAGAACTTAATCGCGTCAGAGAAGTCTGACTTTCTTCGGGAGCATGTTTGTGTAACTGAGCTAGAGCTGGAGACACTGATTCAGGTAAGCCATGTGAAGAAGACAGAACTTCTTGGAAGTTAGGAGAAACAGCTTGGTGGTTCATTGTTCAGCTGAGCTGGTGAGGAGCAAAATGGTTGACAGAGGCTTTGGAATGGGCAGTGTGAAGAACAGGCTCTTGCCCTGTCATTTTAAGGTCTGAGAAGCAGAAACTATGTCTGCAAAATATTGTAAATGTAGAACCATAGAATCATAGAATAAGTTGTAAGGGACCCATCAGGATTGTCAAGTCCAACTCCTGACCCTATGCAGGACACCCTAAGAGTCACACCATGTGCCTGAGAGCATTATCCAAATGCTTCTTGGACTCTGTCAGGCTTGGTCCTGTGGTCACTTCTCTGGGAGCCTGTCCAAGAGTCCAATGACCCTCTGGGTGAAAAGCTTTCTCCTAGATATCTAACCTAGACCTCTCCTGATTCAGCTTCAGGCCGTTTCCTTGAGTCCTGTCACTGGTCATGAGAATGAAGAGATGGGTACTTGTATTCACTAGAATAATGAAAGATGTGTGCAAAGAAAAGCAGAACTTTATATCTGGAAGAAATTTTTGTGAGAGGTGACAGATTTGCAAGACATTTGCCCTTATCACTACAGATTTTCAAGAGGTTCTAATTTCTTAAGTCTTTCTTCAAAATTAAAAACAACAACCAGGAGGGCACACAGAACATGATAGGTGGGATTTTTAAAATACTCAGCCAAGAATTCTGAACTTACTGGTATATTAACTTACAAGTTTACTGTTATAATTTTTAAATAAATGAAGGAGAATGAAATATACAATTAAAAATAGAAAGTAATTGTAATTTAAAAGCTTTGGAATTTTTAGTCTGATCTAGTATGCAAAGTTTTAGAATCAATTTTGAAGGAAATGATTATCAAGTATGCAAGGGTAAGTGGAAAATGTAATAACATGCAAGAAAGGTCTGTCAAGGATAGATTTATCTCTCATTGATTAAAACTCTAGACAAGGAAAGTGTTATGGATGTTACAAGACTTTGGTAGAGTACCTTCTGGGATCCCATGTAGAAGCCTATCAGTTAGCCTGGAGAAAACAAAGATTATATAAGAAATGTGACATACCTAAGGAATATATTCCAAAGTGAAACTTCAGCCTCATATTTCAGATCTGAATTTGTGTCAGCCTTCCAAGAGCACAGTGTTTCCTTCTGGGATGTTGCACCAGAGCTCTGTTGTGATTTCAGGCTATTTGAAAGAACACGGAGCTATTCCCTGGATTCTTGTATCCAACTACTTAGCTATGTCAAAAAACCCTTTCTAAAAGTGAATTAGATTTATAAGCTTATTTCTTTTAATAAGTTGTTCCAATATCTCATTGATGTGATAGGAAAGGTCTTCTCCTACTTTTCAGCCTAAACTTTGCAAATAAATGTGGTCTCTCCCTGCTTGTGCTCTGTGTTCACAGAAGACAGGTCAGTTCTGAGTCAAAAACTGTGTAGCTGTACCTATACTTTTGGGCAGCCTGGTGCTATAGCTAAGAAGCCAAATCTACTTTAGCAGGAAGTAGTATTGCACTGGTGAGACTATACAGGTTTTGGATTAGGGATGACTTGGATCACATCCTTGATCTGGCTGCAAAAGACTGAACATGTTAGGCTGGTAGGGTCCAGGGATATTGGTTCAGATGTGTTTCTCTTGGCAGTGTTGCAGAGGTGTATTTTCCTTTATTCCTTAGAAATAGTGATTAAAGGATGTTTTGAAAAAACTAAAAGCAAGTTTTTATTCCCTTGGTGGGGTTGTCACCAGTAAAAGATATACAAAAATATTTCCAAGCAGAAAGCAGAACTCATACAAGGTACAGCAAGCCAAGCACCTCAGCAGATTGTGGAGTCCTGCATGCTAACTGCAGTAGTAAGATTTCTAAACAGCTCTTATTCTCTAACCTAAGCTATGTACCTACACTGATTCTTTATTTTACAGAATATCTTTCCTTCTTTCACCTCAAAAGTGGTGACACTTTAGACAGACATATTGTGTCATTAAAAGACAGATATTCTGGACTAACCTTATAAACTTCTGTGATTTCAGTTGTCCTTAGGCATTACACTAGGTAACTGGAAGTCATTGTACAAAAGTAAATGAAAATGGGTTTAGCAACTTAGGGTGCAAAATGTCTTAAGGCCAAGTAATATGAAATATTGAAACAGATTTGTCAATAGAGAACAAGTTTCTTTGGATTCTTCTGTATGTCTGAGGGGTGAAATTGGCTCCAGGAATGTAGTTGGGCATGCTGATACAGAAAACTCTGATTGTAACTGACTTGCACAGAAGAAAAGTGAACTTGCTTGAAGATAATGTCAGAGAGTTAACGTTGTGCTTCCAGGACTTCATGTCTACAATCTCAGAAGCAACATCCCCCTGACTGACACAATGCATTTCTGCATTGCACCAAATGCTGTGTCTGCCTTTACAGCTGTGAGTTCAGACTGATGTGGCCCCTCCATGGATCCTGACAGCTATGCTGTGTGCAGTCTACCGTTAAGGGAACGATTCATAATTAATGTTATTTGACTACCTGAAAGCCCTTAGATGAACATAGATCATACTCTCCAGTATGACTGTGTTGATTCACCTCTGTGCTTTGGAGAACATGGAAAAATACAAAAAGGGAGACCTTAGAACTAACTCGTATTATTTTACTTGTGGGGTTGGGTGTGGAACAATCTTTTAAGAAGAGCAAAGAAGTATCATGGTGCTTACAAGATTAATGATGGAGAAATTTATACCTTTCCCTAAACATGAATCTTTCAATGGATTCTGCTTTGGAAAACCTGTAAGGAAGATGTACAGCACTGTATGAGGAAGCTGTTAAAATTTAGTGGGGATGACATATCCTTTCCATCTTTATCTCAAAAAACCCATTGCCAATATTAACACTGGTAGCACAAATGTGAATTTGAGTCCAGTGTTGCAAGTTCCTTCATACTT
Organism: Acanthornis magna; assembly: GCA_036785705.1. NCBI lineage: Eukaryota > Metazoa > Chordata > Aves > Passeriformes > Acanthizidae > Acanthornis > Acanthornis magna. The sequence goes on from JAWUZG010000016.1 coordinate 10,185,131, forward strand.
GCAGAAGTAATACAATGATGAAAACAGTGCAAATTCTTAGGAAGATTCAAAATATTTTAAATTTGTATTTGTCTCTTAGATTTTGGTTCAGGTCTGTCTAATACTAACACAATGACAGATAATTTTTTCATAACAATGCTGATGCCACTATTTCACAGTGCAGTTCTGGTTTTCTAAAGCCACCTGAAGTGGAAGTTCTTAAATGCAAATTTTTAAAGCTCATTTCTGCATCTGAAGATATTTGTTGCAGTGAAGCCAGTACACTGTTTAAGGCCGTAGGTGATCTATGGCTTGGTAAAATAGTGAATACCAGATTAAGAAAATGACAAAATTGGGTGTTCTATCTCAACACTTTTGAGTTTTCAGAGTTAGAGAAAAATGAAACCTAGAACATGCTAAAAGACAATGAAACTTCACGTGCTTCAAGTACATTTAACTGCATTTTACCTGTTAGATCAAATAGCAGAAGATGGCAGGATGCAGGTGACTGGACATAGAGTTGAAAAGAAAAATAACATTCATAGATACATCTGCTAACAAACCATAAATTTTTTTTTGTTGTTGTTTTTGTTTTTTGTTTTTACATGTAATAAAATAAGCTTATTAGTAGATGGGGTCCAAACCAAGTCATCCTGCCTTTGTAATAATGCCCACAGAGAGTGCATAATGGGGAGGTTACACCTCTGAGAAATCAGATTTTATCTGTCCTTAGGACATGCAGGAAGACCATCCTTGTGTTTTGACAAAGTAATTCCTAAAAACCTGTAAGGGCATTCATACTCTGTTTCTATATATCCTGTGCACTGTATATGAGTAACAACTTCCATAATGAGTCCTGCTTTCATAATGAACCCTGCAAAATTATGTAAGATAGAGTGGCTTGCAACTTAAGAAATTATTTATGTTATTGTCGGGCTGCTTTTTCCTTGTCCATCAGGGTTTAATTTAGGAGTGTGAGTGATTATAGTGTATATTAAAAAAAAATCACCCACCTAGGAACTAAGTCATATTATCAATGTCCACTAATGACTACAGCAACTCATTAGAGCTAGACTGCAAGCTATAACGGAAGCAGAGCTGGAAATAAGGTAGTCAGGTTTTAAAGGCAAATTATGTTAGTAAGAATTCATATTTTGGATAGGCCCTTTGAATTAGTGTTCTGAACCAGTTTTGCCCTGAAGGTAAGTCAGAAAGGGAGCATCCTGCGGAAGTGTTTCATTTTGCTGCTGCTCGCTTGGTTCATTAGTGTCATAAGCCAGCTTCTCTTTCCAGGCTGTTTCCATGTAAAATGAAAAGAATTTTCATGTGCTAGAAGAAAAGTCTAAATAGAGCAGGAAAAAAATAGTACTTTGAATTAACTATGGAGGAGACTTTCATGTTGCTGCAGACAAGAAAAGACTGAAGAGTGGTAAATATCTGATTATTGGACCTTCTGCCTTTGCCTCTGGAGGTTGTCTTGTCCCAGCTTCCCTTCTGCCCCATATTTATTTTACCCTATTCCTCCTAATAGGATATGAAAAAAGGATTCAGATGGTCCTGCCCTAATTGGTGCAGGCATCCTAGTGTGTAACTTCAATCCAGAGCTACTCCAGTTCTGTAGGAGACACACTGAGCCTAGGATGCTGCACAAGTCTGCAGCTGTCCTGTAGCTGTGCTGCTTCCAGAACCTAGCTGGCATACTTGCAGGGAGCTAAGCCTTTTGGACTTAGATCTTTGTGCATATCCCTTGTTGAATGCTGTAAGTCTGCCCTCAGACAGAGTGCATGCATGACAATCAAATCACTCTAAGTGTAGGTAGATCACTCTCTGGCTCATTGTCACCAGAAGTCCTTTATGGGATAGGCAGAAATATTTAAGGAATGGACTTTGAAAGCTTGTTACTTTTGATTTAACCTGAAAAAAAATTACAGGCTGTGGTCCTTAGATAATGCTGCTGTGGAAAAGTGAATAAATGGGAATTTATAATGAGGATCCCTAATGACTGTATAAGGGGTGGTGAGAATAAGTAGAGAGGTAGGGAGTATAGAAAAAAGTTATTAAAGCATAAGTTATTAAAAGCTGCTTGCTAATGAGAAGCATCCTAATAATCCTAATAGACAAACATCAGAGCGTAAAAGGCAATTGAAACAACTTTTGTATACTTGATAGGAATCTGCTTGGAAAAAGAGTTGTAGAGGAAGATAATAATTATTGGATTAGCATGATCTGTGGAGAGGAATTAATAGAACTAGGCAAAAAAACGACAAGAATTTTCTTTTCTTATCAAATTCCTATCCTTGATTACACTTAGGGTAGGTACATCTTTGACTGTCTCAGCACTCCAGAGGGATATTACACTTGCCCTTGAAAAAGATTTGTCTTCTTCATGCTTGGGATCTTACTGGAGAAATTACAGAAACATGAACAAATGAACCAGATAAAAACCTTTCTTCAAAGAGAAACCACAACCAGTCTGTTTTATTCCTCTCCACATCAGCTGCACTGGCTCCCAGCTATCTTGTTGCTTGTGGGCATAACTCTAGATTTTTTCTTGATATAAGCATCTTATTTAGTGATCTAAATAAATACGTAAGACTGTACCTCATACACTAGTGAAAGCTAGCATATACTCACTCACAGCCCAGGGAGGATCAGATGTGTGAATATCCAGGCACAGTGAGGACCACCTGCACCCCAGGGGACAGGAACTTGCAGCTGTGGCCCCCAGCACTGCCAGCCAGGGAGGATGGCTGGTTGCGGGCAGCCGGGGCATCGCCTAGCCCAGACTGTCAGGGTCCTCCAGCTGATGAGTTGAGGCTGGGCTGTGACTTCAGCCCAAAGGTCAGACCCCAGCTTGAGAGGGCCTGTAGCTGGGCAGGACAGAGCTGGGCCAAGCTGGAACCCAACACTTGTAGGGTAGTGCTGGGGCAGGGATGGTGAAACGCCAGTAGTTTCTGTTTGGTTAGGGGAGTATCATTGCATTTATCCATAGAGATGAGATACTGTTGTGTTCTTGTGCTGTGGGGGAGAACCCTTGACACCTGGTGAGACAAGTTAGTGTACCTTTCTCTGGACTTCAAGTCCCATATATTAACAGCTAGGCAGACCAGAGTGGGGCCATCCCTCATAATATTTAAATATTGCTGCCTGAATATCAGCAAATGAAATTGATGAATTGTATTTCAGACTGAGCTGGAGTTTGATTGCATTCTGTTTGGGAATACAGGATTCAATTGTCCCAGTATCATCACAAATGCTGGATTTCTGCTGAGGGGTTTATCTTTGGTCCCATGCAGACCATATCACCAGACCATGTCTTTTTTGTTACAGAAGGACTGTAGTGTGCTGATACAAAAGGGGCTGACAGTAAAATACACATCTATGCAATGATAGGGAATCAAGCTGAAAGTTGTGATCAGAAATACATGTTTTTGTAAACGAATAACGTTGAGCATTTGTATTTACTTTGTAGTTTTGTCATTCCCTTCACTCCTCCCTGCCTGTTGGCTTCAGCATACATCCATTACTTGAACATCAAGAAAGACAGTTTCAGCCCTTTGAGGTACTTCAAGTTGTTGCCCTCCCTGAATGGGTGGTATTTCAAGAGAAAAAATTCCCTAGGTTGGTAGTTATTCATTAAAGTAGATTGCTCTTTCTATTAATAAAGTATACTGAAAAAATATTGTGTACTTGTATACTGTGCTTGTAGCTTCTCTTGAGAAGGAAAAAGGGATCAGGAAAGGAGTAAGTGTGGAACAGTTTTGGATACTTTCATGACCTTTTATTTTCAATGATACTTCAACTATAAAAGTAGCTGAAACTATTAGTTTTAAATGTCTTAAATGTGTAAGGTTTGTTAACAGAGTGTTTAGCACTCTGGTAATTAGTTTTTTCCCTACTCCGAGATAATCTGAGGATTGTGGTTGTTCAGGTTGTTGCTGCAAAGCCTATCTGAAGTTTCAGATGGGAAACTTGTAACTTTTGTGGTCTCTGCGAACTGGGAGAGTCTTGCCAGTGATAGTGTCCTTGTTTGAGTTTTGTGTAAGTTTTCATCCAGCAGGATATTTCTGTGTAGGTGGAACTATGCTGGTAGTAGTAAGGCATCCTTTTCTCATGCATGAGCTGAAATTGGTTATTTAAGTGCTGTTAGGTGCAGGCTGCTTTTGTCTTGCTGCTCTCTTTTTGTCCTCCATCGCTGTTTGCAAAATACTGTGCATTAGAAGATAGCATTGGAATAGTTGGATATTTATAAATGAATGACGTCAGTGAAGCTTTAAAGAAAAAGTAAATTTGCTCTGGATGACAAGGGAGCCTGAGAATCTCACAACTATCTAAGGCAACAGAACGCTCCTTCACTTCAGGGGTTAGTGCTTGGCCCTAAAGGACTTGCTAAACTGTGTAAACTCAAGTGTGATTTAAGTGTAATTAGCCTGCTGACATTCACACACTCAAGGGGAGGGCAGACAGCATTCCTTGGCAGAAGTAATGTGTCAGGGTAGCTGACTGTGTGTCATGGCCTATTTAAATGGGGAGCCTGTCTGTTATGCTGATTTATGCTGTTCTGCATAAACTAACAAATGATCTCTGCTTTCACACCACCTGCAATATGCCAGCAACTGGTACAGAAGCCCTTTCAAAGGGTTTGGTCCAAAATGCTTCCTTTTTCTATATCCCTATTTCTTGAGATATGGATATGTGCTGAGGAACCCTGGCTTTATGCCCACATGAAATGCAACCAGTTCAGCCTGGAACTTGCTTGTGTTATAGTTTCACAGTCAGCTTGGCCTGGCACGTAGCAGCTTTACTTTTAAAAAAGGCTGTCCCATACTGATCTCTTTAGATACAGCTGTCTCTGTTCTTGCCCATGCACCTCTCCTCCCACTCCTTTCCCTTTTTGTGAGGCAATGTGATAAATAACTAAAAGCTAGGAAGCAGATTAACTGAAACTAGCCTAAGCTAAAAAAGCAGCAGAGGAACATTTATGACCATGAAGTCGGTTGGAAATACAGGCAAAAAATGAGTGAGAAAAAGAGCAAAATCGAAGTGGAAGAAAAAATGTGGTAAATAAGGCAATGGTGGAAAGACATTAATGTGGAAAAAAGTGTATCATGAAGGCTCAGGAGCAAAGCAGTGTTAAATGGATGTATTTAAAAGTCAGTGCTAAATCCACAAGAGAATGTGAGGTTATAGAGAAGATCAAGAGAGAGAGCTCATAGACATGAACAGGTAAGAAATGGGGCTATGGTAAAATAGAAAGGCTAACCATGCTTTGCACATGGACTGTATAGGAAAGGTGAAACAGAAAACCATAGTGACAATTCATAGATCTTAAGTCAGAGGGAAATGGAATAAAGAAATGGAATAAGAAAAATCAAAACAAACCTGTATTGATAGGTGGGAGGTCTGTGTTGAACAAAGTCAAAGAGGATGCAAGAAGCAGCACTTTGCTTTGTTTGTTAAGCCCAGCAATAAGTTCACTGAAACTACCAAGGCTAAAGACTGGTAGCAATATTTAGGAGGAGGAGCAAATACCAGGGTGAGAGGGAAGGAGAAGATCTGGCAGTAGTGGGAGTAGCTGATAATAGCAACATGAAGTGAGGTTGGAGCAGAATGGGAGAAAGGCAAAGAGCTGGAAATGTTAAGAGGCAGAAAGAGAGAAGCTTGGTTCCTTTGCAGTGGTTTTATGGATATTAAACTCAGCTGGGAACATTTGGAAAGGAGGAAGGCAGTCATTTCATCTGCTGTTCTACAGTGAGGTCTGAATACTCTATGATGAAGAATAGCTTCCATGAGATCTAAAAGCAACTTGTAAATATGTGCTGAAGGGCATCTCAAAAGTGAACTTAGAGGAATTCAGGTGAATATGTCAGATGCTGATGAGAGATTTATTTCTGTGCATTGCAGGCTGATGTATTTAACTCTATTTTCATTTGGACTGTGAGGCTACAATGAAAAGTAAATGTGTATGTCCCCATGATATAATATGGTGCATTTTTAGAAATTCCCAACATTCAGGAGGCTGGTATGTCTGCCTGGTTTGATTCAGTGCTATGTGAAACACAGGACATTGACCTGTGTAGGAAGCAGTATAGCTACCTCAGCTTCTGTCCAGGATATAGTTCATTCAAGCACTGTCTGGGAGTCTCTGTATCATGCTGTATTTGTATTTGATCTCATTGGACAAGAGATCATGTGCAGTGTGGCAATGGGAACTTCAAGCTGATCACAAAGTTTTTTCATGATGTTTCCATAAATATCGTATTTGTTCATTTAAATTAAGGTATATATATGCCATATTTTTTCTTTAGTTAGCATGAAATATAAAGTACTTAATCATTACTAATTGTCAGGGAATTTAAATGCTTAGCTGACTAGCTTCAGTTGACTTCACAAACATTATTTGTATTTACCACCTTTCTAGCTGCTTCTAACATGAGCTGTTCCCATTGATGAATTTTTCCTTTCGCAGTAGTTGTTACAAGAATGGTATTTATGGATGAATTTGTGGTGTTGGTCCTCTACTTCTCAATTGCTTTGTATCTTTTGTCATTTGCTTATGCATTGTATCTTTCTTCCACCTTAATGGATATTCATTTCAGTTGCTTATTTAATTTATGTGTCCAGAAGATGTTACTATACTTTGAGCACATAATAAAAAGCTTAAATCTAAGCTGTTTCCATGGTCCCAGAAATTTTGCTTTGGAGCCTATACCAACTTGCATAGGATACAGTAAGGCATGCATAAGGCTGATTGGTTGTCTCTGTCTTTGCAGCATGCCATTGATTCTGATAATGCAGGAGTTAGTCCCATTGGAAATTCCTCTAACAAAAGCAGTCACTGGGACCTTGGAGGTGCCTTTTTCTTTGCTGGAACAGTCATCACAACTATAGGTATGTTTACTATTTATTTCTTAAAATACATAGTCACACTGAGACATGGATAATGCAATAAATTTGAGGAAGGTAGACCACAAAGAAATAAAGTAGCTGCAGTGTATTTCTCTGTTAGCAGAAGACATGACTTCAGCATGTGTCAATGGCACTGAGTCTCTGGGCAAGTGTCAGAAGCTGTTTACACAATTAGGGTAGAATAACAATGTTGAGCTGAAACAGGTAATACTGATCAGTCTTTATAGCCATGTTCTTGATGTAGATGCAGATGGTTTCAATTTTCACTAAAAAGATCAAGAAGCCATTCCCAATGAAATAACTATTTTATGGTTGTTGGGAATTTGGATTTTAATATTACAGATGAGATGAATTTGCCCAGAAGTGTAACTTTTTTCCTAAGTACATCAATTAATTTTAGCTTATGCTCTGAAGTTTGATAGAAGCAATTCTTCTCATACCCTACTCCTTGTAACTGGAAATGTGTTCTCATAACTATTACATCTTTCTTAAAATTCTTACTCTCTTTCATACTAACAATTGGAAGGAATTCCACAAATGATACATCATGTAAAAAAACCCACTTTTTTCCCCCTTTCTTGTATTCATGGCCTTGAATTATTGATGTGTTTCTTTTTATTAAATGAAGGGTGTACTGAACTGCTCCATTCACTTTTCTTGAACCACTAATTTTAATAAGATATTATTCAGGCCTCTCCCCATGCATTGTGTACAATGTATTTAGTCTCTTGATCCCTGAATGCTGGCCTTAGATATGCTAAGGTTTCTAATCTGTCCTCTCTGTGCCAGTTCCTCTCTTGAAGAATGTTCAACAAGCTGGGATTTCAGAAGATGGTCTGAAGGAAAAAGAAAAGAAACCAATAACATTGTTGATAAAGTTAATCTGCTGACAATTATACAGTAGTTTTATAAGCTTGATTTCAGTGCTGTCATAGTGATCAGATCAGGACATCTAATTATTTGGAAGTCACTGGCAAATCGTTGATTTTTATTTGCATTGTCTTTGAGTATTATTCAGCTTTAAATATTGTATAAAGAGCTTCTCCACATTACAGCTGTGATGTACACACTGGTGACTGTACAGACAAATAACTTGACAATCACATAACCCTTCAATAAAGTGCAAGAATCTGACTGAATTCTGCAAGCTTTTTATGCAGGTAATACAGCAACAACAACAACAACAAAAATCCTGTGACAATTACAAGACTTGCTGTGGTGATTATCTCTAACAGTGGAGTCTGTGCCTTTGACTTTTCTTTGTTGTCAGAGTGAGGGGGAAAGAGTGATTGTATAGAGTGTACAATCTGTGTTCCTCTATATTAAGCTACATTACCATGTATTTTTAATGGTGGCATAAAACCAGCGGGTGGCAAGAAAGAAAACATTTCTGATTCATTCGTAAGAAAACCCTCCCTTAGTATTTGTTTACTCAATAGACCCAAGTGACAAGATTTTAAATTACTCATTAAAATAAATGCCACTATGTAGGCATGGTTTATGCAGGCATATTCATTGACATCTGCTATTTAAGTAACTTATTGAAAAGACCTTGGATTTTTGCCCATATTTGTTTTAGATTCTGCATGAATGAGACTTTTATAGGCTGCATAAAGCCTGTGTATTGTGTCAGGGCATGAAAATAGTTTTATTGTATCCACCAGTGGCCTGTTAGGGCTCCTTTTAGGCAGAAACTCAGAAGATTACCTGGTCAACCTCAGTCCAGTTACCAATGGGGAGCCTGGACTTTCTTGGACTTTTAGGAGAAATCTGGGATCATAGATGCAGTTGTGAAAAGGACAGTAGGTTATGTGATATGCATTATTGTTTGTCAGCATAGTTCTTGCACTATCCCAAGACAGAGAGATATATCCAGTGGCAGTTTTGCCAACACAACAGGTATAGGACCTGACACTTTCTTAGATTTCCTCCTCTCTGCATGCTTTGTTGCATCAGTGATTGTGATTGTGTGATAATTTTTGAGTAGTTACGTATAGTTAAAATCAAAGTCTCTATGACATTTCAATTAAGTTACCTGATCTTAAGTAAAAAGGTGCAAATATTGCTGTCACAATTCTTGGGTTTTTTTCTCTTTTTAACATTTTAACAGAAATATCCTGGCTACTGGAGTCATAATGCTTTACTGAATAAGGAGTTCAAGGGCAGATTTGCATAGTGTGGGTACAGTTTGGAGGCTGCAGTGTAACTAGTCAGTATGATGAGGGGCTGAGGAAAGTATGAGCTAACGAGTGAAAATAAGCCTTGTCAGGTGAATCATACTCCTGTCAGGAAACCATTGGCACAGGCCAAGAGGAGCAGCAGCATATAGGCACCAGGCCAGCATTGAGGGATTTTTGTGCCATGATATCAGCTAGGTTAATTAAGCAAACAACAATTTTAGATAGGCTGAATCTATAGAAAATTTGGGTAATTGAGGCTGAAAGAAAAATGGAATAACAGAAGGTAGCTTGCCTGGGAAATGACATCATGACATGGAAAGTCTACAAATAGGAACTATAGGTGGAAAAAAATTATGCCTGTAGGAAGAGCAGCTTTTTGAAACCTATTAGTTTGTTTTCTAAAAAGCCATATATAAGTTCTGAGAGTCTGACAATTGTTTTTCTCCTTAGGGTATGGGAAGATGGCCCCAAGCACTGTTGGTGGCAAGGTTTTCTGCATCTTGTATGCCCTATTTGGGATTCCACTGTTTGGCTTCTTGCTGGCTGGGATTGGAGACCAACTTGGAACCATCTTTGGGAAGGGTATTGCAAGGGTGGAAACGGTTTTCAGAGTAAGTTCACTTACAGTTTTTTGCTTGTGTTGTATAGCCTGCTCTTAATTTGGTTGCTATTACCTGCAGTATTTTTCAGATGTTGGACACCATGAAATATTTACATGTTTAGTTGAGATGATAGTTAACGTCTGTAAAGGTCTCTGTGTCAGTGGAGAGAAACAGACTTCTCTAGATGATGATGCAGGGGTTATAGATCTGACTCTGAATTTCCTTGTTGAGGGTATTGCTGGGAAATGTATCTCCTAAGTTAGTTTCCTTACAAGGAATGGTTGTAAAACAGTCTTCAAAATACCACACATTGCCTTAGACATGTACATCTGTTCACTGTAAACAGAGAGAAGGTAATGGTTCCCTGAAGGAGCAGAGATCTGAAGTAGGTCCTGACTCTGTTACTGATAAAGGCTATAAGACTTGGAAAGCAGGGTTGCTGTTGTGAATGTGAACCGGGGAAGAGAGATGGTTAAGTGATATGCTTTCACTGCAAGGGGACAGATGTGTTGGAGTAGATCTGCCACTCTACTACAGAAACTGCTGTAATGCCACCGATTGAAATAATGATCATTATCTGCCCTGCCTACCATGCAGACATCCTACCCTAAATTTTTGTGTAGACTTTCTCATGTTTAATTTCCCTTTATGTTGCCAATACCCTCTGTTTTTGAGTATGAATTGCTGTAAGCAGTTCTTTCACAAGCAGTGCCATGGACCTGGCAAATGCTGTTTTGCTAACTTGTTAATGGTTCACTTCAGGGATTCTCTCTTTGAGCCAGAACTTCTAGAGGTGACCCATGTGATGCTTCCCTTGGAGGTGGCATAAATGAAGATAAGTCTTTCCAGGGATGGAGTGGATGAGAAGCTGCCCAAGCTGGTTAGTTTAATAGACGTCTATTTCTAAAACATTCTCACAGATGAGAGAAAATTAGTTGCAACTGTTTTTGAAAGGAAGTAATTAAGTATTAGACTGAAGAATGAGCACTTTCCATTTTGATTAAATGACGTTGAAGTGTCCCAGACCAGACATAAGTTGTATCTCAGAATAAATGTAGAAAAAGGTGACTAGTGATTATGGTTGAGTTAGCATGTACATGCCTGTCTGGAGAGCACTTCAAAAGGGCTTATATTTTCATTTAATGAATATAATGTTATTGAAAAGTGTCTCAGGTTAGTCCTGCAAAAATGCAACTAAGATCCCTAGTTTCTTTTTTGCCTACCTTTTTATTATATCTGCTTCGCTTCAGTGGAATCTCTGAACCTTCCAGCCTGCTTCTGCCCAAGAAAAATTACAATCTTGAAGTCATTATATGAATTGAGAGCAAAAAAATCTTTGATTAATTGTCAGCTGAGTATCAGATTTCTGAGTGACAAGGACAAGACCTGTCAGTAATCATAAATGTCGGTATTATAGCTTATGATTAAAACAGAGAATCGCTGAATAACTGGGGCTGGCAGGGACTTCTTGAGATCATCTAGTCCAGCCTCCCTGCTAAAGTATAATACATACTCTAGTTGAAGTAGTTTAAGATTCACAAATAAATGCTGATACTAATGTTTCATATAGAATAGAGCCCTTTTGCACGTAATGTGAGGTTCTTTTGGTATTCAAAGTATTCCTTCATTTTCTTGAGTTACTGCAGTTGCTTGCTGCTTATAGTCATCTGAAGTATTTGTTTTCCTCCTTGGTATTTTGTCAGTTTCCAAAGGAATTTAGAGATTGTGGTCTTCATGTTTATCCAAGATGTATGTTTATTCTTTTGATTTTTTTTGACTGCCATAAATACATTACATTCCATTTCATCTATTCTTTTGTGACTTGGTGGACAGGATTATGAATATTTTCCTTCATTATTTTTAGTAATGAGTTGAATCTATTTGAAATATTTCTGGTATAGTTTACAATTTACATGCATCTTAGTAACTAGCCTTAATACCAGTGGTTTCAATTTAAGTGATTATTTACATAACATTTGACATGCAGAATATAATAACCATTATAATTTTAGTAATTATGTAATTTCTTATCACATTATGTTTACATGGTTAGGCTTCCTGGATATTTGGACCTAATCAGATGAATCCACAAGTAGAGTAACAGTTCTTGATGTAATCCTGAGCACTGAACAAAATGTAATTCAATGTGTAACTCTTGTTTCTTATTTTGTAACCATCTCCTTAATGAACTGAAATTCAGCAAGTTTGTGGGTGTAAAACAACCTGTTACCACCTTTAAAGAGAGGACATAAAAATTAGGAGAATAGTTAGCAAGAATCTAAAAGGAACAAACACAGGCTAAAAAGACACTGCAAAACATAGTAAGATGTTGGGTGGTGTGCCTGACAAGTCTGGAGGTAGCTGAGAAGTCACTGACTGTGCATCAATGTTCTAGTGATAGTACAAACTAGCTACCTGTATTATTTGTCCTCAAGGGAAATTTGGGACAGTGCAGTCTCTTCTGGAAAGGATGGGAAGAAATTTAGCCTGTGTATAATACATCAAGTTTCCATGTTCATACACCTCAGCACTCTAATTCTCTATGTATCCAGTTGCCTCTGTTTATCCCTTTCACTCATAGGAATGTTGCACAACTGGTGCCAGGGCAGCCAAGAGTTCCTGAAATCCTTGCAATTTTGTCATTGTCTGCACAGGTGAAAGGGACTTTGAAGTCCCTTGACAACTTGACCTTGCATTGTGGTTAGGATAATTTTTGAAGCTAGGTAAGAGGCAGTATGCACACACGGGCAGGTGGGAAGGAGAGGAAGAATTTTCTGTTGGCACCACAGTCCTTTCACCCAAAGCATTTCCTTAACAGGTCTCTTGCTCCATCCATGTATCTGTGCACATGGAGCCCATGCCATGCTGGGGACAGCTTGCCTCTGGCATCCCTTGGCATAGCTGGAAAGATGAAAGGAGGATTTGTCTCAGAGGAGTTGTGCTAGTGCACTTCTACTGCCTCTGACATGACTTGTGCAGAGCCCCACCATACCTACCTTAATTAACACCACAAATTAGAGCCTAGGAATCCCACATTTAGGTATTGCAGTAATCAGCCCACACATTCTGTGGGAATTTTAAGAACAATTTGAACTACATAAAGTGAGAAAGATATCTGTTTTTATCAAGTACACACTATCCCAACAGTATTGACAGAATATTTCAGCAGGGGAGACGGAAACATGCCACCACTGTGCCTGTAATCCAAAATGTTGCCATTATTTCAGTCTATAACTAACCAGGAAAACAACTACTCCTTTATGAGTGGGTAGGGCTGGAGGTATTTCACTGCAAAATAATGCTTTGTAAAAACTAGAACTTTTCATGTACCATTTTAGGAAACAGAGGCACTGGCAAGATAATGCTATGCCAATCACCATGCATTGACAGTTTATGCCATCTGTCCTACTGGAATAATTATGCTTGGTACAAGTAAATAAGCATCAACCAGGTCAGAGGCGTAAACCAAAGCTTCCCCCACAAAAGCCCTACCTTCTCAGCTCCTGGTTGTTCCTGTATGTTCCATCTCCAATAATCTATGGCAAAACCTGGCTCCCAGTCTGTTTTTACATGCATGCAAATGTGATTCCCCAGAAAATGGGTATGTACAGGGCCACCAGATTCACTGTATCTACTGGTCACAAAGATCCAATTTCTGGGTTGGGTGATGAATCAGTCCTCCCAGACCACCTGGGAAAAGCATGTACATGCTGAAAATTTAATTTAAATTTATAATTCTTATAAATAGCTTTTCACCTAATGAGACTTTCCAGACACAACAGAAATGGAATACGCATTTCAAGGAGACATAAAACCATGAAAGTAGTATTTTTATCTTACATGCATGAGGGATCTTACGAACAACCTGTGAATGTTTCCATAATAAATAAACAGTAGAACAAAGCTCCATTCTTTTGGCTTGCTCTGTACACATAGAGTCTGTAAGAATCTAAAGATAGAAAGCACTCCATAGGCAGAGTACACTGTTACAGAACACAGCAGCTGTCATTATCATGAGTTAAATATAGGCTAATTCGGATAGTCTTTATTCAAACCTTGAACAAGTGTTTAGATTCTCACCAGAAGCAGATAGGTTTAATATAACAAAGGTGCAATTTTGAAAAAAACTTCTATGTGTTGTTGTTAACAACTTCCACAGTGTAACTGTCCAATGCAATGATCCATCTGCCATCTGCTGGCATCCTGTCCCTGGACAGAGCTGTCAGGACAGGGTGTGAAATTCAACCTACTGTTGCACATACACTGTATTATTCCAAAATTACACAAGATTTATGAGCTGAAAGTTCAGTGTTCAGGCCTTAGCCTAACAATTTGCTGAGTCATTTCCACCAAAACAAAATGGCTAAGAAATACAAAAAATCCGTGATTAGAAAAGTGTTTTACAAACCCAGAACAAATGCATGTAAACAATCTCAGCTTGTGATCTGTTCTTTTGCCTGTCACACCTTAAAGGTCCTTCTGAGAGTCACTCTTCATTGCGCAAGGTTGAAAAAGGGGTGCTTGTAGGTCAACAAAGGATTGATTTATGTAGATACTTATGCGGTGTTTATTTTAAGTAGGTATGCATCTGAATGTACATTTCAAATCAGTGTGTCCTGAAGTTTAGGGTTTATTTAAAATAAAACCCACTCCTAGTTCTGAATTTTGCAGTTAGTTAACACTATGTTTATGGATACACACATAGCCAAATGTTAACAGAAGAGTTTTGCATCCAGTGTGTTTTTCTTCATAATCCTAATAAATAATGTTTGGTTAAAAATTAACTTTACAATGTAAGAATAATAAAAATCTAGATACACCCTAGTGCTTGCTACCAATATATCCATAGTGCTTCACTTATATGGCGAGCATTTTAATTTCACTTTCGGTTCCTCTGTGTTAAATCTGAAGACATGCTTTTTGTAGATCATGATAAAAGTGAAATTAAGGTATGCAGGTACTGTAAGAATCCTCAAATTGCAGCAATTCTTCAGGCTCTATATGAAGAGCATGGAAGAAAGAGTAGCTTGTAAGTGCAATATACAGCAGCTGGCTTGCTGGGCATGGATGCACCAGCGTCAGCAAATGCTCTGCCTCTCTTAATTTCAGCTTGTCTTCCCCATCAGACTTCATTTAGACCAAGAGTAACTGTCTTTAAAAACACAGTCAGTGCTGAGATGTTACCTTCTTTGGGATCATTTCTCTCCAGTAGTTTAAGGCTGATGTGCCCTCCTCCGGAAAACAGACCTTGGTACAATGATTTATTAAGCATACAGAGATTCAAACAGTGCATCTCCCACCACAATGGAGAGGCTTGTGAACAAGTTCTGTTTCACTATGCAGAAACAACAGGGCATGGTGAGGAAGGATGTTTTGATCCTTTCAAAAAACATTGCCTGACAACTGTTTAAAACTCACAATGCATTTGCACTCCTGAAATCCTGGACTTTATTATCAAGTGTGTGCTCCACCTTGGAAAACTCTGGTTGCATTCCCCGCTTCGTTCATCAGTATCATATCTGTTACAAAGACAACTGTTAATCTCTGTAGTCCACAAGTGTATTCCTTTACTCCTTCCTGCCTGGGCTTCCTCAATGCCCTCCTTTACAAGCATAGATCTAATTGCTTTTCCTGCATGCAAAGCAATCCAGACACAGGGCCATCTGGACACTTCACTGAAGTATGTCTAGCAATGGCAGAAGTGTGACTGTAGATGCTTATGAAGTTGGAATATGAAAGGCAGGAATGGTAATTTTACAGCGCCAGTCTCTGAAGTACTTTTCTCCCTGACATACTGCAAGCCACATCTTTTTTTTTCAGGTTTCTAATTGGTGTTTTAATCATGGTAGTGGAAATAGAGCAGGAAGTTTTATTTTCAGTTTTGATGACCTGCTTTAGTAGTTCTCCAGTGTCAATAGAAGATACAGGTGAATGTTAATCCTGTGGGTGAACAAAACAACTGATGGTGAGTCTTGTGACTTCATTACATGCGGTGACTCCTCATTAACTCAAGCCAAATTTGCCTCTGAATTCTGTTTTAGCTGAAACCGCTGTCTTGGATATGTTGGGTTTGTTCTTTGGATCACTTATCCCTCTATTATATTTGAGCTGCAGAAAAGTATCTTTTTCTGCACAGACCTAAGATAGTAAGCTAGTACTAAAAAATTAATTAATGCATCTATGGATCCCAGCTTTTGACATTTTAGGCCTTCTAACTGGGTATTTAATTTAGTTAGTGATGCTTACAGCTATTCCACTTCAAGGAAAGCAACTTCAGTGTAGCAGACATTTTGCTAATTTTATTCTTATCCTCTGGTCTTTGATGGTGAGTATGTTATAACAGGAATGGCAAGATAAAATCCATGGAGGTACAGGGAAGCTATGTGGAACAATCATTATTAACCCATTCTTACACTCCCTGGGTGGGAAAATATAGGTGTAACTCAGAAGGGAGTTGGAGGGAAGGAAGGAGCAACACATTACAAATTCAGTCTCTGTAAAATTGCTTAAGTCTGTGCCATCATCCTCTGCTGTCCTTTGTCTGCTCCAATGTTTGAGAAAAGCATATGTATACATGGATTCCTCTTATTCCATTTGTTTTTTCTTTTTCTTTTTCTTGGGCTGAATACTGCTCAGCCATGACAGAGGTTTGGGATCATAATTGTTATTTTTGTTTCTTCAGTAGTGTAATAAGCAACATGCAGAAATTAGCTGATGCATGTCAGAAAGCGCTGCGTGCTTCCTAGAGAAAGGAAGAAGACTGGAAAGGGGTATAACAAGCCTAGCAAATGTCTGAGCCAGTGTTTTTGTATTTTGATGACACAGTACTCACATTATGACTGCAGCAAGACCCATGCCTAGAGATTTACAAAAACGACGTTAGGGAAAGCTGCTGCTCTGTGAGAAACTTGTTGCATATTCCATCTCAGTCTAGACAAACACCATAGAAATGTGGTTTTATGGGGAAAACCAATGATTTAAAACAAACAAAAAAAAGGAATCCTTCTTTACTCTGACTTGTGTCTTGTGTGAGTTCAGGATTGTCTCCTAAGCTCAGTAATAAATGTGAGTGCTTACAGCTTTTAATATGTGTCTCCCCTCTGGTGCTGACTATAGTTAAGAAACAGAAGATGGATTCTGCACCTTCTTGTGCAGCCATAACAGCAGTCCTTACAAAACATGAGAACTAAAATAACACTGAGGCACCAAGAGGTTAGAGTGGGCACCAGGGGGAAGCCCATATCTATTGGAATGGTTCAAACGCCTTTTCATAACCCATGGCGGTGTCTGAAATATCATCTATATTTTAAAATATGTTACAATTCTTCTTCTGTGTTTTCAAGGGGGGTTGTCTTCTTCACTGATGTGGTGAGTAGGCCCTGGCTGGCAGAAAGCACCCACAGAGCCGTTTGCTCACTCGCCTACAGTGATGGGGAGAACATGGGAAGAACAATAGTGAGAAACATCATGGGTCAAAATAAAGGCAGCAAAATCACTTACCATGTACTCTCACAGGCAAAACAAACTTGACTTGTGGAATTTAAATTAATTTATTGGCAATTAGCATAAAAAATTATTTACTGAGTTGAGTGTTTGGAAACAAAGCCCCCACAAACATTCAAAATGCCTTTCTTCCCCATTTTTCAAGCTCAGCTTCACTCCCAGGCTCACGTTGCTCCAGACACCTCTCCTGCACCCATGTTGTTACTGTGGGTCACGCTCAGTCCCTCCAGTGCAGCAGCGAGTGGCACAGGGGTTGGAGTCAGAACACAATGGTTTCTCTCTGCTGTTCTAAACCCATTTCCTCTGGCTCTTCACTGGTCCTCCATGGGCTGCAGACCCTCCAGTACCTGCGTTGCCATGGAGCAGCTCTCACTCACCTGACCTTGTTATTCCGTTGTTCTCTCCTCTATTCCTGTGTCTTCTGCCCGTCCAGCATTTCTGCCCTTTCTTAAACACACTTTCCCAGAGGTGCCACCGTGTCATCTCAGTGGCTCAGCCGTGCCCTGAGGTGGGTCCATTGGAGCTGACAGGTAGCAGCAGCGTCAGAGAACAGAGCAGAACAAAAGATTGTTATACTATTCTTAGGTGTTATCTCCAATTCAGTGATATTTAAAATACATTTAGTTTCAGTCTCATTTTGCATGTGGAGGTAGGACAAGTTATGACAAAATCCACAGTGACTGTTACAAGCAGCAATGAGGTTGATGTGACCAAATTGCTGATGACCAAGGAGCTCTGTGAGCCAGTGCTGTGCCAGTCTTTCCATACCCTGTTGGGAAGGGCATCACACCTTACTGATGTACATGCCAGGCTCTGGATGAGGACTGGCTTACATTTGGCTGAGCTGAAAGACAAGCAGTGTGAATCTATGACTGCCTGCACCATCTACACTAGCTTTCCAAATATATTTTGAATACGGACATATCTAATGTTTGTGAGCTGATATATGTGATATTCTGGTTTATGGCTCGAGTACAAAGACTGTCTTTCCTAGTGTTAAAATATTTTGATCTGGAGAAAGTGATTTAGAAGACAAGCTGTTTAATTAGTGCATGGGCAGAGACAATCTGCTGTGAGAATAGTTGGCAGCATGGGGAAGGGCGTAAAGTTAAGAGTAGGTGAAGGGAACAAAAGAAATATTAAAGAAATGTGTTTTCTTTGAAATGTGCTTTCTCTGCTCCAAAACACAGAGCCTTTTGGAGAGATGAGGACAGCATTTGCCATGCAGGCACATGACACTAAAAATATGCCATTGGTCATCTAGCCAAAAAGGTAACAAACTTGCCTGGAGTCTTGGGGATATTTGTCAGGAATTCAGAAAAGGAAAAGTTTGGAAGATGGAGAAACCATCTGAGCTCACTGTGAAGCAGCAAGTGTTCCAGTGCTATTTTTGGTGTAGTAGTAGTATGTGCTGGGGGAGTTTCTACGAAATGAGAGGTGACACTATCTTAGAATAAGCTTATATGAAATATGCTGTTCATGGAAATATGTATGTTCCACATATTTAACATTTTGTCTAGTCTAATAAATAACTGTAGCAGCTTTTGATCCCATACTTAAAGTCTCCTGCTCCCTTTTCACAGGAATATATGTCATCCCTGTGGACTGAGTTTGCAAACTTAAAACCACTGTTTGGTGCTTTTGTTGTCAACCATTAGGTCAGAAAAGTTGTACCTCAGTTAATTCACCTGAAGAAAGCAGGAGACGTAAAGTAATCCACTGCCTTGGCTTTGATCTATTGGGCCAGAGAGACAAAAAAGAAAGTAAGGAAACCAAGGTTTATTTTATTCCTGAACTTATTGTGTAAGACCAAAACTGCTAAACCCCCTGTATACATAATAGAAAATGGCAAAAAAGTGAACCTGCAGTTATTGATGGAAAAGATGGATAAGAACTAAATTCCACTGATAAGGGTGTTTTCATGAGTCTGTCTGTCCTTACTCCTCTTGGCACTAGAGCAGATTGACAGTAGGTTGTTTGAATTAATGTGAGCAAGATGATATCAGTTATGTTGCCAGTTTAGCACTTAGCCACCTTAAGAATAAAATCAGCACCATCATTGGAAAATGGAAATGACCCCTGATGGGTGTTTCTATCACAGAAAACTCTCAGTTATTAGATTCTTAGATTCCTTCTTCGTGTTTTCCAGATTAGTTCTAGGTGGATTTAAATTGCTCTCATTAGCAGGCACTAATTTATTTATATTTGAAGAATGTCTTACAAATTACCTGCTTCATCAATGTGGAGAGAACTTGTTGGTAAACAAACCTAAAAAGAAAAAGAGTGAAAAACATCTCTGTCGAGAATGGGTTCAGAGGATGTCTTAGCCTGGCAGAAGTTGCTCAGCTATTTGTCAATGTTTGGCTCCAGACTGAAAATACTGTTTAAAAGAGAAATTTGTTTGAACTTATTCAGACTTCTCAGCCTTTAGAATTATATAGAAATAGAGTGCTCTCTCTTTCTTTCTTTTCTTTCTTTCTTTTCTTTCTTTCTTTTCTTTCTTTCTTTTCTTTCTTTTCTTTCTTTCTTTCTTTCTTTCTTTCTTTCTTTCTTTCTTTCTTTCTTTCTTTCTTTCTTTCTTTCTTTCTTTTTCTTTCTTTCTTTTCTTTCTTTCTTTTCTTTCTTTCTTTCTTTTTCTTTCTTTTCCTTCCTTCCTTCCTTCCTTCCTTCCTTCCTTCCTTCCTTCCTTCCTTCCTTCCTTCCTTCCTTCCTTCCTTCCTTCCTTCCTTCCTTCCTTCCTCATGACTTGGTGTAACACTGCAGTGGATTGCATTTTTGTAGTATGTCTTTATTACAATGTACATATTCCATTAGTAACTACATTTATGCCTTAGCATTTTTAAAAATCTGTCGCAGTTAGACTCTACTGTGAATTTCCTCTGAATGCATGCCAAACTGTAGAAAGACCCTCCCCTTTTCACTTCTGTCCTTTATTCCACATGTTATTGTTCATTAAGTACTTCTTTTTCTGAGTCCTGCTTTTGTGATTTTTTCAGCAGCTCTAAAAATGCTGTGCCTGATTCACCATTGCTTTCTGCCTTCATTTGTACCCTCAGCTGCTCTGCTTTTGTGTGAGTGACAAAGGTGCACAATAACCATGAGTCAGGCCTTTCATAGATCGTCTCATTAACATTGGTACCATTTTTGCTTAAAAAAACCAATAACCTTTGGCTGAGTTTATCTCTTATGAACAAGGGGATGTCCTGAACATTTGGTACTGATCTGCAGGCCATTCTTTTTGTTCCTGTTTCTCTCATGAGACAAGACAATCCTGACACATACTGAAATGCATTTTAATGTTGCTATGTGGGGGCTGGAGGAAGGATTGTTATGCATAACTTTGATGCTTGGCAGCTCCAAATTACTTTTTGTCCAAGGGTTCCCAAGAGACACTTGTCTCCTTACTTCCATTGTAGCAAGGTTTCTGACATTTGATTTTTACATATCAGGAAACTGAAGCATTTAGTTGCAGTAAACAAGTTGCCTTGGTCAAACTAGAAAATAAACATCAATTTGGTTAAATCCTTATTCTCAAAAGGCAAAGGTGCCAGTTTAGGACACTATGTAACATCCATGTGATCAGTTCTTTTCCCTTTACCACTCACACACTAAGTCTGAAATCCTGCCATTGTGAATGTGTGTTCATATGTCTTAAAGAAGATAGATAATCCTTTAGTATTTAAGCAAAATACTCAAAATGTCTATTTGGAAATGAGGAAATAAGAAGTTAAGTCGTGTTTTATATTTTTATGATGTTTTTCCCCTTGGTACTTGGAGGTTTTTTCCATGTCTTATATTTGATAATTCTGTTTTGATAGAATTATATTAATAATCTTATTTAACTATTTCTATTCATCCAGACACAGAAAACAATGCACACACATAAACATTTAAAAAATAAATTAAGTTTAGGGATCATCTTAAGCAGTTTCAGAACTAAAGGTACCTATGAAACATGACATATTTATGCTACTACCTGATTCTGAATGCATCCCAGATCAGAGGAGTACTTAATGAGGGTCTGACACTGCACCTCTAAGAGAAATGCTGTTTTCTTAGGGGAAGCACAGTATTGCTCACAGGCTGGTTAGATATTAACCAGTTCAGGCAATATCCCTTCTGTATATTACAGAGATAACTTCTGAGATCTTATTTCCTGTCTAGGCAATGCCTTAATCTGAAATGAGATCTCATTTGGGTTAACGGAGATGCTTGATTTGGAAAACTAATTTGGAAATGTTACTTAGAGTGACCTCCACATTTCTTTTCCAGGATAAATAGAGAATTTATACTGCCACTGTGATTAATCCACAGTAAGATTTCTAGTAGTTTACAGGTTTCTCATGAAACTTTACTGGATGCTGAGTTCATTTACAGCAGAGAAAATCTGAAATAAATCTGCCAGAGTCAGTTGTGTTAATCCAGGCTTGCATCAATATTAATAGAAACAAAATCTAAGTATATATTAAATATATTGAAAGTTTATATGATTTAGGAGTGTAAAATATTACAATCACACTGCCTGTATTTGTATTCAGTTTATAGCAGCCAGTAACACATACTCTTTGTTCAAGAGCTTTCTGGTGTGGATTTACATAGGTAATTTTATCGCAGGCTGTTTGGTATTTGACATAAATCCTTTATTATTGGACCAAACCAATAATATAGCTTTCTATTTTTGAAAAGGAGGTTTAACTTTCATATTTGTGAATGAAAGCTGGAAATCCTATGTCTAGAAAACCAAAAGCATGAATTATTTCTACATAAAATCTCAGCTTTTCAGTGGAGGGAAAAGAGGTTTATTTTCATTTTAATCTTGGTCCTGTTTATTGAATGCTTGGTGCTGATGAGGCAATGTTGGAGGTGTGAATGCACACTTTTTCTTACACATTGAACCTGAGCTGGAGCATATTGGTGCCTCTCTGAAGCTCAGGAATGTTTTTTCAGGTGGTGTTTTTGGTAGATTAATCACTGCCTAGTGCATGGAAAATGGGAATCATGATAATCTGGGTCCAGACATGGAGGTTAACTATTACCTGGGCAGGACTCTCACAACAGGGAGGGAGGGTTGTATTCCACCTAACAACCTCACAAAAGGCAGAGAGACGTATGAGGTGACACCAGCATAATCAGTGTGCCATTCACAAAGTATGCAGCTCCAGAAATCCACTCAAACTTTTTTTCCCCCCGTTATTTCCTTTTTCTAGAATAAACAGGTGAGTCAAACAAAGATCCGGGTGATCTCCACCATCGTCTTCATCCTGGCAGGCTGCATTGTCTTCGTGACCATTCCTGCATTTATCTTCAAGTACATCGAGGGATGGACAGCCTTGGAGTCCATCTACTTTGTAGTTGTTACTCTGACCACTATTGGCTTTGGTGACTTTGTAGCAGGTGAGCAGCTTTAAGCCAAGGTGCTGTGCACAAGGGCCCTGGCTCTTAGAATTTGTTTTCTGCTATAAATAGGAGGCTCTTCACAATGTGTTGTATTCCGGTGAAATATTGCCAGGTGTCTGTTGGGATTATTGTGCAGTAGGACACCAGGCTGATTTAAGATCCAGGTGCCTTGCCATTTGTAGATTCCAAACCTTCAGCAGTGTAGAAAATGGGAGCCTGGAAAGTCCTGATTATCCTTTATTGTGCAATGAATTATGCAAAAGTCAAATTACTTTCCCATTGAATTAAAGATTTGTATTAGTCCATTAGAGCTCAGTCTGAGGCTGATTGCAGAAGCAAGTAGCCCAAATGATGAAAAAGGAAGCTCTTACAAAGAAGACTGAACCATAGGCCCACAGAACTCTCTGGTCGCATGCAGTAGTGGGCTGCTGCTACAGGGGCTGCAGCATTTCAAAACCTGCATTTTGTTTCCTGACCTTGGTAGAAATTTTGCCATTGAAGTTTCCCTGTTAAGGAAAACTCATGTAGGAGAGAAGGACTAGTGGGGTATGTATCTCAGTGCTTGGAGGATGCTCTCCAAGATTAACACAGTACTAGCAGGATCTAAAAATATCGACCCATATACAATTTCCAACAAGGGAGTTGAGCTAGTTGGCTGGAGAGATGAGAGATACTTCTTTTTTTTTTTTCGACACAACAGCTTCACTGAAAAAAAGGTGGTTAAAATAAGTGGATTTTTTCCCATCAGTGCATGACCTCTACTCCTCATTCCTGTTAGTGGTCCTAATTAAAGGTATTAAATTGCCTGTGTTAAAAACACTCATATTATGCTTCTTAGTCCCTAGAAACAGAATGAGTTGAAAACATCAAATAAAACTACAAGGATATATAAAATTTTCTTTGCTGAAGAACTGCAGAAAAGACTTTTTTTAGACAAGACTGTAATCCTCCTTTTTTATGACATAGTGGCATAGAAGGCATGAATTACTGAGGAAAAAAAGTCACTGAACAAAGAAAGGCCCAGATATGAAAAGAAAATGTTTTACAAGCATTCAGTTACAGTAGTAATTGTGTGAGCTCTGTCCATTTTGACCACTTAGAAGTGTAGAAACTCACTGATATTCTTCATGATATCACAAAGTGTGAAATAAAAATAATTTACAGTATTTTTCTTAGTAATACCACACTTTAGTATTGTTTAATAATGCAATAGTAAAAAAGCTCTGAATATTAAATTGTTCTTTATGCACATGATTAGGAGAATATAATTCACAGCTGGGTGGCTTCTAACAAGCAGGATTTTTCAAAAATCAAATGGAAGAGCCCGAATGAAAAAACTTCAGAGGCAATTTCATGATAAGAGTTTAAGGCAGGTGATCACCAGGAGATTTGGGTTTTATTGCTGGTTTTGAGAGCGATTTTCTGCCCCTTTTATTTTCTGTCACTTTAAACTCTCAGTATTTCTGTTCCTTCAACATCAAATAAAAAATACTATCTCTTAATGGTTAAAACAGCATCAATGGAGCTCTGCTGGCTTATTCCACCTAGAAAAAATTCTGGCTCTTGGGAAACTGGAAGGTTTTTGTACTACTGTTAGAAATAAAATTGTGGATGGAGCCTGAAAAAACAGAGTATCTGATAGGCTGAAAAAAGTGGTCTCATACTTTCTCAGTCACCTGATTACTCTGCAAGATAGATCTAGACAATCTGTTTCCTAGTGAGCTTCCTCAGGGACTTGTATGATCAGAAGAGGCTTCTTGTACCATAGCAACAGCAGTCCCTACCTCCCATTGTTTCAGGCTCTTAAATACTGGGAAAAAAGAGTGTGATTCATGCAGTCTATGGCGAGAGATTAACATCAAAACCAATATTTGGGTTCCTGCCAATTCTCAAATGTCTGGCCTTCCATGGCAGTGTTCAGACACTGTAACAACACTCATAGTGAGTCTTGATAAAATTAAAGAGTTATAGAAATGTCTCTGATTGCAAAAAGCAAAGGGGAAAATGCTGAACTGTGTTGTCTGGTGATTTTCACAGGGGAGAACACTAAAACCTCTCTGCAGTCATACAGAGGTACAGGTGTCTAGCTCTTGTCTAACACATCCCTCTGAATGATACCCAAGCAGACTGTATAGCCTTATTTTCAGGGCTCGTGCATGGTTGGCTTCCTGTGAGATACTCTGATTTGGAAGACAAAGCTACATTTCTTTCTTCTGCACATAGATCTCTCAATCCTGTAGCTAAAAGCAAAAAAGTCTGGAAACTCTATAACCGAAGGGGGTTGATCTGTAAATTTTGTCAACTATGAGGCTGCAGGTAGTTCAGAATAAGGAAGACTAGCTGTATTAAGCCTTTCTCTTGGATATGCGTGTGTGCTGTCGCAAGTACTGCCAAAATAGAATTTCAGACTTGCTTCAGCATGCAAGCAATGCAAAGGAAACTGTTTACTAGGAACTCTGGCAGGACACATAGCAGCAGAACAATAGGTAACTTTGAAGACTTTTAAATTAAAATAGACTTGGTTCCTCCCATCTGACAGGCTTCTTGTCTTATTATTAGAACTATAGTGGTGTTGACAAGAGTTAAGAAATACTTTTAGGCATTTCTCAGAATTGCAGATATTTTGGAATAATTTTGTAATAATTTTGTAATAAAACCTCATGATTTGTAAGTATAAGTATATGCTTATTTCAGGAGGAAATGCTGACATAAAATACATGGAATGGTATAAACCCTTAGTGTGGTTCTGGATCCTTGTTGGCCTTGCCTACTTTGCTGCTGTCCTGAGTATGATTGGAGACTGGTTAAGAGTCATATCCAAGAAGACACAAGAAGAGGTATGATTAGTAATTTCTCAGTGGTTTGTCATTTTACAAGAGAGCTTTACATGCCTGATTCCTGCTTGTCTATTTAGAGGATGCTCCTCTGCATGACCAATGCTCAATATTCCCCGTGATTTACTTCACTGTCTGCCTTTGGTATACAGTTAACTCTGATCTTTAGCTCCTTCAGAAAAGAAGGGGAAAAAAACAACTGAAGCAACCGAAGTTGTTACACCCCTATCAGTACTCAAAAATACACAGAACACATCAGTAGGATTGCAATTATGGAACGAGAGTCCAGTCTTTACTCTGAAACTAGCTATGAAACTGTGCTAAAAATTTCAGTGTTCTCTCCTTAAAACATAGATTTTCCTTCTTTTCCTATGCCAGGGAATATGGTTCTGAATAAAAGTTTAAATTCAGGCCTCTTACTGTGTACTGTGTTTTTAAAAATTGAAGAAATGGAGTAGTCAGCATCAATGAGAACATGACTAAATTCACTCAGAACATGCCCTCCATGATTCAAAGAGGATACTGCCTATGCTTCACTGAAATAAGTGTGGAAAATAGAAGGGCAATTGTCATGACTCCAGAGCTGAAGCCTATGGTGGAGGAGGTTAGCAATATAATTTCAAATTTTAAGGCAATCTCCTCCTGCATTACTAGCAAAGCTTACCTGGCAGGGTAAACCGAAGAGCAGACAAAGACAAAGCTTGGCAAGGGGATGTGCTGTTTCTAATTTTTGAAGGCATCTGCACATCACCACCCAAGGCCTGGCACATCCCCCATGTAGCTCCATTAATAAAAGAGAGTGCAGAGAGTTTGGCTATTGCATTGATCATCATCAGGCACCTACGGCTGGGAATCTGGTCTCCCACATGGATGCAAGATGCCTTCTGCCACAGTGCCAAGTGGACGCCTGCACATCTGGCCTGCGGAACCAAAGATGGCTCCTTGTGGGTTATTGGCTGCAAAATCTTGAGTTCTGGCTGCAGCAGCACAAGCAAACAATTGACCGTGGTGGGCTCCTGCAGACGCTGTACTCCTGAATCTGTTCTCCTTTAGCGGAATTTTGAAAAAGATCTCTTTTAACTGAAATATTGCTTGGTAATCTGTCTTGTTTTTTCTCATTTTGGAAGGAATATTTATTCAATACATTGTCATTTGGTGCTTTATTCTTAGCCATTATTCCAGTCTCCAGTGCAAAGGAGTAAAACAGAGAAAGACAGTAGGACGTTCAAGGATATGCTCATAGTGCCCACACAGAATGTGTGTGGAAGACTCCTCCAGATGGCTTGGAAGTGTGGTATTTGGACAGCTGTGCAATGGGGACCTCCGTGAAAGACAGCTACATTTGTCCCTGAGAATGAACCCTAGACTGGAGCAGTCAGAGGGCCACTTGAAATTATGTAAGGAGTGTTTCCAGCATTAACTGCTCTGTGACTCTGTGGCCTTGAACACAACCTTCAGTGGGTCTAAATAGCTGCATCCCTGAGCAATACAGGAAAACACATTACTGTACTGCTGCAAGGTTGTTGTGCTGTTCTGAAGCATATTGGTTTAACTATATGTGATTAACTTTGCCCACTCTTGACTATCTACTGCTGATATTATGAGTCAGGAATTTTGTTCTTAACTGAGGATGGATTAGCATGAACATGTCCCATGATGTAAAACAGCTATAAAATGTGTGGGGTGGCAAAGTGACACAGGCAGATGAGTTCTGTGTCACATTAACCGTCAGTTGGTATGTTTACAGTTTGCCCAGTGTAACCACTTTGCTACTGAAATTTGGGTCCAAATGGATGCAGTGGAGATGGGACCACTTTCCAATTTCATGCCAGAGAAAAAAATGCTTGTGCTGCTGTTCTACAGGAAAGATTTTGCTTTTTTTTCTTTTTTAACTAATTTCTCTTCATGTTGTAAAGGTTGGAGAAATAAAAGCCCACGCAGCAGAATGGAAAGCAAACGTGACGGCTGAGTTCAGAGAGACACGGAGACGGCTCAGTGTGGAGATCCATGACAAACTTCAACGGGCAGCCACCATCCGGAGCATGGAACGCAGGCGCCTGGGCCTGGAGCAGCGAGCCCACTCCTTAGACCTGCTCTCTCCAGAGAAGCGGTCTGTCTTTGCTACCTTGGAAACAGGACGCTGCAAGGCCTCCTCTCAGGAAAGCATCAACAACAGGCCTAACAACCTGCGCCTTAAAGGATCAGATAGGCTCAACAAGCATGGGCAGGGGGCATCCGAGGACAACATCATTAACAAGTTTGGATCGTCTGCCAAGATGACCAAAAGGAAAAACAAGGACCTCAAAAAGACCATGCCTGAGGATATGCATAAAATTTATGAGAACTTCAGAAACTATTCCTTGGATGAAGAAAAAAAGGAAGAGGAGACAGAGAAGATGTGTAATTCCAAGAACTCTTCTAGCACTGCAGTCCTGACCAACTGCAATCAGCAGCACTCAGACCTAGAAAATGGAGCGATTCCCAATGAAGCCAAAGAAAGGGAGCATAAAAACAAAATATTACTTTGAGACAGAAGTTAAATGTAAAAGATGCTTGACTTGAATTAACAATGTTGGTGTTTTTATATACATATATATTGAGACACGTGCCTTATACAGACTCCTTATTCAGTCTGAATTATATAGCATCGAAGAATATTTCACTGTGCCATAAAGATTCAAGCTTGCTCTGCCAAAACAAATCAGGAACACAGCACTGCAGAATGGCAACAGAAAGCTACGCACATGGAAATTTCAGCCTGTATAAGATTACCAGGGCAAGACACAAAGGAAGGGATTGAACCATGGCAGTATCACCAGAGTGCTCCTACCATGGTGTGATATTAGACAAAGGGCAGCTATGCAAGAAGAGCCTATGAAAGGGATGAAAAGGAGTGTATCTTTGTAATGGAGTATGCATCCATAAAGCCTTCCCCTGGTGATTAAAAAGAGGAGAAATTATTGGAGTGAACTAGAAACTTTCAATAAGGCTTAGTTTACGTTTTGGCACGTGATCCAAGCTAGATTTTTTTTCCCTATTTTTGAGTCAGATGCATTACCTTTCTAAATTCCAAAAGAATGTCCATGGACACGGCCAGCAGCTGGGTGCTGGTTTGAAAAATCAACACAGACATAAGTAAGGGTTGGTTTGCTCTTTTCATTAAAAAAAAAGAAAAAAAAAAAAAAGAAAAAACTCTGTGGGTATTTATCTTAAGCAGTGGAAAAAAAAAAGAAAAAAGAAACAAATGTATTTTTTTCTCATGTAGGAAAATTCAATGTAAAGTCACAGCAAGAAAGTGCACATGAAGAAATACAACATCCTGTGCTATGTTGTTTAAAAGAAGAGAAACATCAATTTAATGATATTTGGCTAGATGTATGAAACAGTGGGCCAACTGTTTTTTTTAAAGAATTTCTCATTCACACTTTCTAGCACTGATAAAACCCCTTCTAGTTTAATGCTGTAAGACTATAAGGATAGAAGGGAAGCTACAGCTTTTGCATGTCAGCAAACTGCTGTTCTCTAGCTGAATCTGAATTTTTAAAAATAGACATAAGAGCATATATGTGATTTAAATGAGGGCCGGGGCTGCCATAGAATCTCAGGGCTCTCTGCCCCCTTTTGCTGGGTTTGTTTTAGACATAAGCTGCTGTTGTAATCTCAGAAGAAAAAAAAAAAAGAAAAATTTAGGAAAAAAAAGAATAATACGGTGGTAATCTTTTAAGTGCTTATAGCTTTAAGTGCCATTAATGCTGTCATATTTTTTAACTTTTTAAACAAGTATTTTGAATTATTTGGTTTGTTTCCTTTCAGGTATTATCTTTGACATTTGCTATCCCTTTTATTGATAAAAATGAAACATGAGCTCTCTGCATTTCTAGACTAAAGTGAAATGTAACTAAACTGTGGGGCATTTTTAAAAAATCTTTTGTGCTGTCTGGGCATATGGATGTAAAAAATAGAATTGTGTCTAGACTTCACGGTAAATATTCAAAGAAAAGGCTGCAAAATAATTAATGGGAATTGCAAAACATACTAAATTTTTTATAGAGTCAGCCTGTGGGCTACTGGGTGGGCTATTGCAGATAGGAGATTTTGCATGCTGGAAATGAGATTCACATGATTTTACCAGCAGTGCTTTCCCTGCGCTTTCACAAAATCCTAAATTTTCCTGCAATTCAAACTGTAGGCATATAGGTAAGGCAAGCATGGATGTTGATTGCAGAGACTCTTGCGAGCTAGACAAACATACAGACATTCACATGTCATGCAGACACAGATTGTTGCAATTGCATGCCGATGTCTACATACACTGAAATGCACGTGTCATTCTGTGATAGTTTCTGAGATTTTATGCACAATGAGCCAACTCAAAATCAAACTGGCCACCAGAATACATGACTGCCATGGCTATGAATGGAAGCATGGCAACGCAAATGCAAATTTTGAGTATACACATTTGCATATCTGGTGACTGCTGGATTTGCAGGAGTGAGCCAAATTCCACTAGTTCAGAGGAGGAAAGAAGTTTCTAGTTTGTTCTGTCTGCTGGTTCACTTCTCTTAAATGTCTTATTGTCTTTCTAATTTCATTATCTGTCTAAAAATCAAGGATGAAAAAGCAATGTTCAGAAAACTTCAGGTCATTTGGGATTGCTCTAACTCAATCAGATGTCCAACAGGAATTCAATTCTGCTTACTTCACCGGTGAATCTCTTAGGGTGCAGGGCTGCACTCTGACTTTACCTTACCAGAGGCAGTAAGCTCAGTCCCCAGGGAAGGTTGCACTCGACTCAAGAACTGCAGTGGCCTCTGGAGACTTTTGTGCCAGGCAGCCCTGTGCTTGGCTTCACAAACATGCAGATGGCAGCCTGTGACCATCCTCAGATCCCATCCTCCTCCTCAAGCTACAGGCAGAAGCAATCAAGATGCAAGTCTCCGCGAGCATTGGAGTTCTTTAGCCTGCCTGTTACTGCTTGTTTTGGGCAGGACTTGAGTGCCATATATGAGCAAATCTTCTGAAATCTCATCCATGAGCATCACTAATTCTGTAGTGCCAAGATGGATGAAGCACATCTGGATGTACTAAGGCTGTTCAGATCTGTGTTTTACTGGTAGGAGGTTAGGAGTCAAAGCTACAATTTAGATTTGCAATTGAATTCCAGACAAGATTCAGAAGTGTTCAGAACATACAATTTGGGTCTGATACTTAAATGCCTTGTTACATCATCCTGCGCTTTGTATCTATGAAGGATCTGACACCTATAAGAATCTCATCTGACTCTGAAAACATGCAATACATCCAGTTTGTGCAAATAATTCTCCTTGGTTACCAAATGCCAAGATCAGCATCATGCATGCAGTGTTTTCTGTTCCTCAAATGAGTTCTTCTCACAAGAAATGCTTGCCTGCAATAGAAAAATTCTGCATATCATACAGACGTCTGTAAGGATATGGGAGTTGCATTTTCTGTATGTATGTGAAATATAAGGCTTAGTCATAGCCAGGGCATTTCTGCTGATTAGGTTCAGGGAAAAAAAAGTCTGTCTTATAGGACTTGTCTATGTAAGCAGGGGATTTGGACAGCAGGCCAATCATGGAAAACAGGTCAACATGGACAAGTGACTGAGGAGGCAAAATTTGTTGGGCAAATTCAGAACTGTTTGCTGTGATTCAAGAGAAGGGCAATGACATCTTGGGAGTGTTTTAATCTTAACTTTCTGAGTTCTCAGTCTGTTCCCTGTCCAGATTCTAGGTGATGGTATGTGTGTCTCATTCTAGTCTCTGCATGGCCATGCCATGCCCCTGGCTGACATTTTATCAGCTGTTTCTTCAGTATCCCCTGGTTTGAGATATAATAATTCAGGGACAAAAGGTGATGTTCAACAAACTCAGTGATATACTGACCAGAGCATTTGATGACCTCTTATATGAAAGCAAAATGCTCTCTTTCATTCCCCTCCATTTCTGTGTCTGTGAAACTTGCTGAGAAAGATGCCAGGCTGCTACAGAAGTAAATATTTTCTTCTAGATGATTGCCTATTAAATACCTCAATATACATAATTTTTATTATAATATGGGAAGTGCAAATGGTATATTTCATAGGGGGCCAGACAGAAACATCTTGACACCTAAAATGACATTTTAATGAGCTAAATTGCTTTTCCCCTTTTAAAGGGCATCCCTTGGTTTTAATTGTCTGCAACAGCTTGAGAGAGACTCTCAGCTCAAACATCAAGTGTTTTTATGGCCAAAATTCTCATCCTCTGGCATTTAGTTATACCTATAAAAAACTTATCATGTTATTTCTAGTGAGGCTGTTTCACCATTATAGGAAATTTTAGCAGAAGTAGCCTGTACCATGTCCAAAACATTTCTCTAAATTAGGCCCTTTCACAGCAGCCTGAAAATAAGAAGTCAAACAAAAGGTTGGATTACTAACTTTAACTCTCAGATCCTGCCCTGAGACTTGACCAGGGAATTGAGACTTGAAAGAACAAAGGAAACATGGATTTTCTGCAGCTGCAGCCCTCATACATAGAGGACGACTCAGCTGCTGTATTCCTACAGCTTCCAGCTCTGCAGTCCCACTTTCCCCTGTCTTGTGCAGGAGAATTCTGCTTTGCGACTTTGGGGGTCCTCCTGAACCATTAACCATCATAACCATCTCTGAACTTGTGCAGATATTGGTTTTCAAAAGATTTGTAACTTCATTCATGTGGCAATCAGCAAATTTCATTACCACTTAATAGGGAATATTATTTCTAATAAATCTTAGAAACAATGATAAAATATAATAAAACCCCTCCAGTGATTTATATTAATGAAACCTGATTTTGATTGTTGCCATGAAATTATCAATCATCCGAGCTTCTGCTGCATGGCTTTATGATGTCTCTAGTACCAGTCTGCTTCCTCCAAAGCCATTAATGGACTATGCCAGAGACTTTCTCCAAAAATCTCTAACCCATAATAAATGAAATTATGTCTGAGTTCAGGTTGTTAAAAACCATGTCCTTAAAAACCCTGCATTTTTATGAAGTATTTGTATTTTTGCTGTACATGGGCCGTTTGTTTGCCAGCTTTGGTTTTCTCAGGGGTTTATTTGTGTTGTCAGGTTGCGTGATGTCTGCTACTCTCACTTTTCTGTTTGTCTGCAAGAAATAAATTACAGGCAAAGACCAAGCATCATGTTATGTTGTGTACAAGAAGTGAAGACCAAGCATCATGTTATGTTGTAGAGCAAGAAGGCTCCTAGTAAACAGATATGAATTTGAAAGGTGACTGGGGACTGCTTCAGCCCTCCCTGTACATTTACTTGTTCTGAACTATGTTTTGTCTAATCTAAGGCCAAAATCTGCCCCCATAAGTCTGTGCAGTAAAGTGAAGCTAACTTGTTGTTTTCAAGCTTTTTATAGCGAAGGCCTGCTGTTTTAACTCATCACTGCTGTGCAATTTATACTTACTAGAATGGCATTATATCAATACTAAATAAAAATAAGCTCAGCTTCAGAAACAGTTCCCTAGGCATTTAAATATCCATGAAAACACAAGGCAAATCAACACGAATCTGTGGAACTCAAATAAAGGCCTGTAGATTAATGTATGAAACTGGTTGGCTGAAATGTGTCACCAAAAAATATAGATCTGAAAATTCCTTTGGATTGCTGAAATTTTCCCAAGGTCCCCATCTCCTTTACTCTCAGTAGCAGTTACTCTCCGTAATACCCTTGCTGAACTGGACCATATTTTTCCCTCCTGCCACTGCAACTGCAGGACATAGCATGGCTAATCTCTGTTGTGCTGTTGAAATCACTGAGGAAGCAGTTGCAAAACCTAATTTGGGCTTGTCCTGATGTAGCCAGTGCATAGTCTGTGGGCTGGATCATGCTGGGATGGGAAGGTCACTCTAAGGGCAGGTTTTATCCACCACACTGGTGAGTTCTCAGGAGCCTGTTGAAGAACAGCCCTGTGCAAACACCCCTCACATGGTGAGTGTAATTGGCTCTTGCACACAGATTTACTGGTGGTGCCTCCCCACTCCCTCATCTCTGGTTTCAAATCACATCTGAGCTGTCTTATCACCAGGAAATACCAGTGCTGCTGCTTGTGGGGGAAGTGGACATTTCTGTAGCATTTGGCCTTTCAAGGCAAAGAGGATCTGTTTTCCCTCATGGATCTTGAGAGCAAAGCAAAGCAAAGGCAGGTGATACTAGGCATGTGAGAGAGAATACTTTTGTCTCCCAAATATATTCTATCCCCAAAGTCCTTTTTATTGTGAGAGCTGGATGCTTGAGGAAGGACGCTTGTGATGCCTATTGTGAGATGGAAGACAAACATACCAGCTTTCATTCTACCATTTCACTGTTTCTCACATCCTGGAATCATATAGTAGCTTTAATTAGCAAAAGGCAGAGTTGGTGTCTAGATCATATCTTCCCGACAATTTAGATTTATTCAGGGCAGTGTATCAATGTAGTTTTAGAGTGATTTTTTTTCCAAGTTCTAATACAATTTAATCTGGGCTTTGGACAGTACTGAGAAACCACGATTAGTCATTTTCAGCTTTGTGTTTGAAAAAGAACTTTCTTAAAATTTGGGGAAACATTTTTTTGGATGCTGTTCTACTATTTTTTCCTAATTAACTTCAAATTATACTATAAACAATCAGTAAAACCACTTGCAAGGATGTTCTATCTACTTTCTTGTCTCTGTCCCTCTTTTACTCTCTCTTTAAGATTTAATGGTGCTTAAGAAAGGCATTCTCAGAAAAGTCACAATTTCATAAATGTCGTTACCAGGATGCAGAGCAGAATGTGCTTGTACCATCCTTGATAAGTTTTGCTGCTATTGTCTTTATTTTATGATGTAATGTTTTAAAAGATTGGAAAAAATTGCAACAAAGACCATCCAGATGAAAACACTTTTCTTGTTGTTTCTTGTTTCTCTTTCTGTTGTCCTGTCATCCAGCAAGGGCAGAGGAGATGTAAATATTCTTCCCTTTTTCATGTCCCTAGAAAACTCTGCATTGCTAGTAATCTCACTTTTGCTGGACCTTTGTGCTTGTTTTTGCCCCTTCTGCCTTTTCTCTGTGGTTGATTATCCAGATTGCCGTATTTCCTGGGTGTTTAATTTGGGAGCCATGGTGTTGGGCTGGCTTCAAAAGAGAGACAAAAATTTTAAGCCATACCTCTACTCATACTGAGTCATTTCTGCATTTAGTGACCAGTTAACAGGGAAGCAAGAAACAGAACTTTGAGGTGGCTCTGTCTCTCTTTCTCAGTTTCTTTCCATAGAAATTATTTGACAAAATGACTGGAAGAA
This sequence comes from Acanthornis magna, assembly GCA_036785705.1. Taxonomy (NCBI): domain Eukaryota; kingdom Metazoa; phylum Chordata; class Aves; order Passeriformes; family Acanthizidae; genus Acanthornis; species Acanthornis magna. Next base: position 10,219,859 of record JAWUZG010000016.1, read on the forward strand.
ATTGCTCATGGAGGGAGAAGGTGAAGTTTTTTGACCGTGGGAAGCACAAACAAGGCTGGGGTTGTCTTTTATTATGAATTCTTTTGTCTTTTTGCAGCTTTTTTGATGTTTCTGTGTTGGCTACTTTCTATGTGAGGCCTCAGATTCCGTTGCTATCTTTTCTCTTAGCTTGGGAAACTGCAGCACAGACCAGTGCACTCACAGAGGGTGCAAACTCTTGAACTATGATTCCTTTTGTCAGCAGATGGGGGTGATGAAAAATTCCAGTAAGCATGGTTTGTAGTTCTGCAGAGTGTGTATAGAGATCCCTCATGGCTGAGCCTTTGCTTGACTTTGAGAAAAAAAAAAAAAAAAAAGGAAAAAAGCTTTCCCTGAACTGAGCAAAAAAATCTCTCCTGTTTTTGTGCTACTTTTTATATCCTCTTTGTGCTACTCAGTCCATACTGATTCTTGCCACTTGATGTGTATTAATGGTGCAAGTCAAGACATATTTTTCCAAAGCCCACTTCCATCTCCAGAATTACCTTTCTTTATGAATATGAGTCTCTTAATTGGACCTACTTTAGCTACTGGGTAACACTCTTATTTTTCATGCAGAAATGGTTATTTGCATTTTGTAGTTTATGCACATTCTGCTTGTTCACTTCATTTCCAAGTCCAGACTTTATCAAGCTATAGCTGATTGCTCTGACTTTGTGACCTATTGCCTACAATTTATAGATTGTACTTCAGTTTCTGGAGTCCTTCAGCAAATTGACCTATTTACTAAACTGACCCAAGTCATTGCTCCTAGAGGTGATTGAGAAGGACAAAGAAAAGAAGAGAAAAAACCCAAACAAACCAGCAAAAAGTAAAAGGTGGATGTGTGACAAATTGTGAAATACCTTTTTTTCCTCCAAAACCTGTATGCAGAGTGCTGAGAGTTGCACTAAGATTCTTGCTGAAAAATTATTTTCTCAGTACAGTCTGGTGTTTTGCATAACACCAACCATTTCTGAAACAAATTGTTACATGATAGAAAACCAATTAAAATTGCTTTAAAAACAATAAATTCATATATAATAATTAAGTAACATACTAACAGTGAATAGTTCAGGAAGGAGTATCTCACAGAGATTTCACAGCACGTTTTTTGGCCTGGCAGTTGTCACTGCTTTTCAGCAAAGCTTTAGATCATTTCCATGGGAGACCCTGGAGACTTCCCCCTCTCTAGGAGACTTCCTCTGGGTCATCCCTTCCTTTCATTGTGGCACAAGGTGCTGATGTTTTTCTTGATGGAACTCTTTTGACAGTGCCATTTCTGAGGCAGAGCAATGTAAATGTCATTACTGAACCCAATTTAAACAGGATGGATGGACACCATAGGTTTGACTAGAAGCAATTAGCTAAATGGACCTGTGCCACTGTTTCCTTCTGAGTACAATTATCTGACTGGGAAGAATAAAGCAGTAAATTAAGATTGTATTACATTCCAGAGCATGTGGTGACTGTGAATCTTGGTTGTGCATATGAACAACTTGTTCAAAATATCCACTCCATTACACTGAACTACAATGTGCCAAACAGGTTAATTGGTGGGGGTCCAAAACTGGGGTACTTCTCTCTCACTTACAACCATGAGAATCACTTTAAAAAGAGAAGAATGTAAGCTGAACAACACAGCTCTACCTTTCAGCAGAAATCTGAATGTTTCTTGAGGTGAGCAATTGACTTTCATGTGCAACCTAAAGGGGGGAAAAATATGACTAATGCAATTCCTGGGGGGGGGGGGAGACCAAAACCCCACCACAACAAAGCATAACAACAACAAAAAAACCCCCTCCCCCAAATCCCAAACAACAACAACAACCACCACCACCACAGTCCAAAAGCTTTTCCCTACACCACGATGTCATTGAATGTATCTGGCCTTCTGTGCATTTCAAGCTTTTGCCTGTGGCATCAATGAAAATTAAGACATGCACACTGCATTTTGCTTGTTAACCTTTCAGAGCTAATCCAGTGAGGAGAAAGTCAGTTTCCTGTTAATCCCTTGCCTGTGCTATGCATAGATCTAACCATTGCAGGTTTATTGCTTCCCCCTTGCATGAATATCTGGGCAGAAAAAGAGGCACAGAAAATTCCACGAAGGACGCAGTTTGTGCCTGCAAATCTCTTCTTCCCACAAGGGTTTGTGGGAAAGAAACACCCAGTGTGTTCCAGAGCTCAAGCTGTGAACGCAATGATTGAAAAAGAAGCAAAACAGCATGCAAACTGGGGCTATTTTGCAAAGAATCATTAAATAAAGACAGGAACCTCATGAGATCATTTTTATGATGTCATATTACAGACCTGGGAATGACTTTTAAGATGCTGCAGCAGGAAAAACAAGAGCCCTGGCAATCACTATCACATTTGTTGAAGTGTGTGGAGGGGCTGGAGCCAGGCTGATCGATAACTCCTCCACAGTGAATAGAGCAGCAGGCGTTTGAGGGATTAAGCACAAACAAAGGATGACTGCGTGTTTTGTAACAAGGGAAATAGGCACTGAGTAACAACAAGATTTCAGGTGTGCCTTAGGTGCTGAAAGATACAAGTTGTGCTGTCAGATTTACACCAAAGTGTTTAATCCTCCAAGGGGCGTCTGAAAGACAGCAGCCTACTCAAGTGTTTAGCCCAGACTCTCTCCTAGAGCAGGTCCATCTTGCAGGGAATTCATGCTGTGCTGCGAAGCCAATTACATTCTTTTATTTCCATTTCTCATTCTGATGTAGCTCAATTTGACAAACTAAACATATTGTGTCAAGCTAGGAAAAAACCCAAACAACTAAATGCAAACTAGCAACAAATACCCCCTTATGGGCTGCAATTGTCACTTTTTTCCCCTTGGATTCCTTCAGCACAGCTGCCTGCTGAGAATGATTTAGAGTAGCATTTATAATGTTTAGAAACAGCAAGTCGTGCTGTTTGAAGAAAGGTATGTATGACTTCATTTCTCATGAGAAGGAAAAGAGGAGGAATCTCCCTGAAATCTGGGCTTGTCTTAAACAGGAAAATAAAATTTGTACTATCTCATCCTGCAGCTATGATTTCCTTTATAGCAGGAAGTTATTTTATATTTCACAGCTTAACAAGAGCTTTAAATGAATAATTTCTTTTCTGCTTTTGATTGCTTAAGTTTCCTGCCTTGCTAAGCCTGCACTGATCTATGAAAACAGGTGGCTTCCTCTCTGTAGAATAGACCTCCCTCCCTCAGGCTGAGTACTAATAAATTAACCCTGCCCACTTGCAATCCTGTGTGATGCAATCTGCGCTCGTTAGCTCTTATTTGGCACTTCCCAAACAAGCCAATTTGATGCAACAGGAAAAGAGGTTCAGGCTGTGCTTGGCAATTTCTCTTGTCCATCATTATTCACAGATCCCTGCCTGGGTTTCTGAGTCCTGCTTGTCTGCTCCTCGCTCACACCCATAGCAGGGGGCCCATCTACAGTAAGTTTAATCTGAGGTCTCTGTAAAGTAGTTGCTGGTGTATGCTTTTTCATGTGCAGGGTCAAGCTGCGAATGCCAAGAAAACAGAGGTACTTTCTATAAATATGTGACCATTATATTTGTGGTCCTCAGGCTGTTTTGAGCAGTGACCTTCTCTGGTGTGTGGACCTCTGCATATTGGTCTAGACGGCTTTATCTGCTATTAACACATATAGTTCACTCCCATTAAGCATCCAGATGATGGGCAAATGAGTACACTGGGGATGCTCTCAGGTGCTGACAAAAGTTCCAAAGAAATAAAGTGTTAGATGTCAAACCATGTAGCTTAATGAGAGGAAATAGTTAAGCTTTCCCCCTCTGCTGGTATTGCTTAGTTATTCGATTGGTTTGCTGGTCAGTCTGTACAAAGAATGAAAAGAAGACCTACAAGTGTTTATGGACCCAGAAAAGGAACTTTGTTTCACAACACTGTGGGGTTTGGAAAGGAAAACTGTGTTGTAGGGAGAATGTGAAGGAGGTTTCCATATCCGTTAATGCAGTCACCAATAACTTGCATTACAATCAATGTGTATCTGGATTACAGAAAGTCAGAAAACTTTGGTTGAAATGTCAACCTGTCAAGCCATAAATCCAGAAATGTCAGGGTCCCTGGGCCAGGTGAAGGCGTGAACGTGTTACTGGCTGTGACACGGGTGGGTGTGGGGACACTGCAGTGCCAGCAGTAAATGAGAAGTGTTCCAGAGTAGGCAAAAGTGGGTTTTCTTCTGCTGTATTCAGGGCCCTTCTTTGGTGTCTCTGGTCCATTTAGAGACCGAAATACTCATTCATTTCTGAGTATTTTAACAACCATTACAACAAGAGTTTTACATTTTTTTCATTGTAACAAAAATTCTGTTATATCTTGATAGGTACTAGAAGTAGCTTTCCAGAGAAGCCAGCTCTACTAAATGGTAAGATTTATTTTTTAAAATTTATTTTAGGAAAGTAAAATAAGAGTGGATTGGATTAAGGGATCTTATGTTTGGATCATACTTGGAAGAGGGATTTGATCAAACATTAGGTGCAAAAGTGCACAAGGCTAGCAAAATACTATGGCAAACGTGGGCTAAGGACAGACTGGATGAAATCTTGGTAAAACTGGAGCTCAGAATCACTGATCTTTCAGTTCAAAGATAAACTCTGGAAGACAAAAAAAAAGCCATTTGTGGGTCAAACCAAAATGAAGTAATATCTTCTCAGTGAAATACAAAAGCTGTAGAAAAACCAGTCAAATTCAACTGGAATTAAATGTCTTTTCAATCTGAATGAAAAGGTCACATTTCCATTTGAAATGAACTTTTCCCTGAAAGTTAAAGGAGCTGTCTATTACTTCAAATGAAAAAAAAAACAAAAAAGGCTTACAAAGGGAAAAAGCACTTTGTATTTTTTTGGTCTTTTTTTTTTTTCTTTCTTTTGGATGAATAATAAACATATTATTCAGCAGAATTTGGTTTGTCAACCCAAATGAGAAAAGTCAGACGGTTTAGCCAGCAGGAGGCATATATCATTCAAACAGGAGCAGGCTGGTTCTCTCCTGTTGCACACTAAACGTCTGAGCAGCTCTGAAGCCTGCTCTCACCAGTGTGCATTGAACACAATCACTAGAAAAAACAAGCTTATGCTTTGGAAACATAAACTTTTCCCATTAGGAGTTTAATGTAATGATCCAATGTTCAGTCAAGCAGCCAATGCTAAGGTTAGGGATGTATGAGCCCTTGATAATTTAAATTATTTTGGTTGCACAGTAAATTCTACCTGATTATTAATTTAAATTCTGGGCAGGGGATATTTTCCTCCTTGAGGTACTTGTTTCAGCTTCATATTTAATGTATTTTGTTTTATTTTTCAAGTCACAGGATTTCCATGAAGCATTAAGAAGACAGGAGAATGTGAAGTGCAGAAAAAATTGTAGTGTTGTTAGCGATGTGATGATTAATATTTACTTACTTTTTTTCCAGTGGAACACTTCCTTGCTAGATCTCACATGCTAGGAAATAAAAGCTAATTATTGTCACAAATACTTGGGAAATATCATTATTCCTACTTTAACTTTATAGCATAGGAAATGAGCTAGATAATTCAGGTTACACAGAAACCTGTGTCTGAGCAAGGGTTTTAACTCTGACTTGTTATTACGTGCTCTGGTAGCTGACCAGCCATGCTTTCTTGATTATACCATGGCTCACGCATGGATTTCCTTATAAATAAACCGCTGGATTAAGCTTTGAGAGTATTCCATGTACTACTTTTTTTTGTTTTTTTAAATTAGTTGCTAAATTGTAGTCAGGCTCTCACAAAACTGGTAGATACCAGAATTAAGATTGTCTAGCACCTTAATTCCTCTTATGCCTGCTTTATGGGACAATCTTTGATTTACATCGTCCCATACTTATGGGATTTCTGTCTCAGGCCGTGTGTTCTGATCAGTTATCAAATATTTCATCTGTTCCTTCATGTTCACCATATAAACCCTGGCCTTATTTACTGAGAACTGTTCCACCCATGCTCTGTAGATTGATCTTTTCTCATGTGCTTCTTGGTAGTATTAATCACCGGTGCATCTGGAATGATTCACAAGCACTAACTACCCTTTTGGGGTGCTCCAGGGAGGAAAGGCAGTGGTTTTTGTCCACTTGAACAGAGGGCAGAATGAAGGACAAAAAGCATCTTTCCATTAACCTGATGGGTTCAGTCTGAGGAGTTTGAAACCTGAGATTTTCCTGTAGTACTATGTAGCACCTTGGGATATAACAGCCCCAGGGGTAAATGGCCAGAAAATTAGGATGAAACAGATTCTGATCACCTTAGAAAATATTGGTTAAGTAGTTTGTTCAGCATTGCCGAGGAGAGATAGAAAAGAGAATGCAGTTTTCTATCATGGCATTTAATTTCCTAAATCAAGAGACCTCTTGTATTTTTTGTATCAGAGATTTGGAAGACCACATCGTGGAAGGATACAAGAGTGTTCATTAAATTCCAAGCAAAATGCTTGAGGAATGACACTTGAGACTTACTCTTTCCTTTGTTCTACACAGAAGCTAATTTTAGGTAAGGCATCAAAAAATTATAGCACCAACCTATTAGATGCCAAAGAGGGTTACTGGATTTGTTCTGAAGTCCCTCTCCAAGTTCTGAAAAGATCATCAGATAAAAAGCCCTGCATGTCTTGACCCATGTCAGAGCAGTGGGAAAAGAGGAATATCAGTGCATGAAGATACTAATCCATCTGTCAAAAGGAAATACAGCTTAGAGTGTTTTAGGAAAACAGTAGCATAATGCAAATATTTCCCTGTTAAGGGAGTGAACTTTTGGTGATGTATTATGAATATCTGGCCTTTCTGTGCCCTGGCTGTATTGCATACTGCCACTTTGTTTTCAAGCTGTGAGGAAAAGTGAAGGATACATAGACAAGACCATGGATGTCTCAGAAAATATTTCATGTATGCATTTCAATTTAAATCCTTGTATAATATCTTAAATTTGCAGTAGAAAGTGCATGGAGTGCAAAAAACTTCACAAACCTATCACGTTTTGTAGTTAATCAAATGCTCCAAAAAAGAAAAGGGCAAATTTCCAGTTGAAGTATTCCAGAAAGTCATGGGGTTCCAGGTTTCTAAAAGGACATTAAAGGGAGCACCTACATGCATCTGTGAAAAGCAGCCTTAGAAACAGCACAGTTTGCACTTCTCTCGCTTCAGGCAGAATTTTCATTTTTGCTTTGCAACTACAGCACACCACATTTTAGTTTTTTTCCACCTTAAATATTTCATAAGTTGCTCATGGACTTTGAGTTATTCTTTGATCAAAGGTGGAAACAATGGCTCAGTTTTGAAACTGCCTGTTGAACTGCCTTCAACATGGTCAATGCACTGAGCCCTCACACTTCCTAACATTCTGTCCCCACTTCCATCAGTTAATGAGAAACAAGAGAGTAGTTAGTGTGGGAGATCCTGATATAGGACACTTCTCCAGAGAGTTTTACTACACCAGCATCCCGTGTCTTTTTTTCCAGAAGTCTTTTTTTTTCCTCTTTTTCTCTTTTGTCCTGCCAAATGCAATTTTTTTTTGCAGTACCCCTTCTTTCCTTCCCCCAAGTCTTGTGAGCATCAGATGTTACCAATGCAGAAGTTACCAGTCCTTTCAACTGCGCTATCTGGTGAAGCTGACACTCAAAAGATGAAGGGTCTCTTGGTTTTGACATGGTCAGATGTTGTGGCAAGGGGAAAAGAACATGAGCTTCTGGCAGAAGAAAGAATAATAGGAGGGTATGAGGACCACCCTCCCGAGTCAGTCTGGCCTGTCAGGAGCTAGGGAATGGCTCTTCAGTGTGGCCAGTGCCCCTTCTGCTGCTTATGGAACAATCCTGCAGGAAATGGGGTCCCTCACGTTTGTCTCCCATGCTGTCCTTCTATACACAGTTTAGAGTGCTCTGTGCAGTACATTTTGCTCTAAGCTTGACACTTAAAGCTCTCCTGGTAGCCACCCCTATGTACTAGACCTATCCATACCCATCTTCATCCTTCCCAGAGAAGTCATTTATGAGCATATACCTTATGGAAACAGTTTTACTTTAAGCAGCAATCTCCTTTCCTTTTTCTCCTTTTGTTGTAGTTATTTATAAGCTCAGGTGGATTAACCCAATAACATTTCTTATTTTTCATTCTACAAAGGAAGAAAAAAGTTGCATTGAAGTTCCAAGGAAAGTATCTTTCTTTTCCAAATCAAATCCCATCACAGATTTCGGTAGGAACTGGATTTGGTTTGCACTTCTGTAATCTGCGTTAAAAACTTAAAAGTGTGCAGCACATTTTGCTTTGAAACTGGGAATCTGTTGCTGGACCTCACGTGTTTATACTTCATTGTATTTCCTTCAAGTTGTACATAATAACTCTAAATAGAGTCTGTGCAATCTGTGCTTTTTCTTTAGTGCATCAATTCTGCTATAGCCTGTGAATAGGTATTTTTTTTAATATGACTGTTTTTTGGTTGGTCTGTTTGTTTTAAATGGTCATAAAAATGTCCCAATTCATCCTCTGGCAACTCTATATAAGATGTTACTTTTTATAATGGCTCTGGCAGACTGAGATCTTGAAGTCTTTGATCTGGAACATCACAGTTATTCCTTTATTTCAATATCTTAGTGAAGGTCTGCTTATTAGAGGTCTATCAGCCTTAATAGGCTGTTATCTCTTCCAGCTGAACTTCCTGTGATGGCTGAGCCACTCCATTATCTTAGTGACATCCAAGTAAAACACAGAAAAGCCTTAGTGCAGTTCCTTTTCCCTTGGTTGCATTAATTGTGCTGGGCTAACAGGGATAAGAAGCAGAAGGTATTTAGTTTTGGCACTGCTATGCTGTGGCTTGGAATACACACCACAAAATGGGTAAGTTCAATTACCAGTTTTATATAGCAACTTGTACAACCACACTATCAGCCTAATGTTTACCAGCTGCTTTAGAGACTGAGTCACTTTTGCATCAATTTAGTCCTTTCTAGGGCAAAAATATCATTCCCTGAAATGAAGAGGGCAGAACATTTAAGGCTCATCTTGTAGCTTTTCAAGGTCTATTATAAATATTGTAACTGCAAGGATTTGGCATGAAAAAATATTTGCCTTTTTGCAAAGCTCCAAAAGACACATTTTGAAAACTCTTATTTCTGAATTCAGTAGTCTATTAATCATGGAACAGAAAGCTTTTCAAAGAGTTCTAATTTGTGTTCCATAGATTTCTATACAGTAAATGTTTAGTTCAGCTTCAAATTGAGCAAGTGGCTTGGGCATGGTATTATCAAAGGACATTTCAATCCTTTATGAACAAGGTGGAGGAAGCAGGGGAGAAAATTTAGAATTTTAGTTCTTATGTAAGTAATTTAAATTTAATGTAAACATTTGTGGACCTCTGTGAGCAAAGGGGAATGGAGACACCATTCACCCTTCAATCCCATGAGGAAATATTCTGATTTGCAGCCATAAATTGCAAAGACATTGAAGCAGAATTTTCAAAGACCTCTTTATGCACTGCTTTTTCATGTTTAGCTGACAACTGAGTGCAGCAGAGCCAGTGTGACACTTGTCAGGGATGGGGACTGGTCTTGGATACAATGGGGACTTCATTACAATATGGCAATATGTCTCAGAGGACCCTTGTTAATGGTCATAGATAAATAGGGCTGTGCATGTCCAGTATCATAAATACATGTTATCATGCCATGCCACTTCAATGGGTTTATCTGTTTATATATGCATCAAAGGGAGCAAAAAATGTTTAACTTGCTTCAGTGAGCTGTAAGCAGAAAGAGAATAGATGAGAGCTGAGAGTTTGGAGCACACTGAATCATCTCTCATTCAGGAAATCTTCTGAATTATTGATTGCATTTTCCTTTCATTTTTTTCATTTTTGAGTCACTGCATTTGCCAGTCATTTGAGTCACTGCTAGCCAGCCATGGTCTTTTGAGGATCTCTGCACTAATTTACAAGTGGCTTCTAACCATCATGCTCGTTCAAATTGGGGTGTGTCCTTTATGTCTGAGATGGTCAGCAGCCGGAACGGAGTGATTAATGTGGATTCCTGCCTGTGCATAATGGCTTGACAAGAATGCTTCCTTTCTGTTGTCTCCTGAGCAGGTGTAAAGGCAACAAAGACCTTTGCTTAATGAAAGGAATCAAATTCAAATATGTCATTTAGAGGTATTCACATCTGCCTCTCTCAACCAGACCCAGGAGGCTTTCTGTCTCCCTCCCCCTCTTAGGACTTCATACATTTTTACTGAAGATTAACTTCAAAAAGGGCTTGTGTTGTTTCATCTAGAGAGTTGTACTGTCACTGTGCACATCACCCAGCAGGTTCTGACTTCCTGCCACGGGGACCAAAGCATCCAGAAAGTGAGGTCTGGAGTCAGTAAGAAGCCAGGAGAGGGGATGAGCTCTCCAGTTGAATGTGGACCTGGCACAGCACCTGGGACCTGCTGCCCTTTGTGGCAATGCCGTTGTGCATTCCAGATGCTTTGTGGCAAAGTGGTTTTAGGCTAACAAGGACATGACAAAGCTCTTCTGCCCTTGATTGCTTAGTGCTGTACGTGGCTCTCTGGTACCCCCTTCACTCCTCAGTGCTGATGAGCTGTGGCTTAGAAGTGTGACATTGCCCACTACTGATGAAATAAATGCTGGGCTTCCTTCTAAGCTCAGATGATCCACAGGAGAAAGAGTGAGAAGGATTTATGTCCTTGGAAAAGTCACTGGCTCTGTGAGGGCTCAGTGTTCGCCTAGACAGCTGAGTGATTCCTGATGAGCCTTATCTATTCAAAGGACTCTGGAATCCATATGGCTTGGTCTTGTACTTACTTATTCTAGTGTATTTCAGTCTTCACTGTACAGTAAATATAGAACAAGCAGATGGTAGGATAGCAGAATCTACTCCCCGAGGTGAGATGATAATTTTTACATGAATATGCCCTTCCATGTGCTGGGGTGGCTCTGGGCTTTATTGCCAGCCCTTGGTGAGACCAGTCCTGGGTGGCTACTGGGTGCTCCTCCTCTGGCCCACCTTGGGGTGGCAGCTGCTCCCCACCACAGGCTGTCCCCACCTGCCCTTTCCATGCTATGTCCTCATGACTCACAATGAGAAGGGAGAGAGGATAACAGGTGCTCTTCCAGTCACTTGAAAAATGCTTCTTCTAAAAATGTGGGGAGAATGTCAGCCTTTGTCTGAACACATCAGAAACACAGCAATGAAGTAATTGTTCCTTGGATTTACATTTTAGAGTATTTACCTCCTTTTAACATAGCTTTTCAGCTATTCTGTTACCAGAGGAAAGTCTCCAGTCAACACTGGTTTGTGTATAAAAACCCACTGTGTGGGTTTCTATAGACAATTTTTTGATACTGTTTCATGTTGTTTATGATCAAACTCTTTTAAAAGAAGCCACTGGGAACTTCTTATTACCCCTCTTTTTTGGTTTTTTTTTTTTTTTTTCCTGCTCAGATGAAACAGAGATAAAATTCCTTCTCTTATACTCTGAATTCTTTCTAGAACCCAGCACCATATATTTAAGAATTTCTAAGTTACTCAGCCCACCAGCCAATGGACAAAAGGCTTTTGCCTCAGGCTCCCAAGCCACCTCTGCATAGTATATTCTGCTCCTTTCTCCTAATTACATCACAGCTAATTGCAGTGTGTGGTGCTGCATAAGGTGCAGCTGGGGAGAGCTGCCAGCTGATCCTGGGGAAGGTCACGGATCACCCGATGGTGTCTGGGCAGAGATCCTGCCGGGGTTAGAAGGAGAGGGAGCACTGCCAGGACCTGTTTGTGGGCATCCTCTTGGGTAGAAACCCACTGTACTGCTGACCTGTTTAATCCAGGGAGAGGGAGGGCCTTAGTATCACAGGGCAATATTGTCAAGGGGAGGAAAGCAGTGAGGGCCTTTCTCAGGCATTCAGTGGAGTCCTTCAGAGAGCAGACTGACTTGTGAGTGATGAGCATCCTTCAATTATTTGCCCCAGACTCAAAGGGCCTAGTGCAGTTTAATCTGTCCCATCAAAGAAGATAACTATTACTGGGGCAGCAGGATTAGCACTTCAAGTCACATGCTTTGTCTGCTAAAAACTATGAAGACTGAATTAATAAAAACTCTCATTTGGGAAATCCAACCCTCAATGTTCAGCTGAGGAGATGTAACTACTACTGAGGGTCTCAGACCCATTGCAGCAGCACAGAGCATCCGCACCAGCTGTGAGTGTGCTGTTGTATTTGCCCTGCCTGGAACAGCCTGGATGGTCCATCTGATGCACTCCAGCCTAGTTGGGGTGTTTCTCCTTCAGGTTAGAGAGGGTAGAGGAGAATGGCCTTGAGGAGAATCTCCCCATCCTCTGGGTTAGGAAGAGCTGTGTCCTAGGGAATTGAACAAGCCAGGGAAGGAACGGAGGATGTGAAATGGCTCTGACTGTGGGGGGTAAAAGTGCCCTGGACACTGTTTTCAGCACAGCTATTTATAACAGTGATGTTACTGGTAGCAAAACAACCACTCCATCTCAACAAGAAAACAGAGACTTTTATTCACAACTCAGTAAATAAACCCTAATTAACCTCTTCACTGTATTTCACCCAGTACACTCCTAGTCTTGCACCAAAATTCTATACCAGAAGTCTTTGGAGATAGGTTGAAAATCCCAGTGGTCTCACACTGTTCTGTGTTTGAGCTACCAGGGCTCCATGCAGTGGGAAGCAAAGCTATGCCTTTACCCAGCTGTTCGGGACGGGTGCATGGAAATCACCCAAGCCACTGCTGTTCCCACCAGCACTTCATCCATGAGTGACAACACTACAGAAATGTCTCCACTTGAGAAAATCACCATTAATTGCTGTCCTATTCCCTGGGAAAACCATGTGGCTGAAACTGCCTGAGAACTGGAGAACAACCAGATGGTAAATTACTAAGTTCTCTGGGGAGGGGAGCAGCTCTGCCTGAGCATCCTGCTATATTGGACTCCTGTTTTGCTAATCTTCACTCTCTGGTGTTTTTCAGGCTGTTCCCTGACTAAGATTAAGACAGAACTAGAGCATTCACCCCAAAGTGCAGTGAATGTAGTTGGATATGGGAGGGAGAACTGCTGTTCTCTCCTATGCACTTTCTCTCCCACCTGCCACTCAGCACAGGGATTGCAATCAGAAGAAAACAGGGAACTCTGCACATTGCACAAACCAAGGTCATCAGCCCCAGGGGGAGAAGATTGCTTACCTGTTCAGTCCCTTGCCTGAGCATGGTCATAAATCCAGACACTTGAAATAAGCATGGCAAGACCCAAGTGGTTTGTAATGGTGTGTAGTCTCAGAGGTTTGATCCAGGGAAAATAAACACTACAGAACACTACCTGAGTAGCTAGATGTCTATTTCGGAATCATGGCAAAGCAAGAAATGTGCTTTAGCTCTCCAAACCAAGTAAGAGTATTGTTGTGCTGGGCCAGAGTCTCTCTTGGCTTCATGTCTCACTAAATTCTCTGCAACATTTTATGTGACGGTGCCATGGGATATAGAGGTAGAAGTGGAACATGTATCAAATCCTTCTCCTGCTTTTTGCTTCTCCTCTGCCTCCCTGTTTGAACTCCCAGATAATATAGCTCCATGTTTTTCCTTCCCCACTGAGACCTCCTGGCTGATTATTACTATTAGCAAGGCAGCCTCACTATACTTTTCTCCTCCTTGCTGCGTTTTAGCAAAGGTCACCAGTGTTAATAGTTGAAGCAATCATTTATATTTCTACTAATCATCCAGATGGCTCAAGGCAGTAGCGTAAAAAAACAACGGAAATAAATTAATTCTTTGCTAGATTTAACGAAGAAACATTTTTACTCTGATGCTGCAAGTAGCAGGAGCTGGAACTTTGGAAGGTAACACAGTGATAGTGAACCTTTCAGAGTTAAAAATGCATGGCAGAAGGAATTCCAGGAGAGCTGTAGCAGCTTCATAATACTTAGCACAGATAAAAAGGAGCAGACCTAAAAAATGAGGGTGAGAGCTCAGTTACAGATACAGAAGCCTCCAGCATACACACCAGCTAGTGCCAAGGAGAGCAACTCCAGCCCTGGAGATCTGCAGTGTGCTTGGCTGGCAAAGCTGTGTGGCAGTGTCTGTCTGCACTGTCCCTGTCCCTGCTCTTACCTGTGATTCCAGGAGAGAGCAGCAGGACACACATCCCTGCTGCCACGCCCTGCAGTCATGTGTGTGGACATCCTCAGGCAGGTCCAAACCTACATGTCTTGAACAAGCTTGTTGTTAAGACACATTCCCTTATTCTTTATTTAAATCACGTATGGGACCAATTTTAATGTTTCGCTTTCCTCAGCCAGAATTTTATCGGGGTAGATCCATCTGGTTCCTTGGGAAGTGAAACAAATGATGAGAGGAGATAAATATGCTGCTCTGTAGAAATTACCTTCCCTGTGGGAAGTTGTCTCTGCTTGCAATGATCCTATCTGAAGCCAGATAATGACAGAAACACAAAATGCACTTGAAATGTCAGCCTCCATCACTCTGAACTGTCATAAATATCTAAAAATTACAGTTTTATTCTTTATGTTAGGTTTTGCCCAGACTCTGAAGGATCTGCTTGTTGTGCAGACTTCAGCCTGAAGAGCCTGAAGTGGGCCAATGACAATCCTCAGAGCTGTGCATTAACCATGGCACAGTGTAAATCTGCATGCAATTCCTTGCCTTGCCACAACTTTCTTTGCTTTACTTTTTAACGGCTTAAAAATTCATAAGTCTAAAAATTCATAATTCTCAAAAATTCAGTCATGGGCAGGAGAATTCTGTTTGAATATGATCATTACAAGGAAGGAAATATTATTTGTATTTGTTTTCAGTTTAAGCCACTTCAGAAAAAAAACTTTTCTGCTCAAAGTTGCGTACATATCACTCATTTTCTTCAGATAATCTGCCCAAAGGAACTTATGGGCCTATAGTTTTGACTTCCATTGGGGTGTTGTGAATAGCAAGATGCTACGAGGAAAGGGACAGTGTAAGAGCATAAGATGGATGAAAGGTTGGGAAGTGAGATGGGGGATTCGTTTTGAGTTTGGGACATCAGTGATTAGAAGCATTTACCGGGTGAGAGTTTAGACACCCAGCTCATGTTCCATGCCACGGTGGTCCTTGGATAGCTGTCTGCTCAGGTCTTGGTGATACAAATTGCTTTCTTGCTTGTGCTTTCTAAGTACCTGACAGCCACATGGAAAAGGTGACATCTGAGAAGATATTACTGTACAAAGGAGTTGTGCTGTAGTGTGGGGGTGTTTTTGGGTGAGTGTTTTTCCAGAGTGGATGGTGAGTTCATAACTGTCTTCTGCTATGGCCTGTGCACAGGAGGTTAGAAGCTACGAGGGATTCAAGTTCCAGTGCTGTGAACAGAGACAAAAGACTCTATTTGAAATGGTAAATGGTACTTTCATCCTCTGTGGAGGCGATGGAGGAAAGCCATGAGTACCTCTTTTGAAAAGGGAGATAATATTACAACTGGAGCCTAGACAGTGCTGATGGCTGAAATGCAAAAGCTGCCAATATATAATAAAGGGATGTTTCAAAACATGAAGAATATTTTGATTTGGGAGAGAAAAGTCCTATCATCTTTTTTTTTTTTTTTGTTTCAAAATACAATTAAGAATGTAAATGTCTTTGAGGAAATCAGTTAATCCTGTGATTTCTAAACACTATTTATGTCCACCTTTTTCATGCAAGTGAGTTTTTGCATGAACAGAAAATAAGATAACAATAAGAAAATAAAAAATAATAAAATAATAAGATCTTATTTTTTATGAAATATAGAAACGCATTGTAAACAATAATTATTTTGGATAGACCTATCTGAGACTACTCCCAGGAAAGTAATGCCACAATTTGAGGAAACTCACATGACTCCAGTGTAACTAGAGTTTAGCTGTTTCCCAAGTTATTAGAAGAAGGTACAGCTGTATTGCAAAAGAAAAAAAAAAAAAACCTTCCATACTCCTCCCAAAAGAATTATGGAAATGTAATAAATGCTTGCTTTATTGGAAGACGGAACCATTAAGAAAGAAATACATGTATTGAAACAATCATTCTTAAAAATTCAATCAAAGACAGATGAATTCTGCTTGAATATGACCATTACAAGGAAGGAAATATTATTTGTATTTTTTTTTAGTTTAAACCACTTATGAAAAAAACTTTCATGCTTGAAGTTACATACACATCGCTGATTTTCTTCAGATAACGTGCCCAAAGGAATTTATGGGCCTATAGTTTCAGATTCATGTTCGTAGCTGTGACGTTCAAGGTTTTCTTTGTCTCATGGCTGCTAAACAGCTTATTTAAAGACCTTGACTTCTTTTTTTCCCCTAATCCCAAGGCAGTCATTAACCCAATTACAAGCATCTTCTGTTTGTCAAAGTTGAAATACTGTGCTGATCCTAGACATGAGCTGGGGACACAAAAGGAAAGGAATCAATATCCTTTTTCCTCCCAAGAATCCCACAGAACTGATTTTATGTCAAATTTAAGGGAAATGTTAATATTTGAAACCAGTAAATTGAAATACTGTAACCCAATATAGCACTAAAGAAATGCCGGAGATAGAATCGTACACACACTCAACACATGAAGAAAAACATCTTCCTGCTGGAACCCTTTTAAATTTTGCAATACTGAGAAGTGCTAGTATGTGTCTGGGGCTCTAGTGCTGAACCTCACCCAAGCTGTTGGGCTTGCAGAGTTGAGGTGCAGGGGCAGGAGGCTCAGCAAGACTGACCATGAGCCCAGCGCCACAGGGATGCTGTGCCTGGGCATTGCCCATCGTTTTTACCTGACCACTAATGGAGAGTTTCATCATTACAGGTATGAGAGGGTGCAACTAAACTGTCAAAGTGCTGACAAGCAAACTAGTTCTAACCTTCAGGCTCACTTTTGTGTCTATGCTTACTTAAGTGAGTCAGATCTTATTCTGGGATCCTCTCTAATGTGCAGGTGAAAAGTTTACTTCTAGTGCTTCCTCTGGCTTGAGAATATTCTCCTTTGTCTGAGGTCAAAAGGAGGCAATAGAGCTTAAGCTTAAGAGTCTTATTAAGTCTTAGTTTATAAAGCAGCCCAAAAAAAGAGACTTTAAGAAGTCTGTCTGTGCTATGCGCTCTGTAGCTTTTCCTACTTATTTCTATTAGCAGCAGACCTCTGCTAGGTAAGTGCTGCATAAAGCACCAGCCTGTGACCTGGGCTCCTCATTTCTGCCAAAAGCGCAGAGCAGGTGGGCAATAAGGGCAGACTCCAGAGCTTTTTTTCTGCTAATACTTTTTTTCTGCATCTCTTCACAGTACAGGCATAGTCTGTTTAGGCAAGAAGGTATCTCATCTATAACAAGCTGGGTCTGTGCTGGGAAACATAACTTTCATAGGTTGTGGGAATTATAAATCTATGTCATGATGCAGGAAAATCAAACAGACCAACAGAAGCCTTCAATAGCCATTTTTTTTTAATAATAGACTCGAAGTCTTCTGTAATTACTTGAACACAGGACCATTTGGCTTTTTTTTCTTTATGTTTTGATATTGAGTCCTTTCAGTGTAAGGATATCTTATTTTTGCCTATCACCTAAAAACTACCAAACTGAGATTTGGTAATTAAGTTAAAAATTTAACAGAGGCCTGCCATTTTTTTTTTTTTTTTGAGATTTAATGGGGTAGCAGAGCAGATGAAATTCATCCAGCTTCAGTCTCAACGATGGAGCATCAAATACTATTTCATAATGCATGCAAACTGCCAGCCTACTGAAACCGAAGCATAAGAAAAAGCACTAAATTCACAGTCAAACATGTGACTAACATATTTTAGTCAGTGTAGTGAGAAGAATTGACTCATGTTCAGCTGTCTTATAATACTATAGCATTAGATATATATTCAGAACTAATGTTTCATATGTCTGTAATAAATTACATTAAAACAAATTTATGTTTTTTAAAAATTAATGTGTATATAGGGACATCCAAAATCTTGGATGGCCTTGGTATAATTTCCCTCTTAATTTCATCAACTGATTGAATAAAAAGACCATTACTGCAAAACTAACAAATTTTGACCAAATTCTTACTAAACGAGTACTTGAAAGACCACAGTCAAAACCCAAACAAAAACTCTCACTCCTCAAGGCTTTCCTGAATGGTGCTTAATTGCAATATTTACTTTGATGAATTCTGCAGATGTTTTCTGCTTGTAATAATGACCAGGGAATTTTGGGGGGGGGAATTAAATATTTTGTAGAGATAACAATTTGTCCATTCATCTAAGCTGGTATTTAATTCTCAGGAAGTGGATCCATAGTATTTAAGCAGTAGTCATATAAAATTCAAATTAAAATTACTTTGGGAAACCTACTTCAACATGAGTGAGTGTGGGAATATGCTACCCTTAGCTCAGGTCTGGCTGAACTGCATTCCAAGGATTCATTGGGGAAGTCCTGTTACGAGCACGTGCTCCTGGCATACCTGCAAAGCCACAGATTTGTTATTGTGGCTGACATTTTCGTAAATTTACGAGCTTAGGGAAAACAGGCCCAGCCAGTTTTGGAATGATGTAAGAGCTCAAATACAGGTTCCGCTTGTTTGACTGAAGCAACAGGAGCTGTGTTGTGCAGACACTTTTGGGGTGACCTTCCTGCTGCTCCTCTGTGTCATGCACAGCTTTTTAGCTGTGTCAAAAGCACCATATCAAATTTCTATTTTGAGGTGATATCGTAAAAGACTCTTTGTCCTATGTAGTAGGTGTTGCATAGAAGTTCTTGAAAACTGCCTCTGAAGTGTGTGTACATTTTGTGGATATGTCTTCTTTTTTCCCCAAGAAGCCTATTTTTCTTATCTTTGAAAGAAAAGTTTCTAGAAGTTAGATGCTTTTTCTTTCTCCCTTCTTCAAACAGTTTCTTCAAACAGTTTGTTCTTTCTTGCTTGTACAGTTTCTTCCTCCCCCCCCCCCCAAATAGCAGCATAGTTCTTACCCCATTTTTCTTTATATAACCTTTTCTCCTCTTCTCATGATATGATGTTAAATTGCTCAAAACCCAGACAAAAAGTAGGTTGTACCTCCCCTTCATCAGAACAGAGAGATATTGTTGCAGAATGGAGAAAAGATTCATCCCGTTTCAGTTCTGGACTGCCAGTGTGCTGACACAAGGTTAATTCAGAAGGGCACTGCAAGAGCTATAGCTATTTTTGTCTACACAGGAAGAGAAAAGAAGCCAACTTGAAAAACCACAGAGGGTAATGAAATACCTGGTAATATTTACTTGCCTGGGCCACAAATGGCTTTATTTCTGAGAATAGGGTCTGTTGAGAAATTTTGCTTTTACCTGCAGGGAAGAATAGGCTGTCCAGCACCGCCACTCCACTGGGTAAAGGAGCAGGTTGCTTATCTTCTCTCTCCACCCACCATCAGTTTCTGACTTTCTCTCATCAAGGTTCCAAATGTGTCGCAGGCAAGGTTATCCAAACAGATTTGAGTGATCAGAGGCTCTGGTAAGTTTTATTCTTTAGAAACTATTTCAGATACATTCTAAGTCAACATTAAAGAGCCTAAAAAATCCCCCTAAAGATCTATAAGGAATGCTACTGTCTTATGGTAAATATTTTAAAATCCCATCAAATTAAAAGGTAAATTCAGGGTAAATTTTCCCAAAGTTCAGGTTTTCTGCCATAGAATTCAGTTGGTCATATTTTAAAGAGCTTTCTTGAGCAGCCTTTTTCATCTGGATTGGAAGCAGAAACTCAGGAGAAGCTGGGTTTCAAAGTGAGATGAACCTGAGCTGTGTATTTTGTAGCACCGCAGTGATTGCAAATGTCCTCTGAGGCCAGGAATATTTGAATTTTGTTTTTTATCAGTGCCATTTTTACATGCAATCTTCTCTGTGTTTAGCTTTTCAATGAAGGCTTCTGACATTTTCTCCTACATTTACCTACATTTCTCACCTGTTCCAACCCTGTCCAAAGCTGGCTGTTTCAGCAGGCCACAATATTGACGTGGCAGACCTGTAAAGCACGGCTATTCTCTGCCTCACCCTTCAGAGCAGCAGGCAAGCCAGGTTTGATAGGTTTGCTGTTGGTTTGAATGCATGGAAATACTTCTACAAGGGCCAGGCTGCACAGCATTTGGGTACAGTGACAGCAAGTTTAGAGATGCTTAGGTTTCTGGTTTTCTACAGTGATGTTCAAACCTCAAAAGCTCCCCATTTACACATCAAAAATGAATACGCAGTGTGTGACGGGCCAATTTTCTTGTGAATAATAATCATTGTTGCACAAGTCATGCTGTTCTTATTTGAAGGATTTAATTCTGTGACAAAGAAGGAAATGAAGGAAAGACAGGAGAATATTCTTAAATATGTATAGCAGAAAAGGATAAAAGATCAAGGAGATTTCAGTGAAGTTTCATATTTAAATAGCTTATGAAATCCAATACATTGCTTTTTAGAAAGTGTCACTAAGATTTAGAAATACCAGCTGACATGGACAGATTCTTAAACATAGACTGTACACGGGAAAAAGATATTGGTAAAGTCTGAATTTAAATTGCAGGTGTTTCCATGATACATAAAGCAGGGAAATGGGAAGTGCCCCGAAGTCACTCTTACAGTTTTGGGGTGAAAGATCACGGAGAAATAATCAGTGTTTCAGGTGTCAGTGACTAGCTCAGGTACATGCTGCTGTTCTGCTCTGGCTGGCTGTATGTTACAGCAATACTCAGACATGATTTTAATGGGTATTCTGCATTTGTAGCAGGAAACAATGCTTAATTTTTGTTGTCTATTGAGGACTTTCTTCTTCAGTACCAAAACTAGTTTATATTGGCAGGGTGTATTTGCTTTTTCAGTAAGGAGGGTCTGGCTTACTGCTTGAGAATTTGTGTAGTGGAAAGCAACTTTCAACAGTACTTAAGGATCAGTACATTGCTGAACAAAGGGGATTTTCACATACTTACAAACTTTAAATGTAAGTATACATTTATATTTTGTAGAGTTAAATACTACATCAACTTTTTCCACTATCCAGAATGTAAAAGTATGCTTGCCTACATCATATGCTACTCTGCACTTACAGGACAGCAGCTCCTCTAAGTATAGGGAAATATTTAAGGGGAAATACTGACTTTCGAATGGAAAACACTGCAAATGGAATAGCTATTTCATGAAGTTATTCCTCAGTGTAAAAAATTTGATGAATGATCTTCAGTTCTCTGCTCATAATGATCTGGTGGATTTCATTATGGCATCAATTCCCATGCCTCCCCTCAATCCGTAATAATAATATTCAAAGTCTCCCAGCAGAGCCCATATGAAAGGGAATACGGTTTTGTCTTGTCAGCTTGCAGTGCTGGGACAGAACTTTAATAAATGTGTGGGTTTTTTCATGATTTGAACGTCATTCATCTGGTCAGGAATTTGTATTCTGAAGTTCTCCTTAATGCCATTTGATTGCAGTAGTGTACTAGGTAAATTAGAACAAACAAAAAAACCCCCAAAGGTATCTCATTATGGCAAATCATAGGTCACTCTGGATCATGCAAATGACTTAATATATTACTGTACGCTTCCAAATGTATTTATTAGCAGTTTACTTTCAATATGTTCTTCAGTGAGCTGGCTTTTTTACTAGCCAGCTGTTTAATTATATATTTTCTGTATGTCAGCAAGTGATATCTTCTGTCAGTTAAAATGTTAATGCGTAACACAGGACTGATATATCTGTTTGAATGGGAATGAATGTATGAAAAATCCCATAATGTGCTTCTAAGTTACTTCACATGACTGTTCCCACTTCTTTAGTGCAAACATACTGTTCTAATTGAAAACATTTGCTATTATAACAGCCAGTCTAGATGAATCATAAAATTGCAGCTTTGAAAAACTGTAATGGCACTCTAGAATAAAATTTACATAGAATGAAAGTCATTTGGGTTGGGCACTCTTTGAAGTCTTGATGATGTTGGAAGCTGTATCTGCAGTGCCTTGGGAAATGCTGCCTTGTGCTTGGCCTTGGGTTTGCAAGCCATGCATGAGTGTTGTACCCACCACTCATTCTAGTGCTGCCTATTCCACTGAGCCTTGCATTTCTAATCATGAGCCCTTTACAGCATTTTGCATGTCTGGCACAATTGCCCCAGTTGTGGGTTCCCACAGAAAGAATCAATCCGAAACAATTGATAGGAATGACAATTCCAAAAAATACACTTGACTGTTTTGAGCACAATTTGCGCAGCTGGGCTCAGTCTGAAAATGGTGGGAGACCTGCCAGACAGGGGGGGCATGAAGTCCAGAGTTTGTGGACATTTGCTGACTGGCTTGAGTTTGGAAGATCATCTTTTCTCAAAACCAAATTGTAAATCTTGTCCACAGACTTCACTGACAATTATGTATTGCTTTGATACTTTGCTATTAAATCAGACTACTTCTTAATTTACTATTTACTATTAATTTTATTATTTTATTCTGCTCCGAAGGCTGTGTAGTACTCATAATTAATGCCTTTTTAAGAAAATCAAACACCCTCCATGAACTGTTCCCACAAATCACTTGTTTTTTGTTTGAATAAACTGTTTCTTTACTATACAGCCTTATACTGAGACACTTATTCACCTGTTTTCAATTAATAATATAAGATCAAAGCTTTTATCTTACTTTTTCTTTTTTCTTCCCTTCTCTAAAACACTGACATAAAAGTAAGCTTTGTCTTGAAATTGTCCATGTGAATTATTGTAGATAATAAGTACTCAACACCTGACTAATCACAGCAGTTCTTGGGCTTTCCTGACAAAGGAAACCAGGGAGAGGAGGAGGATACCTTTGCAGCTGTATTTCTTCTTTACATTGCTGCCAAAGGGAAACAAAATGAGCAACAGAAGTCATGAATCTAAACTCGCTGCATGACTAAAGCAGTTGGGTCATGACTAAGGCTGTTATGAGACACCACATATCAAACTGCCAACATTTAGTAGAAGGCTGAACTGTGTTCCTAACAAATACTAAACCCACAAATGTGCAGTTACCAAATATGGCTGGCTTGCAAAGTTAATTCTGCTTTATTCTAGCTGTTTTGTCCCCATCCTGCCCACTCACATCCTCTGCAATCAGTAACCCGTCTGGTGTCTAGAATGATGACAGTTCTGCATGACTCCTGAGATAATAAAATCTTCATTAATAGGAAAATTACTGTGAGGATTTGTTTTATAGAAGATGGCTGTGGAATCAGCCCATACACGCCTTCTTCTTCCAGACTGAATGTAGTCACTTGAGAACTTCCTGGGTGCTGGGCAAGAACTGATCCAAGGGAAACTTAGAGTCTTTTTGATCTACAAATGGATATATTGAAAAAGCACTTTTTCTCTTGCTCACTTCACCAAACCTTAGTGCTGGCTTCCATAATTTCATTTTTTCCTCAATGGAAGTTTAAGATGTTTTTGTTTTTCTCCCTTTTTGTATAATACTTCTGTATTATAGCAGATTTGGTGGTCTCTTGTTTTTCAGAGAACTGAACTTTGGACAGAATGGTTCAGATGAACAATCCTAATGGCATGGTTCATGAGGCAGAGCAGTATTCTGATGAAAATTAAAGAAAATTAAAGCTAATTAAAGGACAGTAAGCATGCAGGGAACCCCTTTACTACCTTCTACTGAACAAATGGATATAGACAGGCATTCTGTGGAGAAAAAGAACAAAACCAAGAGTCCAATATCTTGAAATCATGAAGCAAAATGCCTGAAGTCAGAAGGCCGTGAAATGAAAGCTATGTTTATTTTATTGCTGTGTTTATTTACATTTATTTTAAAGCCATTTTTATTTCCAGTTGAGTTTGGTGCAGCAAGCAGGAGCTCACCTGCTCTTCTTAATGGAATTATCACACAACATTTGTGTTAAGACAAGATGTACTGGATTCAGGTAACGAAAGACCCAAAAGACAGACCACATGAATGTGTTGACTTTATGAATCAATCATGCAATATGTTTCAATACTACATTAAACACAAATATTCTGTGACAGACAGATTTAATTTTTTGTACATGTTCTCACCAGGGATAGCAAAAAAAAGCATAACACGTGGTTAGGTGATCCTGTAAAAGCTTTTCTTTTGATTATAAATATTTTCATTAAATACCTTTTCTCAATGGAAGAGACCAATGGAACAAGAATAACTTAGGATAATTCCTATTTACAAAGATTAGCACTTACATATTTTTATGTGCTGTTTTTCTCAGTTTTGGCTCTCATCTACCCCTCCCACTGTCACCTCCAAACTATTTTTGCACGGTCTTAGAGCAAAACATTGGTACTGAAGAAATACTTTCCCTGCAGACATTTGGAGAATGGCTTGCAGAGGTGCCTAGTAAATGGACACAGGAGAAGGATCTGTGTAAGGAATAAAAATGGCTACTGCTTTATAGCAGCTGTGTGACACTAAAAAATTTATATATGTGATGGAGGGAACAGGACTACCATTGAACCATAATTTGAAGATTTCCACTTTTCCCGAATTGTTGACTGCCAGATTGCTATGCTTTGGATCTGTTAATTATTAAATTAGTGAATTTCCTTACTCAGTAATTCTCAGGATGCAGTTTCTGTGTAATGTAATAAATAAGCAGGTGAGTATGTGAGATTCATTATGGGAGTCATGTTCTGTCCTTACAGACATAATATTAGGTGTATAGAAAGCAGCAACATATGAAATATTTCTTTAGAGAATACTTGGGCTAACACTGATCTTTTAACACGTAACAAATGCTACTAGAGGTCCAGACCACCACCTGCCCAAAGGAGGGTTTGCCATCAAAAAGTCTTTGGGAATAGTAGGTATACTTAAACCAGCAAATTAAAACAGTTGGATTATTTGTTGCAAGCACTTAAACATGACATTTTATCTTCCTTTATCTCATCCTAACTACAGTAGAGTGGGGAAATGTTCTGCCTCAGTGATCACAAGAAAATCATTACAGTAAACACAGCTGCAGTGTGCAGGCTATATGAACAGGAACGTGTGAGGGATGGGGCCCAGATCCTCCTAGACTCTCAGTGTCAAAGACTCTTGAAATCAGTGCCTCTTTATCTCTCAGATGTATGAATATTATTCTTGCCACCCTCACTTTTGGAGTCTACGAAGGTCATGACAGAAATCAAGCTTGATGGTTCTCTCATGTCTGTAATGGCAGGTGATGCTGCGAAATGCGGTCTTTCAAAACCTTCCAATTGAATTTCATTCTGGACCCATTTTCATCTTTGGTGATGAAGAGCCACATGGCTGAACACGAGGCAGGCTGTGAGCAAAGAGACAACTGTTTGTGACTGCAAGGGTGAATCTGAGGAGTAAGACAGTCATTAGAGTGGGAGCTGGCTCCAGGCACTGAGCTTGTTATTCCTGCTTATGCAATGGACAGGCATGTCCATGGGTGCACCCATGTTTGTGTGAAAAATGCAAGAAATATTAGGTGGCAAAAGCTTTGGTCAAAACCAAGCCCCTCACACCTCAATATCACCTTACATCCATCACCACCAGAGCTTCATAAACCTCAGGCTTGAAATCCTGAGCAATGTGGTGATGACACACAGGCTAAAACATAATCAAGTCATGCCAAGACATCCAAGCACACCATGTGCTCACAATACTCCAAATCAGCCAAAAGACTTTGGAGACATCACTAGAAGTGACTTCTTACTGACCCAGGTGCTGAACAAGAGCCTACAGCACCAGAGTTTATCACCTTGGGCTGCAAAGGCTGTAACAGCTGTGACATCTGAAATTACCTAGCTCAAGGTTTAACTCAATTTTTGATCCATTGCTCTTGCACCATACTAAGGCATTTGTTTTGTGGTGTTTCACAGGGAAGCTGCTGACATCTGACTCACCGTTTCCTGCAGCATGTAGGTTTTTCTTGGAGCTCCATCAAACAGGAGCCCATCCCGACGTTGCTCACCGTGAGAGCTGTCTCTGAATCACAGCCACAGCTTAAATCTGGGGCATCCAGGCTACTCATATAGACTTAGAAAAGCAGTTTATAGTAGCTAAATGCATCTCCTGTATGCCTCCTGCTTTGTAATATCTTTGCTTTGGTTTTGCACTTCAAAAACAAAGGATAAAATATAATTTCTGGTAGAAGCAGGGTTGTTGCAGTGGATATGGACTAAAATGGAAATGACCCCAAAAATTTCATTCATTTGCTACAAAAATGAATAGCAAAAGGATTAAATACATTGTAGAATGCAAATGAAGCTTTTCCTGCCCATCCCTAAAAGTTAAAATTATTGCAATAAGAAACATGGTTGTCATGGTGACCAAGTGCTTGTTTATGGTAAAATACATCAGGCAAAGCTGAAATGTTTTTAATTTAAAGCTCAGATGACAGGAACTGAGTAATGTAAGCAAGAGCAGAAATATATTTTGGTAGATACATGCAATTAATTATTTTTCCTATGAAAATTCCTGTCACTTCTCAGTGTTTTTTCTGCTCCCTTCTTATCTTCATTCAAGTTCTGAATATATTTGTCTTTCAACAGTGCAATGAGCCAGCAAGACAGGGTTCAAGGAAGATGGAAATGGGTGCTACTCACCGGCACACTCCTGGTAGTAAACAGATAACAGGGCCTTAACCAATTCTTAAAAGAATTGTTCTTCTCTTTAAAAAAGAATGAAAAAGATTGAAAATTCTTCTCTTGAAAAAGAATGAAAGCTGCACGTTTCATTCTGTGGTCCTGGCACCTGCAAATACATAAGCACTCAGCTGAATAATCTGCAGCATTGCATTAGTTCAGCATTTTTTTCTCCTGAAATTGTCAGATGATTCAATTGTCTGAGCACCAGAGACTAAAATTCAGTTTTCTTTGCCTAAAAATAGCAGTCATTAAAATAAAAAAAAGAAGAAAGAAAGAAAGAAAGAAAGAAAGAAAGAAAGAAAGAAAGAAAGAAAGAAAGAAAAAAAATGTAATGAAATATTCAATTTACTTCTATTTAAACAGAGGGGGAAATCCTGTTAAGGGAGGAAGTATCTGACAGACTAGGAGATAGTTTGCCACATGATTACAAATTAGTTGCATGTAAATTACTCTTCTTAAGCTGCAATAGGCCCTACTTCTACGGAATAAGGAATTTTATGAAAACATTGGGGAAAAGCTGCCTACTTGAACTTGATGGCAAATTTCCCAGCGACTTCAGCACCTCTGGGCTCAGCTGAAGACAACTGAAAAACAGTATCCTCACCTACAGCTGTGCAATTCCAGATGGCATTTCACATCCATGGCAGAATGTCTAATGGACTGTAATAGGAGATTTTGATGAGGTCTAGGACACAGAGCTCAGTTATTGAAGTGCTGGAAGCAGGGACTGTTCAGAAAGCCTAAAGAACATCACAGATATCACCCTGTCTCTCCTTCTCTGCACCTTGCTCTGATTAAAGGCAATGAATGTGATAAACAGAGATGACCGTCTGTATGAATTGTGTGTAAGGACTGCTGGCTCACAGGGGAGGCTTTGGTGGTAGCAGTAGGGAAATCGAGTTTCTTTTGCATTTAATGATATTTTTAGCAACATGACACTTTATGCTTTATCATTTTAAATGAACTGGTAAAAAATAAGCTAGTAACAATCATTATAGATTAATGGTCAGAGATAAATCTCATTGAATTTAGTAGTAAGGCATATTAATTTTAACAAGCTTGAGATCAAGACTAATGGTACGTGCTACAAGCTAGGTACCTTTTGAAAATGTCACTTCAGAGTAAAAGAGAAAAAATGTTTGAAGTTCTCATCCTATCAAAGAGGAAAAGATGTGGTTTTAAGTTGAAAAACCTACCAGATGACTTTGCTAAATAATTTAATTTGTTAGCTAATTAAATTTGCAGATTCCTATATAGATTATAGGAATTGTTTTCATGGTGTTATTAGTAACCACAGCATTATTATTATTATTATTATCATAATGAAAATAGCTTCTGGATGAAATTTCCATCTCATAATGCTTCATCGAGGCAGTATCAATTTCACAGTTATTGAAAAACAGTCCTTAGGAATGGATGAAAGGGAAGGTAAAATTTATTATTAGGCCTAAGCAGATATATTAAATCAGTGTAGCTCAAATTATTTCAATAGTTCTATATTTCTTGCAAGCCAAAGTGTGAGGCTTTTAAAAGAGTTGAAAGTCCCTCAAGATCTCCATTTTACAAAGTGCGATGTCTAGAAAGTAATACATAATTAGATTAAGGCTAAAATTCATCCAAATAGGAATACTTGACTGGTGAAGGCTTGGTTTCAGTAAGAGCTGCAAGTATGCAGCCCTTAGGAAGTGAGCGAGGACACCTGTGTGGCCATTTGTATCTAGAAAAATCTAAGATGGCTTTCTTGGGAGGTGGCACAGAAGTCAACAGACCTGAGAACTAACACTAGTACTCCTGGCTACCTGTAATCCAGGCAGGACACATGCAGGT
Organism: Acanthornis magna; assembly: GCA_036785705.1. Taxonomy (NCBI): domain Eukaryota; kingdom Metazoa; phylum Chordata; class Aves; order Passeriformes; family Acanthizidae; genus Acanthornis; species Acanthornis magna. The sequence continues at coordinate 10,248,340 of JAWUZG010000016.1, forward strand.
AAACAAGGTAAACAGTTCAGACATCTGCTTTCTTCCACTGGCCTTACCTTTGAGGCACAAGAAATACTTGCAGTAATAAAAAGTTTGTCCTTTCATCTTGATTCTAACAGAACTGAATGATGCCATGAGCACTGTCATGAGGATATCTCCTAGCAAGTGGACAGAAATCTCCTTACCCTTCTCTCATCATCCATAAAACCTTCTATTGACTAAGCAGGAGCTGCCTGCATATTTTTTGACCACTGCAGTCCATTTTTTTTCCATCTCTTACAGATTTCCCCTCATGTTCATCACTGTAATATCTGATCACATTATCCACATCCCAGTCAGGCGCCAGTGGTAGCATTGTGGAGGAAAGAAATGGTCACACAAACATAATTTGCTTTGTGTTTTGCTGCGTTTAAGGCTCCTATTTTGTTATTACCATTTAATTTCATTATTCAGTTCAGAGCTGAAACACTAGCCTGAGAGTTTCCACTGGAGTGTGTTGAAAGGGTATCTGATTTCCCTTCTGTTTCCCCTGCCTGCTTTCTGATTTTTCCACAGAAACAGATAAGGATACAGATTTTCAGCTCAGTGGCAGGGAGAAAGCTGAAACACCGAGAGTGCCAAGGCTTCTCTGCTTATGTGAAATCAGGCATTTTCCTGCCCACCAGCATGGGCTGGGGTCTGGAGCACCTGCGAGTCACCAGCTCAGCCCCAGCCCCCACAATTACTCATTGTGCACAGCCAGCACGAACATGTTGGGATGGAAGGGGCACAGGAGAAACAGGAGACCTTTTCTCCCTTATCCAGGGTAAATTACCTTTCCAATAAAATATGGGCACAGCCTTCAGGGTGTCAGGGCTTAACCACAAAGGTTAGGTTATTCAGAAACGAGGAAAGCAGTGACACACAATTCGCTGAAATACACACTTGTTTTCTCAGAAGGATGAATGCTGCACTTCTGTTGGAGCCCAGCTGGAGTCCCAGACACTCCTAAAATCAGGATTTTTATGCCAAAAGATCGATCACAAACCAAATCAAGGAATATTAAGCAAAAATGCCACTTTGTAGAGAAATAAAAAAATAGGCTGGAATTTCAACAACCCACGAATGAATTATTTATTTGGATGGAATACTGGTCTTCAGCAATTTTTCTTGATGGCTTTCTGCCTCAGACATAAAGTAAGGAAGACTGTAGTTAACTAGATGTCTTCTGGTTACTCTCTAGAGAAGCAAATAAGATGCCTAAAAAGTGGTAGCACATGTACAAAACAAAATTATAAACACTAAAATGGCCAAATACTCTCCGTTCAAACATTTTTTTTCATTATGAGCTTTTGCTGTGTTAAGAAATGATTCCTTAGCCTTTTATTCTGAAGAATACTGGTCTAGAAAGGCATAGTATTTCTCAGTTATTTCAGAATGTTTGAGCTCCTCAGAATCTGTAATGTATTCTTTTGGCAGCAGGTAGCACGTAGGCAAGTCCCATTGTCTTATTTATTGAAGTATTACACAATTTTGAATAATCCTTTCATAATAATAAAGGTTACAGCACAGGGAGCTCCACAACCTTGTGTGTGGTGTTTATCTGTACCTAGACAGTCCCAGACCATCTGCCAGGATTGTTTTTCCTTGATTATGGATCAGAAAAATTATAGTGACAATGAATAATTATTTTCCATGATAAACCAGGAGATGGATGACTCAAAAGACTAGTAATGCCTAGAAAACAAGCCTTTGTCTTCCAGTTCACTGGCTCAAATGCAGCTTGAGCTATAATAGACTGGAAATCAGGCCCAACTGATTTTTGGGATACCTTATGGAATAATGTCAGTCCTATTATTTTGACAGTTGTGGCACTTCAAGAGAAAGAGTGGAAGAATGAGAAGAGAGATAATGACCTCAGGACAGGTCGAATCTATACTACAGTAATATTAAACATCTAACTGCATGGCAGCAATATGATGCATCAAGAAAAGGACCATGGAAAAATGGAAAATGTCCAGTGTTTGAGTGTCTCTCCTGGACACATGGGAATCTGGCAGCCAGGTTGAGTCTGCAGCTGCTGAGGACCATTGGCAAAGCCACTGAAATACAAATGTAACAGAAGAGGCAGTGGCAAATCAGTCCTTGACAGTGGTTACAAAAATAGTAACTATTTACACATTTAATGTATAAACTGTCATGTGCATGTCTCAAATGGTTTTATAGACGTTGACGAATTAAGTTTCAATGCACCCTTATGAGACATTTTACTCCCATTTTGCTCCCCTAATTAATGTAAAAATAAATGCACAGGGAGATGAGGTGATGTGGCACTAAGGCCACTGTAGGTTTATGGGATATAGTATAACAATTAGGCCTCATGGTTCCAGCTGTCCACACCACAGCCATTAGATCCTTCCGTTTCCAAGGGCATCAGTTAATATGCTCAGGGCTCGTCAGACTGTTCAGCTGCCCTCTTCATAAAGGATAGAAAGAAACAAGGGAAATTATTAGAATTTCTGTGCAACAATTACAGGTTATATTCCTACGGATTAATTGAGGGCTAGCTAGGTGTTTTCCTGGTTACTTAAAGTGATGTTTCCCACGCACAATGATCTGTCTTATCCCATTAAAAATAGAGGCAATAATACCACTCTGAAATTGTTTAAAAACTATGCAAAGGTTAGAGAAAATTGTTGTATACAATGACCAGCAATATCAACAGGGAGTATGGAAAGAAAAGATTCAGTGATTTATACTGAACTCTTTTTTTCTTGAATTTGCACTGGCTCCAGTGTATTTTAGGTTTGAAATAATTAGAGAGAAGGTGCCTTATAGGTTATATAGATCTTTTTGATCTACCAAACAGGAAAGGTGCTTATTCTTTGAAAAAATTAATTCTGAGTAAAACCAAGATCAGCTGTCTTCCTGTGATCAAAATCTCTTTTCCTCTGAATGATTGCTGTACATATAAGGAAACTGTTATATCTTCTGGTTTTGATTTTTGGTTCAAAGCTCTGGTTCACTTACAGGTGCTTTCTCTGTCTTTTTGGATCATTTTGTAGAGGACATTTTGAAACAAGCTAAAATCAAGTCGGAGTAAGTAATTGGCTTTGGTAAAAGCAAAACCTGCTGCTATCTTTTTAATTTAATTTTTTTTTTTTTTTTTTTTTGTAATTCAAGCTTCAAAAGATCTTTTTCACATTAGAGCAAGTTTCTAAAATTGGTGATTTTACAGAGAGAGAAATGTGCTTTCTCTGTGGTTTACTTTGTTCCCATTACTATTGTTGAAGGTCTTGTTCTTTCTCACTGCAATTCAGGGTTGCTGTCTTTCCAGAACAGTCCTTTGAAAGACAGGTCTGATTGTCCATGCCATTATTCCAGCATTGACTTTGCTGCTATTTGCCTGATTTCAGGAGAGCATTCCCGATGGACATCACTCTGGAAGGAGGAGTGGCTGGAAATCAGAGCAGTGGTTAGACTGCAGTATGACTGGCAGCTCAGGAGCCCTTAACAACAGCACAGTTTAGGTTGCACTGGCTTTCTTCTTCCTTCTAGTAAGGCAGGGATGATGTTAATAATTTAATTTTGTTTTTCTTCAGTTACATTTACAGATTGTTATCTGCCCTACACCTCTAAAAGCTTGATCAAACCTAGAGACATACACATATCTGCTAGAAATGCCAAATGTCTTTTGGGGGAGATTATCAAAGGCAGATAAGGGAATTAGCAACACAAATTATCGGGCTTTTGAAAGTTTTGACTCCTGTTTTAACCCATTTTACCTATAGATCTGATAGTTTTAAACGAGGCAGTACTTTTATTTCAGTTTCTTTGTAGCTTGGTAGGCTGGCCGGAGAGAGAGGTCAGTCAGCTCTCAGACTGCACATATAGCAGACTTGTTAGAGTGTTTGAAACTGAGACCCATCCCAGGTCTTTCCTATATTAATCTTTTCTCACTCCTTTAGTCGCTCATGTCATTGAATACCTTCCTTGCCTTCTTTCTTCTTCAGCTATGAGGGCCACTGTCATGAATGCAAGATTTGAAAAATAAGCCCTTATCTGCTGTTTTAAGTGAGGCACTAGTAAGCAGGATTTACTTGATTAGATCATTACATGTTTAAATGCAGAGAAAGGTTGCCCTGGCCTCATGTTTGAATACCTCCTGTGCAGATCCCTCAGTTGCCATGATTTTGTATTTCTATGTGCTTCTCTGTGCTGAAATATTCTCCCATGACCAGTTGTGTTAATTGGTGGAGAAGCTGTCACTCAGGGAGAAACTGGGGGATGGACAGAGAAAGAATTTCAAAGTCAGCTTGCCTTCACCACCCAGCAAACTGGACTAGCTCTGAATGAAGATAGCCCTGTTTGCCCTGCAGAGAAGTAGCACTGCAGCATAGCTTGGACTTACTCCTTCAGTCAACTAAATTAGCCTGGGTCACATGTTTTCCACATTTATACCAAGGGATTAAAGTTTTTTCCAAAGGAGACTCCTTTTTAACTGTATGTTAATAAAATACCCCTTCAATGACAGGGATACTGCAGGGTAATTAGACTTTATATGATGCATCACATAAGCTGATGAAGTTTTCTAATTAGTAAATTTCATACACACAATTAGAAGTATAATGTGAACCTGAAAAAAAAAAATCTGATTAAAACACATCATTCTTATGACTGGAACTCGGTAGGAAGTTTTCTCCAGATCATAATGGCAGTAAGTGGCCAATCTACATCTTCATGGTTTCCTCTGCGGCTTTGTAGGATGGGATTGCAGCCTTGGATCTCTTTTTCATACAGGTTCCCTGCTGGGAAAGAATTTGGAGCATTAACAAAGTCTTTGAGTTCACCTACTCTCTCTGTTTTTTAATTTTTATTTGTGCTTGTATGTATTTTATTAAAAGCTTAAGGTTGGTAGGGGGGTTTGGGGAAATGTTTTATGGTGTGTGGGAGTAAGGGGAAATTGATATTCCATGGATTTGGCTGTGCCTACCACAGTACAGTCAAGTTTTTGAAGCTCATATGTACTTTTCTGGTCTTACAATCCTACTGTCCCAGTAATTTTTTAATTGATCTGGAAAGGCTTTCACATCTTTATGTATCACAGAAAGCAGGATTTGAAAGTAGTCTTTAAAAAGGTTTCAAGGGTTTCAAAGGGAGAAAACGAACAGAAAAGGGAATGAGAATGGTGTAATGTACGGCTAGATAGCAGCCACAAACCTTTCTGAGATGCCATGGTACGGGGAATGCTGTGTTAAAAAAAACTGCCCAGGGCAATAAAGAAAACAGCCATTTCTCAAGTAATTGTAGGAACTGGACTTAGGAAGTGAAGTAATTGAAATGAGACACTATTAGCCAGAAGGGGAAGCATAAATCACTAGCGGGAGGAAAATGAAATGACAAATGGAGGCAGTGCTGGGGAATAAGCACTAGTACAGCTAAAATGACAGCAATAACAGAAGATAAAATCTACAGCTGTCCTACAGAGCCTGTTTTGTGGGTTGAGAGAAACAAAATATCCTGGATAATGTATTTTTAATAATTTTGATGGTTAATTTCTGCCTCCAGGCTCGCTACTTTTATTTTGCTAGTGGTTACTCAAAATTGTGGACAGATCATGGAGAACATTTGGAAAGCCTCTTCTGATGTGAGCAGTTTCTTGGATTTGATGGGTAATGTGTATACCTATATAACCACCAGCATCTCCTTTATCTGTCATAATTTCATTGTTTTGAAGATGGTGGCTATTTTGTAGGAGATTTAATTGCTGTGTGCTCCAAAGTTATATCTATTCTTCAAGCTGACAGTCTCATGGAAACTGAACTCCAGACTTTTGAACTGTTTTTAATCTAAAATGATTTCAGTTTAGATTGCAAAATGCCTTTTATGAAAAGGAAAGGTGAAATGGCACAAGGCAAACTTCTCCTTAAAGGCAATTCTTGCCCACAGACTGCAGTATTGACATTACAGAACGTAAATCTGTAAGTTTGTAAACTTGTCATAGTTTTTTCACAAAAAAAAAAAAAAGCAACAAGCAAACCCAACAATATTCGCACATTTAAAGAGTATTATTGAAATACAGAAAGATTAACCTGTCACAGCACAGCTCTTTCAACTAAAAGCTTTTTCTATTACGTTTGAAACACAATAAAAGTAAAAAGCTTTTGTCTTCTTCACAGGAGCCTGCACAAAGCATTTAGCATCTACTTCAATTTCCTTTACTGTGCAGAGCCTCCTGAATCTCAGGTGAATATCCCATTTCATTCACAGCCAGCAATCTGGCTGGGGAAACCAGCTCATCTGTGCTTTGGACCTCTGACTCCTGCTGTAACTATTCAATCAGTCTTTCTGTTTCTGTGCGTGACATTTTATGCCCTTTCATTCATTCTGAATAGGTCTTCTCTTTAACCTTGTGGTACCAAAACATTTCACTGTATTCAAAAGTAATGGCATTTGGTAATTGGCAATGCACTAAGTGGCAAAGGGCACCTCCAGTAATTTACTTGAATGCAGTCTGTATGAAGCTGATGTAATTTGATTTTCAGCAAAGGGCTATAAGCATACTAACAGTGTCTTCCGAGCCATTAGTGTAAAGGGGCTGTCTTGGCTCTGCACTTTGACTACTTTAAAATTAAAAATCAACACCTATTGACAAGGAGGATAGGTAGTAAAGGCTTAAGGGGGGTTGGAAGGATTTTTCATAATTTTTTTTGTTATCTATCTAGGTTATGTAGTCACTTTACTGAAACTTTACAATTCAATATTTAATCAAAAATTCAAAACATTTTTCATGTTGAAATTGTAGTTTTCTGGCCAATCCTAAGTATTATCTGTATGCACACACAGCAGAGAAAGAAAATGAAGAATAAGTATACATTTGTGTGTGAATACAAAAGGGCCTATGCACAAGATTCACTGTGGATTAAAAGGTAATGTGAGCCCTGGGGCTGTGTGTAAGGTTCAGAGTGGCCATTAAAAAACATATGATGCTTGAACAAAATGATTGAAAGATATGATTGACCATATGATCTTTACATGAAGTGAATAATGTGTATTAAGTTTCTCCTTCTTCAAACTGGAAGTGATGAATTCATTCTGTGGAGCATTTTGATGTCTTTAAATATATACTTCAGGCAAGGAGGACAGCAGAATAGGGAGCCTTGCTAACTTCTATTATTTTCTTCTGTTGACAGAAAAATGTAAAGATTTGTTTTGACCAAGTCTATCATATTTAAGCTTGTCGTATTTAAGTCTTGTTCATCTAAGAAGCATCATTATATAATAATTATCAAAATAAAAGTTAAGTATATCTATTTTGTTAAGTTATAGGTGCAGAAAAAGAAAGGAGTGAGCAGAGAGTGAATTGCATAATGTTGAGAATCCCCACCAGAAATAGAAGAGCTTTCTAGATGTATATTTTGATATGTAGTGCAATTGTTTTTTGCCTACTATTTCTCAGACAATTTCATTTTTATTCAGATCAATTCTTACTCATTTGCATGTTATTATACCATGCTGATGATATGTTTAGTGACAAGAATAACGTAAGTCTGCAGGTTCAGCAACAGTTCAGCTACACAGATAGATGTTTACTCATTCTTAATGGCATTAGTCTAGGTGACATTTGGCTTTTAGTGCACATTATTCATGCTCAATTATGGTGGAATAGATAAAGAATTGAAAGTCACAATCACATCTGTGTTCCTGAATGAAGAGTCTCTGTGACACGCTTATAGAGATTGAAGTGTTATCCAAGTGAATTAATTGTAACAATGTTTCCCAATTCAATCTGGCAATTATTTCCTTTTCAGAATAGCCAGCCCTGATTTTGTTTACAGATGTTATACAAACTTTGCAACAGACCCATAACCATGTCACCAATTCATTGCTTTTTTGAGAGTCTAGGGAGACAGCTGTGCAGCTGCAGAGGTTACAGCAGAATTGATCCCGGGGAGGGAGTGGGGTGGTCTCCATTCTTTGCCACTGCTGGAGAGCAGCAGGGCATATCTATCTGAGTCATGGATCAAATTTCTGAATATGGATAATGAATGAGGGATCCCAAATAACTCTGGTTCTCAGTCTTTCCAGTTCTGAAATCTCAGTGTGTCACAGAATATGCTGAGTTGGAAGGGACCCACAAGGATCACCAAGTCCAACTCCTGGCCCTGCACAGGACATCCCCAAGAGTCTTGCATGTCTGCCTATAGCGCATGAGATCTACTGTGTGGTGATAGTTTATTTTTCATAAAGGATTTTGATTTTTTCATGTTGAAGTCTATAGAGCAAAAAAAGGCTGAACATGGCGCATGTCTATGTATGTGGATGCATGGAAATAGTAAAGATTTTTTGTTAGACTGAAGTTTAAAAAGTAACTTATAATAGCGTCTTGTAATATTTGCTGCTATGAGAATTGTCTTCAAACTGCAGCTGAATTTCACATGTGTTGTCAGGTGCCTTTATCCTCAGCTCCTTTAGAATACACACTTCTGTACTAATACTTTTCTGGCCTCCAAATAAAAATTTTGAACCAACTTGGTCCTATAATTAAACCACTTTTCCTTTAGTGGGATATCTGCAAATTAATTCTATGAAAAAACGGTACTAAACCTAGACCTACTCAAGACAAATTCAGATCATGAATAAACAGGATCTGGATTTACATCTCATTGCAGCAAGTCTGAAACTGGCTCTTAAATTTCTTTGATGCCCAACATAGTTTAACTGATGGTGATCTTGAATAAAATGTTGGATGGATGTGTGCATATCTGCATGAAACTACATAATTTTTATCAAAAGGTACTTCATCACATTTTTCAAGGAGAATGGAGAAATTCAGGTTGAGGGAGGAATTTTTTAAAATTGAAATGTTGGGTGTCTCATGGTTATTCAATGAATGAATACATCATGATAGTGCTGTTTCCAGAGAAACTACAAACACCGGCAAACATTGCTAATGGCCATCAGTAGGAAATCACAGGGGGATCAAGAGCCCTTCCTTCAGCAATGCAAGAGAAAAAGAGATTTTTACAGGTGAAAGGACAGCATGAAATGCTGTAGAAATAACTCCTTTAATGATTCATGAATCAAATTATTATTGTTATTAATGAAGATACCATGCTTAGAGCCACTAGTACAAATCTTGAATAAATGCTGGGCAAGCACTTTTCTCCATAGCCTAGAATTACACAGTCTAAGGGATATTCATAACTAGAAAGCAGCACTATAATAATATGCATTATGATTGTTATATCAGTTAATTCTGCTGAATTTGTCTAATTTCTGGATTTGCTTATAAATTTTAATTAGCCACGGTGGAATTGAATACAAATAAAAGATTACAGAAAACAACATTAAAGGTTTAGATAAAATCTGTTAAATTATGAGAATGAAGTCTGTCACCTATTAAGAATAATAAATTAATTGACTTTAGGTGTTACCACAGCCATAGCACAGAAGCACATTTTATTCCTGGTTTTTAATATTAAGAGCAAGCTGGCTTTGTATTTGCATGGAAGCAAGGGCCTAGGAAAGTAGACTCTTACGGAGATGCCATCAGTATACACAAATCAAGGAAGTTATTCATTTGGCAATGCCCTATATCCTCTGAAGTCAGATGGGCAACTGTCCTCAAAAATCATCTGCTTATGTCAAATGCAGCCTGGCTTTGTCACTTTCACCACTAAAGTGTCATATAACCCACCAATTACATATCTACAGTAACTGTTTCCTTTGACAGTTTTGGTGCGTTGATGTGAAAAATCCGGTCACCAATGAAGAGATTTACAAAATAGCTGAAGAAATGTTCATCCTCAACAGAACTGGAAGTCATTTGCTCTATTCTGGTGACTTATCTGGTTACCACCATTACCTGCATCCCCCATTCCTCACATCCAGTGGAAACAATGAGTCTAAGAGAAAAACTGATAGCCCAGAGGGAACCAGTCCCTGCCACTGTTGCTGGACAAATGAAACTCAGAGATTTTCAGAGTGAGATGCCTGGGGATCCCTCTGTGCCCTTTGATTCTGAAATGCCTCAGCAATCCTGTACATTATCCCACAATGTGTTCGAAGAAAAAAAAAAAAAAAAAGACCCCACAGCTCTTAAAATAATGTTTCTCCTTCTTTCTCCCATCATAAATACTCAGTTATAAATCATGCACTGCACAAAATGAGGCTCATGCTCTTCTTTATTTTTGTCCCTGTCCTTGGTATTGAGTTACTGATTTCAGCACTAGAGGTTGTAGCTGCAGTATTGAGGGAGCAGCAGGAATGAAAGTTCTCGGCACAGCCTGTTCTCCCCTTCGTGCTGCATGGAGCAGATAAAGCACAGTCCTGTGCTAGCTGTGCAGGAGGAGGGGCAGCTGCAGCTCCTTCAGCCACTGTAGAAAATCCCTTGCTTGCAGAGAATAAGTGGCAAGGATTCACTCACTCATGGGCCATCACAGTCTATCCTGCTTTTCTAGCCTGCATCTTAGTATGCAGAATATTTACTGGAAAAAGATGGATTATATGGTCTTTGAAACCATCTTGCCTCATTTTAGAGACTCCAAGTGATGGTGCTGCTGCCTTGGGAACTTACTGATGTTTAAATGCCACTGTCATAAGGAAATGGACTTTTCCATATGTCAAAGTGCACCTTCCAAGCTGCTTGGACCTGTGATCCTTTCTGGGTGGCCAGGCAGATAAGCTGCCTCCTGTCACACACACCTTTTCAGCATCTAAACATGTAAGAAAGTGATGAAATTACTCCTCAGCTTTCTTCTTGGGTAATCAAATATCTTGAATCCTTGTGACATGCAATATTGTTTTCTAGCCCCTGGATAATCTTTTGTGAAATTTAGACTGTGCAGCAGAAAGCAATTCACAACTTTTAAAAGCTGGCATGCAGATAAGATTTTATCATACAAAATAAGCAGCAGAGAGATGCTTCTCTCTGATTGTGGGCTCATCTGTGCTTCACTACTAATAAATTTATATTTCTCTTCACTTATGTATTGCCAAAAATGTTGTATGTGTTGAACATTACATTTATTTAGCCTTAATGTTGCTCATAAGGCTTGCTCTTTCTAGGAATTACTCTGCCATAGCTAGTGATACTAACAAAGATTTGGATTATACCTCATGTATCGATTTCCAGCCAAACCAAGAGGAAATGCATTATTTCACAGGTGTGCCTTCTGCGGGGTTACTCATGCAGAGTTAGACTTCAGGCTTTTTTACCTGAAAGGTCAGTAATTTATTTAATGCCAGCTAGCTGGCTCTTTTCTTTTTAACTCATTAATACAACAAAGGGCAGCTATATCCAGAACGGTTATTATGGAATATAAGTTATTCCCATCTGTTACAGTAGGATATCGAGATCCTAGAGAGGATGATTCATAATTCTGAGGCAATGTCTTATGGAAAGCATAGAGCATGGTGGCAGATGGGAGGAGATGGATCCGAGCAGATGGATCTGGATGTGGTTCATGTCTCACGCGCTGGTTTACACTGGGACAGAGCACTGGGGCTAATTCCTTGCCAGCAAGAACAGCCTGCAATGTGCACTTGTTGCGATCACCAGCAGATACCAAAATAATTCCGCTGAGGAGGCAGGCGTGCTCACAGCACTGCTCATCCCAGCGCAAGCACTGGCACAGCAGCTGCACAGCAACAGCTAAAGGCACTATCTTACTTTCAGAATAGAATGTCAAACTGAGAAACCACATAATGTGTTCAGGTATGACTCCTGATGGTGTCTGAGGGTGTTCTGGATTGACTGATGGCTTCCCAGATGCCCACAGTTACTAGTCAGTGACACTGAGGTGACAAGCACACTGACAGCAGAATGTACCGTACCATATCATCTCCAGAAATGGTGATAAGTACAGCAATCCCAGAATTTGATTGAAGAAGGAAGTTCTTGGTAATGTTAGAGACTGTAGTTTGATTTGAAATACTGTTTTCAAACTATATATTAATATTTGTGACTCTCCAAAAAAGCAGCCTAAACAAATGAGATGTTTAGCAATGACCGTGTTTTGGGAAAGTGAATCACACTGATTAAATAGTACTTTCCATTTAAAATTTGAACTGCTCATTACTGATATCACACGTGCTACTCATTTGATTAAATAGGGCATATTCCAGAGCTCCCCAAACTCCCCAGGGATCTTTCCTCACAGTTTGCTGGGAGGTAGCTTATGCCTTTTGTACACTGATGCTGATTTCGGGAAGGAAGTTGCTCCATGAAAAAAACAATAACAAGCTGAGACAAGACGATGAGAAAGAGAAATAAGTAATACACCTTACCACAGCTTCAAAATTCACTTCTCTAACTTGATTTCTCTTCAATTCACAAATTACACTGAGTTCAAGAAGGGAATACTTCCAGTGTACCCTCTGCAGGTGGTTTCAGGCTAAATCCAGTTCTGGGTAATGGTGTAAGCATCCAGTAAGCCAACAATTGAGTCTTTCCACTGAGAAGTAAATTTTTGCTTTTCTTTGATCTGCAGGTGGGAACTATCAGAATTCATCAAGTATATTTTAGTCAATAGTGGACGTTGGCAGTACAAATATGTGAATGGTCATTTTGATGGCCTCTGAAACCCTGTGAGGTAATTTCTTCACCACCATATCCATCTGTAAAGAGACGGCTTGAGGGAAGAGAGAAATATATTTGAAATAAGCCACAAAGATACCTGTGCACAAAGGATGTTCACAGAAGCTTGTGCTGGGTACAGTGTGATGATCTAAGAGGCATGTTTGGCACAGGGCAGTGCATGCTGGACAGCTGTCTCCCCAAAGTGCACAGAAACAGCTACCATGTTGTGCTTTCCTCAGCAAGAGACAGCTTCTGCCAGGGCTCAGCGTCTGCCTGGAGCTCACAGTCTCTGTTCCCAGGAGCACCATGTTGTCTTGGATCCTGCTTTTCAAAGCTTCTGGATGAGCTACAATTAATGACTTAACAGGATTTGGAGGACGTCTGAGAATCCTGGTGACTGCAGTTCAGCTGGAGTCTTGGATGCTCTGAAGCACTCAGCATCATAATGAAAACAGCATTGCAAACCAGGTTATATTTAATAACTTTGCACACTGCCAAAACTAGTGTAGGCTCAAGAGAAGCTCTGAAAGCAGAAGTAAGATGCACATTGGTTGTATAGTTTCATTTTGTACCTTCTGCCTTCTCCGTTAGGAGGATTTTTATAGAGACATTTCCCTTTTTGTACCTTCTTCCTTTATTCCTATATTACAATCCCCACTTCCCCGAGCTGAAGGAATCAGCTGTGTATTTAAGGAAATCTGATGAGTTACCTGTAAACAGAAAAACACGTCTGCAAGGTTCATCATAGTAAGACTTGTGCGTCTAATAAAATATTGATTTCCTCTCATCCAATAATTTATTACTTGATTGGGCATCCTGCAATTTTTTTCACAAGACATAGCTATCACCAAAGGAGTTAAGGTCTTTTCAGAATAAGAATGTGCTGTGTTTTGGTTTTTTTAAAAGAAAGTATATTCCTCCACAGCTTTGAACATTTATTACAGAAGATGAATCCCTGCAAGGCAAGCACTGCTGCCATACCCAAGGGGAAAAAAAATTATTTTTACACTTAGCTGAATTAATTTATTGAATTGGTGCACGTTATAGTTAAAGGTCAGCATGTACACATAATTTCTAATAGCTGCAACTTTTATGTGAATTCTCAAGTGCCACAGATAGAAATACGAAAGACATTGAATACAATGGGGTTCTCCCATTCTGTGCTGAGATGATGACTTCTTTAATATCCTCTCTGTAAGAGTCTTTGTTGTTTAGCACCTCATATGAAATTTAATACTTTTCTATGAATGGCTGACAGCAAGGAAGAAATACAATTATCTCAGGACAAAGAAGTTATTTTTAGAGCTCTGTATTGTCTGCTTGGCATCTGTTTTTTATTATACTTGATCCGTGCATGACATATATAACACATATATAATTGGACTACTCGCTGCACTGTATTCAGACTCTGAGCTGCACTGTATTCAGACTCTGAGCTGCACTGTATTCAGACTCTGATCTTATTTATATCTTTACTGTGGATGGTTTATATCCAGGTGTGGCAGCTGACCAGCTCAGCCATAGCCTTTTTTCACTGTCTGGTGCAATCACTGGTAAGGCAAATGCTCTTGGTAGTAGCAGTTTGCTAGCAGTGAATACAGAAAAAAAAAGTGTATTTGGAAAGTAATGGTCATTAAAATCTCTGCTTTTATATTCATTAGAAAATAGAGACTGTGCTGGTGACATGTGTTTAAGATGACATAATACTGGTTAGGTAGGGGCGGCCATGTGATACAGGATCATTCCCATAACTCAGAGAAGGGTATTTTCTTGGTTACAGTGATTCTCTGCAAAGCCATTTTCCAGCAGTCTCAGATGTCTGTGAGTGCATGTGTACACCTGCACACATGCTGCTCCCCTGCTGAAGGCACACACTGTGCCCTGAAAGAGAAGTGATGCCCAACACAAGAAAAGAGCAAAACAATATCCCAGGATGGCAGCGTGGCAGAAGAGCAGAGAGCGTGGGCATAGTGACTCTGGCCTAGCAGACACTCTGCACAGTATCAGGGCTCTGTGTCCCTTTAGTATCTCTTTCCTATGATCATGTTCCCACAGAACCAAATGTTTCAGATACCTTCCCTATCAACAAAACTTTTGGGCATGTGTTTTCTTGCTCTGCCTTGAATGGCAGAGTGAAAATTATTGGGATGTGTTTTTCTTTTGGTAAATTACACAACCACTTATTCCTGAAAAAAGAATGTGTTAGTGGGAAATTATTATTATTAATAACAATAACAATAATAGTGTTGCTGGGAGCTACTGAGAACATTACTGAAATATATTCTGAGATTAAAAGCAGCCTGTTTCCAACACTTCAACATTTCTTGAAGTTATAGTCTGAAGATGAAATCATGTTTTCTTGACAAGGATTTATATTCCCAGTATCTGAACATACCACTGGTCCTTCTGACACATTATTGATTAGTTCAGCTTTTGTTGCTGATAAGCCAACAATTGTTGGCATTGTTGACAACTACAGACCACAAGAGAGTCAATACTGATTGAGGTGAGAGCTGGCATCCTGCATTCAGTTCTGTGCCCACTTACTGTTCCTAGATTGCAAAAGGGAAGAATGAAAGACATTTTTAAGGTTCTTGAAAGGGAAGTATAAATAGAAGAAGTCAAAAAGCCTTCATTTCCTTGTTTTAATTCTTGATTTCCCTCTTTTGTCTGATAATGGCAAAATGGGTTTAGTCTGTGAATAGGAATGACAAAACAATAAAATGAAACTATGTGTGCATTTTTAAAGCAATGGCACACTTTATGGAAGGCATAAAACCCTACAAGGAGCAGATGCATTAAAACAGCCTGAGGACACACATGTGGCGTTCTGAACTAGAAATTATAACTGGATGATATCTCCTCTTTCTCTTGTTTACTGTACTGGCTAAGGGAAATACTTGAGTTCCGAGTGCTATTGGGTTTGCATGGCCAAGCTTTGGTAGCAGAGGGGCTACAGGGGGGCCTTCTGTGAGAAGCTGCTGAAAGCTTCCTCCATGTCTGTCAGAGCCAATCCCTGGCAGCTCCAAAGATGGACATGCCACTGGACAAGGCTGGGCCAATTAGAAATGGTGTTAATGTCTCTGTGATAACAGATTTAAGAAGAAGGAAAAAAAATTGCTGTGCAATTGTAATTGTGGCCAGAGCAGTGTGGGGTGAGAATATGTGAGAACAGCTCTGCAGACACTGAAGTCAGTGCAGAAGGAGGGCAGGAGGTGCTCCAGGCACCGGAGCTGAGCTGACCCCCTGCAGCCCCTGGTGCAGCCCGTGGTGAGGCAGCTGTGCCCCTGCAGCCCATGGAGATCCGTGGGGATGCAGAGATTCACCTGCAGCCTGTGCAGAAGCCCGCACCAGAGCAGGTGGATGCCTGAGGTATTTAGTGATTGAGCTCTCCCAGTCTTTATCGCAACTTCATGAACCCTTTGCTATATTTTCTCTCCTGTCCACCTTCAGAGGGGAGTGAGTGAGAAGCTTTGGTGAGTACCTGGCACCCAGCCAATGTCAACCCACGACACATTTTTTTTTTTTTCCTCAGAAGACTTTGGGAACTTTAACTGAAAGAAGCTTTAGATAAGAACTTAGATAACAGACTATATGCATACAAACCATTTATGGAAAATTCTGTGTTTCTGGTGATGGTCTCAGACTCTGTGACAAAAACTATAAGCTTAGTATTCAGTACTGGCAGTAGATCTAGAGCTAGAGCCAACACATCTTTAATCTTCACTACCAACATTCTCTTCTGTCATCACAGCACAAATTCTCATTGCTGAGATCTGATACCTGGAGTCAGAGCGTGGTTGCAGAGCAGGTTAGTGGCCAGTGTCACTGATGTGTCAAGAGACGAAGCACCCTCAGAAGTGGCAGCCACCAAGCCTTTCACAGCTTCCTGTGACTGTCCTCACGACTCACCCTGGGAAGGTTTCCAGCTGTGCATGCAGCACTGTCACCACATCCACCCCACCGCAGCCTGTCTGTCCTTGCACCTCTTCCTCAGCAAGCTGTACTTAGAGGATAAGCAAGCAACAAAGTGCTGACTCCTGAGGGAGCTGGAAAGGCTTTTTGTGTATCTTGTATCAAGGTCCATGGTCAATATCTTGGAGACTTTTTAAATGCGTATAGATCATACAGTTATTTGAGAACCTCATTGTAATGCTTACATAGCTATAAAAACATTTCAAAGCAAATAAATGCATACTTTTCTCATTGCTACTCATATCTGAGAATACAGAGAAAAAATTTCAACAATGAAAGCTGATTACAGATTAGGCAGCTTAATGGTAGAGATTGCTTTACATGGGACTTTTGAAATTAGGCTAATGAAAAGACAGCAGAGAACCATTCTGCAGTAGATGATGGAGTCATGCGGATATATACTTTCATTTTTAAGAGTGTAGCTGTAGATTTAATACTTACATGTTACAAAAGCATTATTGATTCCTTAATTAGGTTTCCAGTGAATTAATGTTTTTTCACCAGAGAATTTAGCTCAGGTGTAATTAACCTTCACTGGTATCCCCAGAATGATTCATGGCTGAATTTCTACAACATGGTTCCATTTGGTACCCTAGATTTTATTAAATGTCTTTTACCTTAACTATCACTGCAGTGATGGAATTCCTAAAAGTAGTTTATGAACTATATGTCAGTCTTTGCTGAGTCTACAGGACTAGTGGAAGACTCTCAGCCCACAAAAATTACACCCAGTACGTGATGCAAGACAAAGAAATTAACATTTTAAAAATTTTAACAATTACAAACCAATCTCATTCTGTGGCAATTCTTTTCATTTTTTCCCTGCCTTTCACTGAAAGAGGAAAAAGCATCTTCTTTAAATAAGTACTTGTTATTCCTGCCCAACATAGCACCCTACAGTTATTCTAACTGTGTTTATTCCCACATGATTATTAATATGGTAGAAGAGCTATCATCAAGATTCTACTTCTTCTTATCTTTTCTGATCAAGCTGATTTATCTCGCTGTAGTAATTTCTTGAAATTCAACATAATCTAAATTATGGTCATAGTATTCTAAGGTAAGGTAAAGATGTAATGTTTATTCCAGTAAAAAACTTTTAATTTTAAAACTGCACTTTCTAAGTTACTTCAGTTGCATATTAAAGAGCTCTTCAGAGAAGCAGCTAACAAAACCAGCCCAAATAAAAGGGGAAAAATAACCCAAATAAAAGGAAAAACAAAAAAAGGGGGAAAGCACAGAAGATTGCAGTAACAAAGAAGCCCTTAGTTTGCATGACATCAGTTTATTTTGCCATCACATTCATATGAAACTTCATGGTGGTTGGTCCTGGAGTTCATTTAAGCTCTGAGAAAATTCTCCTGAATCCTGCTTGTGGCTGGCATTGTGATAAATATGTCCTTTCTGACCCAGTCAAAATACTGATACCTAGTGAGCTTTTTTGTCCCTTCCCCAACAACATGACAGTTCCATGTACTGTGCCATGGCTCAGGCTTGCTTATGTTAGTGATAAAGACGTGAGGAGTTGAGCTAAGATTTTTTTTTTATAAATATCCTTCAGGACATATAATGGAACAAGGCAGAGCAGGACAGAGGAATGAACTCTGGGAAAAGAAAAAAGAAGGGAATGAACATAAAGACTAGTGAAATAGAGGCAGAAGAAAAAGGAAGAAGAGAAACCTAAGGCTTCATACTGGATGGACTTGTGTAGCATAACATTGAACCTTTTTCTTTGTTAAATATAATGTTTAAATACACATGAATGAACCAGCAAAATGAGAGTTGATGGTGTACTGCTGTAGAAAGCTCTCGAGGCTCAGTGTTGGGCCTTTTGTTTTTTGCTCCTGGGTCTGATGATTGACAGGCTGACAGCTTGCTGCAGCTCAAGGCAGAGGCTGAAAGGACCATGGTGGCTCACCCCTCCCTCAAGGGAACTCAGGGTGCAGTGGTCAGCTCCATTCCCAAACTTTTTCTTCTGTTTAGGAAACACAGCTTTAAACTAGGGTTTTTTATGTTTTTTCCATAAAGCCTGGCTAAACAGACCAAAATCGCCACCTAGTGAGGATAGTCTCTCAGCTCACTCATTTTACACAAGTCTTTTGTAAATACAACTGAGATAATTGTAATATTCCACTGCATTTAAGTTTGGGTGATAATGCTAAATAATATTTTGCAAGAAAAATATTATTTATTCTTTTCCGCTAAGAATTTAAGGAGAAATGTATTTGCTGAAGTGACAGGAACACAGGCATTTTCCATAAAATAATATGTATCCAAGCACAGGTGTTCCTACCAACACTCACTGCAGTCATTAAGGTACTTTCTTTAATGACTTCAGAATGTATTTACAGTTATCTTGAGTGGAGACCCAGATTTAATGTCTATATTGAGTGTCTTATGCCTCCCGCACAAGGTAGTGCTTCAAAAACTCTCCGAGTTCTTCATCCTGGTTTCTCTGAATGAATTGCTAAAAATAAACAAACTTCATTAATTGGCTAAACCCCCAAGAAGTATCAAGAAGGAGTTTTACTTGTAGTATGTCTGCAATGAATTGAAATGAATGCACAACAAAGAAAAGATAAACCTATATGAACTGCATTAGCAAGTATTTGAAAAGGCTTCCAGCTAAATCCATTTCGCAAGTTCCTTTTGCTTTATATGAGTGATTGAAGAGGCATCTTATATGAAGATTGAAGAGATTTGGAATCTGCAAACCTCTTCACGCTATCAAATAATTCTTGAAGTTTCCAGTTTTCTACTATTTCTACCATGACACACCATTTGTAAGTTGCTTCTGGCTACAGTGAAGAAAAAACCTGACTACGAAGGTTTAAAAAAATGCAGAACAAATCACTGTTAAGATTTTATTTTAAAAACAATTACAGTTGAATGTATTTTAGATTCTTTTTTCCTGCCCTACGTTTAGTCTTTTAAAATTAACATTGTAAAGACAGTGCAGTCATGAACATAAACCACAAGAAAAAGTAAGGGGAAATACACAAGAATCTTCAGGTACAGAAGCTGTGACTTTCAGATAACCACATGAAAGAATTCTGAAGAAATCATGAGTATAAACAACAGTGAGAGACAAAGAACAAAAAACAGTGGGTTTTTTCTTCAGATAAAGTTATTTTTCGTGACTTGCCTTGGTAGAGATAGAGTTATGGTGCTTCCTGCTGATGGATATTTCTAGATCTTTTTGAAACCGTATATGTCAGGTTTATCTAAGAACAAATTTTAAATCTACTAGCAGTGTGCTAGGGATAAAAAAAACTTCAGGATTTATTTTTTTTCCTCTCCAAACAGGGCTAATTTTAAACTGCTAAATGCTGCTGCCTAAATTTATTTCTGCTTTCCACAGAATTAAATCATCCTCTAAGAGTGAACTCTAAACTTCGTGATGAAATGTGCTACTCAAACAGAGCATGGGGAATTTTCACAGCTGCAAAATTCAATGCAAAGTTACATGAGGTGTCATGGGCAATACACAGTACACTTCACAATACACTGTAGTATCTTACTCCTTCTGTTATGTTACAAGGTCCCAA
Source organism: Acanthornis magna (assembly GCA_036785705.1). Classification (NCBI taxonomy): domain Eukaryota; kingdom Metazoa; phylum Chordata; class Aves; order Passeriformes; family Acanthizidae; genus Acanthornis; species Acanthornis magna. Next base: position 10,268,416 of record JAWUZG010000016.1, read on the forward strand.
TGATACCTGAACAGGGTTGAGACACTGCTTTGTGAACCAACAGCTATCAGGTGCAGAAGGAAGACTGGCAATGATCATGTCAAAACAGGTGTCCAAGAAATTGCATCCCATATTTCACACATTTCTGGCACAAAGTCTGTAACTGATTGCAGCATTGTTTCCCTGTACAATATCTCAGTATGAAGCTTTTTCCTGGGTTGGTTGTGCTCCACAGAATCTGTGTTAGGTTCACATACACTGAGCTGCCAGACAGTGACATGTGCTTGTTCTCTGCATGGCAGGAAGGAGAGCTCACTTCTGTTTGCATGGAGTTACCATGAGTAGATCAGCTGTCCTCGATAGTTTGACGATAGTTTGACAATAGTTTGATAGTTTTCTGGTGATTTTCTTTTCTTTCTTATTTTTCTTTTTTTTTTCTTTTTTTTTTTCTGCTGCAATAAATTCTGTGAAGGAGCAGAAACTTTGGTTTACTGTGGATTATTTATTGGGCTGCAATAAATAGCAAAGAAGCTATGTGAAGCCATGTGTTTATGCTCTCATTCTGAGAATACAATGAATCTCAGGAAGTGCTTCATAGATATTTGGCAGAGTTAGGTTCTCCTTTCGTGCTCTAAGAATTACTGCTTTTTACCTTCCTTTTTGCTTAAGATTCCTTGGGTCTCCGGTGTTGAAATGATAACTAAGAAGATGAATTGTCATAAACCAGACCACTTATTTAGACACAGGAGACCTGGTGCCTTAAATTAGGATACTCACCTCAGTCTCACCAGTTCATTTCATGTAAGGATGTGAGCCTAAGGAATTCCTGATTTACAGGATCAACAGCATTTTCCTCACAGTGTTTCCTCATACATATAATTAAGTCTGTGAAACAGAACACAGTGTATGGATCTCTCCTTTAGATTGTGGCTTTCTGGATTTAGTACTTGTTGGGATATCTGATAAGGTACCAGCTATCAGATGAAGGAAACATAGGCAAAATTTTTTCCAATAGTTCAATATATGCCTGAGATATGACTAGGATTGAGATGCAAAAACTTCTGAGCTAAAATGCTAGAAATTTGAAACAAGATTGTTTCTGCGTGTAGTTCTTCCTGTGGGGTCAGAAAAACAGCCATTATTTGTTCCCCTGTGGTTAAAATGAAGGAAGTTTTTAAACAGGGAGAAATGACAGGTAAGGCCAAGATTCTACAAGAAGTCAAAATAAAGCTGCAGCTGGTATGGAATATAGCACAAATTTAGGGATATTAGGACTATCTCTTGGGGCAAGCTTGTGCAAGTCATTGTTTATGTTAAATGATCTTCAGTAAGTCATCTGAAAGGCAATGTGCCACATCTAAATGATCTGAAGAATCATCATAAAATCACAGAGTGGCTTGGCCTGGAAGGGACCTCAAAGATCACCCGGTTCCAACCCCCCTGCCATGGGCAGGGACACCTTCCACCAGACCAGGTTGCTCCAAGCCCCATCCAACCTGGCCTTGAACCTCCAGTGGTGGGGCATCCACACTTCTCTGGGCAACCTGTTCCTGTGCTTCACCACCCTCACAGTAAAGAATTTCTTCCCAATATCTAATCTAAACCTACTTTCTCTCAGTTTGAAGCCTTTCCCCCTTGTCCTACATCTACATGCCCTTGTACAAAGTCCCTCTCCATCTTTCTCATAGGCTCCTTTCAGGTACTGGAAGGCCACAATTAGGTCAGCCTGAAGCCTCCTCTTTTCCAGGCTGAACAAACTGAAATCTCTCAGCCTTTCCTCACAGGAGAGGTGCTCCTTCTCTCTAATCATCTTGGAGACCCTCCTCTGGACTCACTCCAACAGGTCCATGTCCTTTCTGTGCTGAGGACCCCAGAGCTGATGCAGCACTGCAGGTGGGGTCTCAGCAGAGCAGAGCAGAGCAGAGGGGCAGAATGCCCTCCCTGGCCCTGCTGCCCACGCTGCTTTGGATGCAGAATAGGATTGGCTTTCTGGGCAGTGAGCCCACATTGCTGGGTCATGTCCAGCCCCTCATCCACTGACAACCCCATAAAGGTTATTTATGTGTGATTGGACACTAGTACAGTATCTGGGTATGCTTTTACCCAATCTGTCACCAGCTCCATTTCTCATCCAGCAATAGATCTTGACTTTACCAGGAAAATAAAACAAAGGAAAAGAAAAGAATCTTTTATCCCTGTATTGAACCTTTAGCAGTTGCTATAGCAATAACATTTCTCAAAATACTAAATTTAAAGTAACAGCTACCCTTGCCCTTGAGACATGATCTTTTATTTTTTCAATTTGTCTCACACTCCATTTAAAGAAGCTGTGAGTCTGTGCCCCCATCACCAAAATATTCAAAGTTAATTTTGAAAACAGAACAAAAAAGGGATTGACCTATTTTCCCACCTTTTTTTTGCACCTCCCATTGTTATAGCATTCCCATGCCACATTAGTGACATGATGTGCATGCTCTGATATTCATTGAGAGATGCTATAGGACACACACTGCTGTACACACACAGGCTGTAGATGATACACTGCTGATAGTGCCTCTGCATTGGCAGAGATGAGAGTCTGACTCTGTCTTGTGCAGCGTCTTTGTAATTCACCTGGATCAGGCTTTTTACATGTCATTTGATGCAGTCTTTTCCTTAATGTTTTCTGTTTGATTCTTCTTGTTGTGGGTTTGGGGTTTTTAAAATTGTTTTGGTTTGCATTTCTCTTTTCTGAAGTCCCAGTCCAGAATATAATTTATGTCTTTCCAGGATGTTAAAAGATTCAGGTGAAATAGCTTGGTTACTTTTAAATCATACCTGAAGAGCCAGAATTTCCTCGTGTCAGCTTAGGCTAGCAATTTGTTAGTAACACAGACATTGTGGTGCAGCAAAAAAAGAAAAATCTTTATGAAAAACACATGCACAATGTGTTTTGCTGACTCTTCCCTTATCAGTGCAAGAGCATCACTTATCAGATGCTGCTTTGGATCAGCCCCACTGGGGACCCTGCAGGTGCAGAGGAGTTGTTGGCCTTGGCCAGGGGCAAGCTGCCATCTTGCAGGGCTTGGGGACCACCATGGGCTGCTGTCTGAGGCAGAAGGAGAGCCCTGGCACTTGGCAGCAGTGACCTGTGGGTGCAGCAGCTGCCCCTGGCTCCTGCAGAGCTCAGAGCTGTGCTCTGCTTTCCTTCCCTGCAGCCTTGTTCTGGGCAAGCTGATTTTCTGCTGCGGGGGTCCCACTGGTCCCAAGCACTCTTATATTCCCACCCATGTTCTCTGTCTCTGCTGTGTGGAGGTGGGACCAAATGAATAGTTTGGCTCTTTACCGTCTTAGAAAATAGAGAACTAGACTTGATGATGGCGACACCGATGAAACTGGTAGCATGGAAAGTGGCACATGACTAAACTATGGCCCACTGTTCCTACTGGCATTTAATCAAGAGTAACATTTCTGAAGACTTGTCACTAGACTTACTGGAATCATTACAGTAGCGTCATTCTCTGGGAATGGAAACAGGAGATGAAATATATGAACTTTATAACTCAAACTCATACTTCATCTTTTTTGGTGGTTCTGAAGTTAGGTTTGTTATACACTCTAAAAAAACCCCAAACCAACCAAATGACAAAAAACAACAAACCAAAAAAAACCACAGGCTAAGCAGGTCTCTCTGTTAGTCTACAACCTTGTGAGTCAGGACTGGCTGCACTGACATTAACAAGGTGCAGCTTATGTGGAGCTACATCAGAACAGAATAATGATCTGTGGGGATGCAGGTTGGGGCTGATAGTTTGGTTGAAGGTTGCTCTTTTCCAACCTTAATGATTCTAAGATTCTGAGAAAAAAACAGATTAAATGATGTCTGAAATGCCACCAGCTAGGTCACCACAGTTCACTGAAAATCCCTCAACATACAAAACTGAGCTATATATTTGCTGGACTTTTGGCAGACAGATTCTGTTTTAAGAGAATTATTGATAGACAAATTCACCCCTGCTGCTATTAAGCTGACAGCAATATTCTTTGACACTGACATTTCATACCCTGCGGATATTAATTAAACTACTATCACAGCCCTTTTAATTATCCATATTCTTATTATATTGATTTGAAGTGAGATAGCAAATATGGTGACTCACTGAGACCATACACTAATGTTTGTAGGCATTGTCTGTGAGGAAAATGGAATTTCAATGCATGCCTTTCTTCTTGCCATTAAATAGATGTGAATTTCATAAACTCTTTTGTGCAAGGAATGTCATTGCTCTGGGAAGAGTTCTAGCGGATTTGCATTTGTTTTTTGCCTGCAGAACCATCAGGAATTCTAAGTGGAATATTCAACAGCAATTATACATAGCATGGATTGGAACCTGGATGACATTTACCATGTTCTATGCCTTAGTGCATAGTGAAAAGTACCTCTCCTGTAACACTGCAATTTAAAAAAGATAGATATTCACTTTCATACAGCAGATTTGGTCCAGCTGGGACAAAGTAATTTGAAGAGAGAATGAAAAGAACTGTAAATTTTTATCTCTGTAAGAATAATGAGGCAAGTACACAAATGACTGAAGAACAGTTCACTGTAGTCTTTCTATCTAGAAGCCTCCTCATTTCTCCAGAGGGTTGTGATTTGAACACATAGCCAGAGCATTTGTGAACAATCTAAGGAATTAGGTACCTATATTTTATTATCATAAAGGGATAGGACCATGGACTTATCTGAGCCTTTCCATGAGTCCCAGCCTATAGGCCAGCCATTGTTATTGCTGCCCTTTGTCTTGAAATGAATCTTCAGCAATGCAGGGAGGTACCACAGAAAATGATGCTATGAAAGACATCCACACATACCAGTGTAAGCTGGTCCAAGCTATGGCTTTCAGGAGCATTGGTGGAGTATTAATGAATATATAATTTCAGACCTGGATTTTGTGGAAATTAGACTTTTTGCAGAGAGTCAGGGCCCTAACTTTACCATCAGAGTCGGTGGTCTCTTCTACTCCCTAGGGAACTGACTGCTTGTGCAGAGGCCAATGCAGACATGGTGCTGCCGCGTCCAGCCTTGTGCCTTGCTGATCCCTACCTTGCCTTCCTGACTCGGCTTCCCAGCCTGACCCCCGACCTGCCTTGTCACAACAGATTTGTCTGCTGATCACAGAACAGTTGGCCAGACCTACTCTTGTGCCTCGCTGGGGTGCTGTAGGACTGTGCCATGTTGGTGTTATGCTGCCCAGTCTGCCTGGCTGTCACCCTCATCTCCTGGCTCTCTGCCCCTTGCAGAGCTGCCAGCTCTCCCTACTCCCTGACACAGAGACTAAATTTGACCCAGTTTTGTTGCTTAGCTTTAGTTTTCATTATCCTTTAAACTAATCCTTAAATTCTTTAAATTAAAAGCCCAAATAGAATTACTCTCCAATCTTTATGGCACGTGAAAGATTTAAAAATGAATCACTGAGTTCTTTTTTCCATGAAGTTACAGTGAAGTTTGGTTCTGCTTTTATTCCAATACCACAGTGAAATTTCAGATTCTGTTACAAAATGCATAGGTCAGCACAGGAAAAAAAACATAGTGAAGTAACTTGCACCACTGCTTGCATAATTTTTCCATCACAATATATAAGAAGGAACTACAGAAGGAAAAAAAACCCAACAAAAACCAAATCAGAAACAAAGACCCACATCAAAACAAAATCCAGCAAAGGAAACTAAAAAGTTAAGGGAATGTAATTTTCTAGAGAGGAGGGCAACACTCAGAATAGTGACTACCCACAGGATCACAGGACAACTGTGGTTTGAAGGGACCTCAGGAAATCTCAAGTCCAACCTTCTGCTAAGGGGAAGGTCAGCTACAAGGGCAGACATTGCTCAAGCTTTGTTGAGTTGGGTATTGAGAACTGCTGAGGATGGAGCACACAGAACACCTTGGTGCAACCTGCTCCACTGCTGGTCAGCTCTTCATAGCTCAGAAGCTCTTCCTTATATCAACTCTGACCCTTCTTGTTTCAAGTACATGATTTCTTGTCCCTCCTTGTCCTGGTTTCAGCTCAGGTAGAGTTAATTTCCTCTCAGTACCTGTTACAGTGATGCGTTTTGAACTCAGAATGAGAATGGCGTTGATAACACACTTTTTTGGTTTTTGCTAAGTTGTCTTTAGCCTAAGGAGTTTTTTCTTGTCTCATGCTCTGCCAGTGAGGAGGTTTGCAAAAGAAACTGGGAGGGAGCATAGCTGGGACAGGTGACCCAAACTGGCCAATGGGATATTCCACCCCATAGAATGTCATGCTCAGTATATAACCTGGGGGAAGTTACCCCCAAGGGTGCTGATCTGGGTTCAGGAAGTAGGGTTTGGCATCAGTCAGTGGGTGGTGACCAATTGTATTGTGCATCACTTATCTTTTCCATTAATATTATCATCATTATTATTATTATTTACTATTATTACAGTATTTTTAGTTTATTTTTGATTATTAAACTGTTCCTATCTCAACCTAGAAGTTTTGCTTTGATTCTCCTCCCCATTCCACCTGTCTGTGGGAGGACAGAAAGGGGCTGAGCAAGTGGCTGCATGGTGCTTAATTTTCAGCCAGGCCTTAAACCACACCACTCCTGCTATGAGCTCTTGTGAAAAGCTTGGGTCCCCTCTTCTCAATACCCTCTTTAGGTTGCCCTCTCAATACCCTCTTAGGCTGCCATTAGGTCCCTCAAAGATGTCTTCATTAGGTCTCTCAAGATTCTCTTCTCCAGGCTGAACAAGCCCAGCTTCCACAGCCTGGCAAGCTCCCATTTCAGAATGTGAAATTAACTGAAAGTATAGACAGAGCAGCTCATGAAAACAATGGAAATGCTCTTTGCAAGGGAGAAATTTTTAATTTACACGGAGAGTGATATTCTCATAAGAAATTTCTTCCTACTTGTGACCACTTTATGCACATCCTCCATACATAATGTTAGACCTGAAAGAGTGCTGAAAAATGCTGGTCAAAATCTTTCCACCACACAAATTTGCTAGAGGGGGGATTTTTTTCTGATTGAAAGAAAAATTCTTTCCCTATGAAATTAAAAAACCACCATAATCAAGTATTTTTCCTGGGAATTGAGCAAAAATAAAAAGGTTGTGGGAGGAGAAAAAAAGAGACTTTCCATAATGTTTTAACTCTTTTCAGAAGTGTCTGAACAGGGCAGAGAACCAGGGAGCTAGGCAGCTGTTTCTGAGGCCTGCACATGAACAGGTCTGTGAATTAACAGCTGCACTTTTGATTTGTGCTAACATCAACTCTTTCAAAATGTGGGTTCTTTTGCTTCCATTCTTACAGTTTGTTGGTACATTCGTGTTCTTTCCCGGTTTGTCAGTATTGCTGTTGTTTAATTTTTTAAAACTGGCAGATTGAGACTTCTGGAACCTCTAGCTGAGGCCTCCATATGCAGTTAAGTACACGGATGCAAACCTTGCTCTATTCAGTCTGAAAACGGAACCTTACTCCAAATTTCAGTCATAATAAGCAACTCTAAATGCTGGCCCTTTATGCTGTGGAGATGTGAAACCTCATCTTTCTATCCTTCTCTTCCTCCCTGCATGCATCAGGAAAAGTTTCATCCAAGTTAAAACACTGGTGGCTAGAATTTGGTTCTTTATAGGGACTTGAAGTAATGAATCTTCAGCTATCTGAAACCCAATACTGGTATTGTAATGAAATGGCATGACATACAGTTATACATCAGAACATACATTTTTCAAAGAAAACAAAAGCTTAAGGGCATGTAAGTACCCGTACACAGGAGGTAAACAATTTTAAGAAGTGGCTGATCTCAAGTGTATGCTGAAGAATTTGAGTCTTTAATGAAACACAGAAACCATCATAGCAGCATAAATTACACCATGAAATAACAGAGATTTACCACATTCCCTCTGTCTGCTCCTTTGCCAATCAGGACAAAGAGAACTTCAGCCTTCCTCCAGCTAAGTACATTGCAGCAGGCTGGCAAGCAAGCTGCAACAGGACACAGTTCCATGGTGAATCCTCAGTAATTCCGTCAGTATGTCATAGCCATGACTTCTTGGCTGTCTGTTTGTTTGTTGTCATTGATTTATATACCATATCTGATTTAAAGATATGTATTGATGCTCCATTGATTTAATTGACCCTACAGTAAGTTCTTATTGGCTCCAGCTACTGGTTTGCTTAGATTGGTGTTTCTGATTTTTGAGGCATTTCCTAGGTACAGACTGGAAAAGAATTTTTCTTTCTTTTAGGTTACCCAATTTTCCTTTGCATGTGCTCATTCAGGAATTTTTCACAGTCTGTGTTTCACAGGCAGTTCTGTAGGTGATCAGTGCACTGCTTTTTGTGGCAGAACTGTATAGAGCATGTTCCTTCCCTTGGTCTTCCTCACGCTTTTGTAGGCGCAAACAACACCTGAGCAAATTCACTATCTCTGTTCGTGCAGTTTCACTCACAAAGCAGTACAGAATGGGATCCGCAATGCAATTCAAACTTGTAAAGGCCTGTGTGATTCTGTAAACCTTATACATCAACAACAAAAGACGTGGGTCAGAGGTGGAAGGTTCTTTGATGCTGCGAATAAGCAATACGACATGATAAGGAGTGAAGCAAACAATGAAACTAACTGTGATGTTCAGAATAAGTTTCCTCACTTTTTTCTTTTCTTCGTCTACTGTGGCTTGGTTATACCTCACTACTTGGTAGATTTTATGGTAGCAAAACACGATGATTATCAAAGGGACCAAGTACCCTGAGCATATCCGGAATAAATTTATGTTCGCCTGCCACCTTTCCAGGGGGTAATTATCATAGCACAATGTATGATTAGTGAAATTGCAAGGATCACTGAATACTTCGTTGTACACCAATATGACTGAATTAAAGATGCTTTCCAGAAGCCAAACAAATATGCTGACAATCAATGAAAATCTTCTTGTGCGCAAGTACTGGAGCTTCAAGGGGTGAACTAGTGCCAGGTACCTGTCAACAGAGATGCAAGTAAGGAAGGCAGTGCTGGTGTAGAAATTCATATATGTAAGGAAGGCAAAAATCTGACAAAGCAAGGAAGAGAGTCTCCAGTCATCTCCATGCCAGGCATAATCAATCCACAGAGGCAGAATCAAAGCGTACAAAAGGTCAGCCAGGGACAGGCTAAAGATGTAGACTGCTAACTCATTCTTTTTCCTCACCTGAATGCAAGATGCATAGAGGGATATGCAGTTGATGGGAATACTGATTATCATTACAATGCTGTACACAAATGGAAACAAATACTTATCCAGAGTGTGATCATCATGGCACTCAGCAGTGCTGTTGTTCATTGTCCACCCCAGTAGTATCCTTGAGATAATTCCAGCCTCGGTGCAATAAAAACCCCTGTATAGTCTGATGGGTCGTCATCTGTTAGTTCTTCAGGACCTGGTTGACAAGATTCCAGCCTTCTGTTCCCAAAAAGGAAAAATGTCAGCTATAACATTTCCGTTTGTTTTTATGGGATTCTTGGTGTGTGCCTATTTTTTAGAAGAAAGAAACTGTGTGTGTAGGAGATCAGAGGATGTAAACACTCCTGGAGTTTGGAATGTGTAGGAAGAGGAACCCAAAATCTAAGGTGATCAAGGTCAGTTAGATGCAAGCTTCTACAGTAGAAGCAGGATGAGTAGTTAAGACAGTTCTGGGGGGGGTGGTGGTGTCCTGCAATCCTGGGTCTCTCTTGTGGGAGAGTAAAAGGAGATCAGAAAGTGGACCACAAATAAATTATTTCTATATTTTATATATACTTTCTATTACTCTGGTAAGCATGGTTTTGGGAATATGAATATGGCAGATTTCTTATCCCAAATAACCTCCTCCCCTCCAAGGCAATGGGAGACAAGCACAGAAACACAGGGATTCAGGTACAGCTGGATGTTTGGATCTATTCAGAAGAGGAAAATGTGTGTCCGGTATGTTTCCCTATTGCAAATCACTCTCTTGTCTTGTTTGCATCCTCACACATCCCTGCTTCCTCTCTCCTCCTTTGTATGTGATCCCACGAGAACTTGCCATCAACTGTGCTATTCCAGCAAGACATACTGCATGTACCAGAAACCCTCATATGAAACCTGGCAGGCTATTGGATTCCTGCATGCACATGAGAACCTGCTGCATGTCCCTTTGAATGTGTGAGGTGGAGACTCTGAGTACAATTTTTCATTTACACTTCTTCCCTCTAAAAATTGCAGCTGCAATGCATAAGCTTATAAAGCCATTAGCAATTAAACTTTCCTGAGTCACTTCCAGGCCTGTGGTTATCAACAGCTTGAGCCCTGACTAAAGCAGTGAGACTGGAGGAGTTGTGTGAGCCTTAGAAGCACATAGAAGAGCTGACCTTTCAATAAGAAAGGGTGTACAACTGCAGCTGTGAGACAGCTGGCACTCACTGACTGTATCACAGCTCTGACACTCAGCAGATCCCTTCTCTAAAGACCTAATTGTTATGTTTGGCAAATACAAGAATAGAAAATATTGGTTGCAGTCCAGTTATACTGCCAAATATAACTGCTTCAGAGACTGCTGTGATAACTCATCTGTGCTTTGAGCCTGGACTGCATCAGAGGAGGTGAAGAGGCTGAAGAAGTAGGTTGCAAGATAGCATGTCTACAACTGTCCCCACATGGGAAAGAACTCCAATGGAATACAGCTTGTGTGCAGAAACTTTCCCACGTGGTAAGAAAAATTCAGCCTTTTATGGGTTTGATGCATTTGTGGGTTTATAAGAAAACCCAATAGGTTTATTGCCTGTGCTGAGAGGTTATTATATAGATCTCTTGCCCATAAAAAAGCCCCATTCATGATTATTCATTAAAAAGGAGCAATGAAAAAACTAGCCAGAAAGCACATATTCAGTTTTACCTGCCATTGCTTTATTTGATCAAGTTGCCTAACTTATCAGCTAGAGCTAAACTCATTCACCAGCTTGAAAGCCAAGGAAAATTCTTGAGAAAGACTCACCAGTTTGGTCCATTGAGGAACTTTACCAAAATCATGACTAATTAAAAAAAAATGCAGTGTCTATATTTAAGACAAATATAAGATGTCTGCATTTCAGATTGGTTTCATAAAACCACACAGTAATCAGGGCATTGCAGGTGTACCAGTATAGATAAGTATCACAAAATAAAAATCTAGCTCTAGAAATTGGATCCCAGGGTTTTGTGACCCACTTCTTACCAAAAAGAAATCAAATGTATGCCAACAGACCAGATGAATCAAAGATAAAACACCTACCTCTTCTCCTAATCACATTTTAGCATCTCTTTTCCTATGACAGGTCTCTTCATGTCTAAGAGGGAAACATGCCCTTTCAGAAGCATGTGTGTAATGCAGCAAGTCTATGAGACAGTGTTTACTAGTCTCATGACTGAGAAACTGGAATTCCTTCTCCCTCCCCCATAAACTCTTTCTCTTTTGTTAATTTGTATTACAGACTCACCATCCTTACAAGCTCCCAGCTTGTCTCGTGTTACTCACAATAGCTTCTTTCATATCTACTCACAGATTGAAAAGCCAATTTCCTCATACCACCTGTTTTTCTTCAGCTTTCTCAGTTTAGCTCTTTGTTTCTAAGAGCTTTGCTCTGTTAATCTCACTGATCATAAGGTAAACACTTGTCCTTATATTGCACTTGTCTGAATAAGCCATTTTTGTTGGGCCAAGACTTTGCTTTGCTCTTCTGCCATCTGCCTTAAGGAACTAATATCTGGAAGTGTAATTGGCTAATGGCAGGCTGGGATACTAAAGGTGAAATTCAAAGAGGTGAGCTGACACCACATGAAATTCATTACATCAGAAAGTTTTTTCTGTCCTTCATATTCACAGGTCACAGTACCCCATTGCTTTATTTTCTTCTTAACCAACATGTTCGTTAGTTCCTGTGAATACAGCCCTGGAGGCTGTGTAACATTCCCCAGGTAATCCATGTCCAAAATTTGATGACACATTGATGGTACTTATATTAGGACATACTTTCAGTGATGGTAATAATGAGAAGTGTGTCATTCTGGCATGTATTAATGACCTATACTTTAGTGTGTCAAAAAGCCAGCAAATGAGCTTACCACAATGCATGCTGCAGTTTCTTGCACAGAAATATAAAAGCAGAAAGCACAGCTTTGCCCTGATTACAATATATTTCACTCAAATTGCTTGGGGCCTTATTTCAGAGGAAGTATCATACTTTCTTGCTTAGTTGTTTTTCTGGTAATTAGGACTTTGTAATGCAAGGTGATTTTTCTTACCTGAATGCATGATTTGAAGCATTCCCAGGTTTTCTCTCAGCTGTTGAGCTTTGCTGCTGGTTTTGCCTAGGACGATAGTATTGGCTTACAGCTATCCTAAAAAACCATATTTGATAATTTTCCCCAATGATTATTGGCTTTTTCTTTAAACTATCAAGGAATTTTATAGTCTATAAACTAGACTAGTCTATAGACTATAGAATAGTATAGTCTAATGGTTTGACTTTCATGGTCCAAACCTACTGTGACTAATTCCATAAACTTGTGACTGATTTTACAGACTTCAGTATCAGACGTTTCAAATTAAAAAAAAATTAAAATTCTCAACAGTAATTTTTTCTTTTAGACATATTATTCAATTATTATCATAGCTCCTCCCTCTGTGATTTTGCTACAGAGAACTCACTGTACAGGAATTCTGAAGAGTCAGTAAGACATAAAATTTAGAGGAACAGACTAGCAAATGTTACGCTTCAAGTAATGTATGCAAAGAAGCCTGTAAAGGAACCTTGTGAGAGTTTGTAGAGAAAAGTAGTCATTACATACTGTATTTGTATCAATGCATTTCTACAGCATTCAGGTTCAAAGAGAGCTTTATATGGTCTCTCCATTAATGACACTTTGAAAGTCACAAAGTATAAACTTTTATAAGCATAAATACAAAAGAATATTCCATATTTTTATCTGTAACAACTTTTTAAGGGAAGAAAGGAACAATGCTGTGTGAGCTAGTGTAGTACCTGTTGTACTGGTGATACTGTATATCAATAGTAAGATGGAATGAGATGGTTTTCTTTTTTCTCTTACAGCAATTTCAACAAAGTAGATTGATTTGTGTTCTCAAAGTAAGTTCTATTACCAAATTGATTTCCTCGAGTACAAGGGATGCTCCATTTTCTTTTCAAGGAACGTTCCATGATTCTTTTCACCTAACGAGCAGATCTCAAAACTCAATTCTGATAAACTTCACAGTTGAGGAGAGCTAAAATATGCCTTTCAGTAACACAGATGTTATTGCTTAAAATTAACAGCATTTTTCCTCATGCAACATTAAATTTCACCCATAGATCTCCATGAGATTCTGTAGAGACTCAAACAGGTCTAAAAGAACTCAGCCTTTTTAACTTGGAGATATACTTTATGGACTGTTTCATTGAGCTTAAACATTCTGATTAATGTGAGCAAATAGGAAGAAAACCCCAACATATTTTTTAGGATGTAGGCCATGCAGGCAAGTATTATTTTGCTATATGTGCATCATGTTTTCCTCTAGGCACACAGAAAGATACAAAATATTTTCATATATATGATACTTGGCATTCTAAGGAGCTTTTACCAAGGCTTATTTTTCTGCTAAGTTTTAAACAGTGTATATTCATATAAATAGCACTGGGTATCTCATTAGTGTCTTACAATACTGAAGAATAATAATAGAAGAGTTACTGGAACCCCCTGTGAGGCCTGAGGCCCTTTTTTGCAGTGATGGGATAGCTCAGAATGTTGAAAACTCACCCCCAAATACAGTTCTTCTCCATTCTTCCCCCCTTTCATAATCAACAGTATTTTGACGATGGCAATGCCCTTACAACAAACAACGAATCAAGCTTTCTTTCCTAATCCTAGGCATATCTTTCCTAATCCAATCTTTTGATGTCATTTGCCTTAGTCTCATGTTTTGGTTGTGCTGGGATTGAACTAATCCCTCTCCCAAACCAATCTTTTCTAGCCCCTTTTTGTGTCCCTTCTTCCTGTTGTCTGAGGTCAGCATCCCGTTAAGGGAGAGCTAGGCTGCAAGCTGCCCCAGAATGTAGCTGTGTACCTGACTCCTTGCATCCCGAGCCCTTACCTCGGCAGCCACGTGTCCCTGCAGAGTGGTTTTGCTGTTATGCCATCGGCAGCGTAAACTGGGTCTGCTTCTGAGGAAAGTGTCTGCTTATGCTTGAGCAGATAAAGAGACAGGAAGCTGCTCTCAGATAAACAGGCAGCAATTCACGCATCTCTTGGTTTTGCTTCCCTTTTTTTTTTCTTTTTCTTTCCCCAATTGCTTATTAATCTAAGCTTATCGAAGAGAAAAAAGACTACATAATTATAAAGAAGTGTGAACAAAGGATGGTACCAACCTTGGTAGATCTAGGAACATTTTCAGAGAGTTTCTAAAGTTTAATTGAAAATATTGCCCAATTATATGAGCGTAGTATATTTTACACCCCTTGTCTAGGACACATTACATTCTGCAGAGAAACCAATCCACAGAAATAAAATACTGTTTTTTATCTGTGTTTACTTGAGTATGTTAAAAATATAGCATCTTTTTTTTTTTTGACTGAAGGACCTCACTTGCTTTTCCCTACAAATTTATCACAGAATAAAATAAGAATTCACCTAAGAAGAGCTCAAAAATTTATCACAGTGACTTTAGGAGTTTGTAAAAAAAGAATTAAGCATGTTTAGAATTTATGAGAAGTTAGTGAATAGTTCTAGTTAACAAAGGATAATAGCATTTTATGCAGTGTGATGGGTTACATACTTAAGTATTTTTATATGAACTGAATCTGAGTTTGGATGCAGTTTTCTTAGGAGTGATTCTTTTACAGATAATTCTATTCAATTAGGTGGAAAGTTAATAACGTGAGCACAGTTCTCCTTCACCTCTGTGGCCAGAATAATTTATTGTGTGTACTTTTTCTTAAATTCTGTTTGGAACAATACAATTCTGCTTTAAGAAAGTGGGTATAATTTCTCTTGAAATGTCCATCTGTTGTGTAATACAAAAACTGTCCGGTTTGATGATTCAGATGCTAAGGAGAAATGAAAGAGAACAAATTGAATAGTTCAAAAATAGGGGCCTACTGGCTTCCTTGAGAATGCCAGTCAGCCTTGTAATATTTAACCACTGGATGCAGACATTTGGTTCCTTTTTTTTTCAATCAGAGCCTGACTTTTTCATCCACAGTTTTTGACTGATCTGATTGTTACATGAAGCCTAAATTATCAAATACTTGTGGCCATTCTCAAACTGTTACAATAACCCCTTCCAGTTTGGTGAATGGAAGACCACTTGGTTAGATAAATCTCTAAAATAAATTTCAGTCACACCCTCATTTTTATTGAGAGAAAATTCATTAGACAAACACCTGTTTCATCACTTTCCACATGCCTTTTCCTAACAAGAATACCTACTAAGAACAGTGTCCAGTGTCCTGGTTCTGCTGTTTTGTTGAGCATTCCTATACTTTACTGAAGGAAAAAACACTTATCGTTATTAGAAATAGAGAAACATAGTTGAAACATTTCTACAGTTTTTTGCTGTGATAATTGATGGGAAAATTGAAAGATCAAAGCAAGCAAGAGAGGAGACAATGCCTTTTATGCATTCTCAAATAAATGCTATATAAATGCTATACAAAATAAATTCTTAACTGTGTGCATATGCAACAATTTAATTTCTGATGTAAGCAACACAATTTTCCAGGTTTTTTTTTTTTTTTTGAGATCTGGACATACGCAGTATTTCAGATCAGTCATCTTGGAACAGGTGTTCTTAGTGTTTGCTGCAATTAATGTACTATCTATTAAAAAAAAAACTGAAATAGAAAAGCATTAACAGCGGAAAACAATCTTATCTAGAAAAGAAGCAATGAGTAAATTCTCAGTAAGTTTATTGGCTAAATTTGGGCATCCAAAGAATCCACAAACAAAGGTGTAAAGACAAAAAGTTTCAACACAAGGTCAAGATTCTTATTGCAAAACAAAAGTTCAGAGTCACACTAAAATATCCCTTTCCTTCCACCAAAACAGACTGTGAGAATGTTTTTCTGTACCAACTGAAAAGGTTGGGCACTCAGCACATCAAACGATGCAAATATGAGTTTTGAAAACTGACAATTTTAGGATCTTATGAGTAAGAGACTGAATTTCACAGCTGAAGCCTTTTCTGTGGGATAAGGCTTTCAAAATCAATTAAACTATCAAGATCAACCAATTAATTCATGATCGTTTTGTAAACCTTCTAGGTGTGCAAACCTGTACAGTCTACCAGAATGAATGTGAAATAGCACCATGAGCATAGTGCTACCTCTGGCACTGACTCACTTTAGCCCTAAGGAAGTCACTCTGTCCTTCTGCATGTAATAATGGTATCCTATAGCTCATTTGGGTGTGAGCAGGTTCATTAGTTAATGCTTGATATTGCTGTAAAGTGCAAAATGTTTTGGGAGTGCTTGGTATTGTTATTTAAAAAGAAATAAACAGGAAACGTCAGTCAGGTAATGTCATCACCGAGACATTAGATCCCTCAATGACAAGAGTAGCAGAGGCTCGAATAACAGCATTCTTTGTAGATAGAAACGTGCAAAACCTGGGGTTTTTCACAGCTCTTACACAACGCAGGACATCAGCCACTGCATCTCCCGATGCCTCATCCCTCCTTTAGGCACAGGAAGCATCTCCTCTATGAAATAGTGAGGTCAACAGACAAAACAGTTCCCCATTATGAATTTTTACAGGATAATCAAGCTGATCGCTGATCTCCTCGTTACTTTTCCTCCGAGCCGAATGCTTGCATGAGCTGGAGTCTGAGGGAATACCCCGGTAATCCTCACGGAAATTTCTGGCGTGCAGCACAGGACCACCTCGGCTGCTCATATTTTGATGCGGTTGCCCTACAGCGCACCCCTGAAGGCGTAAACAGGCTCATTCAGGCCATCATAATTTAACCCTCACTTTCAGCATCCGTCTCTGGGGTCCTGCTGACGCAGCTGCGGATCTAGCTGGGGCCAAGTGGGATTCCCCGGGAAGGGCGGGGGCTGCCCGCAACCTCTGCGGGGCAGGGCCTGGCGCGGGGCCCGGGGCCGCTCCCTGCCTCTGCCCCTGCGCCAATCAAAGGTGCTTCTCACGGCGAGCTGGAATGTGCTTCTTCAAAGCGCCGCTTTGTGCCGACTCTTCAAAGGATTTGGTGGCAGCCTGAGAGCGCGGCAAAACCAGGAAACTGGCTGCGAGCTGCCGGCCAGGGCGTGGGAATGACAGGCGCACTAGGAAACGCCATTCCTCGCCCGGGACAAAGCACCGTGTCTTGCCGGAGGCCCCGAAAAGGACCCGAAAGTCAGAGGCCCCGAAAAAGAGGGTCAGCTTGACTCGGCCCCTACGGGCGGCTGTCCGAACGCTGCACCGAACGCCAGTCCCACTGCCGTCCGGCACAAACCCCACCGCGCTTCACAGCCATGCGGCGTGCCCACACCCAGGATGGCCCCGCAATAGCTTCACTCACTGCTCAATGCCCAACTCCAGCATGGCGGCACACAGCTCACCAGTCGGAACTCGCCGTGCCCTTTCTCAACATGGCAGCTGTTGACTTCAGCCGGGGCGGGGCTGCCCGTAAAGGCTGAGAAGCCTTCGTGCCTCCTCCTTTCCCTTGAGCAAGATGGCGGCGCCGGGCGCTGCCGCCCCGCCCCGCCCCGGGGCTGGCGGTGGCGCGGTCACGTGCCGCGCGTTGCCGGGCAGTGCGGAGTCGCTGCAGGGACGGCGCGGCCGCAGGACGGGAGGGAGCGGAGCTGGATCGGGATGGGGACGGGGACGGGCTGCGCGGCTCTGCTCTGGGGCACGATCCTGCTTGGCTGCAGCTGCGGCCCGGGGCCCCCCAGGGTCGGTGCCGCTCCGCTCGTGGCGGCCACCTACGTGCTGGACGATGCCGACGGGCTGGGCAGGGAGTTCGACGGGATCGGGGCTGTCAGCGGCGGCGGGGTGAGCGGCGCCTCCGGGGCTGCGGTGCTGGTGCCCTCCTCGGCGCGGCAAGGGCCACTTGGGCTGGGCATCCGTGCCTTCAGTGGGAGCGTGTGCTGGCTTCGGCGGGGCCTGGGCCGGGGCTGTCGCGGAGAGGAGCCCTGGGGGCTGGGGGTGTGGGGACGCGCACGCCATGAGCGGGGCTCGGCGGGGGAGCCCGGAGGCGCTGGGGGGAGCGGTGCGGGCCGTGGTGCGGCTGCGGGGGGAGATGGAACCGGGCTCCGCTTTGTACTAGCCCTCCGGTCACCTGCACAGCGGCTTTTCGGGGTGCCCAGGGCCAGCCACGTCCTGGGTGCCGGTGGAGGAGAGCTAAGCCAGGGTGGGTTTTTATGTAGAGGGTCTTAATAGTCCCTGCGTTTTAGAATACGGGACGAGCCACATGCTTGTTGTCTTTCGTGTGGTCCCGGCAGCAGAGCCATGAGATTGCCGGAGCTTTTACCCACTCGTGGTCCTGCTGAGATGCTTTCTTTGGCCTCCTGCCTGTGTGCCCCGTGAGCTTCCTATGCCTTTGGCGTATGGTGAGCCAAAGCAGGGAGAGTTGAGTAGAGGGGGAGAGATGTCGCTGGGAGGAAGCTGCGTTTTGCTTGTCAAAGCCGTGTGATCTCTTTGTTTCCCTGTTCTCTGGACTCTGTTTGCAGTAAATTCCAGGTAACTGGAGTACAAGGCAGTTGCAACCTGTGAAGCCATAAATGCGCAGCTGAAGGTTTCGAAACGAGTTTAGGGGCTTAGCTGAGTTCCTGGTGCTGTAACTATTTTTGTAGGTTTATTAGCTATGTGAAAGCCCTAGACTGAAAAGCTGGGATGTACTTAGATGTTTGAAAGTTGTGTTTTCATATTTTTATGTTTTCTTTCCATTTTAGGCCACATCTAGACTCCTGGTGAACTACCCAGAACCTTATCGCTCCCAGATTTTAGATTACCTGTTCAAGGTAAAGTTGGTTTCACTGCTACAATATTGTTTAATTTTGTGCAGAATTTCTTATTCTGTTATGTTGGAGCTTCTGTAGTGTATTCAATGCTACTTGAAATTAGACAAAATCCCATCCTGTAAAGTGTCTACTTTAATGTTGATTGTTAGTAGAACCTTAAATTTTAGCTGTTGTTTTTGACAACCAGGATTTTGTTCAGGAGACTGTTTCTTCATATTGTTATGAAAATTCCTTGAATTTCACAGTATGTCTTGAAAATATGTTTTCAAAAATGTGTTTGACCACATATTTGATCATCCGTGTGGGGTAAATAAGAAGTAATTTCTGTGGTTACAACAGGGGCGTTAGCTGTTCATAGTGATTGAAGTTAGTGGGTCTTAGAGACAGTTTTGATTTTTTTTTTTGTACAGATAGATCAGCATAGCATAAAAATAACTGTGTAGACTGTTGGATTTTAACAATGTATCTATTCCAAATTAGTCTCAAGTACAACTGCAGTGGCTCTAGAATGTGAGGGTATGTCTTTGGTGTGTAAGCTGTGTTAGCAAGTGTAACCCGTGGAGTTACCCAACTTAATATATGGCAAGATTATTGCACTGGACATTAATAGCTTGTTTTGCTTTTGGCGCTGTAAATTACTCTGCTGGAAGAGGATGTCATGTCACTTTCAAGTAATGCAATCCAGATGGCTAGAGGGGAGTAATTTACCATGCAGTTTAAAGAATTAATTTTCAAGGGTAGAGTAATGCATAATGTGTGGTTGGGGAATCAAACCTGATGCTTTTTTTGAGACTAAAGCACTGTGTTACTAAGATGAGTGTTCTGAATAGGCATGTGGTGAAAGAAAATCTAGCTGAGAGATCATGATTTTCAAAGAATCTTTGACGTGTTCTTTTACCAAAACCTCTTAAACTGTCATATCTGGGAGGGGTATACCTTGCCTCATTCTCCTTGTGTTTTAGTGTCAGTCAACTTTCACGATGGCAATGGGAGAACAAATAAAATAAAATAAAATAAAAAGATAAATTATAATAAATAAATAAATAATAAATAAATATATAAATAAAAATAAATATATAAATAAAATAAAAAATGTCAAAAAGAGAAATGGTAAATTGGATATATTTGCTTTGCTGTTAAAAGCAACAAAAACTTGTAAGCCAAAAGACATGTCATTTATGCAGCATTTTTTAAAATCAAATTGCATTCTTATGTCTTAAAACATTTTTTTAGAAAACAAAATTATGCTTGGGTAATTCCATGGAGAAGGCCAGCTTATTATTGGTTATTAAAATAAAGATTAATTGTAACTTCTAGCTTGAGCAGCTCTTAAGCCACTAATGGCTGGAAGAACATACTAGGAGTGGAATCACCTCTATGAGCTTGAATTTTATATTTGGCTCCACCAGTCAGATGCCTGGAGAGGGGGATAGTGGACTAACCAATTGTTTTCCAGTGTGGTGGGCTTTTTCCTCCCCTGCCTATCTGCTTGTAGTTACCAGATTATTTCTGACCTGTATGTATGCTCTTTCATAAACTCTTTCCATTACAACAAAGAAATTATTTACAGAAATACTGACTTCAATAATTTGATTTTAAAAGAAAAGCAATTTGGCTTCTAATAACGTTAAAATACTGCTGTGTTCCTTGTATATCCTGTGTTCTGCTTTAATATTACTTTAGTATTTTCTTGAGCATAACCTATTTAAAATCTGCACAGTTGTGGGGAAGTGTAGTTAATGGTGCAAGAGTCAATGAAGCTGTTTAAAGATCAGTGTACTATTTATCCTGCTGGATTTCTTTTTGAAAAGCAGAAATTTATATAATCTCTCATTACATCTATAATGGGTGTTTAAAAAAGTAAAAATACTGCATTTTTAGCATGATCAAAATTGTACACTTACATCATTCTTTTTGTTAACAGAAGGATTCTGTCTCTTTTTCTGTTTCTTTTTTCCCTAGCCAAATTTTGGTGCTTCTTTACATATTCTCAAGGTAGAGATTGGAGGTGATGCACAGTCAACAGGTACGGATTTTGCATGAGCAACATTTAACTTCTTGTTTCAGTGATGCTGTAAGTAACATGTGCTGCACAGGTGGCTGAGGGATGGTTCATACTGAGCTGAGTTGCAGTAAACCATAACGGCTGCTAACTTGTGGAAGAGAGATTTTCACTGGCATTCTGGAAGCAGTTCTCACTATCATATGAGCAAATGAGTTCTTTTTTTTTTCCCCGTAGTAGGTTTCTGAGTTGCAGAGCCTTTCTCAAACACCAGTTTTGCAATACTAGGTAGTTTGTCTTAAAAGCATGTAATGCAAAGACATTTGATCAGAAGCAGTTATGTTTCTTTGGTTTAATTAGCTGCTGCATTTCACTGGAGTGGCATTGGCTGGCAGTAGGCAGTTTTTTTTTCTTCCTGGGGAGAGTTGCAAATGAAAATGTCTTGATGTAATTTGCCTAACCTGCCTACAACATTTACATACAGGAGAAACTGTTTAGTAAGTGGTTGTGACCAAAGGCTGAGAAACAAGCTTCATTTAAAACAAAGTCTCATTAGAAGACGTCTCTGCATATAATTTAACATAAGTTGCATAATTGTTGCAGTCATGTACTCAAGTTATTGCTTGACTTTTGTGTGTAATGACTTCCCATGCAACACTGATTCTTTTGCACATTTCTGGTTCGTTTACCTTTGCCTGAGGAAATTCAGTACATAGAATTCAATTAAAAAAGATTTCCTGCAGTCACAGAACACTGTGAAAGTTATAAACTAAATATTTTACTGTAAAAATTAAAAAAAAAACCCAACCTCTTTCCTGTAATTGAAAAACTTCATGGTAGTTCCTTTCTTTTCTCTCCCTGGACTTGCCTTGCACAGAAGAAACAAACTACGAACTTCTTTTGTTTGTTTTTTGGTTTAGAGATATCTTGCTTGTGCAATTATTTTTTTCCTCCTAATCTTAATGCTGTAACTTTCCTAGTCATTGTTAAGATAAAGATATGAGACAAGAGTGAATGTGGATTTTGTGTTATCATAGCTAGGGGTAGAAAAGGCACATAGAAAAGGTTAACCACATCTGATGTGAAAAGCAGGCAAAGACCCTTAAAAATACTAAATTTATGCTAAGTTAATATGCTAAGAGCAAAGGGTGGCAAGTCTTGCTTTTACCTCCCACTATTCCTTTTGCTTTGAAGTACATACCAAAGAGCTTGTGAACCATGTTGGAGATATGTGTTTGCATACTGTGGCAATGAGCAATACAGCAAACTTTATGATGTGTAACATGACACAGAAGATAATTGAGAGCTACCTGTCTCTTTCCTTCCTAGATGGTACTGAACCCTCCCATATGCACTATGAAAATGATGAGAACTACTTCCGGGGCTATGAATGGTGGCTGATGAAAGAAGCTAAAAAGAGGAACCCCAAAATTAAACTGATTGGTAAATTGCTCTAAGCTTTTAGATTTAAATGCTCTTTTATTCCCCTGACTAAATTACCTATCTGACCCTTAATTAGCATTTTAATGGGCAGATATTTTGATAATGCAGTAGACAAAGTAGAATCTCTACTATTTGTTAAGCTTGTCTTGATGCTTCACTTACCATGTTTTACCTTGTTACAGTAGCACAACATCCTGATGTTGTGCTAAAAGATAAAAAAAATCTCTAATAATTTGCTTGTATTAAGTAACTGTAATGCTTAGAGTGTATCACAGCAATGAACAGGAGTGATTTATCATGAGAGATGAATTTCTGAATAATTTAGGAAAAAATTAGGAGGGATAAAGTAAAGTTCTTGGGAGTATAAACATGTAAATCTTATACACACTACATTTGATTTTATGTTCTTACTACAAATCAATCATCCACCCCTTCTCCACTATTGTGGTTCTGGTCTTCTCATTTGTCCTACATGCATCGTTGAGTTGTAAGAGCAGTTTGCTCTCTTCCTGTTTTGATTGTGAGTTGTGTATGTGCTGTGACAATACAAATGTGGAACCCTAGATTGTATTTTTTTATGTTGGGAATACAAAATGTATTTCACACGAAACAAGGTAAGAAATCTGTCAGTTAAAAGGTGTCTAATTCCCCCGACTTCCAGGGACTTTACCATAGCCAGCCACAAAGCAAGGCTTGGTGCAGGATTTCCCAGTCAGGTTCTGTTAAGCCTACTATTTGTGATTAATTGTGAATATTAATAATGTCCCTCTTCCCTCAGATCAAGCTCTCAAAAAAAGAGGGAGGGCTTACTTTTAAATTAGCCTATGCTATCTTATACAAGTCATCTGGAAACTTGGCAGCATCTGGTTAGATTAATTAGTTTTTATTATTTACTACAAGATCCAGTGAACAGCTGAGACTTGGAAATTCTTTTTCATGATCCTAATCCTCCTTCCTCTTTTATGATCAGATCATCCCTTCTTCTGAAATTCATATTCAGAAGATTAACAATTTTTCATGTTCTGCATTGATCCTTTGTCTGTAACTTTGTAAATTTTTCTTCTAAAATCTTCAGATTTTTAAATCTGCTAGAGCTAATAGCATAAAATTCACAGATTGTATGTAGTCAGTTGTTCTGTAGCAATGAATGCTTCCTAGCTTATTAAAAAAAACCAGCTATTAATATGCTTCATCATAATTTGTATTATAGCATACTCTGCAGTTAGGTAAGTTACGTTTTATTGTCTTCACTGGAACCAAGCGAGTCTGAAGTGCATATCTGCTCCTTCATTACAGATAGAGCAAATTACAGCTTGCTCTTGAAGTTTATTGAAGTTACCTTATTAATTTGTTTTTCTCTTCTGTTTCTAGGATTACCTTGGGCATTTCCAGGATGGATAGGGAAGGGTGAAAACTGGCCCTATGACTATCCAGATGTCACTGCTTACTATATTATTTCTTGGATATTAGGAGCGAAACAGTATCATGATTTGGACATTGATTATATTGGGGTCAGTAAAGCAAAATCTCCTGTATATTTTATCTGTGTTCTCCTAAGATCGTGGTCTTGTCTCTCTTTGTTGATGACTGGAGGAGGAGGATGGAAAGGGAAGTTTTCTTTTTTTTTGTAATTGCAGTTTTGGCTTGTACAGTTGTTAGGAGAAAGGCAGTAGCTGTGTTACAGTCTTCCTGAAATGATGGCTGTTAAAGCAGAACCTGTGTCAAATGGTTCCTACCTACCTATTTCCAGAACAAAGTTACCAGAGAATTGGAGAGTTCTGAAATGCTTTTCTTTTCTGCCGTGCTTGTTCTGCTTGCATTTCAGCAGTTACCAGATAACAGAAAACATCAGTTAACACGGTTTGTGAAAGTCAGCTAACATGACTTGGCATAAAATATGGTTGTTATTTTGCAGGGGAGCAATCCTCTACAACTTTTTAATTTTTATGTGCAATATTTATAGTAGATAAAGGTGAATGCTTTACAGTACATTACAACTACTGTATTGTACTGTAGCGCAATATGTGGAAGTAGTGAATTAGTGTCTGAGAAAAAATGTCATAATTTGGAGATGAGAGAGAGAAGCAGACAGTCTCAAAAAACCCACTTCATCATTTGACCAAGGAAGTATGTCTAGGTTCCCTCTAAAATCAATCCTATACTTACTGGACACTTACTTTGGACTTTTAAGTGTTTTTATATGACTGCAGAAAAGCTGAAAATCACTTCAGAAGTCCAGAACAAAGCTTCTAAACCTGTAGTTGCCATCCGTCATACGAAGCCTGACATTTCTGCTATAATGTGGGAAGGTGTATCTCACAAATATCTCCTCTGGAATGCACCCCCCCTTGAGGTTGCTGGCTTATTTCAGTTGGGTCAGTTTTGCACTGCGAGTAAGGTAGTGATACTTCAACAATTCAGTTGTGGGGACAGGGAAAACAATTGCTATTACATTTTTCTCTGTCCTGTGCTCTCAGAGTAGAAGGTAAGTTCTGCACTTCATGTATTTGAGTAATGTTGACTTCTGTGTTGTTACTTCACAGTCATTGGCCTTCTGAATTCTTCTAAGAAAAGGGAATTTCTGTTTCTCCAGGCAATGTGGTGATATTGCATATTGACTGATTTCTTTGTGGGTATAATCTGAAATACAGGAAATCAGTGTGAGGTCTGTGAAATCTCAGAAACTGTCAAAACAATTTTAATGCTATTATGATTGTATATGGTTAGCCTTTTCCACTCTTTTTGCTGTAAGTGCATATTCTGTATCACTGTTTGCTTTATGATGAGATGAGCCTTTCAGTAAGTAATGTTTTGAGCAGCTCATTTCCAAAGTCACATGTTAGTGTTTATAGAAAGATGTAGAAATATCAAAATCAATTGGACTTACCCCATCTGCAGGAAAGTGTCTGCTTATACATCGCTGGGTAATCTAAACTTTTACTGGCGACTGTGAGTCACAGTGCTCATGTTTGGGTCAGAAAAAAAAAGAAACAAGGTTTCTGCCTATGCATTTTATAGGCTGGGGGTTTGGTAAAAAGGAAGACCAGTGTTCCTGCTTTTGAATTTTGAGCTGTGTTTAGCTTAAACACTCTTCCCATAAAAGATGGAAAATTTAGAAATTAGCTCATTTTGTGTCTGTTTATTAAAATATGCTCAATCTCTTTTGTGTTCAAACTTGTATGTAGTCCCGTGAAAATTAGAACTGTAAGCTTCATTGATTTGTTCAATATGTGAGTTATTCTTGCTCTCCTGTGTCCATGTATTGCAACAGGGGCCCATTCATTAGGCCACACCTTGAAGCCACAGTGTGTTTCTCAATGATTCCTAGCAAACTGTAGAGCCATTGGTAACATTAACACTGCTGCCATTGTAGAGCTGAGGCAGCTCTAGCATTCTTGTCAGCGAGAAGGCAATCAGGGGACCTTAGAGGAAGATAAACAAGCGGCTGCTATGAACTTTCATAAAGAATTTTCCCCAGAAAAGCTGAGAACAAAGCCAGCTAGCACTTTCCTCTAGACAAGGAAACCATGGAGTTGATTAATGGATTCTATAATCTTACATATATATAATAAAATCTTTAATTCTGCATTGACATATCCTGCTTTTTCTAAATGGATTTTACTTTTCCTTTATAGATATGGAATGAAAGGGCATTTAGTAGCAAATACATTAAGGTATGTATTCTTTTCTTATTCCTGAGAAGTGAAATGTTTGTCTTACCATATGCAAACAATTAGCTTTTCTGAATTTGCCTACGAAAGGGACCTTAATCCTGCTTCACTTCACTTACTGAACTCTGTTCCTTGTAGTTGCATGGATGGAATGTTAACATGGTCAGATACCTAGATTGTTTATTTTGTGTGTTTGAAACTCTTGTTTTGAACTTTAAGCATGAACTTTAAGTGTGCTGTATGTTAGGACTTCTAAATTTTAATGGGAACTTCAGTTGTTTCCACTATCATACAAACTTGTATCATCTTTATACCGGCTTGGATATAGCTAGAAGACCAAGATGTAGAATTGTTTAAAATTCTGTAGCTAAGTTCTGTGATTATAGTACCCTCAAATGTTACTATAAAACCACAGTAAAGGCTCTGTGTTTTTAACTTTGCAAAATTCATTACCTTTTGCTCTAAAAAATTGAAGGAACACAGTATTTCACATAACCAGCCATGAGACAGCTCGAATACTTCTCATTGCTGAATACCCCTGCAGCTCCCCCTGCCCTGCTCTGAAAACTCTCTTCTGTTTGTTATATTGTCTTGAAGTGAAATCTTAAGCACAAGCTCCTGCTTTGTTCCTTTCCTTGTTACTGCTTTGAGGCTAAGACAATGGTATTACTTCTTCTTAAAAGCAAGTAAGACATAGAGAATCATAGACTGGCTAGAGTTGCAAGGGACCTTAAAGATCGTCCAGTTCCAATTCCCCTGCCATGGGCAGGGACACATTCCACTAGACCAGGTTGCTCAAAACCTCATCCAACCTGGCCTTGAACACTTCCAGGGATGGGGCATTCCCATTCCCTCTTGTCCTATCACTACATGCTTTTGTAAAAAGTCCCTCTCCATCTTTTTTTGTAGGCTCCCCTCAGGTACTTGAAGGCAGCAGTTAGGTCACACCAAAACCTTCTCTTCTCCAGGCTGAAAAATCCCAAATCTATGTCATTTCACCTGGAGGCTTTCTCATCTGTTTGTCTTGGCTTCCTCATGTTGGGAGTAAGAATATGGAGAACAAACTGTTGATTAGAGGTGTAAGATTCTACTTTATAGCTTTTTAAATGCTGTTGAATTGGGACTGAACTTTTGGCTTCTATTGCTGAATATTCAGTTTAAAATGTGACCTTAAAATCACCCAAATATTTACTGAAAGGTTTCCACCTTCCTCCTACTGTATGTTGACTGATAAGAGATTTCTTATGAAGCATCTGTTTTACCATTCATTCTCTTACAGTGTCACTTGGCACCTATTCTCTAATCAGCACGATAGTCCTATTTGCAGTCTGCCATTTCCAAAGAAGTCAATTGACTGAAGTGTGCTGCTTCATGTCAAACATTTTTTGTAATTCCTGTTAAATACATCACAGATAAGCTCTTAGTTATCTTGCTGAATTTTTACTTGTAAGACATTATTTTAGTTACTTCATCCACTAAGGCACTAGTTATGTTTCTTATTAAGTAGGAAAAAAAAGAGAAAAGAAATGAGGATTTTCATGCTTATAAACTCTTGTTCAAGAAGACCTTGTTCTTTCAGTTATATGAAGACTGGGTATGGGGGAACTGTTCTGTGTATGTTATTGTGGTATTGTATTTTTGGTGCATGCAGTTCTCTGTTCTTGGTACTTATCTTTCAGTATGGAAGTTCTGCAACTGTTTATCTTGTTCTTCTGAACTGTCTCTGTGGTTAGGCAAGTTTTCTGAATGTCTGGGTAGCTGGGAAGCTTTAAATTGCTAGGACCTTCTAGCATTACGAATTTTTCTTCTGGCAAATTTCAAAGGTTTCAAATAGTTGAACAGAACTTCATTTTTGCTTTTCTTCCTCTTTTTAATAAGTTTTTTATCTTTGAGATCTAGGCTGTGATTGTCATCAAGACTTAGACTTTGATTTCTGTCCTTATTTGTCTACCGGAAAAATAGAAACACTCCATATTCTTCTTCACATTGCTGGAGGGCTATTACAAGAAATAATTTAAGGTTCATGCCTACTGATCTTTGAATCAAGTTGGAAAATCTTTCTTATGAGTGCATGCATACACACACCACATAGTGCATCATTCTTTTATATCTGAGATTGAAGAAAGCATTTTAGACTGTGGACTGATGTGGTTTTTTTCAGATGCAACTGTATGTGCAAGCTGCTAAAAATATGTTCTTTGATTTTTTTGTTATTATTTCTGATTTGAGTCTTCAGATAATACCAGCCCTCTATAAATGTGGTTCATTCTTAACTATTAAGGCTGAGTATATTTTGCATTGGTATATTTTACCTAAGAAGTTCCCCAGAAAAATGTGAGACGTTTATCATCTTTAACAGTGAAATAGTAAGGAGAAGCTGGGAAGACAGAATAGGAATTTTTTTCTGCTGGCATATTCAAATTCAAAGTTGGTTGCCCTCAGTTCTGTTGTAAATATGCAATTCTAGTTTTATTAATTACTTTTCCTGAAAGAGTTAGAGAAACATGAGAGCAAAGTAGTTGGTAAACTTAAACACTTGAAACATCAGTGATTTTTAAATTTTTGTTCAGTAAAATGGTCAGTGGAAAGAATGTTTAGGTGCTCTTCACTTGAACAGGACAGGTGCTTAGCAAGGGTTTCTGTTCTTGTAGACAGCTGCATGGATAGAAGGTCTTTTCTAGTTTAAGACTTCAATCCCTGTTTTTTCAATATACTTTTTTTGGGATGAGGTTAACTCTCACTTCTGATCACTTGGGGAGGTATGTCTACTTCCACATTTCAGGCAGTTGTCATTTTTTAGGTAAGCTTAACATGACTGACTTTACAAAAAAACCCATTACTTCTGTGTAGTGAATTACATGCATGCAATGGAGTCAGTATGTTGAGAGTGTCCAAGTGCAGTATATGTATGCACATATGGTGTCAAAAGTTATCCAAGTGATGAGAAGCCCATTTTTGTGTAATCACTATCTGAATGCCATAGATAACCCTTCAGTTTTAGAAATGCCATTAACTTTGTCTTAGTTGCCACTGTAGCTCTCGTTTGAGAAGTGAGAACTTTTCTTATTCATCCTGGTCTGAAAACAAAGGCTTCCACTGACTCCTACAGTTCTTAAATTGTTTTCAAGCTTAAATTTTCATGTTGCCTCATTGGTGAAGGCTGTACTTTATGTGGTGTTATCTGTTACTAAGGTGCTTCGACATTCTTTGGACAGACTGGGTCTAAGCAACGTTGGCATCATCGCTGCGGATGGAGATTGGAACATCTCAAAAGACATGATAGTTGATCCCTATCTTAATGATGCTATTGAGGTAGTCGGGTAAGTGTGGGAGAAGGGAGGCATTTTAAACATTGCTATTGCTTCTTTTCTGTAAGTACATCTTCATCTCCATTTTCAAGAGTCATATATTCTTATGTCATAGTTCCTAGCTGTTCCATCTCTTTCATCATTGTGTGCAGTGGTGACGGATTATTCTTTCTTGTCTTCCTCTCTTCCGTCCATTTAGTACATGTGTGAGCTGACCTTATCACTCTTGCGTAATTTCTTTCAAGTATCCATTTAGGAGCTGTGTTTTAGGCTTCTTAGCAATACCAAGTGACAGGAAACTTTTAACTAATCTGCATGTGCATCTTCCAAGTCTGAAAAACCTTAGGACTGAACTCTTGGTCTGCAACTGGTTTTAATTTCAGGTGAACTTGAACTTTCTCAGTGGAACTTATCACCCTGGGACTTTCTGTGGCTGCAGCTAAGATTTTTCTGGTCATATCCTAGAGCTAGAGGTTTCTGTTTCTTGCTTGTATCTCATAACAGATAATATTAGAAATGCACGCACTGACAGTAACATAGTAAAAACAAAACTAACTCCCAGAGTTTGTAAACTAATACAGCCTATCTCAATTTTGGCAGCTGGGAATTCCTTCTGTTACAGTTTCAGTAAATGTCAACTCAGTTGTTTGCCTTCACTCTTGTTCTATAATGCACTTTTTACTACCTTGCTTCTGGCTACTGGCTTGGTACTTATTCTGCTGCTCTTGCTTTCTTTGTAATCTCTGGTTTCTCAAAATTATAAATAGTTTTTAAAAAAAATCACATGTTCCTAGTGGAAATTACCTATACAGATATAATTGCTCACTTGTGTTACACTTGTTAACCTCTTTATCTCTGTTGTTAGCCTTACTGTGATAAGAACATTCTTGCGGTCACTCATGTTCCATTTATCTTCTGTATGTAAGGAAGTACGATATGCTCATCGTTGTTTAAATTAATGCCTGGTTCAAGGGTTATAGCAAATCAGTTAAGCAGGGATTTTATAAAGAAACTGCTTCTATATGGGTTGAGCTTCCAATTACCTGGAAGTGGCTGCCTGAGAAATATCAATTATAGTGTCAGCATTGAGTAACTCATTTAGTTAAAAAAAAAACAAAAAAAACCCCAAACCTTAAAAAAACTTCCTTACGTTAGGCAAGACTTGCAGCTCGGTAAGTTACAGTGCATTAGAAAATGTTTTAGTAAGGATTTCCATGACAATACAACTTGAAGAATGAATGCACTGACTGTGTATGGCTCTTCTTTATTTAAGAGTTTGACAGAGTCAAGAATAGGAGTACTGGTTTTTGTTTGTGCCTTTAGAACCACAGACATATTTTAGTTCTTTAAAATAAAAGTTCTTTTTGTCAGAGGTTTTTGAGTGTCATACATATTTTTCCCTAAGTCTCCAACCATTGCTGATCTCAGAAAATGAAGAGTTACATTTTCCTCTGCAGTGGTTTTGTTATTTATCAAGAAATTAAGGCTAGTGCAAAATGAGAACACCATGTTTCTCAGCCAGTGCTGACTTTAAGGTACTAACTACCAAACAGAATTCTTGCTGACCTGGTGAAAGATAATAGAATTTAGCTGTCTCTCCTTCAAATTCTCAGGTTCAGAAAGCTGCTGAAGGTACACTGTATCTTTATGTCTCTTAGATAAGCATGTCTAGTCACTCTCTGTGACTTTTTTTAGTTCTTTTAGTGCAGAATGCAAACCTGGGATTAAATTTACATTGTTTTATTTAGAAATTATCAAGATAGTTGCAATGATTGCTTTGGCATCCATACACAAAAAATAACTGCCCTCTCCCTTTCTTTGTGTTTCATTTAATTTTCTGTTTTCCTTTTCTTTCCTTTTGGCATCATGTAGTTTTTACCTTGATACCATTGCTCCCCATGGAGCTTTATCCCTGCCTAAAATGCCATTCGTAATCGGAAGGATATCTAAGACAGATTAAAGGAAAATGGAATGTGGGAAGAATCAGAAAGGTGGAAATGAGAAAATTCATTGGTAAAATTAGATAGCTTAACAGAGAAAGCAAAAACTGTATCTGCAAGCAAAGCAAAATGTAAACTTTCAGAGTTTTATTAAAGACATCAAACAGCATTGATCCTAATATTGGTCTGTGGGGACATTGCTAGCAATCTGCTCCCTGACTGCATTTCTGTATCCACCTGGGTGGAAGGCTTTGCTGAATTCAAGGTATATAACATCCACTGATTTCAATCTGCCCACACAGGTAATCACCTTGTAGAAAGCAGTCAAGTTTGTAATGCATGATTTACCCTTGGTAAATTCATGCTGCTATTCTCATTTATCCTCCTATCCTTTTTGTGCTTTGACATGACTTTCAGGAAGACTTGCTCTGTAACCTTCCTGGGCACTGTGGCTACATTGATGTCTGTAGTTTTACAGATCCTCCTTCTTCAAGACGAACATTAAAACTTCTCTAGTCATCAGGAATCTCCCGTAATTGCTAGATACATTAACCTTTCTGTACCAGTCTGCAGACCAAATGCTTTTTCTAATGCCAGATGTAATGGGAAAGTACAACACACAAATATACTGTTAGTAATGTTAGTAATACTAACATAGCCACAGTCCTTAAGACTTGGGGGAGAAAATTGTGATGTTTCAGGCTGCTGTCAGACTGTACACGACCTAGTTCAGATTCCAGCCTGTGGAAGAAAAATCATTCAGCACTGTTTTTTTGCAGATAGTGTGCCCTGTTAGAGAAGATAATATCTGGTAAAAATATACAGAATGATTTGAAGATAGTTAAGCATTTGATGTTACATGAATTTACAAGTACAGTAAACTCTGTTTAGGGCACCTCCCATCTTCAAGAAACTGCATTGTTTTACTTGATGTTATGTGACATTTTAGTTTTGTTTCATTGACTTCCAAGGCCTTAAAAATCTTTAGGGAAGTGTACAGTAGTTGCAATTTTAAAGATTGAAATAAAGTGGGTAATAAGGTGTGTACATGTCTGGTGTTTTTCTTGTTTCTTTTGTTGCTTGTGTTTAGGAGGAGCTCATCTCATTTGTGGTTGCTTCAGTGTTAAACAGAAATAGTTGATTTGGAGGGAGAGTTGGGGAATGAATGCCTGTTCTTAATGAAGTGTTTACTGTGCTTTTGCAAGGTTTATAAATTATAATTCAATTATCCTTGCCCTGTATGTGGTCCTTGTAGTTTAACCATCAGCACTGTAACATCTAAGTGGCTGATCTGCAAATAGATATGTGATATACTTTGTCTTTATCTGTACTTTTGTGTCTGTAAGAAGAAAAAAAATGTTTTTAATTTTTAATTTTATCATTTATTTTGGGATTTGGTGTGATAGAGGAAGGTGTCCCTTGAAGTCACTTTGTGCTTGACAATCTTGTACATTTTGTTTGGTGTAACAGTTGTGTAAGTTGCAAAAGCATAAATTAAAGCATAGTTGTTTTTTTCAACTATGTTCAAAGAGTGCTGAAGAAGATGCTGCCTTTCCCAATATAAAGTTTTGACAATTTGAAAAACATTTTTTTTATTTGTCCCTTCTCTCTGTTCTTTGCTCTCCTTTTTTTCCAAGCTGTTGAGGTACACATTGGATAAGCATGGTCTGGAGCAGGTGAGGATCATAGCCAGCGATAGACTGTGGGAGCCCATTTCCTATGTCATGCTGATTGACTCTGAGCTCCATGGAGTGGTCGATGTGATTGGGTAGGGGGTTCTCTCTGTTTTTCTTTCTTGGTGGTTTGTTTATAGTTTGTCTTCATCTTATGCATAACTAACACAGCCAAAGCTTTACCTCTTTGTACTCTTACCTGCAAGGAAAGGATTGATACTATAAACTTTCTTACTAACCCACATGGCTCTTGTCCCAGTAACAGCCTCAACCTTTAATTGAATCAGGAGTCTTCTATCATGTTGAAGATTCCTATTGGGCATGGTTGCACTATTGATGGATTGAAGGTTTTTTGGAAAACACTATTGATTCTGAGTATTGTTTTGGTTACTCTGATTGGTATGCAAAAAATGCTTTAGCTTTGCAACTTTTTACACAGTCTTGTGTTACTGACTTACATTGGTTTGTTACGGAAATGTTTGTACTCTGGAAATGAATTTAGGCTGTGATTCTTCTTTGAATTACAGTGTCTTGATTCTTAGTTCCCATTTTGTTTTGATGAGAACGCTGTGTTTGGAAAACATGCAACCAGCTGATTTGTTTTACTGGTTCTGGGTTTTGTTATAATAATATTTTTCTAGTAGACTAAAGTTGAGATTGATTAGTGACTTGATGGCTGAATGGAAATGTGTTTGCAACATATTTGTTAACTTCTCTTTTTACAGTAGCTCTAAACTGTACTTACTAGGTGCCATAAACTTGCCTGACCCAATAACATGCTTCAAATATGGCAGTTCCTTGCTTCAACTTGAGTCTATTTCATTCATCTTTATATATTCGACCGATAGGAGGTGTCAAATGAAGGCTTTTTCTCCACATACAGATAGGCAGTCAGTGTCATCTACCCCTGCTATCAATCTCCCCTCCCCTTCTGAACATGAACAGTATCCTGGCAGTTTTTCAGAGGTGGAGTCTTGGATTATGTCTGGATAAAGCTCAACCATTTTTACACTGTCTAAGTAAGCTGTAGTTGCTTAACTCTTTATAAATGTAAGTTTTACGTCATTACTCTGATTCAGTCTTAATAGGGAGGTTAAATACTCTCTTGCGTATTTCAGCTTTTATTTGGCAGGGATGTTGACACTTAAGGAACACTTTTTCAGGATATGGAGTGTAGAAAGATAAATTATTCCTTCTCTACTTTGTTTTTGCAAGCTATGCCCTTTATGCCATTACAAAAACCTTTTGCTTGGTACTAAGGCAATGCTTAACATTTCCAAGCCAAAGGGGAAATATACAGTAATCTATACAGCAGAGAAGAATGTAACTAAAATCTCTACTAGCTGTTACATTACCATTAGTTAAGCCATGTATGAAGGATTACAACACTGGGAAATGGCTCATTGTCCAGTAGAGGGAAAATAATGAAAAAAACCCCAACATCCAGCCTAGAAAAACTGGTGTTTCTTGTATCCCTGATGCAAATGTGTGTCCATTTGTCAAGTTACAGGCTAATAGTAAAAGAAACATTTATGTTTTCCTTTCCAGTGCTGATTATTTCATTTTAGTGTACATATTTAGTGTGTTCAATGAATGTGCTAAGTGAGGAAAATCCTAACCCTGTTTGCTGCAAAGGATTTGAAAGGTTTTATTTCGATCAGACAAACCTTGCACAGTGGCTCAGTGTTGTGATGGAGTATAATCAAAATCTCCACTGGGAGAAAGGATCTCTCCCCCTACTAAGGAAGATCTTGAAAAGAAAATTAGCTATCATTATATGTTTCAACTATTATCAGTTTTATATCTCTGTAACTTCTCTAGTCCAACTAGCATTCTTTTTTGAAACCTGAGTTTATTAAAAAATATGTACAAAATCAGTCAAGTTCATGTTTGCTTCTAAGACATTAATGAAGTTAAGTTCTTAGTCTAATGCCTAGTACTATATCTTATTGTTGGTTTTACATTAGTTATTGTCTTGTTTAAGATAGTATGAGTTAGCATGTATTTTCTCTATTCGGCACATTATGGTAATGAACATCTTCAAGCTCATTTTCAAGACAGAGATTTGCTTTAGCAAGCTGTGGAAATTGCATGGTATCTTTAAGTTAATCTATATGCTGTTATGTAGCAGAAGAAATGATCTACTGATGTAAATACAATAAGCTCCAGAATGTTACCATTTCCCCTTGTTCAGTTTTCTTCTATACCACTTGCAGTATTCCAAACAAATTTTATTTTTTGTTTTCAGTTTGAAGGAGGTGAATCATTGCTGCTGTATGTACTTCCGAACTTTGATTTTTTCTTTGTACTAAGTGCTCTTTCTTTTTAAAATATTGTGTAGGGCTCACTATCCTGGGACAAAAACAGTGCAAAATGCCCTGTTAACTGGGAAGAAACTGTGGTCTTCAGAAGATTACAGTACTTTCAATGATGATGTTGGTGCAGGCTGCTGGGCTCGGATCCTGAACCAAAACTACGTGAATGGAAACATGACCTCGTAAGTGTTGGGCACTGTTGCTCGTTTTCATGACTTGGTGTGTAGGAATTATTTAAAGGATGGTATAACACATCCATCTGCTGGGGTGAGAAAACAGTAAACTGAAATTGACCCCACTGTAGTCTGAATTCAAATATAATAAGATATGAAGTCTGCTGTTCTTACCTCTTTCTGGGGTAGAAGTCCCACAAGTTTCAATGTATTCTTGTTCCACAGCACCCAGTGGTTTATGCAGTTAATTTCAGGTGCCTTTGGGACTGATGATAATTAATAAAAAGAGAATGTTCATAAGAAGAGCTAACAATGAAAAACATTGGAGGAAATAACAATAAAACTAATTTATCTGTATTTTTCTTAAGGTATTTATCAGGTTTTTTGTTTTCATTTAAACAAATAATCACAGATGTAATTATCTAGTTTTTCCATACAACTTCCTCAGAATCCATTCTTAAGCATGCTGTAGTCTGTCGATACATCAGCTGTTCTCTGCACATTTTCTTTCCAAATTGAAAACTGTAAGAAAAATGTTCTCTTCACTAAGAAATTACATAACTTAGTTTTAGAAGAAAATAGAAAATATAGTTTGATGTTTCTAGTGCAACAATTTCTAAGCTGAAAGAAAAAGTTTGATTAAAGAAAATGTAGGCATCAAGATATAAGCAAAATTGTTCAAAACTTTTAGTTTCTATGTAACTTCATTTTTGAAAAATAAAGAGAAATCTTGTCTGTTGCTTGAAGTGGAGTGCAGGAAAAAGCACTTTGATATTTGTAAAGGGAAGTTTCTTGAATCCCCTGGTTTCTACAGATCTTTTGTCTTCTCTGCAAGATGAATTTTCTAACAGATAAATATTTCTTGCATGAATTCCTGATCATTCTCCTTGCCTATTAATTAATGCTTTAATATCTTAATTTGGGGTCTTTCTTTCCCCATTGTTTTTCTGTCTTTACAAGCCCTGTTTCTTTTGTGGCCCAGCAGCCAGGCATATATGTTGTATTTATAAATTATTGTAGAACAGTTCCAAGTCCAGATATCCAACAGTGAAGTCTTTTTGGCTTTTATATTGAAAAGCGAATCTTTCTAATGAAAAGCAGCTTATCTTTCTGCTAATTATTGCCTTTGAAGTTGAGTTTGCCACTTTTCTTTCTAGGTTTGAAATCAGCAGAACAAGTTTAACGTGAGCAAGTTGAGTTTACAATTCAAGAGTTGTTTATTTTATGAGCATGTTTTTGTAGAATTCTGGGATCTCTTCTGTATGTGTGTATAGTGTGATAAGTCTATGGCAGTGACTTTAGAATGAGGCCTTTGTACGCACCTGTGCGCAATAGCAAAACAGATTGACAGCTTTTGCCTACTTAACTGCTCTGTTAAGCTGTATTTCCACACTTATGGCCCAGAGGTCTTAAGTTTAAAGTCCTTGCAAGACATTTTCAGTGAAGACCAAATCAAAGTGCATGAAGTGATTTACCTTGTCAGTATCCTGACAAAGTCTTTAAAGAGCAAAAACTCCTGGAGGGTCACTGGTTAAAGTTGTTTTCTGTTTGTTACTTATATGGATAAAGATAAGATTATTTTTTTTTTGGTGGTACTTAACTGCTCCCCCAAAAATCTCCACCCAAAACATCTACCACCATGCACAGCAATAACCAAGCAATCAAAAAAAAAACCCCAACCAAACAACACCCAAACTTTGCTAACAACATTTTTTCTCTTCAGAACAGGAAAAAAACCCAAACAGATGGAGTCTTTAACTCTCAATATGTATTTTCTTTAATGTATAA
The DNA here is from genome assembly GCA_036785705.1 of Acanthornis magna. Classification (NCBI taxonomy): domain Eukaryota; kingdom Metazoa; phylum Chordata; class Aves; order Passeriformes; family Acanthizidae; genus Acanthornis; species Acanthornis magna. The sequence goes on from JAWUZG010000016.1 coordinate 10,305,692, forward strand.
CTTTTCATGGTGCTATAGTTAGAGAATTTATCACCAGTTTTGGAAGAAGTTCTCAACACTGGAAGCTGATCTTCTTTATTTTCCTCTCCTGTGTTTTTTTTTCCCCTTTAGCTGGAAAGATATTCCCTCCACCCTCTCCCTCCAAATTATTTTCATTTTCTACTGGAGAAAAAGGGGAAATGTATTCTTAGTTAATCTAATACTCTCCATATAAATGGAGCAAATGTGTTTTTCTCACAGAACAATTGCATGGAACCTGGTGGCTAGTTATTACGAAGAGTTGCCCTTTGGTCGATGTGGATTAATGACAGCGCAAGAGCCGTGGAGTGGATACTATAAAGTTGACTCTCCTATCTGGATTACGGGTAAAAATTTTGCAGTTAAAAGTTTGGTGATCTGACACCAAGCATCACTGTATTTTCTGAGGCCTTTTTTTATTTAGTGTCTTTATGTGTATTATTTTTTTTTGTACCAAATTAAGGTAGATTTGTGGAAAGTTTTGCAAATACTATTAAGAAAGAAGGGGGAAAGAAGCTCATTTTAATAGGAAGCAGGAAGATTTAGTAGCAAGATTTAGTAGCAGAAATGAATAAACTACTGCCTTCATAGCTGTTACTATTAAAATATTTTGATGTGAAATGCCCGTAAAGGTTAGTGTGCTTTTCTGTTTCCCTTTTCTATTTTTAATCCTTGAGTAGTATCAATTCCTTTTGGTACTTCTCAATTTGAGAAAATGGAACAAAGAACTGTATTCTTGTCCTGCTTGAGATTCTTGGCTTGTGTAAATCAGCATTTCCTTGAGCTGGGGGAAAGGGAACCATGTTCATGTAGTGTCCCTGGTCACACAGATTCACTGGCTATTCTGTAGCCCTTCAGTGATATTTTACTGTCTTTGCCTATGCAGTGCCATGAAGGAGGAACAAGACAAATGCTTTAATTTTTGTTCTTCTGCTAGTTACCTATAAATGTAAAGGCATTAAAAGAAAAATGGCCATAATGCCCCATGAACAGTTCAGAACAGCTGAACAGTTGTTCTTGTGTCCATGTTGCTCAGGATTTTCATGACCTGAGTGGCCATATTCTTTTTTGATAGTTTCATTTACTTGCAGAAACCCTACTTATATGGAATTGCCCATCTGTGGTTTCTCTGGCTCAAATGTTTACATTATTAAAAGAAAAAAAAAACCAGATTTGGGAAAATATGAACAGTGATGAATATTCAAATTTCATGTACATGATTACCTTGTATAGTTTGTACTTCATGTCTAAATAATTGCTATCATTTTAGCTGTTTTATCTGCCACAGAATTGATATTTTTAATTTTGCTGTAGTATAATTATTTAATCTTTTCTCTTATATAGGTAAAATATGTTTTGGAAGTTCTATTACTTTCTTTCCCAAATCAAGTTTTTGTTTTGTAAGCATGCATGAGGGAGAAATTTAATTAAGCCTATAAATGGTACAATTTTTTATTAAGTCTTAATTATCGTGTTCTGATTTTTATCTCAGCACACACCACACAATTCACTCAGCCAGGCTGGTCATACTTGCAAGTGGATGGACACTTAGGAGGAGGTGGCACTTTTGTGGCTCTAACAGATGGCCTAGGGAACCTTACCATCATCATTGAAACTATGGTATGTGCATCAGCAATTCCAGTGGACTAGGAAACTTAATGTTTTGTTATGAAGAACCTATCCTTGATTTATGTAGTTTGGTATCTGTGAATGTTCTTTGATACTTGTGGCTTTGTTGGTGCGTTCATTAGAGGTTGCTTTTTCTATCTGAACTTTTTAGTTGAGACTTCCTCGAGGCCAGTATATATGCCATGTTTTTCTTTTTATCACACATTAGCTTTAATTGGATGACACACTGGGAGGAAGTTGCATCATGTGCTTTCTTAAAATCTGTATTCAAAATGAAATTATTAAACTAGTGTCATTGCAGTTATTAAGATAAAAGTGAAATGAATTATTGCTTCTTTTATTTCAATTCTATGCTGTATGTTTTTCATTAATGTTGTCACGTGTTGCATTCCAATAATGTGTGTTTCTTTTGTTACATTTATTTTTTTCTTCAGACTCATAATCACTCTAAATGTATCAGGCCTCCATTGCCGAATTTCAGTGTCGTACCTCAGAGAGCAACTTTCTACCTCACAGGGTCATTTGTAAGTAGATCTTGAATACATTTGATCAGGCTTGTAAAATGAATTGCCATTCATAATCAAATACACGCAAGGCAGTATTACAGGTCTTAACAGTGATAATTTCTTATCACAGAAATTAACAGTCTCCAATATTGAATACTGTTACACACCTGGCAAAGTTTTAAGAGTTCTAGTTCTGTTTTACCATGAGATGCAATGTCATAACTGAAATTGTGGAATTGCTGCCTCCCAGTCTAATCATCTTTATATTGAAGAAGAAATCTCCCAGAATGGAAATGTGACTGAATTTTTCTTTGGAATTTATTCCAAGGCTGGGGGCTCTGACATGCTGACATGGTTTGTCTGGCCAGCACGGCCGTGGCCTTTCTAATTATCAGTTCATTTCCAGGGGAATAGCTGTAGTTGATTTTATACTGTAGGCTTTGTTGTTGTATCTTGTGAAGAGATATTCTGAGAATCTCCCAGTTGTTGATTTGTTTATTCTCCCTTTTAATCTTGCTAAAGTAAATTTCCCTCTGAAATGTGAACAGTACATTCACAGTGTAAACCTGAAGGAGTTGTTAGTTGATTTGGATGATTGCTTCTCAGAAGTTAACAGTGTTTGCGTATTTGGCATTTGATTTTTGATTTTTGGCAGCATTAATTTCCTTTAGGTGGAGATAATTTGGATGATTTTTTTTTTTTTTTTCAATAAAATGGTTCACTTAGGAAGAGTAGTGGAGTGTCAGTTTGGATACACAGCTCCCTTTTGGGGAATGGCTTATCCATCTGCTATCTCTAGGTCATTTGCTTTGTTGTTAATATGGGTAACTGAAAAAACGTTAGAGGTTAGGTGTGATTAAAATCTGTAACTAATATAGTTGATATACCATAGTATTACAGAAGTCTGGAGATCTGTAAGTGAAATACTTTGCTCAAAAATTAATATCAAAGAACTAGCAACTAAACTAAAGTTCTCATAAAAGTGAAACTAGCAGGATATTATTTCAGTCTAGGTACTTCTAGGAAGAGAGATTGTATCCAAGGGGTCCCACTGCTGGTGATAGAGAAATTAAAGTTTGTGTCTGTGTTTGCAGTGCTTTCTGTCTTTATAAGCAACATCAGTGCATGTTAGGACAATGCCTTATTGATGTATAATCTATAAAAATATAAAGCATAGGTAATGACTAGCTGAATAGAGTTGTGGCCTCTAATGTGATCAACTGCTTTAAAATAACAAAAATTAGACACTTTTAGAGGACTGATATTTCTCAAATATTCAAGATTGTTTATTTTGCTATTTTTGTGTTTCAAATTGTATGTTGTGTTCTATTGTAGTATATGGTGGAAACCCTTCAAGTGTGGCATTCTAGACTTGATTTTGAATATGGAAACTCCAGTCTTTTCCAGAAACTCCGTCCTCTAAAGGTAAGTTGGCCAGTTTTATTTACAGTCTCTCTGCAATGCCAGGTTCATCTTCCCCCTTTGCTGAAACTCCTTAACTTACATGCTTAAGCTGCATGTTTAGGGCCTTTCATTAAAGCTGTTTGACTACAATTTCACTAGCTATAATATAGCTATACTAGTTATATATTACCTGGAGGTAATGAAGAATTGGGGGAAAAATTTCAAAATAGCCCAAAGATATTTAAATGCCGAGGCAAGAGACAGGATTTTTGCCTTAAATCAGGGCTTCAGAGGATCTTCTTTACTTCAGGAACTTGGGTATTTTGTCATTTTGTTGTTTAATTTTTGCAGCTTGAGCTTTCTTCAATTCCAGGTATGGAAAGGAAGATTTACTTTAGATCTAAATGTGGATGAAGTCTACACTTTAACCACACTCAAGACAGGACGGAAATGTTTTTTCCCAGAACCGCCACCTCCTCCTCAACCCTTTCCTTCAAATTATAAAGATGATTTCAATATACGTAAGTCAGAATTCCCTTAGTCGAAAAACTTAATTTGCACACAGATATAATTGTAATGCAGAAAGGCAGTAAGTTATGTTATTTGAATCCTCTACATGAGGTAGCCTGAAGATTGTTTTGGTTTTGTTTATTTATACCTGGTTTTCCAACAACTTACACCTGTATCAGTGTACACCTTACACTTGCAATGGGGTGTATTTAATTTTATGCCTTAACTGGGTGCTCACTAGCACCAATTCTTGATTCAATTGATATAGCTCCTGACTATAATGAACTAGTTTTTGGAAGGCAGATAGGAAAGAAAATAGTTTACTTTGTTCATGTGTTTGCAGAACTGGTGTCTGCTTAAAAACTCCCGTTTTGGGGACTGCTTTGATACAGCAAGTCAAAATCCTGGAGAAAATTTTCAGGGGAAATTTCTGAAAATGAGTACACAGAAGAAAAATAATGTTTTAGAGTTGATGTGTATTTTATTTTCTGAACAGGTAATCCACCTTTCAGTGAAGCCCCAAATTTTGCAGATCAGACAGGTGTATTTGAATACTTTGTAAATGCTTCTGACCCAGGAGATCATGTGTTCACACTCCGCCAGGTGGTGGTTCAGCGGCCCATCACTTGGGTTTCTGATGCAGACCAGACCATCAGTGTCATAGGAAATTTTAAGTGGTATGTAAATACTATTTTCTAGTGACATTTGGGGAAATGTCCTCCTCACCAGAGTGAGTTATGATCAGTTAATCTGTCTCAAGCCTCATTTCTCTCAGACAGAGGGCTTTTGCTTTTGCCTTCAGGTTCTCTGTAGACGTGTAGGAATGATGATTCAGGGAATTCTAAAAGTCAATAAGCCCTGCTCAGGGCCAAAAATCAACTGTGTCTGTCTAAATGACTCTTAAAGGATGGGGAGTCCATCACATTGCTTGGTTGCTTAGCCCACTGCTGCACTGTCTTAGAATTATTTTTTTTTGCCTTATGTCCTGCTGGGCATATTTCTTCAAGCAAATTTTTTTGAATAATGGATCTGAGTTGGCATACTAGAAAGACCAACGTGTGCCCTGAGTTTCAATATTTCTTAAATTGGACCAAAAAGAAAAAAAAGGATTAATTTATTAATTTTAAGTTACATAATTTTGAGTTGTTCGGCTTATTTGTTAGCAATTCGATCAATCTCATAACTCCCAGACTACTTTGTTGGTAATTCAGTTGTATTTGTTGCAGACTGCCATCCTCTGAACAGGTCCTAGAATTGTGTGAATTTGATTCTGCTCGTAGTTAAACCAGTTTTATTTCTCGGTGAAAGTAACTGAGGTTTACTTCTTTTATCAAAGTCTGGTTACAAATGCAATTCTTTCTAGGAGCTATAAAATTGCTAGTAGCTACAATGTTGGGAATTCAGAATCAAGCAGCATACTTTAGAATAATGTTTATTTTAAATTAGTAAGCATTTGGGAATGAGCCTGTTAACTGATTTTGCTTTTAGTAAACTTAATGTTTAAAACTTTCTCTTCTGCTTAGAAGTCTAGCCGAAATCCTTTTGATATGTTCTTTAAAGTAGCCATTCTGTCAGATTTTTTTCACTTTGATTAGATCATTGATCTTGCAAATGCATTTTCAGAACATGCTTCACACGTCTAAGTTCAGGTGTGGAGCAGTGATTGAATCACTTTGATCCAAAGCCTGGAAGAACACCACGGTCTTGTACTTGGAGTTTGTTCTTCAGTTATCTGATGTTTTCTTTTGCAGCTCTAAGAAAAATCTCATATTCCCCCTATAATCAACTTTCCCTCATTGAGTAAATCCCGTTCAGTGATTCCTGTAACAGCTACACAGGACATATTCTTAAATTACTGTACTGAGATTCCTAAAAACTTCCTATTATTTTATTTTGATTCCATTTCATTCTGAGACTTCATCTTGTTTTCAGAACCAAACTTGCTTCCTGAATATTCAGTTTATTCAAGTTCTATTGATCTGTAACTTTTCATAATGCTAGTCCTCAATTTCAGGCCCTCAAATTTGTTTGCTTCATCCTCAGTTTAAGACTCAATGTGTCCCTGGTAGATATTTTCAACAATGAGTGTCTGATATTAAAATTCTGAGCTGATCTTGCATTAAATTTCTCTGTGGGATGATACTTTACTTCAGTCATCAATGGCAATTTATTATGATTCAGTTGCAGGATTGTTTAGTTGGCTTTAGTTTGGATTTTAAACTTATGCATGTGAAAGCTTTGTGTTCTCTTAGCCTGAATTTATTTGTGTTTTTGTCTGATGGTTTTATTGAACCTAGCTCTATTCCGAAATTATTACTATTTAATTAATTCTGTATTGCTTTAAGTCTCTTTATAATGGCTTAAGGAAAATGTGGGAGGTCTCTTGTTTAACACATGGGGAGGCAAGAAATAATCTTGTTTGTGTAATGAATATATATTCAAGAATCTGGTACTTTTAAAAGCATTACATTAGAATGAAAACCCAGGTCATTCTTACTATTATGTTAGAGGTGAGAAGAAAAGGCGCTAAAATAGATATTTGTTTTAGTTATCAGCTGAGCTGGTGTCGCAGATTGTCTTTTCACATTCTGTAAATAATTATAGACAATTAGAAATTTCTTAAGTATGTGACCTTGTGGCTGTATCCGTACTACAAATGATTTCAGACATGGGATGTAGATTTTTAGTCTGAATATCCATTAGCAAAGAATGCTTTTAATTTTTATGGTTAAGAGTTTTGTGCAACTTTGGGGAGGAGGAAGTTGTGTGAATTTTCTAGGTGCTGTTTGATGGTTCCGGTATTACTTTGCTTTGTTCTCCTTTACAGCTCTTGTGTGCATAACACAGTCCTTTAATGTTGAACTGGAGTATCATCTCAGGAAAATCAAATAATTTCTGCCTACTTCCTGCTCAAAAAAATGGATTCCTTCCTTGTTAAAACACTAAACTTCTCTTACAGGGTAAACATAACAATTACTTGTGACATCTACATAGAGAAACCACGTGATGGGGGCGTGTTTATTGCAGGAAGAGTTGACAATGGTGGGATATATGTTCGGCGTACCAAAGGAGTTTTCTTCTGGGTTTTTGCAGATGGTACCTACCGAGTCACTGGTGACCTAGGTAAGCAGCTCTTTGCAAAAGTGGATCCTGGCGTATGGACATGTCATTTTGATAAGTTTGATAAAAATGGGTAACATTCAGATCTTATAGTTCACTTGTCATCACTGTGAATTTAACCAGTTGTGTTCTCACGATGGCCACCTTTCATATGTGGAGAAAGCATCTGAAGGCTACTGGCTGGCCCTTTTCTTAGGCTCAGCTTTCTGGAGTTTTTGTTTTTCCCCTGACAAAATCTGCTTTACACTAGCAAATATAAACTATTTTGCTTTTCATAAAATAAATACTCTGGTACAATATTAATTACAAAAAGATTTGATCTGTATTCTTAAACTACACATAAAGAAAATTCTGATTGAAATGAAGTGGCTTTTCTTAGAGAGCAGTTCAAGTCCCTGTACTTACATCTGGTTTAAGTGATGATGATAAGTGGCCTCCTCTTTCCGCCTCCTGTTAGTCTAGCTCAGTGGAGTGAGCACATGTTCCACTTCTGATGCTAACATTCATGTGTGTTCATCTCTAGGGCACTTGACAGGCACATGAAAGAGTGTATGATAATACTTCATCAATAGCCAAAATTCTTTGGAATTTGCTTTGAAATAGTGCCATGTGTAGTTGTTTAAATGCATTTCCTATCACTTCATGAGTATAAATTATAATTTTCAATAGTTTGCTATCACTTCATGAGTACAAATTATAATTTTCAATAGTTTCTGATGAGTCAAATGTAGCTTCTAGATCTACAGTATATCTGACAAGATGTATTTTGTGTGTGTGTGTCTGTGTTCCTTTCCACTTTTACCATGGACAGCTAGCATAAAGAAGGTTTTACATAGCTTCTCTGAACATCCAGTGCTCCCTAGGGAAGCTTTGCAATATCTAACTCCATAAAAACTTAAGTTTCAGCTATATGGAAATACATACTTCTGTTTAGGATCGACTCAATTTTTTATTGGTAATAAAACCTAGCAACATTATCTGATTAGTTTCTCAGGCTGGCAGAAGTAATTTTTCCTAGATGAAATGAGTGGATTTTGATTAACCACCACATTATTTCAGGCTGAGACTCTTGTTACACAATATGATAATTTTTTCTGTACAGCTATTTTCAGTCATCTTTATATTTTTCTAGAAGAGAGCCTGAATGTAAAATTATCTTGCCACTAAAACTGTCTGCTGAATTACTGAAGACTTGTAGCACTTAGTTTTTTTCAGGTCTTCCCTCCAGGTGTCATTCACACCCCATTTTTGCTTAGCTTAAATTTGAGTAGAACTAAGCAAGATGATAGTGTGGCAACTCAGACCCTGTGGTTTAAAATAGTTTCAAACAATACATAAACAAGAAGATCTATAGAATGAGCAGAACAATAGCTACTGTCACACTTTATGAATCTGTACTCTCCAGAGAGTGGATCCTCATCTCATGCCAAATTGCCAAGAGCATTGGAGATTTCAGTGGGAAAACAGTCTGGGCAAAGCAGGAGAAGGCACTGATAATGCAGAGTCTGGGTTTGCATATTAAGCCTTTTGTGCTGCAACTGAAATTGATGAAATGTCAGCTTTGAACACGTCTGAAAAATAGATATTATTTTCCTTTTGCTGGCTTGGTATTTGTCACTTTCTGCAAAGAGCCGAAGTAACACTTTGCTAACTTAAGCATGTTTTGCAGCTGGAAAAGAAATATTAATGAAAGGACTTTCTGGTGTCCGGGATAATGCATGGCACACACTAACTCTCAACATTCAGGTAAGGACACAGGTGCAAAGCTACAAAACCAATTATGAAACTTTCAGTCCTAAATGGTTTAGACAAAACTGTGCTATACTATTGATGGTGTACTTGCATTAGTTTATCTAAAGCATAAATAATACCTGTATTTTAAATTAATATTAAAATACCAAATTCTGCTGCCTGTATTTTTAAAGAGATCTTGAGAAACTGTAGAAGGTACAGAAAATATCTGGAAAGATGAATTGAAAGCTGGAGGTAGGAGGGTCAGAGAGGCAAGTCCCTTGTTTAATCTGATGGAAAGATGATGGCTTGACTTCCTGTTTTTAAGACAGTCACTAGACTACTAAAGTATCCCGTGTTACAAATCTGTTTCCTACCAGTTCCCTTTGCAGGCTAAGGCCTTGTATGTGGAGCTAGTAAAGGACTGGCAAACTCAGATAAGCTGAATTCCTTCTCTACTGTACTGGAAGAGCATGGGCATTGTGTTGCTGTGTAAGTGGGCTGCAGTTAATGAGATGCCTGTACACATATTTTTCCTTCCCTCCCACACCACCCTTCTTGACCATAGTGACTTGGTGAGGAAAGTAACCCCAAACTTTAAATATCCCTGTGCACTTCAGTGGGTGAGACATTGGTGCAAATACCTAAAAGGCTTTAAGTTCCTCTTTTGAATGCCTAATCCCTTTGTCTAACGAACCTTTGCAACTGCAACTGGCCTGAAATGTGGGGAAGCTTAAATCCTAGCTGGGGAGATCTGCTGCTGAAGGTAACTTTTAAAATTATGCACTGAATCCCTCATGCTAAAATGTCACTGAGTATTAGAACCTGTTTTTTGACTCTTATGTGATCACATTTGGAGACAAAGGGACACTTGTAAATAAGACATTTGCTGGAATGGATGTAGTTTAATTTTCACTTTGGTACACCTACATTTATGACTGTGTTTGCCATCTGTAACATGGGCCAAGACATGGGGATACTGAAGATGAACATTAATCAATTAAAACTCAAAACAGTGATGGTAATTTTAAAATTACAGTGCTTCAAATTTCAATCTGTACTGTTAAAGTATTTTGTACCAAATATGCCTTTGATATAATGACTGAACTGCAGTGCTGTCTTTAAATAATTCTCACACTGACTCCTTGAAAGACATTTCTTTTACCTTTCTGTAATTGTCTTGCAGATTAAGAAATACAAATAAACTGAAGTACTTTTCCCATAAACACTGTTTAGTGGAACACAGATGAGTTAAATTGTAATTTTTCCTGAAACTGCTTTTAATTTCAGTGTCTTGAAGTGGCTTGAGTGATACTTGAAAGTTTGGCTGTCTCCTCTTTCTCTTGCTTTACTGACTAGATTACATTTTTCTTTACTTTAAACTTCTGCCTAATTCTGCAGAATCAGTGCCAGGTATCACCTAAGGAAACTTGGGCTGTTTGAAAGAGCCTGATACAAGTGGAAGAGGAAAACCAGTTTACCTTTCAGCTTCTACACTGAGTTAGCAAACCTGTGAGTTGAGGAAGAGGAGCCTTTTATGTATTCGCTGTAAAGGCATTAGATCTGTTTCACAGAGCTGATAGACACCAGAGGATTCTATGCAATATTTAGATGCACCTCTGCATGAAAAATGTGTGAAATGTAGTTGAAAGTTGACTTGACATCTTTCTGCTTTGTCTTGTCTCCCCTGTGAGCAGTCTCAGAGTCTGCACAGACACTGGATTTTACAAAGCTAACATTTTCCTTTTTTTGACAGGGCAATTCCGCCTCAGGACTGTTAAATGGTTATCCGCTCTGGGAGAATGTCACCGTTTCTAACCCAAAGAACGGCTGGGCTGCTCTCGGAACTCGCTCGTTTGAGTTTGCACAGTTTGACAACTTTCACGTTGAAGCTTGCTGAGGTGGCTTTGGCATTTGGAGAACCTGGTTCTCATGTTACTTTGAATAAGAGCCAAGTCAAACTTGGAGGAGAGCTGACTGCTAAACTGTGATTGATCTGTTGGAAAAGAGTCTGGATTCGGTCCGTATTATTTGTTAAAGGTTTACTTGAGTAGATATCAACATGACTGTAGCTTTATCCCCCTGTTGCTGTGGTATTTTTGCCCTTCAGCTTTTGGGGGTAAATTTTAGTTCAAGATAATGATGAAAACAAATTCTTGGATTTAAATGTCTTTTAATAACAACATCTTAACTTACCAGCGCACTTCTAAGATAACTTTAGAAGTTAACAGAAGACAGATGAATCTTAAGCTGCATTTTTTAACACTTCTACTATTATGTCCATTGCTTTCACTGTGAAAGAAAGAATTAAGTGCCAGTAAGCCTTATGAGCCAATGGGCCCCATAGTTTTGTAGATCTGTCATTCTCAAATTTCTTTTGGATAAAGTACCTAGATTTCCTATAGTAAAAAAAAGATGTTTTGTCTGTTTTTTTGCTACAGTCTGTGACTAGACATTACAGTACTCCAAGTGCATTTGATTACTTCCTCCAGCTTTCATTGCCAGCCCTAAAATATATCCTATTTTCAGTGGAATGCAAATGTGCCTTATGACTGATCAGGCGGTGCAGGATGTGGCTTACTTCTAATCTACCTCCTCTTTCCAATAAAAGGGTTGAAATAGATGAAAAGATACCATAGCTCACAGTTTGTTGATAATAACCTTGTGGGTTTTTTGCATGGTGCAAAGAGTACAAACGTTGCATCATGGATATTTTCTTGTTAGGTCAAATGTGGAAACTGGCCTTTTGTTCCTAGAAACTTGGGCAACCCTCTCTCACTTTTGATGGATTTAGAGCTTTGGATAGAAAATATTTAAAGCATAACAATGATATTTAATTTATTGTATTACCATGGCACAGAGGAGATATGGTTACTATCACTTCCGGGTATAAAAGAAATTAGAAAAAAATCAGTCTTTGCCCTTAAGAGTTTGCAATCTCATCATAAGGTAAGTAACAGTAGATGGACACAGATGGAATTACTTAATGTGCTAAGCAGTGGTAATGACACCAGAGTGTTTTTAAACTTTTCCTGGCTATCATAAAGTTCAGAGGATAATTCAGGTCCTTGGGAGTGATTCTGTTTTGCTGTTGTTTAGTTTTATTTTTTTTCCCAAGTTACTGTGTTATAAAAAAAGCAATTAATTGAAAATATAATGAGGTACTGAATGGGTTTTTCCTCACACACATTTGCAGTTCAATCAGCTCCAGAATTTTTCTTGTTTGTTGCTGGTCAGTTTGAATGAAGATGATGTCTATTGCCATAATGAAATGTGCCTCCTGTGTCCATCTACTATTCACATTCACATCCTATTTAATTGACAAGATTCCACAGACTCGACAGGGCTCTAGTAGCTGTATGAGGCCATCTGTAGCAGGCAACATCTTGAGAAAAAGATATGCAGTATACTTTGATTTATAGAGATTATTCTTCTGGTCCCCTTTATTTTGAAGGATGATTCCAATAGTTGTTAACTTCGGTCTTTGAAGTTGTCATCTAATAGAAAGTTAATGTAATACAAATCATTCCTGGAAAATTTTTATAAAGTTTATCTTTCATTTTCATTTTTGGAGAAGAGTTTTTGCTATTCCATCTCTAGTGAGTAAAAATTTTTCATCTTTCAGGTATTATATTGATACTACTTATTCATACTTGCAAATTTCATGCATGCCAGCAACCTTGAAAAATGGTTTAAACCACTAAACTTTAAAACTCATAGAAGGCTTCCAAATGTTAAATAACTGTTTACTTAAGTGAGTGAAAAATAAAAAGCATTTTTCCATGTCATTTTCAAGTATGGATGCAGATCTCTTCATTTCTTGCTTGATTTCCTAAGGAATGTCACTGGTCACTCCACATACGAAGGAATCTAATTTTAGGTCCTCATATTCAAGTAATATGAGTATAATTATCTCAGAATAAATTTATTTTAGCTGTGATGGATTTTCATAGTTGGATACTTCTTGGAGACTTCCTGGTAGCTTCTGTGGTTGCAAGCAGTGTTTGTGTAAGAGAGAGATCAGCAATGATGCAGTTATTCCAAAGGAGCTGTCCATTTTTTTACCTTCTAATGCACTACTGTAATAAACTGTACTGTTACATTGTGTACTAAACACAATGTATTTTATCACTGGAAATGTTGATTTTTTTTCCTAAGTTTAATTTACAATGTTTGAGGATTAAAGTGTTACGAATAGAATAAGTGATTTAATGGTGACATAATGTTGTTCATCTTTATATGTCTGTAATTCTTCACCCTTCAGTGGACTGTGATATGTTTGGCAATAACAAGCTGTCAGGTTTTTCGCTGTGGGGTGGATTTATGTTGTTGATTATAAATGCTAATCATTCCAAATGGACAAATAAAACACTGAAAAATCCTTTATTTGTGCGGAATGCTTCTGTAAATGTGCCGTGATTTTCTCCAGTAAGGAAGCTGACAATTTTTCCATTGTGATTTCTGATAAATATACTTGGCATTAACTTAATTGGATTGGAGGGGTATAGTCAACTAGTCCTTATTAAAAATATCTTAAAATCCATATGCGTTAGGACTTGTGCTGTTGATAAAATGATTGTTTTATAGCACTCAATATACATTTTGCTTCTTTCTGTTTGTTTGTTTGTTTGTTTGTTTGTTTTTTCCTTTTTTCCCCCCTTTGTTTATTTGGTTTTGGTTTGGTTTTTTTTTTGGTTTTTTTTTTTAAATTTAGTGAAGGGAGTTAAATTGTTTTCAAGGATGAGTGATACAAAACTGCTGATTACTGAGGTCTTGTGAGATTTAGCTGAAAGTGAGTAAGTTTCTAGGTGTGGAAACAGACAGTGTCGTAAGGATGTACTTCTAAAGTTTAAAGGCTTCTTTATTTTGAATATCCTTTTGAGACTAGCCACTAAAACAAACTATTTTTATTTTTTTAAGCTAAACTTTAGGGTTCAACTTCACAAGGAAGGGAGAAATTCCATAGAACTAGTTCTGTTTTCCAGGCCATCATGCCTGGAAAATACATACAGATGCAACTTACCGTGGAATTATTGCCTTCCAGTAACCAGGTATGTGCTACCATCTACACAAACACTGCATCAAAATCAATTCTGTCCCTTCTCTGCCACCCCACCTTTGAGGTTAGACACAAGCAGTTCTTGGGATTTTCAAACTCCTGCAAAACACCAGGACTCCTTTGCTTTAATATTACAGGAGACTCTTACTTTAGGCTACTGAGGATGGTTTCTTTTGCAGCTGCCTCCTTGTATCACTGTATCAAAAATAAATTTCTACTTGCAGATTTGATTTGGAGTGGGACTGGTTTGTTTTTTCCTTATAGAATCAGTTTTATTGTATCATAGCAGCAGATTGGTTGTTTTCATTCAATAGATTTTCATTGGTTTACCTGAAGTTTCTATCCTCCATTTTCTGGAGGGGTGTGGGCATTATGAGATTAACCATCATAATTATAGCTGACTTTGATGATTTCAGAAGTATAGCCAAAGAGGGAAAATACTTGGAGATTTTATTATCCTCACTTTGATGTTTTGGTGGTTTTTGTTTTTTTGTTGGTTTTTGTTTTTTTTTTTTTTTTTTTTGTTTTGTTTTGTTTTGTTTTGTTTTGTTTTGGGGTTTTTTTGGGGTTTTTTTTTTTTTTTTTTTTTTGTTTGGTTTGGTTTTTTTTTTGTGGGGGATTTTTTTGTTTGTGTTTTGGGGTTTTTTTTACTTTGTTTGTTTTTAAATCCTTTTAAGTACTACATTCATACAAGTCTAGCACATGCTGGGAGTGGCAGACAGGAAGATTATTAAAAAAAAATCTGGTTTTGAAAATGTCCTAGGCTGGTAGTGGGATCATCAGGTAGCTTTTTGAGAATTCTGAGCGGAGTGTGCCTGGAAAAATCAGCAAAAGCAAGTCCCTCTCGCTGTGCTCCTTCCATTTATGCTCAAGTGTCACTGTAACAGTAAAGGGTTGTGTTTCTAGAACTTGCATTCTAAAAAAAGCCCAAAACACCCACTAGTAATTGAGCAGGGGAAAATGTGTGCTGCAGCAGTGTTGCCAAGCTTTTGCTATGTGCCAAGATACTTTGCGGTTTTCATAGTGGCTAAGACAAACAACTGTGAAACTGTTTTTCCCCTCAAGGAATTATGTTTGGATAAGGTTAGAAACAGACACAGAACCCAACACCATTTTTGTCAGGGGCTCCCAGTAACTTTGCAATAAGTACATTAAACCTGACTCTTACTTTTGCACACCCCAGGCTAAACCTAGACATATCTCTGGAAAGCAGAGATGAAAGTATTTGTTGGAGTATTGATTTTTAAATTTTTTTAAATGCCTTCTCTGGTGGTATCAAGTGTACCTGAGTTTAAACTTCACTTAGGGCAGGAAAACAGTAATTTTTGGTTTTACTGTGCTCACAGATGTATTTCAAGCACAGTACTGTAGTAGAGGGTGGCTCAGTACAGAATTAACTTGAGGGTATGTAAGAGGAAACTGAACCTAGTGCATAATGTTAGTCTAATGTTTTGCAGCTATGGTCTGGATTCTTCATGGTCTAAGACAGAGGAGGTAACACCAAAATTACTTAAAAAAATGAAAACATCATCACCAACAAAAAAACCACTAAACAGCATGCATGTTTGAAAATAGAAAAGGAAGAAGCAAAGAGCAGTCTGGGTTTAGCTTGGCTTCCTTTGTTCAGTTTCTGCTGGAAAATACAGCTATCTTCCTTACTGCTTTCTATGAATAATGCTTTAGTTAAAATGCCTGTAGAGAATACAAGACTTCATTGTTGCTAACAAGCAAATGTTGTTTAGCTAATTATAGACAATGTTATTTCCCAAGACCACTGGAATCAGAAAAAGTTAGAAAATATGACAACAGGTTATCAGGTTATGCTGAAAGGCATGTCTGTGATGTGTGAATCATTTCCTGTTCCCAGTTGCAGAAGATTCCTTTCCTGTGAGCATAGCAGTAGAGCTGTATGAAAAAAAACCAAATATTTCTCTGTTACTGCCACCCCCCTTCCAAGGTTTTGGGAAGCTTCATGTCTGTTGGCCAATCTGATACCACTCAGGAGTGACTCCATAGCCTCTTAACTTGATTGTATAGTGTTAACAGAGTCATTTGAAAGAGCAGCTGGCAATGGCCAACAGCAAATCCTGTTAAGGATGTCCATGTTCCCTTCTGATGTGATTGCTCTTGTAGTGGGAGCAATAAAGGGTAGTGTTCACTGGCAAGAGTTCAGGCAGGTTTTGTGCTGAACAGAGGTTGAACAGAGGTGCACACAAATATCTCAGTGCAGAGATCTATAAAGCTTCACTGGGATGCACAATGTCTGGCATAAGCTGCCTATTTCCTGTTCAGTGTAAGATTCCTGTTTAATGGTTCAACTCCATTTTCTCCTTGCTGCTCAGCTGATACTTTATCCTAAATAAATTGTTTTGCTAGCGTTATAGGAAATACGCTCAGTGCAGCAGGGCAAGCCTGTACCAGAAGGAGGAGGCTGAGAACACCCCGTTGATCATTCAGCCCATCTTGCTAGATAGATTGAGCATTTTTAGGGCCTGCCTTAGTTGAGTGCTGAGACAAAAGTGTGGGAGACCTTTGACTTCTGTTTTGTAGGTGGCTGTTCTGCTACGGATTTTGAAACAAACAGCATCACTGCTTTTGGTTATAATCTGTGTAAGGGGTGCAGGAAGATGATTCAACTTCTCTTCCTAATTCATGGTAAAAGTAAGATTGATACTGCAGAATGTATCTTGTATTTACTGAGGTCCAGTATTTACTTGTGGGATGGATTGAGTCCTTCATGAAACACCTTTGATTCTGCCTTGAGAGACAAAATACTTTGATTAGATGAATGCTTTCTTACAAGTATATCAACTGTGAACACCCACTTCCCCGACCAATGGAAGTTTCTCTTATGGTGTTACTCTGTGTAGGAGACTAATTTCAGATACCATAGAGAGGAAGATACAAATATTTTTTTCTAAATATTAGTTCTAGTAGATCTTCACAGCAAAAATTCCAACCTCCCCATATGTAAATACATCCTGTACATATCTTGGTTTTATTCTTCGTGTCTACATAGAACAGGGATAATACTCTACCTCTGATGATAGTCATACTATGAGTGGGGGTCGCTTCACAAAGTTTTGGAAAGTTCTCCATTGATCTGTGTACATTGGAATCCTGTGGCTTCACAGTCCAGCAGTATTACAGCAGAGAAAAAAACAGGCAAAAGTGGTGGAGTCAGTGAGCTGAAACATAAGCACATCACCAATGGCTGCCCACTACCTGCAAGGAAATCTGGAAAAGGTAAAGCAACATGCTATGCTTCACAGAGTTGCCTTTCTAGTGGAACCAGTAAAATGGAAATAAGTAGGATAGGTTGGAAATGGCTTTGTTTGATATAGAAACATATAGTGGAATGATGTAAAGGTTACATAGTGTTTTCTCAGAGTTAGATCAGTCCCCGTGTATTTAGCATGACTTAACAAGGTAGGAGTGTTAATGTATCTGTAAAAGCCTGAGTCCCTAATATGCTCTCAGAAATACTCATCTCCAGGCTCTCTCTGTTTTCACTGAAAAAAAATGGTGTGAGTGATACCTAGCAAAAGAGCAGAATGGTACGAGAGGAAAGCAAGGCCAAGTCCACTTTTCTATCTGCAGTCACCTTGCCTCTGTTGTTTTCTTGAAGCTAATGAGTGCTGCTCACATTTTTGCGTGACTATAGCTACTTCTTTTCCTCTGGAGACCTAATTCCCTGTGAAAAGTCTCTCAGTCCTAACCAAAACCAGATAAACAGTAATGCTATTCCAGTTCACTGAGTGTGACTGACACGGTATTTTGAAATCACCAGACAGTCAGGAGGGGTAGCTCATACTTCAGGCTGCAAAACAACTCCACCTCATTACAGCAAGTCTGATCTGTTCTCAGAAAAAAAAAAAAAAGAAAAATCTTTAGTGGTATCACAAAGATTGGTTTCCGAATGAAAAATTGAGGTTTGACATGAACCTTAGGACTTTTTATCTTTTGTGACAAGTTCGTGAAGCAAAAGAGGCCCTTGCGGTCTGTGCTGGAGGCACTAGATGGCAGTGGAGGCCCGGCCAAGAAAAGAGCTGTGCTGCTGGCTTTGGGGCCAGCTTCTCTGAGCCATGAAAAACAAGGAGGGAAGGCAGCTTTACTTGAGAAGAAAGATAAGGTTGAGACTACGGGCGGCCTTCTGTGCACAAAACTCAAGGCTTCCCTTACACGGAATACTAATTCCTCCTTTAATAATTTTGCATCTCCTTAAAGCAAATTAACCTATGAAAATCCAAATGCTTTGTAAAGCGTCTATTACCTACAGTGGTTTGTCTAGATCAAAGCCATTAAATGAAGAAAAAGCCAATTCCCAATTGCTGCTAGTGGCACAGCTTTTGTGTGAGTCTTGGTAATTTTTAACTCATGTGTTCAAGCTAAGAAAGGATCTGCAGTGGCTATTTTTAGAGTGCAGTGAGTTTGCTCTTCACTGCTACAGCCTATATCCTAAAAGCTTTTGACATGCCACAGCCCCACTATCAGGAGGTCTCCCTGCGAGCTGCCTGCAGACTCTGGCTGGGAGAGCTGTGCTCGTGCACAGGTGGGATCACTGAAACCCCACTCTGGAGCAAATGAGAATGGTGTGTAGGAGCTTTTCACAGTGTACAGCTGCAAGATGGTTATTTTGAGCTCTTTGAGGTTTTCTGAGGTGCGGGGCTCGTGTTTTGTGCTTGAGTTTTAAAATATGAAATTGATAGCTTGGGCAGCTGCAAGAGAGACACTGTGAGAAAGAAGGAGCATATTTGCACTGACAGAGAAATTGTCATTCAGTTTACACTTGAGCAAGGCAGTTCTTTGCTCAGAGGGGTCTGGAGACAAGGAAAGGCAGCAGCCTTGTAAACATGTGAAGGGGGGACACAAAGAGCACGTCAGAAACTGGCTGACTTTGGGGTTATCAAGAAACTTATGAAAAGAAAGAGGTCAACAGTGTGAAAGCAGAAAGGGAGGATGGGTTTGGCCATTATCAACTCTCTCAGAATAGCATAATCAGAAATATGGGAGAGGTAAATGAGCAGTGATTACCGGGAAAGCAATTCACTCCCTCATGCCAGGTTTTCAAAAGCTTTTTGTGCTGTAGGTTAATAGGCAGCTATTTGCTTGCACTCTGGATTAAGCCCCAGGCTTCTTGAGGTGATGTCCTTCCCTGTCCCTCACAGACCCTCATGGTCAAGCAGCTCAACTCGGCACATCAGTATGGGCTGTGTCAGCTCAGCCTCTCTGGCAACACCTCACTCAAGGAAATCCTAAGTTGTGGGTTCTCTGGTTTTGTTTCTGTGCCTTTTACATTGTCCCAGAAAGGACCTGACTGGATGCATGCAGGGACTGGGAAACAGAAGGGCTTTGTGTAGATTAAAACAAAGATACAAGATCCTGACATGAAATGTATCACTATGCCTTGTCTTCTGGAAAGCAAAGTGAGAAATATTTCTGATTTTGACAGAGGTTATTGCAATACCTAGAGGATGTGTGAAACTGAAATGGGGACTGTTCTTTAGTCCTGCTTTTATGTAAGGCATCCATGAAGTTTGCTTCTTTAAAGGGTGGATATATCATTTGTGTGGTGGGGAGAATGCACAAGGCAAGGAACTTGGTGCATATTTTTCTTATGTGACTCTTAAGACCAGTATTTCATGTGAGTTCCTGTGGGAGAAGAAGATAATGTTTTCTGTGGGAGTGTCATGCCCCTCTGTCTAATGAGAGGTAATGTCTTTTATGAAAAACTACAGAAATTTTCCTTGTTGGTTTATAACCTTAATACTGTCTATGTATTTTTTTGGTCCGTTTTCTTTATGAAATTCCTCAGAGTCCTGGTTATTTTTACAGGCCTTTAGGTGCTCTGTGCTTCTGGGTAATGGCTTTTTTCCTTGTTTCCTCTGACAGAAAGTGATCTTCAGGCACATCTCAGGTTTTCATTTTGCCTTTCCTTGCTATAACTTTAGTCTCTTGTGCTAAAGTGAGAAAGAAATGTGGTTACTGATCTTTGACAGGTTTTCCCTTTCGCCCACAGTGCTTTGAAGGCAAATTGCTTACCAAAAACGTGCTTGGATACGCAAAGAATATACAGGAAACTGGAAGAGCGATCCCAAGATATCCTGTGGCCTGTAGAGGACAGTGGTTATTTGCAAGTGTCTTTGGAGCAGGTGACTAACACGGCTCTGTGTCAGCCAGCAGGGTAACACCAGCATGACTGTTTTGTAAAACCAGTGCTGGCATGCAGCTTGGCAGCCTGTTAGCAATGTTTTCAGTAATTCTGAAAAATTCTGCATTATTTAGTGAGTGAATTTTTTTAAGACAGAGCCTTTAGCTCCTGAGGGAGAGGGAAGAGCCCAGGCAAGAGGCTGTTGTAATCTGTTCCTGCCAGTTGCCAGTGCAAGCTCCCGTTCCTGGTTTCCCATCAGGAATGACAAAGCAGCCCTTTGGCCGCCGTGCTGCAGTGCTGGTGGGCGCCTGGGCTGCCCTGTGCTGTGATACACAGCACGGAGCAGGGAAGTGAAGGAGGAGGAGGTCTGGTGAGAGAGCAGAGCTCTAATCCCATATTCACAGAGTCGTACGCGGCGCTCGGCAGAGCACAGGCTGCTGAGGGCTGCGAGTTGGAAAACACCACCTGTTGGAGGTTGGGGGGGGGGAAGTGGAATTTTTCCCATTCTGTTGCTAGGCAAGTAACGATCGGTACTTAGAGGACATTTTACTCTCACAAAAGAGACAAAGACTTTTTGGCTGGGCGGGCACGGGAACAAGAGATGGCAAGACTTGATAATGACACACGGACTCGCTCACAAGTCTCGGAGAAGACAGCAGTGGAAGGAACGGCTCTCCGTTTTTTTTGGCTGCGACTGCAGGAAAAGAAAAGCCCGGCTTTGCACTAGTTTTTCTCTACCTGGTGGGTGAGTTCTCGGGGCACGGGACTCCAATCATCTCTTCCCCTCCGGGAGGGTGCATCTCCCAGCTGCACTGCAGCGGAACGGGACCCCCGCCTGCCACCACCCCGCGCCCTGCCTGCCGCCCCGCACCCTGCCTGCCCCAACTGCGGAGTTTCCTGCCGCCTCCTCTGCTGGCTGGCCCGGGTGGGCTGACCCGGCCGCTCCATCTCCCGGCTCTGAGCTCTCTGCTGCGCCCCCCGTCCATCTGCGCTCCACCCTGCTCCAGCCCGTCTGCCATTACGCGCGACACAGATCCAACCTCGCGGCACAGCGCCATCTGCAGCTTCCCGGGAGCCATCGCACCTGCCCTGCTGGTCTAGGAGCCCAACAGCGCCCCTGCTGGCCGTGACCGTGACTGCACCAACCGGGAAAGTGCCTGACAGTCCAGGGACATTTGCCACCGAGTTTTTTTGGTTTTGTTTACTGTTTTTTTACCTTGTTTACTGTTTTTTGTTACTGATTGTTTGCCTCAGTATAGATACTAGTAAAAAAACTCTTATTCCTTTTCCCATACCTTTGCCTGAGAGCCCTTGATTCTAAAGTTATAATAATTTGGAGGGAAGGGGATTCACATTCTCTGTTCTAAGGAAGGTTCCCACCTTCCTAAGCAGACACCTGTCTATCAAACGAAGACAGATTTTGGCGCCCAATGTGGGGCTCGAGGGCATTGAGAGAAAAAAAAAGGGGTGCAAAAGGAATAACAGTTTCTGGGAGACCCATTTTTAGTGTGCTGAACATAGAAACCTCACTAAGTGACACCATGTGGTCTAGCATACCTTGGTCTGGCTGGCACATTCTCGTGGCCACGGTTTTCCCATTTGCAGCTCCCTATCTAAAAATGGGTCCTATAACTAAGGCTATAGTGGCTGTTATCCAGTTCTCACAATGGGTCAATAAGGTGAGGAATCTATGGATTTTCCATTTCCTTTGGACGGCGGTCACTTGGTTACAGGGCTTTAACACCGTGAGTACATGTTTTTGGAGTCTGTTTGGTAATGGTACCTTTTGTGATGAGACGACACTAGGGGAAGATTTTTCTCAACCCTTCACCCATCTCTTTGGGCCTACCCTACCAGGGCTCAGAGGGTTCATATACTCTCTAAATACCAATGACGTCGTACAGTGGTTGGGGTTGCTGATAGGCCTGTTCAACTTTGCATTCCAAGTGAGAGGGGAAAAGATACGTCAGGTGTTGAAAGAATATACTTCCTCAGCTGGTGGGAAGCCCTCTCCTTGCCCCACAGGGGAAGAGTTAGATGGTGCAGCAGCGGAACCCACGGACATTACAACCGTCCAGGTTCCAGCTGAACCTCAAGGGCAGTCACAGTCAGCAGCAGTTGCCCCTGTACAGCGGAGGAAGTATAAGACCAAATCGGTACGCCCAGTTGATGATGATGGGGAACCAGGGCCTTCACAACCCGCAGGGGAGCCTGGGCCTATAATCATCACCGAGTCCCTGCCGTACGACACTATCCGTAATCTGCACGATGACATTGTGCGGCAGAAGGGCGAGGCTTTCTCAACCTGGTTACTTCGGGTTTGGGACTGCATGGGCCCAGGCGTGCAGGTGGATGGTGGTGAGGCCAGGAATTTGGGAGCCGTGGCCCTGGACGCGGGTGTTGAAAAGGTGTTCGTGAGGGAGGCAGGACCCATTTCTCTCTGGGAGAGGCTTTTAATGAGTGTAAGAGAGAGGTTTGTTCACAAAGACAGAATGCAGGAGAACTACCGTAGATTGCCCTGGAAGACCATTGAGGAAGTGATCCAACGGCTGAGAGAAGTGGCAGTACAGGAGGTGCTTTTTGGGAGGGACGGACAGCACGAAAATGATCCTGACAAGGTCAGATGCACAGGGCAAATGTTGTGGAACCTGGCAAGTCTAGGGCCAACCCAATATGCCACCTACATTGCAATGTTTAATGCTGATGACAACCGTGAGACAGTGGGCTCTGTAGCTGACAAGCTCAGGCATTATGCAAGTGTGATCAATGGCCCAATGCAGGCTCAGATCTCTGCTGTGGTTAAGGAGTTGAAGGAGGAGATGAAGGAGATGAGGAAGGAGATCAGGGACGAGATCAGGGAGGAGGTGAGGAAAAACAGTGTGGCACCAGTGAGAGTCACAGGCCCCAACACTGGAGCCCGACGTCCCCCAGCTAGAGAAAGAGGGTACACCCCACGAGCTGAGTTGTGGTTCTTTCTGCATGACCATGGGGAAGACATGAAAAGGTGGGATGGGAAGCCCACCTCTGTCCTGGCAGAACGGGTGCGTCAGCTTAAGGAGGGCAACGCTAGCCGAGGGGGTTCTGCCAGAGCCAAGGTAGCCTCAGCTTCCTGTAGCCAACCTGCTGAGTACAACAGAAGGGAAAATGTTGTGTCAGATTCCCTTGACGGTGGAATGCATGATCAGGAAGGGAATGATAACCAGGGCTAGAGGGGCCCTGCCTCTAGCCAGGTAGAGGCATGGGAAAACCGTGTCTTTTGGACTGTGTGGATTCGATGGCCTGGTACATCAGAGCCACAAAAATATGAAGCATTGGTTGATACAGGTGCGCAGTGTACCCTAATGCCATCGGGACATGTTGGGGCAGAACCCATTTCTATTGCTGGTGTGACGGGGGGATCACAAGAGTTGACGCTGGTGGAAGCCGAGGTGAGCCTGACTGGGAAGGAGTGGCAGAAACATCCCATCGTGACTGGTCCAAAGGCCCCGTGTATTCTGGGTATAGATTTCCTCCGGAATGGCTATTTCAAAGACCCGAAAGGACTCAGGTGGGCTTTTGGAATAGCTGCTGTTGAGGCAGAGGGCGTTAGGCAATTGAACACCTTGCCTGGACTATCAGAGAACCCTTCTGCAGTTGGACTTTTGAAGGAGGAGGAACAACAGGTACCAATTGCCACCTTGACAGTGCACCGCCGGCAGTATTGAACGAATCAAGATGCTGTGATTCCCGTCCACAAGCTGATCCGTGAGCTGGAGAGCCAAGGGGTGGTCAGCAAGGCCCACTCACCCTTCAACAGCCCCATCTGGCCTGTGCGCCGATCTGATGGAGATTGGAGATTGACTGTGGACTATCGTGCCTTGAACGAGGTGACTCCACCGCTGAGCGCTGCCGTGCCAGACATGTTGGAGCTCCAGTATGAGCTGGAGTCCAAAGCAGCAAAGTGGTATGCCACTATTGACATTGCAAATGCATTTTTCTCCATTCCTCTGGCAGCAGAGTGCAGGCCTCAGTTTGCTTTCACCTGGAGGGGCGTGCAGTACACCTGGAACCGACTGCCCCAGGGGTGGAAGCACAGTCCCACCATCTGCCATGGACTGATCCAGGCTGCACTGGAAAAGAGTGAGGCTCCAGAACATCTGCAGTACATCGATGACATCATTGTGTGGGGGGACACAGCAGAAGAAGTGTTTGAGAAAGGAGAGAAAATCATCCAGATTCTTCTGGAAGCCGGTCTCGCCATCAAAAGGAGCAAAGTCAAGGGGCCTGCCAAAGAGATCCAGTTCCTGGGGGTGAAGTGGCAAGATGGACGGTGTCAGATTCCCACCGAAGTCATCAATAAAATCACAGCGATGTCCCCACCAACCAACAAGAAGGAGACACAAGCTTTCCTAGGTGCCATAGGCTTCTGGAGGATGCACATCCCTGAGTACAGCCAGATTGTGAGCCCTCTCTACCTGGTGACACGCAAGAAGAATGATTTCCGCTGGGGCCCTGAACAACAACAAGCCTTCGCCCAGATCAAGCAAGAGATCGCTCATGCGGTAGCCCTTGGCCCAGTCAGGACAGGACCAGAAGTGAAGAATGTGCTCTACTCTGCAGCCGGGGGCAACGGTCTGTCCTGGAGCCTTTGGCAGAAGGTGCCTGGTGAGACTCGAGGTCGTCCACTGGGATTCTGGAGCCGAAGCTACAGAGGGTCCGAAGCCAACTACACTCCCACAGAGAAGGAAATTCTGGCAGCCTATGAAGGCGTCCAAGCCGCCTCAGAAGTTATTGGCACGGAAGCACAACTTCTTCTTGCACCCCGACTACCGGTGCTGGGGTGGATGTTCAAGGGAAAGGTTCCCTCTACCCACCACGCCACCGATGCCACGTGGAGTAAATGGATTGCCCTCATCACTCAGCGCGCCCGTATTGGAAACCCGAATCGCCCTGGGATCTTGGAAATAATTACAAATTGGCCCGAAGGTGAAAACTTTAGTCTCACCGACGAAGAGGAGCAGGAACAGGTGACCCGCGCAGAGGAAGCTCCACCTTACAACCAACTGCCGCAAGATGAAACACGCTACGCTCTCTTCACTGATGGTTCCTGTCGCATTGTGGGGGCAAACCAAAAATGGAAAGCAGCTGTATGGAGCCCCACACGGCAGGTCGCAGAGGCTACAGAAGGAGAAGGTGGATCAAGCCAACTTGCCGAACTCAAAGCCGTTCAGCTGGCCCTGGACATTGCTGAAAGAGAGAAGTGGCCAAAGCTGTACCTGTACACTGATTCATGGATGGTAGCCAATGCTCTGTGGGGTTGGTTGGAAAGGTGGAAAAAGGCCAACTGGCAACGTAGAGGAAGACCAATCTGGGCTGCTGACGAATGGCGAGACATTGCCAGTCGGGTAGAGAAGCTACCTGTGAAAGTCCGTCATGTGGATGCCCATGTCCCCAAGAGCCGAGCTAATGAGGAACACCGAAACAATGAACAGGTAGATCAGGCTGCAAAAATACAGGTGTCACAGGTAGATTTAGATTGGCAGCACAAAGGAGAGTTGTTCCTAGCCCGATGGGCCCATGATGCCTCAGGCCATCAGGGCAGAGATGCCACCTATAAGTGGGCACGAGACCGAGGGGTGGATCTAACCATGGACTGTATCTCCCAGGTGATCCATAACTGTGAGACATGCGCTGCCATCAAGCAAGCCAAGCGGGTGAAACCCCTATGGTATGGGGGAAGGTGGACCAAATACAAGTATGGGGAGGCCTGGCAGATCGATTACATCACACTGCCTCAAACCCGCCACGGCAAGCGCTACGTGCTCACAATGGTAGAGGCCACCACTGGGTGGCTGGAGACCTACCCTTTACCTCATGCCACTGCCCGCAACACCATCCTGGGCCTTGAAAGGCAAGTCCTTTGGAGGCATGGTACCCCTGAGAGAATTGAGTCGGACAACGGGACTCATTTCAAAAATAGCCTCATAAACACCTGGGCTAAGGAACATGGCATTGAGTGGGTGTACCACATTCCTTATGACGCACCTGCTGCTGGTAAAGTAGAGCGATGCAACGGCCTGCTAAAAACCACCTTGAAGGCTTTAGGTGGGGGGACTTTCAAAAATTGGGAACAGCATTTAGCCAAGGCCACCTGGCTAGTTAACACCCGAGGCTCCACCAACAGGGCTGGCCATGCCCAAACTGAACCCTTGCAAACAGCAGACGGGGATAAGGTTCCGGTAGTGCAAATGAGAGGCATGCTGGGGAAAACTGTTTGGATTAATTCTGCCTTGAGCAAAGATAGACCCACCCGTGGGGTTGTCTTTGCTCAAGGACCAGGGTGTACCTGGTGGGTGATGCAAGAGGATGGAGAGACACGATGCATACCTCAGGGAGACCTCAGCTGGGGTTGAACTGCCCATAACACGGTGCCTGTATGCATATCTGTATGTGTATATTCAGAGTAATGCTTGTATGTATATAGTTTAAAGGCTTAAGTTCAATGTAATATGTTGGAATGGAAAAATTCGGGGTGGATAATGTTGGAGGTTGGAGGGGGGGAAGTGGAATTTTTCCCATTCTGTTGCTAGGCAAGTAACGATCGGTACTTAGAGGACATTTTACTCTCACAAAAGAGACAAAGACTTTTTGGCTGGGCGGGCACGGGAACAAGAGATGGCAAGACTTGATAATGACACACGGACTCGCTCACAAGTCTCGGAGGAGACAGCAGTGGAAGGAACGGCTCTCCGTTTTTTTTGGCTGCGACTGCAGGAAAAGAAAAGCCCGGCTTTGCACTAGTTTTTCTCTACCTGGTGGGTGAGTTCTCGGGGCACGGGACTCCAATCATCTCTTCCCCTCCGGGAGGGTGCATCTCCCAGCTGCACTGCAGCGGAACGGGACCCCCGCCTGCCACCACCCCGCGCCCTGCCTGCCACCACCCTGCACCGTGCCTGCCCCAACTGCGGAGTTTCCTGCCGCCTCCTCTGCTGGCTGGCCCGGGTGGGCTGACCCGGCCGCTCCATCTCCCGGCTCTGGGCTCTCTGCTGCGCCCCCCGTCCATCTGCACTCCACCCTGCTCCAGCCCGTCTGCCATTACGCGCGACACAGATCCAACCTCGCGGCACAGCGCCATCTGCAGCTTCCCGGGAGCCATCGCACTGGTGGGCTGGTCTAGGAGCCCAACAGCGCCCCTGCTGGCCGTGACCGTGACTGCACCAACCGGGAAAGTGCCTGACAGTCCAGGGACATTTGCCACCGAGTTTTTTTGGTTTTGTTTACTGTTTTTTTACCTTGTTTACTGTTTTTTGTTACTGATTGTTTGCCTCAGTATAGATACTAGTAAAAAAACTCTTATTCCTTTTCCCATACCTTTGCCTGAGAGCCCTTGATTCTAAAGTTATAATAATTTGGAGGGAAGGGGATTCACATTCTCTGTTCTAAGGAAGGTTCCCACTTTCCTAAGCAGACACCTGTCTATCAAACGAAGACACCACCCCAAGAGGAAGGGCTTGTGCCTGGGCCAAGGGAGTGACGCATGGATCTGGGAACACCTTGGCTGAGGAGCAGCCCTGGGCTAGCTGTAGCGTGGATTAAATGAGGGACTGGAGAAACTCCCAGAGAGATTGAAGACAGGGGTGACCTTCAGCAGGAGCTGAGGGCAGTGAGCCCTTCTGCACATCAGTTCTGTGATTTCTGGTTAGACTTTGTTTGTGCAATCTGTCCTTACAACTCACTTGGTGAAGAGACAAGGTCACTCAGCTGACTAAGACAGTAGACCGAGACCAAGGGGACAGAATGACATCATCTTCAGCTGTGAGTAGTTTTTAGTGCTGCTGGTACTCCTATGTGTTTTAGTGCTGCTGGTACTCCTGAGTGATAGGCCAACTACAGAAGTATTGTCAGCCTGTTGGTAGAGTTCTAAATTGAATAAAAAAACACCTCATGAAATTGGGATGTTTGTGAATTACTGGAGAATTACCCAGTCTTGACATCAGTCCTAAAGTCAAAATTTTGTAGAGCCACTGATGTGAGTTTCTTGTATCTGAGATTCCCCATCTGTAAAATGGTGTGCCAGTGACATTATTCCAATTTTGCAGTCTTGAAATCTGTTGATAAAAATGCTGTCATAAATGAAAAATATAAGTCAGCGAGCAAATACAAGAATTACAGCTCTTGCTGTAAAATTCCCTTGCCCCCTGGAAATAATAGCGTGCATTATAGAAAGTCAGCATTATATAATGGAATTTACACTGGAGGACTGGAATACTAAAAACTGGACTGTAGTAAGGGGATGACAATGCAAAAATTGAGGCATGAAAGGTCAATTGTTATGTACCCAGAAAAGGTTTAAGCTGAGTGCTGGACACTGGGGCTTTTTCAGGAATAGAACCATGCTTGTGTTATCCAAGAGAGATTTGTTTCTTGTGTAAAAAGTATGACTAAATACTTAGCTTAATTTTGATGAAAGTAATCATAAAGGTTCTTTTCCGTATTTTATTTATTCACCTTTTTAAAACTGTCATGGAAAAATGGAATTTCTATCCTATAACAAAAGACATCTTTGGCATAGGAAAAAATTAATCTTGTAAAATTCTAGGGAAAAATTCCACTTGGTGATAATAATGACACATGGTTCTGATTTCTTCCTAGCTTCTTTCAAGGCAGTTAGGTCTCTGGAAAAAATAAGGAGACTGAGGAAACCAGAAAGAGCTTCTCACAAATTAATGATAGTGTTTAACTGGTAGGGTAACAAAGGGATAAAAATGCATTCCTTGTGATGTTTCTCAAACTTCTGCAAGAGCAAAGAAAGACCCACCACTGGGCAACTTTCAAAACCATCTTATTTTATCCTCTTGGGCATAATACAGGGTACCTGTTACCTGTGCCTGTGGTTGGAATGGGAGAGGAAAGGATATCAAGGCAGTGATATTTTTTGTCATGGTTATGATGTTATCATTTGCAGTGAATCTGTAGCTTCACTGACCTCTTTCTTTGAATGTCTATTGTTTGCATACCGATCAGGATTTTAATTCTAGGGGAATTCAGATTGAAAGGCCCCACTAGATTCATTATGTTCACAAAATAACGTGCAGAAGTGAGATAAAAGGTCAAATAATTTTCCTGGATTTTCTTATGTCCAAGGAGCATAAGAACTTAAAAAGTTGAAATTTTTTCAGGGTGAGTCTTTCTTGAATTGACTGGGTGCATCTGGCACATCTCCTTGTCTTAGGTTCAACCAAAAGCACCAAAACAAATGACTTCAGGCTTGGCTTCCCATGTGTATTTCATGATAGACATGGGCAGCCCTTCATAATGCTGATTTGAAAAGGATGTATTACCATTCCAGAGCAGAACAGGATCTTTCAGATAGAGGCCAGAAGAGCTCACACCAGAGCAACACACAGCCTGGCAGTCAAGTCAGTGGGTCTGGATCTGGACCCTTGTTCTCTGTGCTTTGGTCATGGAAATTAAACTGACAGTCCTTTTTTCCATAATGTTGAGGCTGATTGTTTTTTGGGGGCGATACATGAGGCTTTACTCAGGACACAGCCTCATCTTGTTCTGGTTTACAATTGCTGTCAGATGAGTTATGATATTTGAGATGAGCTGTTGTAAAAACATATGTGTGTTCTTAGCTGGCAACAAATTTTAGTACTTTAATGAAGCTTAAGACAGCTCCAGCACAGAGAAGACACCCTATTAAAAACAGTAAATCAAGCTCTGCAAGCATGATAGCTCAATTAGGGTTTGAGCTATTCCATTGTCTTTGCATTCTGCTTTGTCTGATGTGTACACACACAGACATATAAACTATTTGCAGTTATAGTTTTGCAATTCAGTGTGTTGCTTACAGCAACAATGCATTTTAAGCAAACAGCACAATATTGGATAAGCTATCACCAATAAAGCTAGTTTTGCTTCATAAAATCCTCCTCAGTACGTTCCTTCTTTTCCAAACCGAATGTCTTCATAATCCACACTTGGAAGCGTCTCGTAGAAAGACTAAATACCTGAATAATGGCAAAATATGCTTCCCATTTACCACT
Organism: Acanthornis magna; assembly: GCA_036785705.1. Lineage (NCBI taxonomy): Eukaryota > Metazoa > Chordata > Aves > Passeriformes > Acanthizidae > Acanthornis > Acanthornis magna. The sequence continues at coordinate 10,335,848 of JAWUZG010000016.1, forward strand.
GTCTGATATGGATGGGGGGGCATGGGGGCTGTGGTCAAGTAGTAGGGGATAAAAACCCTTTTCCCTGGTTCTGTACTGAATGATTCTAGCAGTATTCATATCTTGATGGACTGGACAAGGGAGAAATCTCAGGTACTCTGACATAAGAAGGCATCTTGAACTGTGCTCAACCTTAAATTCTTGTTTCTTTTGCGGAATACTAATATTAAACACCAACCCTAGCTTACTCTGACAGATGAGACTTAACTTATGGGCTCTCTGCTCTCTGTGTCAGAGATCTAAACCTGTATTATCTCTGGCTTCAGAACAAGCTCAGTAGCTACTTCTTCTCCTCCACTTTCAACTTGTCATATTCCCTTTGCATCTTAGACTACAGGTAAACAAAGTCCTTCCATCTTTTGCTTTTCAACTACACAAGGGAACACTACTTAAAATTCCAGTTTTTCATACCCCATGAGCCCCTGGGAAGTCAATAAATGTCAAAGTAATGTTGGATTATTTATGTATTTATTAAGTCTATGCCACATTTCTGAGAAGGCCTTGTGGCATTTGGTCACCACATTCTTAGAAGACATATCACAGGGTAACAGCATTGTACATATGTCAGAAGAACTTAGATGTTTCTCCCACTACAATGAATCTGTATTGTTCTTGAGACATTACTGTGTTGGAAAAGCACTTTCCTCTTCATTATATCTGTTTCCAAATGACTTGCTCATCTCTCTCTCTCTTTTTTTTTTTTGTGTGTGTGTGTGTGTGTGTGTGTGTGTGTGTGTGTGTGTGTGTGTGTGCTTTTTTTAAGGATTCATAAACAAATTCTAGTGCAAGAAGGATCCAGGCTGGTCTTAGAATTTGTGCATTTCACATAATAATTTTTCTCTAAATTACTTCCAAGTCATGAGTGCTCTCTCAGAGTAAAGGCAAAAAGGAGAATCTCATCAGGATGATGCTTAAAACTTTTGGTAGGATTCAGGTAAAGATTTATGGCTCTAGCATTGGTGATGGCATCTTTCTGGCTGCGTGGTTGGTACCCTGTGAGGAATTGCAGTTCCCACTTACACATTTTGACCAGGCATAGTCTGGCACTCAGCTTTGGCTAGTTACAGATAGGGTCAGCACCGCCTGCCCCACTGGGCTTGAATCAAATGGTGCAGACAGCAGCTTTCGCTTAAATCTGGATGGCCCATCCATGGATGTGATAAGCACTCTGTTGTCATACCCGGCTGTAGTGTCTCTGAAAATCACACAGCACCAACAGCCTTTGAAATAAGTTATTTGTAGAGACTAGAGGATCCAACCATGGTGGCAGAGAGTCCTAGGGGCTCCCCTCTCTCCCTCCCACTCCACCCTGCCCCATAATTTCTGTGTGTCCCCTGTTTTGACTGTGGAATGTATTTTAGAATTTGGCTGGATTTGGCTAATGGCTCATCTTTTGATTTGGGTGGCAATAACAAACTAACTCTGTCTCCACTAGTGATGTTAATAATGGAAAGTCAGAACCTGTAGCTTCCATGGCCTGCACTAAGCTTTCAGACCAATGTGACAAGCCAAGGGACTACACAGAAACAGAAATGTGTAGCATGTGTGAAATAGAAAGCCACTCTCCAAAGGTTTGCAATGAGCAAAAAGATGTGAGTCACGCAGAGCATGCTCATGCTGGACTTGAGAAGATTGGCCAAGGACACTGTTGACTAATTTTTTTCCTTTAATGAAAAGCTAATATGTGATTGTTATTATCCCAGCAGGGGAGACTGCTTTCTAAGTCTTATCTGCATTCAGTAAACACCCAATATGTGGCCTACCATCCATAAAGGGACAAAATGTTATGCCTTATGCCTGGATTCAAACCAGTAGCTCATGGGCATTCAAATAACTTCAAATACGTTGTGCTAAGAGTACTGAGCCATGTCTTCTGAAATCCATCATCTGCTGCGGTGTGATAGTTAAAGCTGGTAAACTGGTAATGCTTCTTTAATGAATTCTAATAACTTGTTTTTATGAGTAATCTGTCAGGAGGCCCCATTCTCTTTATGCATTTGTCCATCGATCTGTTTACGTGAACAGCTTTCGCTCTGTTATTTACAAATTACTCTCTGATTGTGTTGTTCTTCATTTAGAAAGTGCTGACAGTTGAGTGGACAAGATGATGGTTTTGATCAGATAATCAATGTCCAGATCATTTACAACTAACAGGACGTAAGTCAGAGGCCTTTCAAAATGGTCCCATGGGTATTACTGGCCATTGACACGTGTGGTGGCGTGCTTTTTCTTTAAAATCACCCATGAACACAAATACATAAATCATAACTATGTTTTAAAATAAAAGGAAAAGCTGACATCATGCTAAATGCAGAACAAACATCAGCTAATGTTTTATTGTTGTTTAGTATTGTTTTTAAGCCTTTTTGATGTGTGTTAGTTACTTCATAGGCCAGGCAGGGACACAAGAACAAATTTCCCAGGTGATTCTGCAATAAGACATAGTGTAAGTTACGTCTGGGGCAGCAAGGAAGAGAAATGTAAAGGGGAATAAAGGTTACCTCCAAGATATTAAACACAGGCAGGTCCTCCTCTTGATGGCATACTCACTTAGATGGAAACACATTCACCTAAGTGTGCATAAAATATTATTACTTTTTTAATGGGTCAATTTAGAAGCAAGCCCAAGAATTCCAAGGTCAATTATTTGTATTTTTCATTACTGTAGATAATAAATAATATGACTGCCAATGTCATTGGGGTACCATTTTACTGAGTATGAAGGTGGAGTGCTGTAGGACCTGCAAAGAGGTGATAATTTTTGGCAACACAAGTCTGCAGTCAACTGGGAAAGGAGTTTATTACTGACAGAATTTTTACTATGCTGGCTGTAAGTTTATTAAGCAGTATACTGCATAATTTCTGTCAGCATATTGTGTCATTTTCTGAGCTATATAATAATATTGCTTTGAACTTCTAAGTGCCTTCCATTTCTGTAGCTTCCTAAAAAGTTATACCCATCTTAATTGCCATGGCGCCTCAGAGAGGCAAAGAAATATTTTCCTCCTCCTGGGAAAATCAGTACTACTTTTAGTAGTGAAAGTGAAATGAAAGGCTCAAAAATCAAGGTAAAGGTTTGTCAGGACTGGGCTTGCAAAGGGAGTAACATCTTGTGTCTTAGCTGTTAGACTGTCAGCTCTCAAAGCAGCTGGTCTTGGCCACAGACGTTCTGCACAATGCTTAAGTAAATTCCTTTTGCTTCACTTCTGCAGATGTGACTGTATTTCCTGCTCCTAATCTTGACTTTTGTAGGAAGAAGTTCTTTGGGGTAGTATGCTTTCTGGAGTGTGCTTTGCTTGGTGTAATGGCTGGGTTCTTCGGACATTATTCACCAAAGACATCCTCCCAAAATGACAATGTATATTTGTGGGAGTGTCATTTTTCCTTAGACAACGATAGAACAGCTTTCCTTGTACTGTGCAATGCAACCAGAGTTTCTCCTGTGACAGCTGCTTGAGTCATCTGAGGGTGAAAGCAGGTGCCTTTGACTATCTCAGAATATGCCCAGAGCACCATTCCTTGGGGACCCTGAGCTCACAGCTGCCCAGAAATTGGACAGGAAGCCTCTGAGGGAAACCCAGGATGCTGTAGGCTACTGAGTGGGAGATTTCTCTCACTGGCCTATGTACCAGCCAAAGGTACACAGAGATGCTAGGACGCATGGTACCTCCTCAATAACTGTCTGTCAGATTTGGTATTAGATAAATTCTCATTATTGGTAGGACTAGATTAGGCAGTGTCAGGCTTTGCAAGGCTGAGGCTCTGAGCCCTGAAACCTGTAATAATGTTCACTGTGCTTTGTTTACCTGCTCTGATTTTTGATCATGGGTACACCATCTTCTCCTTCATTGTGTCTGTGGTATGGCTGTGTTCCAGCAATGGGTGTGGTGAGCAGGGCCTCCTTCATACAAAGTACTGGGGTTACAAGTTTGATATGCACTGAATTCTTTGTGATGCTTCATTCCCAATTACAGAAACAACACATCCACGTCGGAGTGAAACAATCTCACTTTCTGTCTTTGGCAGTGCAGGTGACTCAGCACAGAGGGAGAAAAATAATGTCCACCTTCTCTGTCCTTCTTATTCTTTTGCTATAGGACACTTGAGTCTACTATTTAGTCAGTACTTTAAGGGTGACCTGCAGAATCAGGTTTCTCCACTTTTTCATATCTTTATCTGAGGGCAGAAACAAAAGGTTTTTATTTAAAAAGTAAAAAAAAAAAAAAAAGTAGTGTTTTCCCTAAATTTCTTTTCCTTCCTTGTCAGTGCTGAGAACATTAAGATTAGGTTTTCTGGCTTGGCTGGAGATTTCCTTCAAGAGAAGGGCTAAGGAAGGAGTGAACAGGGGTCTAATGGTTCTAGAACAATTATAATTGAAGAGTTAAGGTCTCGTTCTCTAATGAAGAATTCTTAATTTTCAGGATTTTGACATCAAGATGCTCAAGAGTGTTTTTGACCTCCCTATTACAGGAAGTGAGCGTCAATTGCTTGCTGTCCTGCTCTGTATTATCAGAGTAACAGGGAAATCTTGAGAGCTTTGAAAACCGTGGTGAAATTTGATTCAGGAGCTAGTTGTAGGATTAATTAAATGTGTAGGTTGTGTATCCACAACTCAAGTGGATTTGAGGAAGTGATTTGGGAACAGCACCTCAGTCCTTGTCAAGCTGTAGCAACTATATTTCATCAGACTGATGCTTTGCACTTTTGTCTTTAGCTTGTTTATCCTACCTAATTATCTACTTTAAATTTAAATAGGACTATTGCAAAACCTATGTGAAAATATTTTTTAAACTTTTGATAGATCTCGTAAAAGCAGTACATGTGTTTAGTATCACCACAGAAGAGAGGGGAAAGAGTCAGTGGGATTTGGTGTTTACCCATCAAAACAAAGAACAGAAGTAAATCCCAGAGAGAGTTATTCCATTTAGTAGTCCTGCTTTTGACAGAAGACAGAATTCAGCAGCCTTGCAAAGGGGGAAATACTCTTGGCAGATCTCAAATGGAAAAAGTGAGGGAAGGAGATTAAACTTGAGGATGAAACACCTACATTGATGAGAAAAAGGTTAAGTAACGCTCTGCTTTTCAATTATGTTAGAGCTGTAGGTACTGAAGCCTGCTCTTTAGCTGAAGCTATGAAATGCCACATTTATTGTGTCATTTTTCTTTCAAATATTTGCCTGATGGGCTTGTGAAACGTTTAGCTCTCACTGCCTGAAATTCCCACTGGCTCTCCCAAAGAAAGCTTCTCTCCCTGGCTTTATACTCAGAAATGTCAAATCCACACCTGTTAGCTCTCCCTCTATTATAACAGTGCTCAGGCCTTTTTCCCATACTCCTTGTGAAGAGAAATATCATGTCCTGCTCACCCTCCCGCTGACCATCAAATCTGAGCTGGCTCTGTGGGTTCATTGCCAAACAGCCCTCTGGGTCAGTCTGTCCGAGTGTCTTACTCCTCACTGAACTCTCCAGCCCTCTGAAGCTATTATTGAGTCAGTTTTTCTCCACAAAATGAGCATGTGACAGCTTGGTTTTGTTTCAGGGCCTGAGATATTGCTTTATTAATCAAACAGTAACTGTTTGCCTTATATTTAGTACTTGTCTAAGTCAATCACCATCAGCCTTCCGTCACCCTTCTTACCCCAAAGCATCCTCAAATTGTCGCATTTTGCTTTGCTAGTCACAACATATCAGAACTTCTTGTTCTGGTACTTGGGAACCTCAAACAAAAGTAGATCTCCTTACTGGTCTGTGCCTCTCTCGCTTTTACAGGTGTGCATCCTTTCTTTGATGTTAAAGGGTTGTTTTGGGGGATTTATACTTAATTCAGCTATTGAGATGTAAGGATTTAAATGTTTTTGCTTTTTGCAAGCTATCCCTTGGTTTTTCTGAGAGTTTCAACGCAAATGACAATGTGTTTCCACAACAATCTGCATGACAGGCTAACTGCTATACAGGATATGGGTACTGTCTCTTCAATATATTTTCAGTTCTGTTAAGGTAATCAGTTTCATAGTAAAGATACATTTTCTTTCTGCTGATATTTTCACTTGTTGTGGGCTATAGACTAGCAGAATAGTATCCTTCAGCCTTTAAATGGTGACTTCTGTTTGCTGAATAATTGACTGAATTCAGACAACCCAATGAAGTAAGAAGCAAAGGGTTGTGAGCATTGCATTGCCTCCATTGTGTGTTACTTGATGGTTTTCCTGGTCTGATAATTATCTAATGCAGTAATAGAGAAAAGGTCAGAGTTATTGTGAGGCTGCTTCTGAACGTAATTTTTCAGCTCATTTTTGGCATGTCATGTATATAATCTCCCAGTGATGAATATTTGCAATTCATTGCCATGATTTAGGAGTTGTTTTTTTTTCCTGTGCTTCAAATTGCTTTCAGTGCTCTCTGCAAAATGTGCTTTGCAGCAATGCAATGTACTTTCTGAGTTCATTTTAGAAATTTGATTTTGTTCTTCCCCTTTACTTCTGGTGTCAGTCTGGCGTAGGGGCAGCGTGAAGGAGGTTGGAGAGTAGGAAAGGAGTACGTAGAAGATTTGTAACTTAATAAGGAATATAGTTCAGCTTATAATATCATCCAAAAAATTTACTTCTCTGCAGAGATTAATGTTCAGAGGTTTTTTAACGTGTGTGCTTGTACATGCTCATAGTGAATTACTATTATTATTAAATCTAAGGAGAGGAGGGAAGCACTGGGGAGGAAACACAGAGCTTCCCAGACTCCTCCAGATGCCTGCAAATACAAAGAAGCTTGTAAGACAGACAGCACATGGCATGAGAGGTGCTCAGAGATGTTTGTTTTGATAGTGCTTGCAGTGTTTTTGTCTCAGAAGCAGTGTTACTATGCAGGGCAAACCACACAGCTGGTTTTACTCATCTTGCCTCAGAGACATTCAGTGCCTTGTGGGGAAAGGTTTAGAATAGTGGAGATGGCAACAGCTTTTATAAGTTATAGACAGGATTTCAATGTATCTTCAGGGACATCTGTATGCCAGGCATGTGCCACTTTGGGTTCAGGCAATGGACTCATTTCCAGAGTGGTGAGCCCACACATAGGGCTGTGAAGACATCAAGTGCTTTAGGGGGTTGTTTCTTGCAGACAGATCTTATATCATTTGTCTAAAGTGTGGGTACCATCGGTCCCATAATTCAGGAGTTTGGAGCCTTAAGCCTGACAGCATTTGAGAGGCATTTGGGCCCTTAATAATTTACTTTAACTTTTCATCAGCCCTGAATTGGTTAGAGTTGGACTAGATGATTTTTGTAGGTAGCTTCCAAGTGAAATATTCTATTCTATTCTATTCTATTCTATTCTATTCTATTCTATTCTATTCTATTCTATTCTATTCTATCCTGTTCTGTTCTATTCTATCCTGTTCTATTCTATTCTATTCTATTCTATTCTATTCTATTCTATTCTATTCTCTCTATGGTTCTAAGTAAAATACATCATAGTTTTTTTCTTATTTAGAGAGTACTCATGTGGTTCTCTCCTTCAGATGAATTATTTTATGGAATAGTTCAAGAAAAGAGTCCGGAGAGGTTTGTTATATATTGTTATACCTATTTACAGTAGAAACAGTTCCCACCCTTAAAATTTGTAATATGAGAAGCAAATAAGTCTTTTTTGAGAACTGTTCTTTTTCTTCAATTTGGAGTGTTTGGCCATCCCATCTTCTGCCTATTATTAGTGTAAATTCTATGTTTGCAAAGAAATATGTGAATGTAATTGAAAAGCAATGAGAATCATCAAAAGCCTGGAGAAACATGGGTTGTGAGAAAAAAAAATTAATGTGTGGCTGTTTGATCTTCTAATATGTATAAAAGACTGCTGCAAGAGGAAGGCAGTAATTCATTTTCCATGCCCAGGGCAGAAGTAATTATGGCTTTAAACTGCAATTCTGAATCTCTCTGAGCATTCTCCATTGGCTTGTATTTCTTTCAACTGACCGATTACTCACCTACTTGCTATTCTCATAAAAAGTGCTCCAGTCACAGCTACGCAGTGTGATTCCACCTAGGAACTTTCTGTGACTCTCAGGCTGCTGTGGGGCAGCTCTCTGATCTAAGTGCAGGTGGGGCAGAAATCTGCTGTAGATTGAGCAGGGAGCCCAACAGCAGAGCAGAGGAAGGACTTCGGATTTGGGAATCCGTCATGAGACTGATATAGGAGAGGGCCAAATGTGAGCCTGCAAATGAAGTCACCATTCAGGATTCTCTCACCTCTGAGGGCCTGACTTCAGCACCTTTCTCTTTCTCTCTTCATGACCTCACTGATAACCATCATATGACCTAACTGGCAGGAGCCTAATCATGACGTGCGTACCCCTGTTCAGTGCTCTGCAATGGGTCAGAAAGCAGTTGGGCTCTCTGCTCTGATAGTTAGCAATAGAAATGTTATCTCTGACTGAGGAAAGCTTTATACTGCTTTTTAATCTGTTGGACATCCTGCTTGGAAGGAGGAGTAATTTTTCAGCTGCAGGAAAACCATGAAAAGGAAATCTTTTTTTGCTGTTTGACTGATTTTCACACTGACAAATGGAAACAATCAATGGAAGTTACCAGCCCCGGGAACATCTATCTTCCCTTTTTCCCATGTGAAAATCCCCACTCTAGAATGAGATCAGCTTTATTGGTAAACTGAACTAGAATTCAGATACTTGCACTGATATGGTGGTCAACTTTGTACTGCTTACATGACTTATAATCAGAACTGTCTGGATAATACTGATATCAAATCAAGTCTCTGAGAACCTTCTTGGTGTGACAGAGTATCTCATGATTCCTGTAATCACATCTGCCATACCTGAAGTCCTAATTTTGAATCTTTTATTTTCCACTCATAAAAGTGGAATTAATTTTGGTTATGTATTCAGTGGTCCTGCTTGGGCTATTTCACATTCATCTGGTAACCTTTAGTAACAAAAACTATGAAGGAAAGGGAATTAAAGATGTGTGATGGCTTCTTTTAGTAATGTCATCCCCTAAAACAGTATCTTCCATAGCAGTCATTCCATCTGCTGTATGGAAAATACTCTCTTAGGCTGCATTTCCCTCGTAAGAATGATACAGATGTAGGTAGCACTTCCTTGGCTGAGGATTTGGCTCACATTACATTTCCTCTTCATTCCAGTCCCTGAATCTATCCCCATATGGATCACATTCCTACGTGTCTGGCACTGGTGTACGTCTGCTGCTCTCTTCTTTCTCAGTCAAAGGATTGGGGGAAGAGGGGTGTCTGTTCTACATTATAATTCTTTCTGCTTTATTCTTCGCCTAAAAAGGAGGCTGTGCTTGTTCAGAATCCATCAGGAATTTAAGATTTTTGAGATGGAGTGGAATACCCAGGAAGTCTTTAAAGTATAAAGAACTAGGCAGGAGCTCCTTTGTCATAGAGTGGGTACTCAAATTTTTGAACTCACTGTTAGCACTCAGAAGCTTTGTTTGATCTAGCTATACTGTTATATGGATTATGCATCTCACCAAACTGTGATTCCTGTTGGTTTTATTCAGGAGGTAACCCAAAGCTTGATGCAGCCCAGTTGTCCACTGCCTTTAGGCCAACTTGTCATGGCGCAGTTACCAGTGAGGTAGAAGAGAGCATTGATGAAGGGTGCTGAGAAATAGTTCAGTGGAACTGCAGGCTGGGATTGACTGCAGGCCAGTGCTCTGTAGCTCGTGATTCAACTGGAGCCTCTCACTGAGACATCAGGCTCCAGGCTCAGCTGGAGTAGATCCGAGTTCTGCGCACAGGGACTAGAGAAGCAGATGGACATTCATCATATCCATAGAATCTTCCAAACCCAGGTTTCCAGGACTTGCATATAGCTAATGGGGGATTTGAAGCTTAAACCCAGAAGAATCATGGGGAGGAATATACCTTACCTACGTAAAATAATACCTTTGCAACCCTATAGCTTCCAGCACAACTACTTCCCTGCTCTATCCTGCCTCTTGTTTTTGGAGGGAAACGGCTCATTTTTCGGTTTGGTCAATAGAGCTGATGACTAAAGCCAGGATGTATTTAGCAAAACAGCAACCCTGTGAAAAAAAAGGATCCACACAAACAACTTTGGTTACTGTCATTCAGAGTTCTGCAGGACATAAAGAAATTAATTTCGGAAATTCCTTTGCAGACAGACAGACCTGCCACAAGCGTAGCCCAGAATCTGCACCACTTTTGCTAGCTTTTTTCAAGATTTACAACGGTTTGGTTATCTTTTTCTGATTCATGTTTTCCTATTTTGCATTTGGAATTAGTCCGTGCTGATGCAGAAAGCACTGAACTGCTGGAAATGGATGAAATCCTCACATCTTCATACTGAGCAGAGGCAGTGAAAAGGGGAAGTCTCATGTAACTCTTCCCTGAAGATCCAGAAAATGCCTCAAAGCCCAGAGACAGACATGAGTAGCCACAGATACTCACACTGGGCACCCCCCTGACGTGAAAGAAAGCCCTGCAAAGAATTACTGTGGTGCTTTCGCCACAGTAAGAAGGACTGAAAATTTTTCATCAGAGACTACATGGTGCTCTTCAGGCACAGCTCTAGATAGTGAAGAAATGTGCATTTCTGCTTGTTGTAGAGCTTTAGGAGGTTTAGTGGCTGTGAAGCCATGAGAAACAGCACCTTGACTATGTGCACTCCTCTTCCCTCCCTGTATGCTCCACTTAAACTGAAAAGGAGCTGACAGTCAAACCCAGTCTTACAAAATCCTAATAATTCCCACACAGATACTGAAAGAAAGAGAACCTCAGGTTTGCATCCTTGCCTAAAGCAGCCTTAGAGGATCACTGTCCATTTTAAGATTCGGTTTACGCCTTTTCTATCAGTAAAATTGTCCTTGACTATTTTGTGTTTGGATGCACTGAGTCCAAATGAGAATGTACTCTTGGCAATACAGATAAGTAACTAACTTAACTGCATTTAATGAATTTACTTCAGACCAACTTCAGTGAAATAAATGCACAACCAAATCCTTCTGACATGAACATGAGTAAAAACACCTTTGTGATCAGAAAACACCTGCACACAGAGAGCTAGTACTCGTTTACACTTACTGAGAGCCATGCAAGCTGTACCAAAGAACCATAATCATATAAGGCTTTTGGGTTGGTAGAAATATCCTGTTGAGTTTCACCTCTGCTCCTTCTAATTTCCCTGGTCTTCTGCAACCTGTATTATTTTTGTAAGTAAGAGAAAACAATTTGCTTGCTAACATTACACTGGTTTAAATAGACTTTCAGTATAGATTTTCCATAAACCAAGAAAGCAGCCCAGCCTATCTGTTGGCTTTTAATTCTGAAATTTATTAGCTCTCCACATCCATTTCAGATACAAGCATAGTCTTAATTGCTCCATTTTTATTTTCACAGAAGATGCAGTAAATCTTAATGGTTGTGCTTCAGACATTACGAAGCAATGTAGTAGTTGTAGAAGAAAAGTATCCAAAACACATTAAATTAGTAAGTGCTTAATAACATTTCATTTTCAAGCTGTTCATCAGAATTTGTTTTGAGTTTGAAAGAGTAAATGTCACAAGAATTCTTAAAGGGGAAATCCAACTGGAACACTTTCCCCCCACCAAACTTAAGATTTCCTTACAACATATTCCTAACTCCTCCTCCCCTTCTGAGATTCTCAGAACTGTGAAAACAATTTTTTTCTTCTTTAATTATAATGCTAGTTGAGAATGTGTTATTTTGGCTATGTTACGAGCTCACATACAGTTTGTTTATAGCTCTCTGCAAAGCCATTTTAATAAGGTCAGATTTGCAATTTAAATTAACTTTAATATTTCTTGCAAACTCCAGTTCTGTTTGTTTATGCAAGAGGTAAACATACTGGAAATTTATTGTTTTAAAAATACATTCCTTTGTTTCATTTTCAAATTGGTATGTCAGGTAGTAAACAATCTTGACGTTATATGTTTTCTTGTGTGAAAGGAAAACATTTTTTTCTTTTTTGCAGAAAGAGAAGAGAAGAATGTGGGAAAGTGAGAAAGAATGAAATCAGTTACTCAAAATGGAAATTTCATCTGAAGAAGCAATCCACAATGAAGAATTTATTTTACACTTTAAGGTGAAGACCTTTTTCCACTTGCAATTTATTTTTTCTAGGGGACTGCTGCTTTAAAGATTTGTTAAATCATGTGTAAAAACAGATACCTACATATGAATATCTTAGGACTTTTCACTTGTAATTTTTATTCCCATATTGGAACTGAATCTTAAAATGGGACAGTTAGTCATTACACTATGATACCAATTTTTTTTTCTTTCAATTTGATGGCCTTTTTCTTTCCTCAGAAAATTTTCTTTCATCCCTATTTATATCAGCATAGCTGATGATCAGCATAGATGTTTTAAAAGCCTAGCATTTTAGCAGCTAATGCTACCCTCCTCACAGAAGACACTACTGTGAAGCCTGAACATGAAACACATTTAGTTTTGCAATTAAATGAATTTGGAAATGAAGAATTTTTTTTCCAGACATTGATTTGAATATACCCTATATAACACCTATCATGTGGTAGCCTGCCAACAGGAATGTGAACCTTATCAGATGAACTTCTGATGAAAGGTTCCTGAAACAGTGTGAAATAATTGTTTTCATTTTTCACTACCTTTGTTGGGCAGTTAATGTTTGATATAGTCTTATTTCCATAAAAGCTGTGTAACTGTCTTGTAGATTGCATGCACGGCTTAATTCCTACCACTTTGAGCTAGTGGAGTAACTCTATCATCTCACTAGTAACAAGTGTCTGAGTACTAGAAAAAAAAATAAAACACATTTTTGGCTGCTCTTGGAAGAGTAGTTTGCAAGCACAGATTCCTAGGTCTTCTCTAATAGTATATGGATGCCTCTCACCTGATTAATCCAAGAGCCTGTTCCTTAAGCCGAGAGCCAAAGTTGCTGCAGAATAAGTTGCTTACAGATCTGAAATACGTTGTGGATAGATTTGAAGTGATGGGTCTCAGTCCCCTGGCAATGGCAGGCAGGCAGGCGTGACAGATGTGCTTAGAGGAGTCCTGCCATTCCTGCAGTCTGTTGGATCCAGGGTCACTATGTTTTTCCCAGCTCTTTGCATCCCTGCACAGACAGGTAAGGTCCTCCCTCCTTTTCTGCTTCTGGCCTGAAGGAAGGGAGACAAGGGTGACAGTCAGGTCTGTGGGCTCAGAACCTTTTTGATCTCTGAGACAGCCAGTGGAGAGGCCATGCAGCGTGTGTGTGTTTGTGCCTGTGGACATGGGCTTGCTAAGGAGGGTGGCTGCTAACCACCCCAGCCAAGAAAAATGCTGTGTTGCTTCGATATTTCAGAAATTCTGGCTTTATGTTGGTGTTTTGTTTGTTTGTTTGTTTTGTTTGTTTGTGGGGTTTTTTTGTGCCAGCCTGCTGCCATTTTTAAAACAGAGATAAACACAGTCTTTTTGTGAGGCTAAATACGTAAGGGTGTGAAAAGCACAGCAATTTTTTTGGGCAGGAATAGGAAAGAGAGGGCAAAGCTTGAGAAGCTCAAAGGAAGAAATCAGAAGATGCTAAAGGAGATGACACGGAGGTTATGTTTGGAATTTATTTCCCTTGAAAGTTATCCTGTTTTGTTGTTTTTAAGAAGATAATTTTATCCTGCTTTGAAGAAATACAGCTCTTGAGATCATTTGTCTAGCAACAGCAGCAGGGAGGAATGAAGACATGGATACAGATTTTAAAGGCAGCGATAGCCTTTGCCCTGCTTTGTTCTGATTTGCCTGGAAATGGCTTGGCAGAAACATGGTTGTTGGTGAAGGCAGTGATTTATCTTGTAGCTATTAAAAATGAAGAATTTTGGTTCATGAAAAGACTGAGCAAAAAGATTTCATCAAAATATCTTTTTTTAAAATGAACTCAGGGAAAAATTGAGGTTCATAAAAATATATGTGTTTTGACCAACTTCTCTCAAGAAAATTTCTGCTGTGGAGTTTGGGTCAGATCACAATAGAACAGTGAATGACCAATTCTTGGCAACGTAGCCAGTAGCTTGATCCTTAGGGCATTGACCTAAACCCTGAAGTTCTCACAAGTCCATGGAGCTGACCTATCCTACAGTTGGATGTTCTGAGGAAGTACACTGTTTTCCATCAAAAAAAGTAACAGCAAGAAAACGTAAAATGCAAACCCTCTCCCCTCCTAAAAGAATTAAAAACCCGTATCTTCTCTTGGTGTACAAGGAAAACTCCTTTTAAAACACTGGCTGTTTGACATAGAGAAAATATTGTTTTCTGACCTATCTTAAATATTAGCTGCCTCCAAAGAGTTTCCTTCTGCTGTTGCAAGAAAGAAAAATTAGATGCATAGGAAAGAATTATTTTCCAGCAGGCTGTGTTTCTGACACAAGTTTATGGGAGAAGAAGATGATTTCTTCCCTGGGGCTTCTTCTCTTGAAGAAATATCACTCTTCTGGTTTTCCCATTCTACACCAGAGCTTGCCATGTGTCGTTGCACCTTCTTAGGGTAGCAAGGCAATTTTGTTCCTGGTTGAGTCTATTAATTCATTTCACAATTATGCATGCTATTTTTCTTCTCTGCTCCCTGTCTAGCTCTGCACTGCCTAAGGCTACAGCACTGAAGTTTTCACCTGGTGGATTCTGTTTGTTGGTATCATTGTAGGATATATTTAATAATTTGTTCAGACTTTAGAGGTTGAAGAGAGAGGTTAATCCCATTTAAAATGTAATATCTGTCACAGCATTTAAAATCCAATTTAACAGCTCCAAAACCTGACTCTTACTGTGTACACAAATAAGAAAAAAGCTATGCTACACAAGATGTCTTGATGAAACATGACCTACACTCCCCTCCACCCTTAATAAGTCAGTGGGAAGGGATAGGTTTGTCCCTGGGATACTGTTACGGTGTAGACATCATTAAAGGGATAAAATTGCTTCAAACATTGCTGCTGAAGGTTTTTGCAATGTGGAGAAATAAAAAATGATTGAAATTACTCCTTGGTCAGGTTAAAAATCAACAAACCACAGCACAGAATTTCAGTCCAAATCCAGACTCTTGAAAAATCTTAGGGGAAAATGTCCATCTGGAAAAATCTGTTTCTGGGTGTGAGATAACCTTTAAGAAGAGGTTCCCCATTCTGGTATTTTTTTAAAAATTAAAATAGTTTTTGTTTTCTGGCCTTCATTTCCTACAGCCTGACCTTCACATAGTCTCAGACTGGTCAGGGTTGGAACTGCTTGAAACCCCCATGCTGAAGCAGGTTCACCTATAGCAGATTGCATGGGATTGTGCCCAGACAGGATTTGAATGTCTCCACAGAAGGAGACTCCACAGCCTCTCTGGGTTACCTGTCCCAGTGCTCAGTCACCCACACAGTAGAGACATATTTCCTCATATTTAGATAGGACTTCCTGTGCCCCCCTTTGTGCCCATCGCTCCTTGTCCTGTCACTGGGCATCACTGACATACTCTGACCCCATCTGCTTGACATCTCCCCTTAAGATATTTGTAAACATTCCTAAGATCCTCTCTCAGTCTTCTTTCCTCCCATCTAAACAGGCCCAACTCTCTCAGCCACCCCTCATACGAGAGACATTCCAGTACCTTATTCATCTTTGTGCCCCTCTGCTGGACCCTCCCCTGTAGTTCCTTGTCTCGAACTGAGGAGCCCAGAATGGGACACAGCTCTCCAGATGTGGCCTCCCCAGTGCAGAGTAGAGGGGCAGAATCACCTCCCCTGACCAGCCACACTTTTCCAAATGCATCCCAGGATACCACTGGCTTCTTGGCCTCAAGGGCACACTGCTGGTCACGGTCAGCTTGTCCAGCAACAAGTTGTCTTTGCCTGTCTCTCATCTATGCGGTCAAGAAGGGGAACTGAGGCTGATTGGAAATAAAATTGTTTTGGAGGATTCTCCTGGGAAACTCATGCTCTAGATATATGGTGCATTTCTTCCTTCAGGTTACTAGCTGAGGACCAAGACCTTCCATGATTTTGTATGCATCTGCCCTGCTTAGATTTTGATACTTTCTTTACATTAAAATCTCCTGTTTATATCAATTTCTGTTGATGACTTTAATCTGAACTTGGACTTAAAATTAGTTTGGAAGGTCATATTTTCAAACCAAAATGGGTTGGAAAAATTTCAAGAGTGTGTTCCTCTCTTAACTCAGAGAGATGAACTATCATCGCATTGAGAATTCTCACTGGCTGTATGTATTATGTCTTCTTTTCTTTTGTTAATAAATTGAGCACTCAGGAACAGCTGTTTTTGAGGGCAAAGTGCCAACCTTGACCAACCAGTACAGCCATTCACCTGAGGAAATGTCATATTTCAATGAAGATAATAACCCATCTGTTCAGTTATCCATTATTGCTCATATTTTTTCATCTCACTTCTCACAAAGAGTGAGTGATGTAGGCTTTTCAATCCATTTGCTGCTGGATTTCTCCCTTTCCACTAATATATTACTAGTACTAATTATTTTATATGATTCTTCTGCCTTATGAGATAGGATCACTGAGTGATATTGATTGGTTTTATAACAGTAGTCGAAGTTACATGGAGAAAACATCTTTGTTGTTTGATTGTACAATGTCCCAGTGAAAAAGTCATGCATTTTCCACATTTTAAAATGTATAGTACAACCATATTTACTAATCCCTAAAGAGATAATTATCAGGTTGAAGAATGAAAGGAGAGAAGTGGTCATGACCTCTGCAATTGCTGTGGAGCAGGAGCAGGGGTTGATGTGAGCTACCTCTTGCACTGAAATTCACACTCCAAACCCTGGTTACAAGCAGAACTTATGGGATGTTTTAATTCCTATCAGGTTGCAGCCTCTTACTGTCTTAGGCCAGTGTCTCAGTGATAAGAGCACTAGGTGTAAAGTAAGGAACTTGGTATTTTGTTCTTGGCTCTGCCACTGACTTACTACATCACCTTACTTGATTTATTTAACCTCTATGTCTTAAATTGTCTTCAAAATGAAGATAGTTTTAGTTGCTTTACATGGATGTTGAGGTTTATGTATTTTTTTTAAGTGACAGTACTGTGTGATCTCTAATGACCATGCTGCTTGTCATTATGTTCTTGGACTGTATTTCATGAGTCTTCAGTGATAAACACTATTGTATTTAGTCTTAAACTGGCTTATTCTGGCCTTCCTTTCCCAGAGATATTTATTCATTTGCTCTTCATCCCCTTGTCATAGTGCTGCGGCAATACACAATGATGAGTCACTGCAATGTAACATATGCCAGCTCCTAAAGAAGTTGAGCCAACAGCACTCAGAATAAGTGAGTTTCTTAATGTAACACATGGCTGATAAAAAGAGAAAGATAAATGAAGCCCATAATTCATTCACTGTTTGCACTTTCTGGTAGTGAGACATATCAAGTTGCTGAGCAGGATTTTAAATGCAACCCCCTTACTATTTGTCATTAAAAATACCCCCAACCAGTTATATAAAATAAAGTGAAAGCAACCTTTAAAAATGAAATGTAACCAAGCACTACAATTAAATGAGATAATTTTCCTTTTAGGTTTGTTGCTTTCAATCAGACCTTATATAATGAGAATAGAAATTAAATTAAAAAATTCTCCGGTGCAGTAAAAATATAAATGTAAAATGCTGTTAATGCTCTTTCACTACGCAGTGGCTATCATCATAGCTGTCATTGGGGTTGCTAAAAAACTGATTAGATGAAGCATTGTATCCAGAAGGCCTATGCACACGTTAATGGATTTTTATCCGTTCTGTGGTTAACCAATTAAAATTCACATAAGTACTGCGGGTTTGAAAGCCTGACAGAACCACAGAATTTATTGGTTTCCTGTTTTAACCTAGGTCATCTACCATGTGACGAAGCAAAGGGAAAAGCTGAGTTGCAGGTGACATGGAAAATTAGTGATGGGACAGCAAGTGCAAATAACTGAGTAAGATGTAACTGTGCATAGAGAAAGATGGGTGGCGAAAAGGGCAATATGCTAAGGAGTATTTCAACTATCTTATACGAACTGTTCTTGAAAAATTTCTGGCCTTATTATTCTGCTCTAACACAGAATGCAGCCCTCATGAGGGAAAGGGGATGGACAGACACTGATCTGTTCTCTCTGGTGACCAGTGACAGGACCTATGGGAACAGCCTGAAATTATTTCAGGGGAGGTTGAAGCTGGAAATTAGGAAAAGGTTCTTCTCCCAGAGGTTGGCTGGGCTCCCCAGGGAAGTTGTCACAGCACCAAACCTGACAGAACTCAAGATGCATTTGGACAATGCTCCTCAGGCACATGGTGTGACTCTTGGGATTGTCCTGTGCAGGGCCAGGAGCTGATGATCTTTGTGGGTCCCTTCCAGCTCAGCATATTCTGTGATTCTGTGATTCTTATGTTAGTTTAAAAAATATGCCATTGTTTGACTTCACAGATAAGAGATTTTGGGAACTTCGTGTTATTTAGCAAATCCATGGACAGTGTGAGAGATTTGTATGACTTAGAGGAAGTGCCCTTTCTCTGCCTATGATATCACCAGGTAGCAACAAACAGTATACATTACCCAGTAAACTGCAAGCATCTGGGAAATTTCATGTAGCAGATTACTTTTCATTTACACTTTCATGTATATAGTGCAATTACAGGGGTACTGATTTATGAATACTGCGGTTTAAGTTGGGAGAGAGAGATGTTTTATAAGGTGAATACAATTTAAGAAATGAAGGGCATTTCTACTTCTGTCCATAGACATATTCTCTTATGGAGTTATTCTGAAAGATTGTCTTGAAGTATTTTGCATAGCAGAACCTGATAATGAATCTTAATGTAGCACCATAAGAGAGAAGACAGAGTTTGATTAAACTTCATATTTACTAAAAATTAATAAATTTTTAAGGCCAGGATCATCTAATCTGATTTATAGCAGGCCATCAAATTTTAGTCTGTAATTTCTATTTTAAGGCTGATAAGGCATTTAAACTACAGACAGTCTTGATTTAAAGCAAACAAGTGATGGAGACGCTGATACTGAATGTATTTCAGCATCACAGTTGAAGAAGTTGTGTTAACAACAACATGGTTTGATGGGGTCATGACTGCTAGAGCCACTAAGAGAAAGCCTCTTGGGTTAGCAGTGGTCATCCTGATTGATGCATGGTTTACATTCCTGTGTGTGCAAGTGGACTCGCTGTGACCCCACTTTGCTGCCAGTCAAGCACAGTCTCCATTTACTGAACTCCCAGAGCTAAAGGTGCTACAAACACTTAGCTCCAGAGCTGATGAATATGCATATACGAATGCACGCAGCATGGTGGGTCAAAAAATGTTGAAGGTCTTACTAAAAGGTAAACCTTTCTAGAACAGATTTCTATCAGCAAATTAGTGAATGTAGCATTAACATTGTGCTTAAGTCTGTCTTCACAAGCTGTTTCTTTGAGGGTTAATGCTTGTGTCCAGCTGTGTCTAATAATAGTTTTCTTAGGACGGTTGAGAACTGTTGGAACAGTTCTGAAGGTGTCTGTTTATACCATCATGTTATCCAAATGAGATTTAGGTAGTGATTGAAAGATTGCTTTGGGAAGAGGGATAATTTTTTATCAAAAAATCCCACATATCCCATATCCCTTTGTAGTTCATACAAAGCCTTTCTGGTTAAGATTTAGTTCAGGCTATGAATTTTTACTCTTTTTATGGCTAACTGCTGGTTTCTCTCTGATATTTAGGATCTTTCCATGCCAGCCACTTTAGTTGTGATCTGTGGTTCACTCTATTGAACACAGCTGCACATACCGAGCTGTATCAAAACACTTTTATTTATTCTATTATTTATTATATGTGTCAGTTGGGAAGGAGAAGAAACTCTTTCCCTCTGCTTTTTTCTTCTGAAATACGGTGAACACACAGTTTTCCTACCAAATGTTTAATTTCTCTATTTCCTGACAGGATAAACTTGTGCTTTGAGGACCAGGCTGACAAATAAGTGCAGTAACTAGGAGGGCACTGAGGAAGCTCACTTTTACCATTATGTGACAATAAGAATTCTTGGAAACTCCTGCAGATACTTGGTGTAGAATTCGCAGTTTCCATAAG
This sequence comes from Acanthornis magna, assembly GCA_036785705.1. Lineage (NCBI taxonomy): Eukaryota > Metazoa > Chordata > Aves > Passeriformes > Acanthizidae > Acanthornis > Acanthornis magna. The sequence continues at coordinate 10,355,967 of JAWUZG010000016.1, forward strand.
CAAAAATGCAACAGATTGTCAAATCTAGAAGAGATTGCCTGCTAGGAATTCAGAGAAATAAGAACTCCTAAATTTTTCCCTATTTAGTATGGGAAGCATCTGTGCATGTTCAAAAGCCAGGTACAGTTTTGATGGCTGCATTAAATGTGTAAGTGCCATCTACTCCCTTCACTGCTTTTTTTTCCTCCAGTAAATTTGACTTGTAAGATCATGACAATATGGGGTCTAATTTTGAAATGTTGATTTGTTGTTTCCACCTGTTCAGATATTCCTAGACATCTGATATATGTTTTGATTAGCTGACTTCCAAATTAGGACCTAATTCAACTGTAATTTCTATTTTGTCATAGACAAAAAGCCCTTTGCTTTCAGGAACAGTGTGCTTTACATGAACGAAGGTGAGAAGAAGACAGGTTTTCTAAATCTAATCTGAAATGTTTGCTCTTTAGACACTGATGTGGACCCTTTCAGAGAGTGAAAAACAAAGAATTAGGGTGTTGTAGCTGTGTGAAGAATCTGTGTTAATAAATTCAGTGGGTGTCCCACCCACCCACAGTCTGTGGAGATAAATCCAACTTTCTCACTTTACAGAAACTTTCCAAGCAAGGCATATCTCTACGGCTAACCATAGAGACAAAATGATTGAAGCAGGAGATAATGACTTTCTACTTCTTCCTTGCCATCTCTCAAAGAAGAGGTGTTTGCTCCCTAAGTTACTGAATTAGAGGATAACTGTTCTTGAGAGTTATATCAAAGAATGTCAGAGCAGTTCCACTAATGACAATGGCTATCGGAGGGAATATTGTAGCCAGGGCATCATGTCAATAATGAAGTGGTTTGAAGTACTTTTAAATGATATTTCTGCTGACTCTAGTTGAAAATCCATGTCATGTAATAGGACTGTAAGTGCTATTCTAAAGGTTCTTGTCAAGGCAGTATTCTCTGAAAGTGAGCAAATCATCCTGAAGGGTGCTCTACTAAATGGATTTATAATGTATTGTTGTCTTAATGTGCATGTCTTCTGACGAACACATTCTGATCTGATTAAGTGCTGATTTTCTCTTGCTTTTAAATTACAGGGCAATGACTGCTCTGTGGAATAAGGTTTTTGTGACTCATGCAAGAAGGAGCACTACAATTTTTAAGAGCTCTGTCTTGGTAGATCTTGTTGGCAGAAAGTTTTCAATTAAAACACCTTTTGCTCATTTTTCACTTATTACACTGCTTTCAAGTCTGGTCTTCTGAAGTCAGTGCAAAGTATTCTATTGATGATAGTGGGTTATTATTACAAAAGGAAGTAAGACTGATTTACTTGTGAAGCTGTTTGTGAGCTTTCCATTAGGGTCATCTTCTTCACAAACTCCAGGTCTTGTTCCACTCTGTAGTACCATGATGGATGTTTTTCTTTTCTGCATGTTCAAACTCTTATTACACTTAGAAAAAAATCTCCTTGTTTTGGCTTTTGGCAAGCTGTAGAGAGTTCTAATATACAACTACTGATTTAAAATTTTGCAATCAGAAAAAGGACACTCCAGATGGAACCTTTGTGTGTATAAACAGTACAATATGTGTTTTTGATTGTATGGAAGTGTACTTTTCAGTATTTATTTTCTTATAACATTATATGTAATTTTCTGCATAATTCTGAAGTTCTTTCAAATCCTGCTCTTCCAACTCTGGCAATGGAATAACATTTTTATTTTTTTTTTAATAGCAGCTCCTTTTTAGATTAACCATACTTTTCACAGATGATCATTAATTTATTTCTAAAGGAGGATTAATTAATTACTTAATTTCCTGGGAACCTACAACCTGTCAGCCTCACCTCTGTGCCTGGGAAGATCGTGTAACAGATCCTCCTAGAAACTGTGCTAAGGCACATGGAGGACAGAGACATAATTCAAGACAGTCAGCATAGCTTCACTGAGGGAAAATCCTGCCTGACCAAGGGCAATCCCTGACATCGATGCAGGCTGGGGGATGAACAGGTCAGAGCAGCCCTGCTGGGAAGGACTTGGGGTGTTGGTGGATGAGAGTCTGGACATGACCCATCAGTGTGTACTCACAACCCAGAAAGACAAACGTGTCCTGGGCTGCATCCAAGGCAGCGTGGGCAGCAAGGCCAGGGAGGGATTCTGCCCCTCTGCTCTGCCCCTCTGCATCCAGCTCTGGGGCCCGTGCGGAGAAGGACTGGACCTGTTGGAAGGAGTCCTGAGGAGGGCCACCAACGTGATTAGCGGGATGGAGCAGCTCTGCTGTGAGGAAAGGCTGAGAGAATTGGGATTGTTCAGCCAGGAGAAGAGAAGGCTTCTGGATGATCAAATTATGACCTTCCAGTAGGTGAAGGGAGCTTACAAGAAAGATGGAGAGAGACTTTCTACAGGGGCATGTAGTGGCAGGACATGGGGCAATGGCTTCAAACTGAAAAAGGGTGGGTTCAGATTAGACCTTAAGAAGAAATTCTATCTGTGAGGGTGGTGAGGCACTGAACAGGTTGTCCAGAGAAGTTGTGAATGTCCCATCCCTGGCAGTGATTGAGGCCAGGTTTGCTAGAGGTCTGAGCAACCTGGACCGGTGCCGGGAGGGCTGGAACTAGATAGTCTTTAAGGGCCCTTCCAACACAAACCATTCTATGATTTATAACTAATGCTGTAATGTGAAGTCTTACTGTTATGACCTTTTCACAGATGAAGTGGTTCACAGTGAAGGAGAGATACACCAAGTTTCTGGTCAAAGTACACATTAATATGTGTGCGGAATTTGAGAAACTCAAGGCCAGTTTTTTCAGGGACAGGAAGCGAGATCATGGTCAATGATGACCTGTTGGCCAGTGTGCCTCATCCCCTCTCATAGGCTGGAGTGGCAAATCCAGGGCAAGGCACAGAAGGACTCTGCCAGACCAGCCTCGGTTTTAACAGCCTTAGCAAGGAGACCAGATAACATTTCTTCCAGCATTCCCTGCCAGCACTTCCAGCTTCTGTGAGTTTGACAAGATCTCTTACACACCACACCCTACAGAGATCTTATTTCTGCATCGAATTTATTTTTGAGAAACAAATGAGGTAGATACAGACCTATAGAAAAAAGCCTTTCTACATGAAAGGCAATAGTAATACCAACAGAAATGCTGAATTCAGGTTCAAAAAGCAAATAAAAGGCTTCTGTTTGGCAGACAGAGTAGCTGTGAAGCAAAGGGTGTATGATACTACTGTAACAAAGCCTTTCTCATTCTTTCTACTGCTGCAAAACCTATGTTCTGGGAAACTGTAGATTCAACAGCAGTTGCCATCTGTATGTTGCAGCTTCAGGTACTTTTTTCCTTAGTACTAATTCGGTTTCTTGGGCCAGTTGGGCTCATGGTTGCATTTAGCCTAAGCTGAGTGCAATAGTGCATGTGGTCCCTCCCTCATGTGACACTTTGGGAACACAGGAGTGTGTACATGCATGTGTCTGTGTGCCTGTGTCTCTGTGTGTATATGTCTGTGTGTGTGTGTGTCTGTGTGTCTGTGTGTCTCTGTGTGTGTATATCTGTGTGTCTGTGTGTCTGTGTGTCTCTGTGTGTGTATATCTGTGTGTCTGTGTGTGTCTGTGTGTGTCTGTGTGTCTGTGTGCCTGTGTGTCTGTGTGTGTGTGTCTGTGTGTCTGTGTGTCTCTGTGTGTGTATATCTGTGTGTCTGTGTGTGTCTGTGTGTGTCTGTGTGTCTGTGTGTGTCTGTGTGCCTGTGTGTCTGTGTCTGTGTGTCTGTGTGTCTGTGTGTCTGTGTGTGTGTCCGTGTGTCTGTGTGTCTGTGTGTGTGTCTGTCTGTGTCTGTGTGTCTGTGTGTCTGTCTGTGTTTGTGTGTCTCTGTGTCTGTGTGTCTCTGTGTGTGTGTGTCTGTGTGTCTGTGTGTCTGTGTGTGTGTCTGTGTGTCTGTGTGTGTCTGTGTCTGTGTGTCTGTGTCTGTGTGTCTGTGTGCCTGTGTGTCTGTATGTCTGTGTGTCTGTGTGTCTGTGTGTCTGTGTGTGTGTCTATGTGTGTCTGTGTCTGTGTGTCTGTGTCTGTGTGTCTGTGTGCCTGTGTGTCTGTATGTCTGTGTGTCTGTGTGTAGGGGCAGCTGCTCTGCCAGCTGACCTCCTCTAAATCTAACCAGTGAAACTATGGTTGAGTTGCTTGTGCCATGCATTTCCTAAAACTAGAAGCTGTATGTGGCTCTCTGCTTGGAAACACAGGGTCAGCCAAGAGAATAATCGAGAGGCAGACATTAATGCTGAGGGAGCTGTTTTGATCTGCAGTTCTGCCTTGCAGATGCAGTGTTGTTTCTGTTCTCTTTTTCCTTCCTCAGTCTGTGTCAAGAGAATACTCTGGTGTTGTAGCCTTAGAAAATACCCTCTAGGACACCTTCATCAAGCTTTCCATATCTTACTAAAAGTAGATGACCAGAAGTACCAAAGACACTTATTGCTTTCTTTAATGCTTTGGAAACATAACTGCAAAATTTTTGATCATTTATTTAAAATGTGCCTGTGAGTTAAATAGAGCAACAGCCCAGGAAAAGAAAAGAGAAGCAGTTGTTCAAACTTCCTTGTAATACTGTTTTGTGCCTGAGTTTGACAGGACCTCCTTTAGGGATGAAAGCTTAGAGGAGGAAAGGATTGGTGTGACATGAGGAAAAGTGACTTGAATACACCCTGTGCCTATGCAACATGTACAAAATGCCTCCCTGCTACAAAAAGCTCTCAGTTGAAATAAGGAGACTGGAAATAACCAGGATGATCTTCTCTGATTATCTCCTGTGGACAAAAGAACATGCCATTCCCATGGGGCTTGGGTGGCTGTGCAGATGGGCTTTTGTCTGCTTGTTTCTGTGCATGTGTCTTGAGGCTCTTTTGGCTCTGTAAAACTGCTGGAAATGAGGGACTTGATTACCAAACAGCTCTGAAGTCCTGGAGATTGTCAGTAAATATCTTTCATGTTGTAACTTTCACTGCTATCAGAGGGGACTCAGCAGAGGTGAGTCTGCAGTGAAGGGTTTTAGGGTTTTACCTGCCTTAACCCCATTAGAAGTCCTGCAGTGCATGAGACAGGGCATGCTCTTATAGGGTCCTGAACGGTGAGACCATCAGGCTCATAATAGGTTTTAGATTCAAGTCAGATGTGCAAAGTCATATTTGCCCTGCAGAAAAAACTTCAGGATCCAGTTTAATCATAAAACAGGTTAAAAATTTAACTTGAAGTTTTTTTGCTTCATAAAGGATATGCAAACAAGACAAAGCTCAGATTTCACTTAAAATCATATGATCAGGCTTGCATTTGAGCTATCATACCTTGGATGTAATCAGGGCTTACTGGCATGATGTTGTCACTATTTAAATGTGGTAAACGGCTTGAAGTCAGACCACAGATTCCTTTTGTTCATCCCAAAGCCACCTATTAAAAGGTGCCAAAATCTCACTTCAGTTAAATTTCATCTTAAATATGGTTATAGGATGCAGCAGTCTCACAGAAATATAATCTGCAGATCCTTTGGTCCTCGTTTTCGTCTCGTTGCCTCCTTGCCATCTCCTACCATGGGGCACCACATAGTGAGTCTGACCCTTGAGCCAGGATGCAGATACACATTTCTGGAGTGACATATTCTATGATCTGCCCTGGCCCTTGAAGCAAGTTAAGTGCTGGGCACTCAATCCATTTTCCCAGCAGAAAGTTTTGTGGAAATAATGTTTTCTATTGAAAAATCATTTTGACAGCAATGTCCCAAAGAGCCTCACCAGCCAGCTTTATGTGCTGGAAAATAAAGTTAATAACAGGGAAAAGCTTATCTAGCAAATGGGCGAAAGAACTGTAAGCAGTGTGTCTCAGGACAGACTGCCAAGTATTGATTGTTTGGGAAAAGAAGCAAATAATAACAAAAATCTTTTAGTCACAAGTGGAATAGACAGAATGCTCTGTTTCTATAAGCATGTCTCCTGGAGCTGAGACATAAAGCAGAGAAACTTTACAAGTGTCTGTCAAATCAGCTCAGCTGAAATAAGATGTATCTCCTGATAGCAGCAGCAGGCTGTCAGCTGTGTGACAGATCTGAATAAAATGCTATTTTCCAAAGATTTCTTCAAGAACAGAAACATAAAAGCAAAAGAGAAGAATACAAACAAAAATCCTCCACACACATCCTCCTCTCTTTATTACCAGTGCCTGAATTTTAAGTGAGAAAGACTACTACTGCTTCTGAATAGATATACTTCTCTGTTTGATGTCTCTTAGAATCACTGAATTTATCATCAGTTTCTTTGCAAAATGACCAAGCCCAGCAGCAAAGGCTGGATGCTATTGTCCACTGTTGGATAGGTGTCCTTTCTTTGGCATCATCCGCAGCATGGGGGAAAGAATAAACTAGAAACAGCCTAAGCCCTGGAAGGAGTGCAAAGCTGACCTCATTTCTGCAGAATTTATTTTTCACTAGACCTCCAAGGGGGTTAAGAGGATGCATAAATTACAAAGTTGTTGGCTCCCATGTGAGGAAATACTGGAAGAACAGCAACATGTGGGATCATAACTCACATTTTCCCTGCTCTGTTTCTATAACCAGGCTATTTTTTAGCCATTCCCTCTGATCTTTTTCCCTGCCTCCTCATCTACTTGTTGTCTCTCCGCCTGTGGCCTGCTGTTGCACTCTCCCCAATGACATTTCTCAGTCTCAGGCTTCAAACTCCTCCCTTTCCATGAGCTTCTTGTCTTGAGATCATCAATCACCTAATGCATATCTGAGATCCAGGTTAAATATCTATTTCTCTTCCTTGTCGTCATTCACACTGATGTCCTCACCCAGTCTTTCACAGGGTCTTCTCTCTCATGCACATTCCAGTGCCACTCTGTTTGTCCTCTGCTCCACTCGCTGGTTCCTGTACTGGAGGCTGAAAAATAACACGTGGGTTTTGGGCTTGTAGCACTGGTCATGGAGAGCCACGTCCATAATTGCCATCACACATGCTGCAAGTGAACAGGGTGATCTCCTACCATCTCCTCCAATCTGGTTTATCTCCACTTCTTACTTCCAGTAACAGAGATGTGCAGATTTAGAGCTATCCCTGAGAAACTCCTTTCATTATCAAATGCAGTTTGATCACTTCAAAAGGCTTTTCCCCCAGCTTTGTTAGCCTGCCTGTTAGTCTAAACAGACTATCAGGTCATAGAATATGGCCATCCTGCTTCCCACACCTGAGCTGGGCTGCTGAGAGCTAGCTCAGGTATCCCCATAAGGGGATTTATTCAGACCACAACGCCAACTCTGCCTTCTGGTCTGGGCAATCTGTTTTCCTTCCATTATACCTGAAAAGTGCATTTACAGCATAGCAGAGGACACTCTCCCCAGTTTAGTCTGTATCATCCCAGAGCAATAGCTGAAGGGACAATCTTCCTCATTTCAACATTTCAGGGAGGCAAGAAATCCCTCCTCTTATTTGGCTGTTTTCTCCAGAGCTTATTATATTAAACGTGACCTGTGTTTTGCTCTGTAACTGCTGCTGATGCTCGTCGTAGGCAAATTTCTCAATGGCCAGGTTAATCTCACATCTTCTGAATTGCATAGGGCCCAGGCTGACTGACACTGCTGTGGCAATGATAATCACAAGTGTGTTAGGTTTCCTGCATCAAGTCACCAAGATGCTTTGATGTTTTGGGGTCAGGAACCATTTGTGACTTCAATTAGAATGACAACAAAAGGAAAAAAAGGAGGGAGAAAAGGAATTAAAACTGTAGGGATGCTTCAAAATATTTATCTAACATCCTCTTAATCATTTGCATGCTACATCATTTACGTGATGGCTTGCACATCCTTTTCCAGCTTTTTAATGTTAATTACAATAGTGAAAGTTTTAATTTCCTTTGTACATAAACTCAAAAAGGACACTAGAACCTCCTAATGTGACTGTGAGATCAATGTCTTGTTTGTTTGGCTTTAGTGTGTACTTGTGGGTTGAAAACAAACAAAAGTAGTTTAAAGACAAAACCCATCAGTTATGAGTGCTAATATTAGCTAATAGCATGTTTGGATTAAAGCTATCTGATGAATTGTAGCATAAGCCTTTTTACTCTGATTGCTATTAGAGTTGTTATCCATCCTCAGCTTCTAAAATGAAATGGTCTCACAACCTGTGTGTTTCCTAGGGTTCTGTCCAATTTTGGTTTTCAGTGTTTTTTGGAGCTACTGCTTTATTGCCTTTTTTATGTGGGAAATAATGACAGGCTGGCCTAAACAGTGATCAGTGGCAAGACTTAGTGATTTCAAGTTGCAACAGAATTTAGCTTAATGAATTCAATAACTTTTAGCATGTCTCAGATGTCCACTAGTGCTATTATTAATCAATCTGCTGCCAGCTGCTTGGACAATAGCTTCTTGTACTTCATAGCCTTGCTTAATCAAGAAAGTATTGTTGCCTGAGAACTTGGCAAGGACCTTAAGCCAGATTCATATTTCATTTACTTCTGTGAACTTTGAGAAATGGTGTGGACATCAGTGGTGTTTTTCTAGTTTTGCCTCTGTATAAATGTGATCAGTATATGGCTCTTTAGTTCTTAAATTTGTCTTAAGAGATTTATCACATTCACATGGAGCTTTTACAGCAAGCTCTTTATCTGTGAAAACCCCTTTGCTATGGATGTGTGCATATGTGTGGATGTGCACGGGTTTATTATGCATGTTGCATAGAGCATTAAATCTTAGCCTTTTCATTTGCCTGGTCCCTGCAGACCAGCACAATACTAATTACCTTGGAAAATGATTGATGTTTGCGTTAAAGCCAATATGCAGGTGGAATGTGTTACAATTTTCCATTCTTTCATTTATCAGCTTTTAACAGCTGATTGCTGCCTTGCACAAGGGACTGGGAAAATCTTTACCAAAGGAAATATTTGGATACATGCAAATTTAAATCACAATTGCATGATGGAAAGGTCTTTTATTTTTTCAGCTTTTTGTTTTTGATTTTCCCCCATATGATTTGATTGCATTCACGTTGGCCAGTCTGAGAGGGATCTTTCAGAGAGCTGACAAGTGGATAGGAAAAGGCTATGAAAGTGCAACCAAGCAAAGAGGTGAATTAAGCTTGTTCAAACATTTAAACAGACTGTGGTGAAATAGAACAACTTTCTATTTAATCCTTCATGCTAGTGAACAGACATGGCAGGTCAAATAATATTAAAAAACAAAGTTCAATACACATACAGGAATATATTATTTTATTTCCATCTCTACTATCCAGCATCTCTCTAAAGTTTTGACTGTAAACCTGTGATTGTGGAGGTGGCCAATGTCATCAGCTCACTCTGTTCCTAGTAGGAAGAAGAAGAAAAGAGAAAATAGGACTCTGTCACCTTGGATTTCCAAGTATTGTCTCCCTTGCTTCCCAAGCCCAGTAGCTACCGGTTTCCTGACCTGCCTGAACACTGTTAAGTGTTCTTCTAGGGCCTCCAACTTCTCACAAGATGCTCATTTTATCACACAGAAACAAAGAGAAAGTGCATAGAAGAAATTTTACTTACCAGAAACCTTAGCTGCATTCAAATTCATGCCTCTTTGCCTATCAGAAGATCCATAACTTCTCAGATCATGTCTGGCAACAGGATTTAGCTCTAGTTTTACCAAGGCTGTAGTCAGGCTTGGGTGATAACACAGTCTCTTTCTGATGAAGTAAAGCCTCAAAGACATTTTGGTCTCCACACAAAAGGAGATCTGTGTTGTTCTGTTTGGCTACCAGTTACATGCTATTTTTTTTTTGGAAGGGTCAGAAGACAAGGGCAGACATAATATTTTGCTTTTAGTGGTTTGCTGTATTTCAAAGCATCAATGCAACACTCCCTTAGTTCTCAAAGTCTTCAATGAATAACACAGAACTTTCATCATTCCTCTCTCTTGAGCAATTGGTCTAAAATTATATTGGTTCACAGAAAAGAAGAATTACAGATGACATGGAGTATGACTGAATGATCCAGTGATGAAACATCCAGCTTTATTCCCAGTTCACCAGATTGTAAATGGATCATTTGAGCAGAGGAATCAAATGTATCCAAAATCCTGGGTGCATCTCATCAGCTCCAGTAGCTGACGTGGATAGCTTCACCTGTCCAGGGAGCCAGCTAGACTTGGTCATATTTTGGAGTAAGCAAGTAAACTCCAGAGCTATTGCTTCCACATCAAACACACCAATAATTACTTTATAGTACAATAACATTAAAGAAGAAATTTATTATTATTACCGACAGTGGTACATGCTACACTTCAGCCGTTGGACTGAAACCTGTAAATGTTCCATATGAGAAGATCTCATTAAAATTAATGACAGTCTTTTTGGTACAAGCATATTTACTACTCTCTTGTGATTGACATTCTAAAAAGTATTTTGCTTTGGTTTTCCTATTCCTACTGTAGTTCAATAATAAGGATCCTTTTGCAAAACTGTTTGTGTGAAGAGGGTGAGGAGTTGCACAGATGTTTTAAATAAAAAAGCTTTGCAACAGAAAAGTGCAGAAGTAAAAGCCTCAAATGGTGGCTGCTTTGTGGATTTAACAGCTAACCTAATTCTTATCCTCGTTCACAAGTCTGGCATCTATCTCTTCCCTCGTTTTCAGTTAGTCATCCTTAACATGCTTTGTTTGCCCATGCTGCCTTTGAGTGATTCTTTTGTGGTGCCTGGCAGAGGTCAGGGCTTGGTCTGTGATTCTTACACATCTTGAATATGGCTAACTAAGAATGAATTTCACTTTTGGAAATTGCCAACTAGCTTTAGTGAAGCCGCTCTTGAGGAAATGAATTTACTGTCCTCACTTAAACAAAAAACAATTCTGAAATGGTACCAGACTCTTTTTTTTTCATATTTCTTTTAAATGAAGAAGTTCAATGCTTTGGGTCAAAATGGTATTTGATTTTTTCAGTTAATATAAAAAAGAAAAGGTAAATCTTAAAATTCCAGATTGAGCAGAACCTTTTATTATTTTTTAATTGAGTTGATCCAATTTAACAGTTTTACCACATCACCTCTGTACAAAATATGTGTGAATTTTTCAATTTTGGAGTACTAAAATAGAAGGTATTTTTATTATTATGCATTTTAGTAGTAGTGAGAGCTCAGTTCTGCCTAATTACTCACAGGATTATTGTGCTCTGACTGTACTAATGTTCAATGGCCATTTCTCATTTCTTCAGTCTTTAACTATATTTTTGTTTTAAGAATGACATAAATCACAAGTATTTGGTTTGCTTTCTCAAATGTTTCATGTTGTACTTTTCCTTACCTGGGCAATTATTATATTTCATTAGTGTCAATGACTTGAATATGACAGAGTTGATATCTTCTGCAGAACAGACACATTACTCAGTTATGAAAACTAAGTGACTTCAGGAGGATAAGAAAGTAGGTGGGAAATGTATTTTCCAATAGACAAGAAGCCAGATATTTAAGTGAAACAAGTATAAGGCCTCCAGAGAGTTGTTTATATTACAGCTATAGGAGGAAAAACAATAAAGTGAACACTTTAGCTGTGCTGAGACAATCTGTCACAGAACAGACACGAGGATGTTGGCATACCTGCAGATATCTATTTTCCTCATCCACTCGTAGAATTCCCAGGATCCTCCTCCACTGTGCTATTGATTTCTCTGCTATTTCTTTGCTAGATACAGGTGTCATGATGTTCTATCACTGCATGTTTATAACCTTGCCATTTCAGCATGGCAGAGAGCTGTATTAAGGATGAGGCTGAAAAGAAAGGTAAATGTTTAATTGTACTGAGTGGAATCCATCCCATGTCTGATGATGTGATGCATCCCTGATGCCATTTAATCACAGTAAAGAGATATTTCCTAACTTTAACAGATGTTAGCTGAGTTTCGTCAACTTATCTTTCTACACAATAGAAAATTGTGGGGTTTAGTCCACTGTGTGAGTTTCAACATGTAGTTTAAAATTACTGTGCTTATTTCAACCAGCTCTTTACTTCTTTTCCTAACCACCCACATCTACATTTTTTCAGCAGCTCATTTGACTAGAAACAAGAAGGTAAATCAGTTTTGGCAACTAGCATTTTTGTTTTGTTGCTATGAAAGGTGCAATGGCTTATTTTGGAGAGAATTTAAAACCTCCTATATACTGCCAAAATTGTTATCTTTTTTTTTCAAAGATCTCATTAATGGGGAATGTAAAAGTATTTGCTACTTTTAACAAGCTTATCTGGTATTTTGGTTTTGCTGATAAAGAAATCAAAGCAAATCAGATCCAAAATGCTATACACTTGCTGTAAATTGGAGAAGTACTAAACTTCAACAAGAGCAATCCAGGTTAGCAATCAGGTTAAAAAAACCCCAAAGCAAAACTGCAGAGGGAGTGAAGCACTGGAGTGGATTGCCTAAAGTTGTAGTGCTCCCATCCTTAGAGGTCTTGATTAGACAAATCATCTGTCAGTAATGATGCAAGCTCTTCTAATACAAATCCCTCTGTGAGTAGGAGAATACATGAACTTATGAGGGTCTATATAATAATGTATTTTCCATAATCTGTGGTAAATACTGTTATTCCTAACTGTCAGGCAGAATACAAACAGCAAAAACCCAGAGCAGTGGGTAATAAGAAATCTAAGGTTTTGGAGGCAGTTTTTTCTTTTAGAGCTCAGATCCAGGCATCTAATATAATTACTGAAAGCAATTCAGATCTGTAAGCCAATATTATGTTTTTCAAATACCTGCTTCAGCTGCAGCCTGCCTTTAGAGCAGCTAACCAAAACATTAATGATATTAACAGTCCCTGTAGCACCTCAGCTTTGGCTGCTGTGCATGCTCAGTTGCTTTTCTGCATTGGTGGAGTGTGGCAGCCTCGTGTCAGTCTGCCTCCAGCACCTGCTGGTGCTCCCCCGTACCACATGTGAGTGATGCTGTGCTTACCAGCCCAGGCTCAGCAAAAAGCATGGTGATACATGCTGGTCCTGTGCAAAGCCTAGCCGGAGACAAAGATGTCTTGTTGCTCTGTTGAGAGAAACAAAGATGGTATTTATGGATTGAATAGCATAGCAAACACAGTGAAAGGTCAAGCCATTGTCAGGGAAAGCATGAGAGGGTCAGTGCTCTACGTATTAGTCTCAGGAAGGATGCTGTGTTTATACATCAGAGGGATACCAAAGATATGTGACTTGGTAATTGTAAAATTAATGCCACTTTCTCTGGGCAAGAGTCTGAAGGATCAGGCCATATTTTCCTGACCCTAGTGCTCCCTGCTGAGAGATGGAGCTGACTGGATAGTGGCAGGTGCTGGAGAGGCTTGTGGGAGAGGGGGAAGCAGGTCACGCACAGCAGGCGTGGGGCAGTGACAGTGATTGCCGGGTCTGTGTGGGTGGGAGTGCAGTCTGTGAGAGCGCCATGAAAGGGGATGTATTAGAGGAGAGACAAACCACCATCCCCTGCTGCAGCCTTTGACATGGGGTATTTTTCTCATGCCTTCCTAAATTACCAGAGTAAGGCTTCACAGGATCATTTTTCCCCCAAGTGGAAGTTCTTCACAGAACTGATGTAATTTCTGTACTTGTAAAAGGATGAGAGGGACTTCCTCTTACCAGGAGACGTGTCTAATAATGCCAGTACAGTACAGCTGCAGCGATTCATTTTCAGCTAACTAGCTCCAACACCAAAAGCTGTGACAGCCTAAATCTTACATGGGAAACATTCCTGCAGGGCAAATGGCTGGGCTGTTTGCTAGTGCTGAACTCCACACTGTTACTAGCAAACTGCTGCCAGCTCCCAAACTAATTTCAGGCAAACTCGGACACAGCTGCTCCTGACCACAGTGCAGTCACTACCATCAAAGCATGTACTGCAAGATATGTTCTCTTGCCAAATAAGAACAGGATCAGTTGACTGCTAAGAGGAAAACAATGAACAACACATCTATTAAATACCTGTATGCCTCTTTACACTTTCCAATGGACATTATTACATCATTAGAGCAAGTTCTGTGTACTCCAACTGGAGAAAGAAACATGATGCAATTTCCCATTCTGTTGAGAAAATCAAATAATTATTTAAATTTTTCAGTTCCTTATAATATTTAAAATCTCCTTGATTTGACAGGACCTAGGGAAATGGCAGGTATCAGAACATTTATTTGGGGAAAACAGCATTCAATTCCTTCCTTGTCCTGCAAACATGCAATTGGCTCCTGAAGGCACATAAGGCCAGTAGTTTTTCTTAGCAATATAAGATTATGCAGTCCATAATATACTGAAGACACTTTATTTTATCTGTCAGTTGGTAAATTTAGCTTTTAAATTAACTTAACGCATTAGCATAAAATCTTGACCTTCTGCCTCAAAATCTATGATCTCAAAAATCTGATTGCACTAATATCTTTTAAGGACATTGGCTACTTAAACAATTTTATTACCTTGTCTGTGCGTACTTCAAACTAACATATTAACACATTGCTCATTTTATTTTTTTATTATCCCATTAATAAAGCTATAAGCCCTCCCATGTTAAAGTCTTCTAGTTATTTCTGTTATATAAACCCACAAAACTTAACAAAATAGGCCTTTCAGGAGCTAATTGGTCTTTTATTTAGAATGATAAGACTGGGATTCACATGCCCACACTTCATAGCTGGGATTCATCTCCCAGACATTTTAGACTGTTTTAGGCAACCAGATGCCCATCAGAGATCTGGCATTTCTATAACACACTTGTTGCCTGTATCTATAGGTTTTCAAAGACCCCTAAAATTGATGGCCTTCTTTCACACCTGTGAGATTTTTCACAGGTCATGCTCGCAGCCCTATGTCTAAGCTTTAGCCTTGCCCAGTTACCCTGCAGGACGACTCATTCCAAATTCTTCACACGCCGTTGTCACCTTTCCAGCCCTTATGTTCCATGCCTAGCTCATGCTGCCATGTTTAAATCAAACGCCTGGACGAGGGAACTAGGCTTCAGCCCTGACAACAAAGCTTCAATCTCAGATTCACAGTGGTCCTTCTGGGCCCTAGCTCTCCACACAATAGAAGAGAAATAGGACACAATGACTTCACAGGCCTTTTACATCACCTACTCATCTCCCTTAAGGCAAGCAATGAAATGATCTGGTTCACTTTCTGCTGCTAGCAGCTCTCTACCAACCAGTCTTAATGAGTTAATACCCTCCTGAACTCTCTGGGGTACTTGTAGATGCCTTGAGGGTCCAGAGTAGTTCATTAACTTCTCCATGGACATCAGAACATAAATACTGAGTGCCTACTATTTGGGAGCTGGTAATCTCAGGTTCAGATTCCCCACAGTAATGTCATCATCCTTTAGTGGGCTGGTGACAAAAATATGCATACCCACCTCTCTCTTAGGTTGCTCCTGACTGCTCTTCTGACACTGGGATCAGAATATAAACCACCCTCGCTTTTTCTTTTTTCCTTTATTTTTAACTGAAAATTAGGACTACTTTTGCCCTCGCTGAATCCATGTATGCCTCTACAGCCTTAGTGCATAGAGAAGGACATGTACTGAAGGACGGAATTCACCTGCCTTCAAGGACAAACTTAATCTGCAGCCGCCTTGGACTCCTGGAACATGAAGTTCTGAGGCACCAGATATTCCATACGTCCACCTGCCTGCAGTGCAGGTTGTCTTCTGAAAAGCAAGCATTTCAAATTGGATGAAAGTATTCTAAAGTTTTATGTTGTGGATCAGCAAGGTCTACAACGTTATTAAGGATATCTGTAAGAACAACAGCTTCGATCAGGTACAATAACATATCTCCGTAGTAAGCAGAGATCTTTTCAAAGAAACTTGCAGGAAAGAATAGAATTATCTCAAAACAAACTGATACCGGAAAAAGGCAGCCCTGGAATGTGGGGAACATGTCAAAATTATAAGCAGTTACATTAAAGTCATAACATATATTCAAGTATTTCTGGTTTGTTTGTTAAATGTTATACTTTATGTCAATAAAAACAGGTTATCTTGTTTCAAAATAGAAAAAAATAATCTCTTTTAAGCTAACAACCAAGAAATGTAGGAGATTCAATTTTTTTACCTTATTGCCTCTCCGGTGTGTTTTCGTACAATTATTGTAGCAGGAATTAGGTTACTTATTAGATTAATAGCTTCATATCCAGTGATTTTTTAAGCCTTCATCTTTTGAATAATTAGTTTGTAAATAAGCAGCAAGATTAAAAACAATATAAATTGGAGAGAAAAACAAGATATATCACAAAGATAAAATCACAAAACTTGTAATCCCTTTTAAGGAGGGGTTTCTCTCAAAGATTTAATCTTTAATTAAATTTATGTGTTTTATTTATAGTTCCTTTTATTATTTTTTCCAGAACTTGCTGACACAGCAGTGGTTTTTCTAACAGAATATGTGGTATTGCTATAATAAATATTATGACAAAACCCCCCTCTGGACTATTTCCCTAAGTGTTAGCATTTTGAGAGTTCATTTGGGTTTGACCACCATGAATTCATGCATTGTATATTTGACTGTAAAATCATCATTGTTAAAATATATGGTCTTAATGGATCTGAACTGGCACAGGAAAGCCAAAGACAGAGCTAACAAACAAGGAGAGAATTGTAAGTATTTTGGCATAGAGCAGAGCTGCAGTCAGCAGCTCACCAAACTTGTATTGTCCAGTGACTGAAATGCTGTTACTTAGTTTTGTTTGCTTGGTTTGTTTTTTTGTAATTAACTCCCTTGCTGTCTCAGTTTTGTTTTTGCTAAGTCTGCCATCGTTACCTCTTTTCCACCATTAGCTATGCAGATACTTAAACGAAGCAAGGTTTGGGACTGAGCAGGTTCAGGAAGAGGGCATGTTAGCAAGCAGATAAAAAAACAAACAGACAAATCCGAGAAAGAAATGCTCCCTTGGTGCTAGACAGTAGTTTGGGCTGAGAGTTACAAGCAGCTTTATACACTGACTCCCTCATTTAACAGCTGTACATAAACAGACGAAATTTATGACAAAGTTTAAGTATCTTTAGACTTCATGTAACAATTTTCTTCTCTATTGGGGAGCTTCACTTTAAGTTGTCAGACAGCTACTGTTGCTGAATAGGAGGAAAATGAGAGTGGCAGAACGTGACACATCTGTAGGAGAACAGGCAGATTAATCTGGTATGCAGTTGAGATCCATCCCTCTTTACAGAATAAACACATTTAACAAATGAAATATAAGAGATGAAGACAAATGATAATGGCTGAAAACAAAGGAGTAATGTTTCAAAGTGTGATGCTGAGAATAAAAGGGAATCTAGATATAGGAAGGCACAGAGTGTTTGGGAGAGTTTATCTCAACAGAATAGAGGTTAAGAGGCAGAAAGCAAAGACTAGCAATGCCTCAGACTGGAAAGGGTCCATGGAGAGCATTACTGAACTTCCCCTCTCTCTTTGTCCAAAAACAGCACTATGAAAGGACAGTTTTGGAATAGAGTCCAAAATGAATAAGGAAACAGTACAGTTGAATGGGGTTATGTGTAAATATTTTTTGTGCAGAGAGAGATGAGAGACAGTCTCATTGTGTCTTGATAGGATGCAGAAGTGTTGATCAGATGTTGATCAGGGTTATGAGATCAAGAGATTTTATGAGTAGGTTTTGAGTACAATCAAAATGCTGACACACTTCTCAAAACAGCATAGCTTAAATTCAGGCATCTCTCTTCTGGGTGGTAGCAAAAAGGAGAATTGCTATGGATAAACAAAGTTTTTCAGGTAAACAGAAGCCTTTCCAAGGCATTAAGTTTCTTTGGTCTTCAAACAAAGCAGTTTCATAAGAGCCATTTCAACTCTTCAGCTGACTGAGAGTACAAAAACTCATATTGTATCCCCGCACTCAAGGCAAAAAGCTGTGAATTTTCTTTGAAAGCAAGAGAGAGAAAAGGGAAAAATACAGAAAGAGAATTGACATTGTCTTTTTTCAGGTGACATGATATCTGTACAACTGAAATTTAAGGAAGTCAAAGAAAAGGAGATGAAAGATTTCAATATGGTTTGTCTTGACACGAGGGTAGATTACAGGGTCTCATGATTTTCTAGGTTTATTTTCTACAGTTCTACAAAATTATGGTGAAATATAGATACTCACGTGCTTGGAAACTCTGACAAGGTGCCAATACAGTTGACAGGAGGGGTTGTTCTGATTGTGGGTTTGTTCTTTTTTTCTGTTATCTCCTTGTACTTACCAACACTAAACATATGAAGTTAGATGCAATAGTTTCAGCAGTGTTTTATGATACTGTAGGATAAGTTTTTAATACCTCTGAAAATATAACAGATAGGGAAGAGGAAAAACAGTATCTTTCTTAAACCTGAAAATTCTGGGAAGATGTGAAGAAAGCAGTAGGTGATAGTGCAGTAGTTAGAGACCTGACTACAGATGTTTTTTCATCCGCTACTGGTATAATTTCTGAATTTGAGATATTTCACTGACCGTATCTCAGAAGAAAATTTAAGTGCTCTCTGTCAAGACAGGAGCAGCACCTGGAGAGATTATTAAAAATATATATCTAAGTACAGTTGGATAATATCAGGATCAAAGCAACAGATAAGCCGACAAAAGAATGAGCCAGAAAACTGAGAAAACAGGGTAAGATTTCATTCTTAATGATTTTTTCCACAGGGAACACTGCCTGGAATAGACCATGGATCATCCATATGAATAGAGATAGAATGATTAAACAGATGTTACATTTGGAATATTGCCTCATTCAGACACATAGAACAAAAGGTCACATTCAGAGTCCTGGAGGTAGTTTTTGGGAGCACCAGGACACAATTCTCCAACCCAGGTGAGCACCACCAGCCAACTCATCTACCACTGAAGCAACTACAGTCAACCCCAGGTCCTTCCAGCAAAGCCCCAGTGTGTGTCACTGTTGTCTGTAGGAGCCAGAATGCATGAGGTCCTTCAGGAAGAACAGAACAGGTCCCCTTTGCAGACATCTGGTAGGCTGAACTGTACAGAATTAAACCATGCCTTTCTCTCAGCTCTCGCAGGAGGTCTCTGTCCGCTCCTTACCATGACAAAGCCATTCAAGTGTCAGGTGAAGCAAGGTCTTAATGAATGTCCTCTACTGGATGCGGGGTACCTGAGCAGTCAGAAAAGTAAAAATTCTAAGAAAAACATTGGTTTGACATAAACAGAGCTGGCATAATTTACTTATGCAATGAGAAAATAGAGTTGTTAGCAACCTTTACCTTGCCTTGATTCGTTACGCTGTTCTGCGTGTTTTGGTAAAAGTTCATGGAAATTGATATATTTCTGGAGTGTTTTGATGGGCTGCCATTTTCTATTGGGAAAAAAACCCCAATTAATTTTATCAGAAGTGCCATCAACTCATGTGGGAAAATTTTAATTTTTTGCTACAGAGTGGGGATTTTATTATGTGTTTTATTGTTATTTAGAAACAATAGCAAAACTTTAAATGTTTTCATTTGAGAGTGCTGACCTCCCACACTTTCTTTTTAAATCCAGTCTACCACAGGCTGCTTCTCTGAAACATCGTGCTTGTTCTTTTGTGCCTTGTTTAGGTCTAAGAAGCACTTTTCAAGTAGGCAGCTCAACTCTACCTCTTGCTGATGGCAAGTATTTTCTGCAGGTTTTGCTTTCCAGATGTGCACAGTGACTGATACTGAACCTTCACCCCATCGCTGCCTTGACTGACAGCAGTGGAGAAAAAGATCTGTAGAACTAAATAAAATATTTGAAAAGAAGTACACCCAAGTCTGGATGCTTGAGAAGGGGAAGAAACAGAAAAATAGTCCAGATTTATGAGGGGCCATTAAGGGTATTGTACAAGTTTGCATGAGCAGTTATATAATTTAGTTGCTCTCATGTGATATTCTGTGTTCTATTTACAACATAGACAGAGTGAACTGCACCCAACTGTATTAAATAGAGCTATTTTTTATCAGGGGTTGCTAGTGACAATATTACTCAAATGGCTTGTGCATGTAATCGGAACCCAGAGGTAAAAAATATAACCCTCTTTGGATGTATTTTATCATTTCACAATAACTGGATAGCATGACACCTAATGAAAATTTACATTAGGCAGACACCTAATGTAAATTTCACCACTTTTTAGTCTTACATCCTCTCTTGGCTGGCTTAATATACCTGTTCTGGTATTTTGGAAAATACTATTTTTTATGAATTCTCATGAAATTAAAATATCTAGGGAGTTTAAAAGTATTTTTCAGCACGAAAATAATTAATAACACTACTGAGAATTAATAGTTTATTTTAAAGCCAGCAGGAGTTTGTTACTATTAGCAGGTTTGGAGCAATGGTTCAGAGAAATGGTAAAAAATGGTTTCTTAGACTCTGAGTCTACAAACAGGAATGCACCTGCTTAAATTTATACAAGCAATTTGTTTCACTGGAAACCCTCCTAAACTTGAGTACACATTCGTATAAGAAGCCCTCATTTTGGTTACATCTGACTCTTCTGAAATAAAAAAAGGCATGTTGTTGAAGTTTTTCTAGGATTTAAAACTTCCTGTGAGTGCTGAATAAAATGTAAGGTCAATTCTCATTTTAACTGAAAGTAGATTAATCTTCCTTAATGAAAATAATAGTTCTTTTTTTTCAAAATAATAATTTTAATGGAAAGCATTGAGGAGTTTTAGTGGAATGTCCTTTCTAATAAAAAGCAGCAACATTCTGATTTTATAACGCCTTTCAGTGTAGGTCCTGATAGTGTCTTGTGAATGTTTTAGTCTCACATAACCCTAAGCAGAAAGGTACTTTTCTATCTGTTTTGCAGGACACTAAAAGAGAGAGAGACTATGAGTTGTGCAAATGAAAATAATGAGTAGAGTTCCCGGTGCTAATGGCTACTCACAAACTTATTCTTAAACATACAGCCCTTCTTCCATGATTAGTAACCAAGTTTCTTTGGATATACTTTCATGACTGACAAGTAATACCTGTGATGAAGATAACTATAGCTTTAATATGGCAAACTATTCTTGGTTAGAAAATTTTTACTCATAGCGTCAATTTCTCATTGTTTTAAAGAGACTTAATAACTGTGTTCAGAGCCATCCCTACACTTCAGAGGTTTTTGATTCTGTCCCTATTTAAGTACTGGAGATGGCATCTGCTAGACAAAGGGATAGGGTTTATTTTCTGGATGGAGACTAACAAGTCCCATATTTATCTGAACACTCATGTTTGCCAGAGAGATTAATGTAAATGTATCGAAAATAATTATTTAAGAATTTCTTTAGTGCAGTACTAATAACAGAATTCCTGTCTTTTGTCTTTCTCTGTTTGAGAGAAAAGCATTTCTGTAGTCTTAACTTAATGTCTTTTATGCTAAAATACTGGTAAATTCTGTATCTATTTTTTATGGCTGCTTTCAAACCTGAAACTGCTACAAGCCCAAGGCTGAACTGAAAATTCTGAACAGTGCATATAATTTCCTGCCTCACACAAATGTTTCATTACAGTATATGAGATTTTATAAAGAAAATTATCTGTTTGTGTATAAATTAGATTTTCATTTCTAGTAGATTTTGTTACAGGCTGACAGAGCTTGGATGCAATATCATAATTACACAAATAATACATATTAATTATTTCACAATGACTCTATTGTAAACTTGCACATTTACGCTGATGAAAAAAATAAATAAAACCATGTCAGATAATCTGGAGAAAAATGTATTCACAGACTGTTTTTTATTTCCAGTGAAGACTTCAAATAAATAGAGATTTAGGAAAATTGTTGGTATGCTTGACCAATTTAAAATTAGCAGATGTTTATTATCCCAAAAGAGAGCACTTCAAGCAAATAATTCCACTTAAAATATTAAGCACATTTTCCAGTTTATAATGTTGGAGGTTATGGTGGCATGTATGATTAATGGGCTGTTTTATTGGTGATGCAAATAATGTGTAATATCATGTGACCCATATGTTGTAGATTAGAAAGGTATTAAACTTACCTTGGCACTAAGTGAAAAATCTGAAATATCCTTCTAGTAAAATATATCATTTTAGAGGAAAAAGACATGTTGGCATTGCTTGTATTTATGCTTTTGATAAATTACATGTCATGTTTACTTAGTTTTAGTATCAATATTTATTCTCTTTAATACTTTTGCTTCTCTGTTTGTCGGGTTCCCCTGGCAAGTGGTGTGAGCAGCAGGCAGCAACTGTGAGTGAAACCCACCTGCATGTCACCTGTCACTTATGAACACAGAACATGGAGGAAGATGATGATGTCTAACTTTTCTCAAAATAATCTCAGTATTTATTGTCATTTACTTAGATTGGTGCAAGCTATACCAGAGTAAGGAAGGCACGTGCATGAAGGAAGCACTTTGAGAAGGATCCTCAGCAAAGCCCCAAGCCACAGAATGGAAATTCACCTTGATCCATATTGCATGGGAAACTTGAACAACAGGTTGCGGTCTGCTTAAAGATTCAGTGAGATTCTGGGACCTTTGGGTAAAGTTTAGTTGGAAAATGATGGCCTGACTTTTGACTCTACCTGGAAACTGTAGATAAAAATCACAAATAAACCCAGAAATGGATGAAACTCAGTGCTTTGGGATGAATTTTAGTTTAAGCTTTTGAATTCTAACACTGAATGGTAGATGGGGAATCAGAAGGTACACTGGAGCTTTGCATGCACTGCAATGCAATGAAACTGCTAAGTTTCACATTATTTTCTTCAAGTCTGTACCTGACCTGGAGCAAAACCTGGCTTTCAGATGTATTTGTTCTAGGGCCAAAAATGGCTACTTTTTCTGGCGATGAAATTTCAAATAAGAATTATCCCTCAGAGGCACACAGCAGTCTCCTCCTCAAATTTCATTTTTTCCTGCCAGTAATGTAGGCTTGATCCTCTGTTTTTCCCCTAAATTTCCATTGGGTTTGGTAACCTGGGATATGCTTCCTTAATGGTTGTGAATACCCCAGATGGGGATGTCTTCTGACAATATACTGGGACCTTCAACTACAAAGATAAAATGCACCAGGACATGGGACAATGCAGACGATTTCTAGATTTTTTGCTCAGAGGTGAAAATAACCTGACAACTCTCCTTACTTAGAACAAAATGTAAACAGACGTGATTTCCCACAGAATGTCTCTTCTGAATGAAGTGAAAATATACTTAAAATCTTTAATGTGCTTCATCAATATTTTTATGTTATTCTCCGCTATTGTCATTAGGCAAAAGAGTGTTAGAAAAGCTGACAATTTTGATCCAGTAACTACAGCAGTCTTTAAGGACAAGAACAGCTTACCAAAATTTAGCCTGTGGATTCAGCTAAAACTGAACTCTTCAATAGACTGGAGTCACTGCTCATATCACAGAGATATAAATCATCTCTGCTTTGCCATCTTGGTCAGCAGCATCCTAAGGAAGCAATCCCTTCAGGGTCTGCACCCCTTTGAGACCACTGCTCTTGTCTCTCACAGGTTCCCTTTGAGACTGCGTAGCATTAGTTTCTCCTGAGATTTACTGGTGAAAATCATCCTGTGCTTGAGCTCTTCCAGGCAAAGAAATTGTTGAGGGGCATAGCTTTGGGCTGAATTGAGTTCCTTGAAATTTTGTTCTTCTAGCTGTGCTAGTTCACCACTGTCTTTACAGCATACATTCATCTGGAAATAATTATCTGGGCCCATTTTCCTGCAAACACTGTGCATATGCTGCACTGCATTCTGTAGGTTGCTTCAAGGAAATCAGTGGGTGTGTTTGAAAGGTTAAGTTTGTAGGTGCCGACAGCATTTGGACACTAGTCACCACAAGAGGATGTTAAAATACCAAGGGGGAGGGGGGAATCCAAAGGGCATCCTTAGTCAGACATCCTGTTTTCATGAAAATGTGCTTAGAAAAATAAAATTAAAAAAATATATATAGGAGGAGAAATATACAGAGAATCTACTTTATGGTAAGTAGCCCTTTCTCCCTAGGATGCCTCTCATTATTTTCCAGAAGGATCCAGCCATGCATTAAGCATGGGATTAGTTTCCTCATCTTGGTAGCATTGTGACAGTTTAAAAAAAAAACCTCTCATAACTAATGCAGCCTCCATACATTACAGAGTGAAGTTGTCCAAAGAATAGATATTGACAGATTTGAAATAATTATGTAAATTTTTTCTAGAGTCCTATTTAAAAGCACATTTTTCAGGCTTAAAAGAAAAGGAACACCCTCAACCAACCCTTAGTGATTGCTGAGGAAGCTGTACCTACATGCCTACATTAAACCTAGCACAATATGCTATAAAAACCTCATTACACATCCAAGCTGTCTTTGTATCAGCATTAAATGCGCTTCCATACACATTCTGTAAATTACACACTTATAAATTACTCATTTGTAATAGCTGCCAGCTGACGGCTACAGCGGAAAGGATACTTTTTTAAAAAATTGTCTTTTTCTGATGTGCTTTTTGCTTATCTGAGCACTTGATGATCCCGCACTGCCTGTCAATGGAAGTAAAAAAAAATCAAGGAAATTTTCGTGATATATGTTTTTTTTTTCTCGCATGATTAACTCTACAATAATCAACTATTTCTCAAACTAGAAATTTCTAGTGGCAGACATGGTCATATTTTTATCCTGCATAATTCTGCTGAAATTAGCGTTGAGTAGTTATTAATAATACAATAATAAAGCATTCAGAAATCTGTTACAATAACTCAGAAGAACAAAATATATTAAACTACCTGCTTTTTCTTCATGGGGAATCAGAACATGCATCTAACTCTTTGGAAATGTTAGGATCAGGGTTCACTGACAACAAACTGTGCATTTTAGCAGGCATATTGATATTATCCTTAGTTATCCCATCTTGCTGCGTGCTTCAGCATTGTTCACCCAAGTCCACCTGTAAGAGTCCCATCTTCAAAATGACCCATCTTTCAGGAGATGCCATTCTGCAGCTACCTTTAATCCAGGCTGAAGTAAACCCTATCAAACCTTGGAGAAATTCAAGGAGACAATTCATTAAACATGCTGATACTCTGTTCATACCACACAGGAATTTGTAATCCATGAATACTCTAATTTTAGTGGGAGGCATTTTTAGAATGGCCTTTTTTTTCCTCACAAATACTTGGAGAACATAAAATTCAAATTCAAATCTGAATCTTAGACTTGGAAATTAGCTTTAAAATTGTACGTTTTCACTAGAAAAATAAAAGTGTACAGTGTGACTTAAGTCTCCCATCTGAAGACTTTCACTGTCTTTTTGATAATCAAATACTCACAGAAAGTGTTCAGAAAGCAAAGATGCACCAAACCAACAAAAGCTCCAAAGCAGCAAGATTGTTTTGGACAGATCAAAAGGTAACCTGCAGTTAGAATTACAAATTGAGGGAAATAGTGAGTTTTTCATTTGGCCCCAGTGTTCACCAATAATGAACTGCAACTTTTGGAAACATGCCCCAATATTCATTGGGCTATTTGTGTAAAACCTGAGATGACTTATCTATGGCTATATTTTTTTGAGTTATTCCCCAGTTGTGATCATGCATTGTTAAGTCATATTTTCTGACTTTATGATTATCATATAGACAAGGGTTCATAAAAGAGAAGGCTGGTGCTCAGATCCAGGACTGACCCAGTCAGACCTTTACAGTTTGATGTTTGCACTGTAAAATCCAGATGCTCTACTTCTATTATAAAATTTATACTGGACATTTGCTGCAATGAACTCTCGCACCTTCCACTCCTTCTTTTATGTTCATATTGAGAAGGATTCAAGGATTCTATTTTTGCTTTAAATATATCCAGCTACCAGCCTCTACTTACTTCCTCAGTTCTCTCTTTGTTGCTGCATTTGATCATTCCTTCTCACAAACATTCTCATTTGCAACCTAACTTTAAAATACATCTTTCTTCCCTAGTTGCTGGTGCTCATTTTCTACCACAATTTGGTTAATTCTTACCTAGCAGGTATCAGTACCTTCATGTTTAATAATTTTCCCCCTCTAGTTCTGTGCATATGATGGTAGGTGGGTGGAGGGATAATGCATTTTTTTTAAGGTGCTTTTGTAAAAGGAATGATTTTTTCTAGCTCCTCCGGTGGGGGTTCTTTTTGTTTCTGAGGTCACCAATGAAGAACCTGGAAAAAACTTATTGAAAAACAAATTCAAAAGCTCTCCACTCTCTGTAAGAACAGCAACGGCATTACAGAGACAGTAAGTGATACTCTCTGATAATCAGTTTGAACAGACTGACAATCATACATTTGCACCTTGCTACTCTTCTATGATTTTATCTTGAGAACGTAAGAAAATATTAATTTTTTTTAGTAAATCAAGACAAGTAAATATATGTGTGTTTTCATCCTAGTTTCATATTCTAAAACCAAACACTTTTTGTGCATGTTTTCTCCAAGAATCAGTGAAACTCAACCACTTTCTCCTCTGAGAAGGGGAATACCTTTGTGACACACCCAGTACCCTCTTGTCCATGTTGGCTCTATTTGCTATAGTAGTATGACTAATGAAGCTTTATGACATCTTTTGAAGTACCCATTTTAACTAATGAAACTGAGGCCAGAGTAAGTTGTGTGGCTCTATCTCAATATTTCAGTGAAGGTGAAAACTGAGGAATCCTTGTTCACTGCTTCCCCTAAATTTTGAAAATACTCTTCCCAACAGCTGTGTAGAAGAACATGATTTAGGGGCCATTTCTTCCCCACGGTAGCTCACATGGTTAATGTGCAACAGAACTGAATTGTTGAACTTTCATAATAAGGAGGCTTAGGGTAAAAAATTTAATATTTTGATTTTTCTTCTCTTATTCCCTTGCTTAGGATTAATATTTTATCTGTTTGAATAACTTTGTTGTTTTTTATGAAAAGAATGATTCATTTTGAGACGGATAGGGTATGTTTCAAAGGATACCGATAAAAACTAAACACTACAGTGATGATTTGCCATGATTGTGCTAAAAATAGATTTTTTATAAGAACATAACAACTTTTCTCAAAACTACAGATCTAAATTTCATTTATAGGAAATGTATTTTTACAGTTAAATCCAAGAAAAGTTAAGTTCTTTAACTGTTGTAAATCAGTTCCCAAAATTCCACTTCAATGAAGGTTATGCCTACTTGAACCTGCTGAGCCCCTGCCAATTTATGTTTATGAGAACATGTTGCAGAATCTTTATTTAGAAATGTAATTTGGGAACCATTTGACTTGAAGCTTAAGTACAGAAAGCATTTTAAGTTCAGGTTTCAGGCAAATGCAGCCTGACATTTTAGATGTTGAAATCTCTCTGTTGATGCATGTTTGATAATCACGATGTAGTGAACTGGGTCACCCTAAGCCAGTTCTCATGAATACACTCAAACAATGGCATCACCACTAGAGTTTGGTACATAGTCTTCACACAGAACATGTGGTTTTGGTAGAAAGAAGGCCAAATTTGAACTGTCTACAAGTTCCCCTCATCCGACCATTCCCAAGTCAAAAGCCTACTCAGAAAAAGGAGACTTCCTAGGGTTGTTATGCATTTTGCAGAAATTTTTTTCTTTGGACTATGAGGAGTCTCTGTAAACTGTATTGAGCTCTGCCTAAGAGCCCTCTTGCTGAACAATGAGCTGCACTCAGCTTTACAGCACTTCATGAAATACCACTAAAACAAATTAAAGAAGGGAGTGCTGCTGGTGAAAGGAAGTAGTCTGTTCTGTAAATAAGTAAACCATAATACACTGTAGTTCCTAGAGAATACATGGAGGAATATCACTGTCTGCTCACCATCTTGTTATATGGGTGCTCCCTAAGTGTCTTACCACTCTCTGATGCTGGTGACATACAGACTTAAATGAAATTTTGATCTGGCTGAGTATAGCCACTGTTATGTTCCCAGAATAAATCCATGTTAATTGTGTTTATTGTGGTAAAGCAAAATTATTCATTAGATTTGCCTTCTAATTAATGCTTCTCACTGTGCATTGTGCCTGTACAGAATTTGCAGTCAAGAATCTGTGAGTAATGATTACTCACAGGTGGATTACACATTGAAAGGAGATGCCCAAATTATGCATTTGAGTTCTGTACATTATGAGTTGAATCTTGGATGAATATCCTTCTGGAGAACCCTGATTATGCTATGTACAGCCTGTATGAAGGTTAAGGTGTTAATTCTGACATCTAAATTAGATACCAAAAATATTATGTATGACTGTCCCTGTAGTAAAGGTGTTTGTTGGCAATATGGTTTTAATTGTGCTGATAGGAGTGGGAATGTTGCTTTACTTCCCTAGGGTGTACCATATACATAAAATGAGTGCAGGGTAGCTAACTTGTGATGACTATAGATTGAGCAGCATAAGGTAGCCTGGGCAGAACATGAGAGTTCCACCAGAGTCTGTGGCTTTAGTGCATAACCTGGATTTGATGGTGTCCTGCCCCTCCATCACCAACTGATCCATCTGCAGTATTTCAGAGACCTAGGCAAGACAAAACCCATTCTGAGTTCTGAACTCTTAAATTCATTGCTAAGGAACAGTTAGACTTGTAATTTTGTTAGACTTGTAATTTTGTTAGACTTGTAATTATTTGGAAATGTAAAACACTTAGCTCATGCCTGCCTTAAGCAGACAACATTTTCTTAAGGGGATATAGGATTGGTTTAAACTTTTGACTTCCTTAATGTAATTGCCTGGTAGTAGCTGTCTGACTGTGTGAATATTCCAGCTTGTGCTAACAAGTATTTTTTTTGTATGGTCTTCATATTTCATGCATATTAGCAATTCATAAATATGCTAGGGAATTCTCCAGACTATTCCTTTCCCTGACTATAGATTCATGACAAAATGTTTCCCTGAATAAAATCTTAGTGGCAAAGCAGTTCAAAAAGCACTACCTTGTGTTCCATATGTCTTAGAAATAAATTTTTTCTTTCTTTCTTTCCCTACCCTTTGTGCTGGTTTCTACTGGAATAGAGTTTATTTTCTTCAGACAGTCAGTATGGGGCCATGTTTTGGATCTGTGCTGGAAGCAGTGTTGATAACACAGGGACATTTTAGTTACTGCTGAGCAGTGCTTACACAGTCCCAAGGGATTTTCTGCTCCTCACCCCACCCCACCAGTGAGGAGGCTGGGGGTGCATGAGGAGTTGGGAGAGGACACAGCCAAGACACCTGACCCAACTGACCAAAGGGATGTTCCAGACCATATGGCGTTGTGCTTGGTGTATAAAGCTGGGGGAAGAAGGAGGCAGTGGAGACGCTTGGAGTCATGGTGCTTGTTTTTCCAAATAACCATTACGTGGAGTGAAAACCTGCTTTCCTGAGGGTGATGCCTGCCCACTAGAAGCAGTGAAGGAATTCCTCATTTTGCTTTGCTTTTTTATGTGGCTTTTCCGTTCCTGATTAAACTGTCTTTATCTCATCCCAAAATTTTCTCAGTTTTATTCTTCTGATGGTCTTCCCTGATCCCACCAGGAGGTGAGTGAGTGGCTTTGTGGGGCTTAGTAACTGGCTGGGGTTAAACCATGACAGCCTCCTACTCCATTTATAGGCAATGTAACATCACTACAAAGGAAACTTTCTCTTTTACAAACCATTAATCATTCATTTCCCACGTACAATAACCAGCCCTTCCCATCTGGGAGGCCATCCACATTTACCATTTGTGTTATAATCTCCACTGTATTTCTGCCTGCCACATTGATTTATCCTTTGCTAACAAATCAGTTTGTATGAAAAAGCTGCTGCTTTCCCATTCAATGCTTGATGAAATGTTTGGGCACTCTATTAATCATACCTGGAATATGAGCACATTGGAAGATGAAGTTAGGAAGAAAGGAAGTTTTTTTAATAAAAATTTACATGGTATTATTGAAAAAATCCAGTTTCACTGCTATATTCTAGTGCTGATGAAATGTTGCTTTGGGAGATATATGTAGGCTAGGCTGATGGAGAATATTCTCTTCAACAGTTTCCCCTTCCCATCCTAAATCATGGAACCTCTCATATGAAATGTCAGGTTGTTTGGTGATGAAAAAACAGGATAAAATGTTCATGTGCATAGGGGTCCTCCCTACCTACTCTCCCATTTCTATTGGTAAGGAACCAAGTATTAAAGCAGAAGACAGAAAAGACTGAAGAGCTGATTTTAGTTCCAAACATCTCCTAATTCCTCAATGTGAGCAGATGCAAAGTACTAGGCCTCTTTTCACTTGAGATTTGCTTCCGTAAGATGAAGGTGATAATGCTACCTGGCAGAATAGGTGTGGTGCTTCAGAAATAAAGCAATCGGAACCCATTTCAGAACATCATAAATTAATCACAGTGGTAGCTGCAAGACCCACCATTGCTGCTGTTAATTAACTCCCCAAATACAATACAGTCTGCAGAACCTCTGCTCTGAAACTGCCTGCAAATGACTAGAATCATTACACCCTCGTCGAGGAAGGAATACAGGGACTAAGGTCATGATCCTGATGAGACATGAGTCTTTGTACAGGGTAACCCTCTTTAATCTAGCCATACAGGACAAAGTGCTTGCGGATCGTAGGGAGAAACCAGCTCCTGATTGTCAGAGGGTGTTTGATTCTCCACTTTATGGTGGTTAAATCCCTGCATTCATCTAGTCCAAGGTCTATGTAACTTTATCATATAAGCCTGGGTTGCCATGAACTTGCAGAATATTCAGACCCATGTCAGAAATATTCCATAACAATTCATTGTACAGGGAAAATGAAGTGCCTGTGAACAGGACTGACAAATCACACAGGAGTATGTGCAGATGCTGTTTAGAAATGCCTAGGAGAGAATCCTTGACTCATAAAGAAAAGTTACTGAAAGATGGTAAATATCTATTAAAATCTAGGCTACATCAATTTTTTTCTCAAAAAGAGACAAAATGAGATATGTTCTTTCCATTAGTCACCTTAATCTTTGAATTCCAGAACTTTTATTTCCCTTTCCTCTATTCCAATGAATAATTAAGCATCTAGTGGAATAGGAAAGATTGAAGGAGGCTGACCTGGCACATGAGCTATGAGTCAATGGTACCTTATTTCCTAAGGAACGTACAAGCAATTTTTTTCTGATTCTTCTCCATTAACATCTTAATTTCCCAGTACAATTCTAAGAGAATTAGATTAATCACTCTCACCACTCTGCCAATTTTAATCAGAAATAATGACTGCCTGTGAATAATAACTTTTTCTTGTTTGCAGCTCCAGATATTTGTAGAATAAACCACCACTTTCTTTGCCTACATTTAGAACCTACAAGAGATTTAGTTTTAACTTTTTGACTTAGCAGAGTCTTGGGACTGAGCAGAACTTGGATTTAGAAAACAGGCCTTCTGCTTCCCGAAACTGTGAATATTTGCATTCGCTTCTGCTGAAACCTTTTCTCAAATAGTTTAGTTTGTTGCTGTTCTGGAGACAAGCTAAAATAGGCAGGTAACCTCTGCATTTGGAACCCCTGCAGAATTTAGGGCTCTGGACATGGGGACAGCTCTCAAGAAGGATGGATTTTAAGGAGATATGCAAAGATCTTGGATAGAACTATAGTAGCCAATTCAGTCTGAGAAATGTCAAGGCAATTCTTACAAAAAGCAATTCAAAGAGCATCAATCATGCTCTTGTACCTTCCAAGTCTTTTTGGCACAGGCTCTTTATCTTGGTATTATTATAAAGCTGGTCTTAACTGGCTCCTACAGAGTCCTTCCACCACCCACATATTTCCTTTCAGTACCTCTCTGCTTTCGCTTTTTCCCTCCATATAGCTTATCCCTGCTCTCAGCTATGCTCCACCTTCATTTGCCAGCAGAAGAAAATGCAGCTCAGGGTGAAAATTGTTGATTGCCAGACTCTTATGCTATTATATTTCTTTCTCTATGTTTTTTTTTCTGTTTTAAAAAGGTGAATTTTAAAGTAAAAGGTACCTATTAGTCAGTACTTGCAAAATGTGCAACTTAAGGGGAGATTAATTTATAGCTAGTTTTATGTTGAGGAAGTAATTTCATAATTCTGCTAGCATTCAGCATATCTGTGGTAAGATAGGAAAAGGCTGCGGGCAGCCTAGACCTAGATAAGTTGTGTCCTTAAACAAGAGGGATAAACAACCTTGTGGGAGAAAGAAGCAGAGAATGTGGAGGTGTATGACTAAGTAGAAAAGGCACGTGTAGATAGTTAACCAATTGTAATGTAAAAAAGGAACACCTATTATGCATGGGGGAGCTATAAAAGGTGGTGCCCTGGGATTATAAATGGCTGATGCTTGTCATCACTTTGAGTGTCAGCCTTTTGTCCGCCATCAAATGGTGACCCCGACGTGATAGATCGAGACCGCGGAACGGAGAGCAGCCAGCAGTGGAGCCCAACCAAGCAAAACAGGCGGAGAGAGAGAGAGCCTGAAGTCCGGAAAACTTGTGAAAGCGGGAAGAGACACCTGACCCCAGGTGAGCGACTGGGAATATAGAGCCCAGCCCAGCAAAACAGGCGGAGAGAAAGAGAGCCTGAAATCTGAATTATTCGAAAGAAAAAAGATACAGCCGACCCCAGGTGAGCCGCTGGGAACATAGAAATGGGGGTTCAGCAGAAGGAAAATTCATTTTGGACATTCTGCTGCGAATTTTACAGAAGAAAGGCATTACATATGAAGAACGGGTGTTACGCACCCTGCTCACTTGGTGTGAAAGAAACAGATGCACATACTGCATTTTATGCTCGGTTCGGAACTCGTTGCCGCCATTGAAAGCTGATAGAGAAGCGGCACCCGCCGCGCCTCTGCCTCCATCCCCGCAGGGCTGGGGCGGAGCTCGTCCCTGCCGGGGCTGCTTTGCCAGGGTGTGGTGGGCGGCGGCCGGGGAGAGCGAGAGACGGTGTGAAAACCGTGAAAAAGGGCCGAGAGAAGAGTAGCAGGGGAGGCGAGGGCTTCCCCCGTGCGGGCGGCTGTCTGTCCAGCGGGCTGGGGCTGGAGCGGGCAGGCGAGGGGCAGCTGCAGCGCTCCGGCAAGAGGAGCGGCCAGGAGAAGGCAGGGCTGGCCGGGGCTGGAGCGGGCAGGCGAGGGGCAGCTGCAGCTCACCGGCAAGGGGAGCGGCCGGGAGGAGGCAGGGCTGGCCGGGGCTGGAGCGGGCGGGCGAGGGGCAGCTGCAGCTCACCGGCAAGGGGAGCGGCCGGGAGGAGGCAGGGCTGGCCGGGGCTGGAGCGGGCAGGCGAGGGGCAGCTGCAGCTCACCGGCAAGGGGAGCGGCCGGGAGGAGGCAGGGCTGGCCGCGCAGCAGCAGGGGCAGCAACGGAGGGGACTCGGGGGCGCTGCTCAGCCAGGCCAAGGGACTCCGCAGTTGCCTCTTCAATTTTGCCACTGCTGCTACAAAAAAGATATGCAAATCTACTGCTGAAACAGCACAGACAATAAAGGAGTCTGTAGAAGAGGGAAATATTGATAGTAGCGTTGATAATTACTGGAGATTTTCAGAAGGGGCAGAAGACATTTGTCCAAGAGCTGCAAAACAAAATATCAGAAGCAGCAGTGTCTCTCCCTGGGTAGACAGCAAAGAAGAGACAATTCAACAACAAATACTGGCGTTGTCAGCAGATAAATGGAATTTTTTGGGGGGTCCTCCAGCAGGTGTGCAGTTTCATTTTGACTATGATCAAATGTACTCTGTAGTACTGGTCATGCTACAAGGTGAACTTCTCAATAGTTTGACCTTCTTCCCAAACAGGTAAAGGAGGAGGTGTTCTGGAGAAATTATTTCTACAGGGTGTCCGTAATCAAACAGTCTGCACAACTCACCGCACTTGCAGCTTAAGAGCTACCAGTAGGAAAGGAAGAGAGCAAAGGCAGAGGACAGTGAACTGAAAGAAACAGTATGGCCCAAACCACCACCTGTTACAATAAAGCCTCAAATAAAATCTCAAGAGGATGAGTGATGACCCAAAAGATAGGCTGGAAATAAATCCCCATAGACCGGTATCTGTAGAGCAGGTATTTCTTTATTGCAGCGCTGGAGGTGAGGGGGATTTTCCCACCTAACTCACCCCCCCTTGTCAGGTGTTGTGGTTTATTTATACAGTAAATTTCCCTTAGTATTACTACATCACTATAACATCATCATATATGCCCCGGAACTAATTTACATAACATGATGTCGTGATTATAAATAGTTCTTTTGCACTGTGCTTGTGCCTCCCCAATTTGGTGGTTGTGGGGGTCTCCTCTTGATAAAGGCCCGAGGTCTTCCTCGCATCTGAACTTTTTGCCTTCGGAGCATGCGCAGTTATGGTGTTCCTCAGTCTGTCTGGTTCTAGCTGGTCTAAATTCTGTATTATGTGGCTGATTGGTTTTACATTTGCCAGTTTCTCATTAGTACTGTACTTGTCCACCTTTGAAGGTATCCACCTGGTGAGGTTTTTTGTCTATTTAGCATTAAGTAACTAGCTAATCCTATAATAGCCATTACATTGTATAGAAAGTTATAATTGAAGTTATATTAGTATAAAAAGTTATAATTCAGGTTATATGGGTATAGGAAGCTATAATTCAAATTATATTGATATAAAAAGTAATGATTCAGGTTATATTGATACAGAAAAGTTATGATTCAGGTTATGTTGATATAACTAAAGCTATATAAGCACTTTGTAACTCTGACCCAAGTTATATAGGCATCATGAGGAAGAGATTTCCACAAGTACAGGTGCATCAGAATTTGTGAGTGATGCTTTTGATGCCGGTAATCTGAATCGGGAAGATCTAAGAGCTATGAACCTAAGATTCCTGTACTGTAAAAATCCTTGTCATTAACTTTAGCCTTCCGAGAGTGGTTCTGGGACATTATATATTTGTTACCTTTTTGGTGCTTTGTTTGGTGCTGCTGGTAGGTTTGCTTTTTGTGTTGCAAGTTGAGATGATGAGGGTTTATCTGAGGGAAGCAGCCTCTGTGTTGGACAGGCCAAGGGAAGGACAATTTTTTGTTATTATCCCATGGGCATGGGGGTGAGGATTTTGATAGCATGAGCCATATAGATTTAAAAGATGAATCAATATTAACTCATGAATGCATTCAAGAATTAGTGGAAACTACACAGAAGATGCTTGTGCCATGTTTGCTGTCTTATCTGCGAAAGGGCCCTGCATAAGATGGTAAACACAGCATTTGTGGTTGAAAAACAACAAGGGGGAATTGTGGTAAGATAGGAAAAGGCTGTGGACAGCCTACACCTATATAAGTTACAGCTGTGTCCTTAAACAAGAGGGATAAACAACCTTGTGGGAGAAAGGAATGGAGAATGTGGACGTGTATAACAAAGTAGAAAAGGCACATGTAGACACTTTGTTAACCAATTGTACTGTAAAAAGGAACACCTGTTATGCATGTGAGAAAAGGGTATAAAAGGTGGTGCCCTGGGATAATAAATGGCTGATGCTTGCTACCACCTTGAGCGTCAGCCTTTTGTCCACTGTCACATATCTACCAAAATGGGAGTGGAAAAGCACATATATCTGCTCTCTCCTTTGGAAACAAATCCTTGTTTAATGTTCCAAACTCTTCTGGAACAATATTAGTCTTGGTCCTTAGGTATCATCAAATATATTTCATATTATCATCACAATTTTTCAATTTATGCATTCTTGGGCAGTAGGCATATGAGAATATGATCTTGAACCTCTCTTTTTTCACACTCTAATATTTTGGATGTAAAAGAAGCAGTTCTGTTCTAACAGTAATTACTCTCAGTAACTAAATGTATTATCTTCTGTCTTGAAATTCTTCCTTTACCTTTGTATTTGAAAGTTCTGCACATTAATAAGGAAAAACACCACACTGTACCGTGAAGCAAGGGAGCATGAATTTTAAAAACAATCATTAGATCATTATTTCTAGCTGCAAGCTTGTCATCCCCATAACCTATTGTATTAATAAAACCCCAGAATGCTAGTTGGCACTGACAGACGGAGCAATGTACAACATGTTTTATGAACTATGTGTGCAGCTCCCTCTGATTACTACAGAGACACAAATTCAAACAATTTCCTATCAAGAACCCACTTCTTAATCATAAGCTAACATCCATTCAAATTAAAGAAGTCTAGCCCTTCTCAGAAAGAGAATGAAGGAGTCTCACAGCTTCTAACGGTTTGATTTATTTTAACATTACAGTATTGAGAACATCAAATTTTAATATCAGTGCTGTCATTTTAATCATAAGGTAAGTACAATTCTTACACTCAAGAGCTCAAAAATTACTTCATTTTTAGAAGGAAATTTATTGCACTCTGTATGAAGGTGTGCAATTCCTTCTTTCAGAGAACTTATGGATTTTCTTCTGTCAGAAGAGGCCAAACTTGTTATTCTTATTTGTTCTGTCTTTTTTTTTTTAATAAATAATCTCTCATTTATTTCTCCTCTCACTTTTTAGCAGCAGGGAACTGAATGCTTCTTTATGGTCTTGGTAATAATAATTAGAAATAGAGAACTAATTCATGCAACAAAATATAAAAATCAGCTAGAACTTCAACCCAGACCTCAAAGAAAAAATGTATTTTTCTGATTATAATAATTAAAACTATTCATTCACTTCTGTTCATGTCCCTTTATTGTACCTAGGGTCTCTATATCCATTACTATCACTTTTTATTTGTAGACAGTAGCAATTTCTGGGCTTCAATAAGTTCCTGTGCTGATAGTTTGGTAAGATTGCACAGAGCTCTTTCACAAAGATCAAGCTCTCTCACTAGACAAGATCATCAAAGGATAATAAAGAGCAATATTATTATTATCTTTCAACAGCTGAGAAATTGAGGTTTTGTTTGAGTACATTGTTCATCAAGGCCTCTGTTGGGTCTTTTGTCCGTCATACAAGAGACATTATATTGGAAAGGTTGCTACAAGTCCAAGTAACTCTACTTAAATTTGCTCTGTAGAGGCCACTTATGTATGAGTACTGATGGTCTAATTAAGATCTAGCATTATCTTTAAGACAGAGCATGCTTTCATTTGGAAGCAGATAAACTAATTAGAAGTATTAAGCTCCTCTTGCTTTACTTACCATTTCTGGAAACTATGGTGCAGTTAGGAAAGCTGAGGGCTTACTTGTCCTTTGATCTGGTTTATAGGATAACATTTGTCTAAGTCTGAAGCAGTGGTCCGATCTACTATGTTTTTTCATAAAAATCATCAAAGCAATTTCATGAAACTTATAGCTTCTCAGTTAAAAACTGGAAGAAGCAGCTGAGACCTTTTTTATGACAGAAGGTAAGCCTGAAGAAGTGCCTGTCTAGAGGGGAAAATGCCTTAAGGAAGAAAAAGGTCAGAAAGATTGTGATATGGAGAGAAAAATAAGCCATGTTTGCAGTGAAAGAAACAAGGGGGTTGCCAGAACAAGGGAAGATCTCAGGATATTTGAATAAACTGAAGTGATAAAACAGTTCAGTTCCTGCACAGACAACATGCTTAAGTATATTTTTCACTACTGTTAAATCATACCCACTGCAAAGCTTCACACCAGACATTTAAGTATGTCTGCTTTTCATTTCTAGGGGTGGAAATACCACCTGGATCCAATTCTGATTCCAGCTAATAGCTGGGGCATGGAGTGTCTTAAGCCAGGTCTCAAAAGCCAGTAAGATTAAAAATAGCCCTATATGTGTTGCTTTTATAAGGGTAACAACAGAGACATTTTCATAGGAAGTTACAAAAGCAAAGTCAGAAAAAGAAAGAGTTCTGTTAACCAGATAGGAAAGACTGAGGGGGAGGAAATAGCTGGCAGATACAGAGTAGCCATTTTATGTCTGCAAAGAAACTGAAATGGCTATTTTGCCATAGTTAAAGGGTCAAATGTCAGAAATTTATAGGAAGAACCAGTGTCTGCTTTGCAGATATCCCTACTGCTGATGAACAGAAGAATTATGTGTGTTTCTGTACACATACTATTCAAAATTCACTGCTGTTAAATTTTAAAGTCTTATAAAAAGGGATTTTTTCCATTTCCATGCTCCACCATTCTCTTTAATTGCAAATGGATAAGATAGGAGAAAAGCAGAAAATTCTTTCGGAATCCTCTGAGCTCAGGTATGGTGTAATACAAGACAGAGGTGTTATATTTAAGAAATTTCATTCAATTAACAAAAGAGTAGAGCAGTTATCCTTTTCTAGTCATAGAGATTACAATGCACATTATTTAATATCTTTTCCAAATGCCTACTCTCCTTAAAAATGTGTTCACCTGTTTGCCCTGATGAACCCAGAAATTATAGATGAATTTTTATTTAGAAGCAAGTCAGGACTGTAATTAAAAAGAATTGATACTTAGTATTTACCTCTTTTCTTTCACAGTGATGGATTGAAGAGTGGATGGGAAAATACATATTTGTATATCTGTAAATAAAAATAACACCTGGATTATACCTAGTGATAATACTAGTAAGATACAATGTGCTTTACAGCTGTTATTCTCCAGATGTGCACAGACCTCAGAAAAGAGGTTTTTAACAGGATTTCAGAGCTCTGTTTGTTGATGAGAGCTGTGACAAAAATGTAAAGGATTGATTCGGAAATTGTTGCCTGTCAACATTTTCCACTTTTTCAGGCAAATGCATTGTAAAGGTATTGTTTCTGTTTCAGAGGCACTGCAGGTTTTGAGTGGACAGGCTCACTGTTTCTGTGGGAGTGCAGTGTATTGCATAGTAGCATCTACCTTCATGCTATGTGCACTAATCCATATCTTCCTTCATTTTTTCCTAGAGATGACATTGTGCTCTTGATCTGTAGTATTCCTGAAAATATTTTAGAGAAGGAGGAATTTCAAGAGAGTTAAATTACTTTAACTTTGCAAAATACTACATCGTCTCTTCTTTCATGGTGCTACAGGTTGCTCTTGTTTTATTGCTCTTGTACTGAACACTGAGAAAGTATGTTTTGTGTTACAGCAAGGTATTTAGTCATGCAGGTACTCCATATTGGAAGGACAGCGTGGACTGTCTGTCCCTCTTGTGTAGCATAAGGGTCTGGATTTACCTCTCAATCCTAAAAAAACACAGTAAGTTTTGTAGAAGTAACATATTGAAGATAAGCTACAAGACTTGCTCCACACCTAAAGTGCTAGAAAAGGATTTTGGTTCTGTGTGATAGAAAAGGTTTCCTCCATAGGCCAAAGACCACGTTCTTTGCATCTGAAGGCATGGACATGAAATTCTATCCACACAGAGACACTACAATTTGGAAAAAACCAAAAAACCCCATGTCCTGGACAACATAGTGAAGGAAGAATTATCAAGGTGTCATGGCTGACTCACTGCTCAGACTTTGTTAAGTATTAACCTTAGATAACTTTGTGATTCAAATGTATCTATCTTAATAAAAGAAAACCCAGTTTAGTTTAAAATGATTAGAAGAATGTCATGGGAGGTGGTTACAAGTCAATTTGAACTCCATTATCATCCACTTCTGTGTTTTAACTTTTCAATGCCTTAGAAGTTTGAGGAAGAGATATGGCATTTTTTATTACCATGTGAGTTCACTTGAAATCCCAAAGTATGATGCAGTAGTTATGTGCAGTATTTCTTAATTTATGTGGGAAGGTTTTGTTGTGAACAGTGTTTGATAGGTTACATCCAGCTGTTATCTGAGGACTGAAGCAATCAAAGAATGGAGGTAAGTACAGAAATTCACAAAGATTTGAGTTACAGATAGTCCTGTGGACTTAGGCTGATAATGGTGAGTGCTGTTCTAACCTTATCTGCTTTTCAAGCCTTCATTTAGGCAATGTTTGGTACACTAAAGAGTATTAACCTAAAGAAACAATCTAAAATGCTGCTATTATTAACT
Source organism: Acanthornis magna (assembly GCA_036785705.1). NCBI lineage: Eukaryota > Metazoa > Chordata > Aves > Passeriformes > Acanthizidae > Acanthornis > Acanthornis magna. The sequence continues at coordinate 10,395,738 of JAWUZG010000016.1, forward strand.
ACAGAAGATTTTATATTACACTGAATTTAGCCTCTGAAAGATGCATCTAGTAAAAGCAAAATGAAGCACACATCTATTTTAAGAAATCTTACATGTTTATATTTCCCCTTGAAGAATTTATATGGCATCCAAAGTCCTATTGTGCAGAATCACAGGTAACTCCATTGTGACTGAGTGTATATCTAGGCACTTATCTTCTATTTAAAGCTGCTTTAGGTTCACAGGTCCCTGACAATCCCAGTTGTTTAGGGTTGTCTGGATGACACATAATGCACTATGGAAATACTGTGCTTACCATAAAACAAACCAGTCAAGTAAATTTAGAGCATGTCTGCGAGAGGAAATTCTCATGGTGGAAGTGCCTTTTGATTAGAAAATGTGGAGGAAGTTAAAATTCTCCTCAGCTGCAGGCAATTTTCAACCTGCTCTTCTGTTTTATCATAGGATGCCTTGATCATTTGGTCACTACATCTGATCACGTTTATTGTGTTTCCTCTTTAGAGTAAGTATTTGCTGCACCAAAATCACAGACTGGGGAAAAAGAAGCAAATGAAAAATCAAACCTGAAAAACAGCCTAATGTAACTTCAGATCTCTGGGTTATTTAGTTCTTAGTCCTGGGTTGTCTGTTCCCCTGCTCCCTTAGACTTGTCCTCAGATTATTAACTACACCTTTCTGATAGTTTAAGTCTTCACTTTACAATCTTGGCATATGGCTGATGTACTTTGATTTCCCTTTCCCTTTTTCCCTTTGTGGGGCTATATAAGAGCCCAAAGACCCACACAGCTACATAGGCAGACACTAGGAGAGGAGAAATGGAAAGGGTAACCTCCAGTGTGAGAGTAGATGAGGTGTGTAATAATAGAAGCTGGAACATTTCAGTGGTGACATCCATGTAACCTTGAGCAGCAGCCGATGAGTTAGTTCACCTCCTTGTGTCCAAAGAAGGTAAATGGTCTTCATTTTGAAAGATGACCAAGAACTATTAACATTCACTTACAAAGGCTTCCTTGTTCACACTTAGTTTATTGCTTGTGTAATGCTTTCTGCTAAGTCCTTGAAAGATGAGATTCTAGCATATGATTCACAGAAGAGTTAAATGCTGTATAGAAGGACAAAGGAGGATTTCATAATATGGCCTAGAGAATCTCCATGCACCATTACATTGCCGCTGGAGCACAGGGCATATCGGATATATATCCAATCTGAGAGGCTGCCCTGTTAGCCTCTAATGTGTTCACACACGGATGAATGAAGGTATGCTACTCTATTCTACCTGAAGTGTTTAGACTAAAGCAAAACTTTAAGTAACTTAAAAGTTCAATGAAGTCAGGAAAAAAAGGGAAGTAATGAAGCTGATTACACCTTTCATATGAAAGTAACCATAAAAGCCTTTGAGGCTTTCCCTGTCTCAATTTCTTCTCCTGTCTTTCATTTTCACACCTCTGATTTCAAAATTCAATCCATTCCAGTTCTTCATGAAATGAAAAAATGAAGAATTTCATTTCATGAAAGGAAATGAAATCTTGAGATTTTAGTGAGGATCTGTTTGGCAAGTTTTGGTCCCTATCCCTGCACTTCAGCTCATGCCATGCCATTTCCTTGTTCGCACTTGAGTGCGGAAATTTTCCACTTTTTTTTTTAGCCTTCTCTTTCCTCCCTTTCTTCTCCGGTCTCGCCTTTTTGCTTTCTTTGCCCATTTCCAAAATTCAATCCCTAGATTTCGGGCAACTTTTGGTCCTTTTCACTGCCCCTCCTTTCATCCCAATCCATTGCCTTGTATTCGCTCCATTTCCAAATTTTCTGGTTTTGGTCTGCTCGCCTTTGATTTGATCATATCTCCTGTCCCAGGTGCTTGTTACACTCCTTCTCTGAATTTGAGATTTCATTTCCTTTCATGAAATGAATTGAAGAATTTCATTTCATGAAAGGAAATGAAATCTTGAGATTTCAGTGAGGATCCATTTGGCAAGCTTTGGTCCCTGTCCCTGCACTTCAGCTCATGCCATGCCATTTGCTTGTTCGCACTTTGGTGCGGAAATTTTCCCCTTTTTTTTTAGCTATCACTCTATATATCTGGGCTTCCTTATATCTTATGAGAAGGAATAAAGGATTAAATTATAAATATTTATTGACAGTGTTCTTTATGCATTATAACCTTACGTGTGTTTTAGGGAAGTTACCTTCTCTGTTTTGATAAAAATTTTCTTCCATGTTGGTCCCTGAGAAAGCTGCGTTAATTGATGACTCTTCCCCTTTCATGTGTTTCCTTTCGCAAGCTGATAACATTGCAGTACCCTCTCCTCAGCTTTCCATCTTCAAAGTAACCTGGAAATCAAATCTAGTTCCCATGCCTTAGCTGAGTCTTACCTTTACTATTTGTTTCAATAAAACATCTATTCCACAAAGTATTCTTAGTGTGCTGAATAAAAACTTTCAAAAATTTAGTCTTCAGTTTTGCTTTCCAAGTTTTGGAGAAGTTTTGATGTGGTAGAAAACAGCTGAACATTCTCCCCCTATATAGGAATGTATTAAATAGGCAGGTCACACAAATCCTTTTGTGCTTTTTCACGAACACATATTAAATGATTTTCCAAAACTAATGATGTAATTGTGCAGTGGTTGACATATTTCTCTTATCTCATGAACTAGATGTCAGCCAGCTGACTTCTGAAGCTGTCAAAACAATTAATCTATCATTCTGAGTATTGATCTTTGTGGCTTGCATGGATGTTTCCATCATGGAAATATGGCATAAAACATTATTTCAATTTTTTTCCCTAAGCTAGGCCAATCTTTTGGTTTGTTGTTCGATTTCAAGGATTGATGAATTCGTCAATCAATTTGGATGGATTACCAGCATTTCACTTTGCAGTTCATTTCGGTTTTACCAGTGTTTGAGGATACAAACCTGAGTGAACACTAATGTGATATAATCACTTCTTTTACAGGCTGCAAACACAAAACAATTTTGCTATCTTCATTTAATTAATCTGGAATGGAATGGAAAATAAATGTTGCAGTAAGTCTCTCACATGTCTTGTGTTCCTTTGCTGGTGACTGAAGAACATTTTGCCTCTTGCTCTTTTGTATTGACTCTGGCTACCAGCTATCCTTTAATCTTCCATTTGCAAGTTGTCATTGCCATATTGTCAGAATCAGTGAGTCTTCAGTGATGGCAAAATATTGTTTGTAGCCATGCCTGTAGATATTAAAGTCTTCATGAGGATCTATGTAGAAACTAGAACTAAGCTAACTGGCAAACTTCACAATAAAATTTTTAGTGCCAGTGGAAGAAGAATGAGTCAGTGTCTCCTTCCGGCTATTCATTCTTGCCCTTGGAACGGCTCAGTGGGCTGGTTTGGCAGAAATGCTTGTACTAGCTGCTCTGTGGTGGGCTGAACTGGGGAAGTAAGGAGGTGGTGGAAGGCCAACCATAAAAATGGCTGGGAAGCTGGTGGTGTCAGTTACCTGGGGTAGTTCAAGCTGATGAAGTTTTAGCCACAGCCTCAGAGTTCAGGTTTCTGGCAGATCAGGTTTCAGATTTTTCTTCAAGACACAATCAGATACATCTGGGTCAGAGCCTGGAAACTGTTCCTTTCTGGGTTGGGTTTGACTTGGCCATAACTAAAACCACAGGAGCTCTTTCATAGAACCAAGCAATTGGAAAGGAAACAGACTGAGGTTCAAATCTTGGCTTATCTTAAAGTGATGTTATCTTTAGCATGAGCTTAGTTTTTGTGTTGAATTTTACATCTACCCTGCTGATTATAGGGTTATACAAAAGATAAAGTTAAAAGCAAAAATGTTATCCTGCTATTTGCAGGATGCAAAAACCGTTTGAAACCCAAATCAGTTACACTTCTGTGCTAGTAGAAAAGTCAATCTGTGCAGCAGCAGTCGCAAGATAACTTACTGTCGCTCTGTATAAACTTGGCAGTTTACTTAAAAGAATGTAATTTGAACTATTCATTTAGTTAGTACCACGGATTTCCATTGAATATTAGCGAGTTGATGAGCCCGATTTAGTTAGACACTATAATTAATTGTTAAAAAAATTCTTAAGCAAAGGGGTATAATCAAATAATCAATTATCCAGTGGCTTTTAATTGAGATAGCTAGATCTATTTTTTATTGGCAGCCTTTCAAAAATTTAGGAACCTGTTTTAATGATCAGAAAATTATATCCATGTTGATGGAGATATAGGTACTTTAAAAAAAGGACCAAATTCATGCCTGGTTCAAATATATGTCATAGACTTGCAGATATAAGGAAAATACTCCATTTGCTCTACATTTTAAAGTTAATGATGTGTGTATATAATAACTTAAAATCTAATGTCTTTAAGTGCTAGCTATGGATTTTCCAGAACAGCTGGATACAAGATGTATGCTAATTCAGAGAGCAGCTGACCTTCCTCAGCTGTTGTGAATAGATGGGATTTAAATGGACGGGTGCTACCTAGTGCCAACCATAATTTTCAAGCGTTGTGCTCTCCTGGGATATTTTGATTGAATTAAGAAGTTTCAGCTAGTTCAGTCCATGCGATGCAATGGGTAGCAAAAGGTTCTGTTCTCTGCACATTATTGGACACAATATGTAAGTCTTTTGCTAATTTTTAAGTCTTCAAGTGTAAATTCATGAAGTCCTATAAGGATGGTCTGAGCTTTTAAAGTCATATTAAACATTGTCGTACATTAAAAAGACATCCAAACATTGGACGGTTCCCGCATACTACATTATATATTTTTCTAACTAGAAACTAGAACGTTTTTTCAAGAAAAACATTTCTATATGACAAAAAGCAAGAAAAATATGTTACTTATAATGACTGTAAGTGTCTGGAGGAAAACATCCAGTACTTTTAAATTCTTCTATCTCACCTCCCATCCATGCTACAGGACTTCATTGTCTTTATTCTTGCCAGATTGCTATATCCCCAGAACAAGTATGGCTTTATTATTCCAATTTTTACAAGTTTGAATTCCTGTAATTGTTAGGAATGAAATCTTTGCCATCTCTTCTGTTTACTCAGTGTGAATATCTGGTACATGCAGTAATTCAGTTTAGCCTTATCAGACATGGGGTCCCATGGTCACAGCGGGAAATATCTTCATTATTAATAATATTATGAGTACTGAAGATGACTTATGGAAGCTGTGTCTGCATATTTGTGGAGTTTCTCTAGTGTTATCTGCCGTCTGCTAATTAGAATTTAGCTGACAAAGACATGGAGTGAAAAGGAGGGAAGACATTTTTTTTTGAATGCTAACTACAGTCAGCTCTTCTAATGTGTCTGTACTGGACATTTCAGCACAGAAGAGATGCATATAAGCTCAGCTTTAGATTAATGTGCTCAGATAATAAAAGGAGTTTAGCCATTGAAATATAGGCCTTCATGTAAGATTCCCAGAGATGATGAACTGGGAAAGCTAAAAAAAAATGAAAAATTAATCTTACCAGAATTGGATAGATTCTGTGGGTATAATGGCTGGTTTGCTGTCACATAGTGTTATTGTTGCTCTGTCTGCTCCATGCTATCACAGTCTTGAGGAGAGTAATATAAATCTTCTATGAATTCAATCGAACTGTTTTCCTAAGGTACCAATCTACAAGAAGCTTGGAAATGGATATAGTGCAACGTATTGAAATTTTGATCATCTTCCACATAACAGAAATCACTAGGAGTATTGAGATCTCAGCTTCTCCTGGGCAAATACTAAGAAGGAGCTGAAACTTCAGCTCAGACAGACTTGAATATACGGAACAAATATTCAGTGGTGAACTGCATGTGTTCCTGCCATGTGTTTTGCATGTAGCAAGGTCTATGAGGGAGTGGAAAGAATTTTATCAGTATTTTGTTTTTATTTGACTGCATTTTCAACTGTTATGGTACAGGAGAGAGAAATCAGATGTAATGTATCTTCAGCCATGGGTAGGAATTCCTTCATGTCAATGCTGCATTTTTACTAGGCCCACTGTACTCTTTTGTCCCATGGAGTGGAGTATGTTTCACTTGTGTGTTGGGGCTCTGGCACCACTTGATAGAAAAATGGCCACATGTCAAGACTGCAGGTGGAAAGGATTGCTTTCAACCGGTCTTCTTGGAGGGAGAGCCACTTGGGAGACTCTTTTCTTCCTATGTTCCTTGTTGGGGAGCTCTACGGCTGTGCTGGGATCTTACCGCAGTTGCATAATTCAAGACAACCATGAAGTGGAGAAGCTGTGTGATGCACTCTGATACATAAGTGAGATGCTAGTGATGAGCAAATGTGAGGCAAAAGTCAGCTGGGGATTTTGTTTCAATGAAAGAGATTTTCTAGGCCTGAAATAGTGAACAAAAATAATCTGTTTTCTCCAATAACTTAAGTAGTTGGAGGATTTTAAAGATGTATATTATTTTTAAAGAAAATTGAAGAAAGTCTGAGTGTTTTTAACTGCTTTTCACTGAAGTGTTTTACTGAACAGACAGTCCTAGGTTCTGTTACACATTTATTCCATCGAGGTACTTAATATTGTCCTGGAAGAAGTTTCTGCATCTGAAGTAAGCAGGGAAAGTGGGTTTCCACTCTTTACTTATCTCTATCCTGAAGAAACAGCCACAGAGGCTCAACAGAAGTTATTCACGTCCCAAATCTGGTTTGAAGGTGGGAAGGTACACCTTACAGACAAACTCTGAGCTACAGCATTTGCTTCTGGCATTTTTAAAAAAGTCTGTATCACATAATAAGTTGGTCCAGCAAAATAAAAAGAACAGGGTGGAAGAAGACCTCAAGAAAAGATATAGCACAGCTTGTTAATCGCATAAATTTGTGGAGATGTTCCTACCATCAAGCTCTTAGGCTGCACAGGGAAGCTGTTTCTTTTCCCATTACTCAGAGGATCTCAACAGGGAATGAAAACAGTTTTTTCTCATATATTCCTGGTAAAATTTCAGAATGTTTGGGACCCTTGGTGAAATGATTCCTAGAACTAATGTTTATAATTCTCCCCCCCCCCCCTCCTTTAAACAAAATCTTTTCAATATCTCTCAGGCTAGAATGAATTTATGCTCAGCATGAATGTTATTCCCTGCCCCTTACATCAGTGGGAGCAGGAGCAGAGTTTGTTTCAGAACCACAGGAAATATTGGCAGGGACCTTGAAATTTGTGCATAGCTTTGAACCCTACAGGCAAATAGTAGCATGCAGCAGAAACACCTACTGAGCTGGTGTGGTGGGGTGATGCTGGCCCAGTCCCAGGCACCCACCAAAGCTGCTCACTCACTCCCCTCTGAAAACTGGACATAGGAGAGGAAATTTATTTAAGGGTTCATGATTTAAGAAAAGGACCGGAAGAGATCACGCATCAAATACCATTGCAGGCAAAACAGGCTCTACTTAGAGATATGAAGTGAATTTAGTACTAACAACATCAGAGCAGGATAATGAGACATAAAATAAGCCCTTAAAAACATTTTCCCCCACCCCTCCCTACTTCTCAACACTACCTCCTCCCCCAGAAGTGCAGGGAGACAGGGAGTGGGATTATGGTCAGTTCATTGCCTGTAGGTTCTCCTGCTGCTCAGCGAGAGGGACAAGTTGTTCCCTTCCTGCACCATGGGGTCCCTCCCATGGGAGACAGTTGTGCATGAACTTCTCTGATGTGGCTCCATCTCATGAGCAGCAGCTCCCTGAGACCTGCTGAATGTGAATCCATCCCATGGGCAGCAGTACCCCTCAAACTGCTGCACTGTGGGTCGCTGTCACAGGGTGCAGTCCTTCAAGGACAGGCTGCTCCAACCTGGGAGCAGGGCTCCTCTCTCCATGAGACTCCCACGGGCTCGCAGCCTCCTCTCAGTCATGCACCTGCTCTGGTGTGGAGCTCTTCCATGGGCTTCAAGTGGATCTCTGCATCCCCATTGACCTTCATGGGCTGTAGGAGCACAGCTGCCTCACCATGGGCTGCACGGGACCTTCAGCTCTGGTGCCTGGAACACCTTCTGCCCTCCTTCTGCACTGACCTTGCCGTCTGCAGAGTTGTTCCTCTCACATGTTCTCACCCTGCTCTTCTCTGACTGCAGTTACAACTGCACAACTCTGTTTTGTTTCCCTTTCTTCTTAAATGTGTTATCACGGAGACTTTACCACCATTTCTAATTGGCCCAGCCTTGGCCAGTGGCATGCCCAGCTTTGGAGCTTCCAGGGACTGGCTCTGCTGGACACGGAGGAAGCTTCCAGCAGCTTCCAGAAGTCTGTAGCCCACCCCTGGTACCAAAACCCAGGTCATATAAACCCAATACAGCTGGATATCTAGTGATTTCTTTTTCAAAAGGGCAAGCTTCACTTATAAAATTAGCATTCAGGATATAGAAACTAAGGCAAGAGAGCATGATGGAATTTTGGCTTTTCTCTGGTTCATTTGGCAAGTTTTACTCATAAAGTTAAAATAGGTATATCCCATGCAATTCATTTTGTGTTACTGAAGGAGGTGATCATTATTTGATGTTCATTCTTCCCTGTTTTTTGCTTCTGTGCTTCTGAGATAATTCATCTGTCTCTCATTGGTCAGGAAAAAGATTGAAAACCTTGTAGTTGAGGTATATAGTTTTAACTTTTTCTATCCACTTTGCACATATTCCTTCCAATGAGGACAAAATAAGGGATTTTACTGTCAAAATAAGGATAAAAAGTCAAAGAGCAAATGGAGCTAAACGAATTAATTCAACTTCTAGGATAAAAACACCTATGTTGCTGATTATTTCTTAATGCTTCAGCTAAAGTCACTGAATGTAACATTAACAGAAGCAAGATTCTAGGTCTGTAAACAATTTTGGAAATATAACTAATACTAACATTTACTTAACATTAGTTGCCATTACCAAGGGGTTAATGGCTATAAAGGACTTGAAAGAAAATGGTAAGGCACTCCTTGATTGGACTAAAGAGGCCAGGGTTACACTGACCCTTGTTCTCCAAGGATATTAGCTGGCTGTGCCTTCCAGCTCCAGGGATGCTGGAGAAGACCTCAAGGGGATAGAGACATGGCACTTGTGACTCTCAGGCCAAGCCACAGCTGCATGTAGAGCAGAGGTCTTTGTTATCCTAAATGCATGTCCAGGTGTTTTTCTGATGTAACACAGTGCATTACTGTGCCTCAGATGTCTTTTGCCTGAATCTTGAACAAACAAATTCCTTCATAGGGAAAGAGGTATCGCATAGACAGATCCATGTGAGGTAATGTAAAAATGGTTGCCACAGTCTTTGGAATAAATATGAAAAGAAACAGCTGATATTTCAAAACTGAATTGCCAATCTTGTAGCCCCACAAACTTACAAATACACAAATCTTATTACACATCTCCTAAGTGACTACATTAAGGTGATTCATGAAGATGCAGAAAATTCATCCCTGTCAGCTGGGGCCAAGAAGGACAAATTGCCTGGGAACAGCTTATTATGCTGGTTCTTAGTACTTTTAAAATGACAGCTGACATTTATTTCTAAGATGTTATTACACACAAGGGAAGATAATGTTCTCTGCTACTATAGAGATGTCAACACCTGCATTCAATAATCATTTGCATATCTCTTCTTTAATTTAAGGATTTTGATTCCCTTTACAAATATTTACCGATTAGGCAGCTCAACAAATTATGCAGTGGGAACATATTGTTTATATTTTATTGTTGTGCAAAGCAAGAGTATTGAGAGGTTACAGGATTCATCCAGAGTTTTATCAGAGGTCAAAGGAAAGTGAAGTGTCAGGACCCAGGTGTTTTTCTGTATATAGCCTTCAGTCAGTCCATTTTTTACATATTTATTTCTCCATGAGTGATATACTCATCAAAATAAAGAAGTCATTTTTCAGGTCAAGTCTTACATGCTCATAGATTTTTTAAATAGAGAGATGTGGATATTTTGACCCTCTAGTCTGACCTCTTGTGGAATACAGAGGATTTCCATGAGTAGTTCTTACTTCTCCAGGGTCTGTCATGGGCGAGAATATTTCAGGGGGAAAACAAAAACAACAATAACAAATTACAACTCCCTCAAAACCCAATCATTCTTTGAAGGTTCTGTCAATGGAGAATCCACTATTCCCAGCTAGAATTGTGGCACTATTTAGGTCCCTTACAGCTAAAGCATTTGCCTTTTTCCATTTAACTCCCATTTCTAAACATTATCTGCTTCTTTACCAAATAGAATTAATTTCATGAGTTTAAAGTTCCTGAACCTTGTAAGTGATAATGACCTAATCCACAAAATTTTTTCCCCAAGAATATTTATAAGTATTTATTTTTATGTCTGTGGATATTTTTATGATCTTTACAAATGTCTGATCTCCTTAGTAAATCATATCAAATTCTGACACAGATCTGTTGTTAAAGATGTGTGCAGGATGGATATTTCCTTTGACATTTGCCTATACAATTTATTGTCCTCCTGTTCATGAACCTTGAGACAAAGATTACAGATGTTGATTCTCCTTTTCATAGTCAGTCATCGATTTGAATTTTTTGTCATATCCTTTCAGAGTTCTCTCACCTCAGGTAAACCATCTTAGTGTCAGGATTCAGTATCTCTTCAGTGAAGACATTTGACCAATTTATTCTCATTGTGTTTCTTGAAATGTCTTCTTGTTTGTGTCTAATTATTATTTTTCCCATGAGGAGCTTGACTGGAACTCAGTGAACAATGGGAAGAAAAACATCAATTGTAAATTATTCTATCCTTCAATGTCTGGTGTTTCCTTCTGAGAATGTTAGAATTCAAATATTTGAGGAAAAGAGATGCTGAGAGGAGTGATTCAGGACAAGCAAGATTTCAGCTGTGAATCTTGGAGTTTAGAATTGGTATGATGGTAAACTGCATAAGCAATGTGCTTTGATTTCTACTTCCTCTACTGGACAGTGTATACAGCACCTCAAACTAGAAATTATACCAGTGAGCAAATTTATATGTTGTTAAAAAATGTTCATCACTCACAACTGCCAGCTAAGTGAAGTACATGTTATAGAGAAACTTTTGTGTTCAGTGGTACAATTTAATCTGATTCAAATTCATATTTAAATCCCAAGTGCTGATATAGTTTCACGTAAGAAATACATTTGCAATATTGGTCTATGTGCTTGCTAGTGTAAAGTAGTCAAACTTTTCTTCTATTTAATAGAGAAATACTAAATTACAGATCATTTTCTAACTGCTTATTCATACCTACTTGCTTCAGTTGTGTCTGAGCATCGCTGCTGAGTATATTTAAATACAGAGAATGCAGGGCACACCTGTGGAAGACATAGGTTATGTGTTCCTAGTAGATCCTCTGATGTCCATAAGATTCTGGTTCATTATTATTATTCGTCTTCTGTATTTTGTATTCATGACCTCCTTGAACATCTGTTAGAGAGGATATCCTATCTTTTTCTGGTCCATTATCAGGGATGATGATCAGTGTTTTACTCTCTCATTTGAGAAATGCGTAACTGTTTAAGAGGATTAATTTATTTTTACAACACAGCTGTTTCGTAGGATGAGATGATTCCTTGCATTTTTTTGAGATGGGAAAAGTATTTGGTTTGATAGCGTGCTGTTGACACAGTACAGTGCATGCAACCTCATTCACACTTTTCTCTGTCAAAACTCCAAATTCAAACATTTTCCCCTTAATGCTGCTTGTAAAATAAAATGGCCCAGGTTTTTATGACAAATTAAAAATTATTACATTAGCTATTGTCTCATTAGATCATAAGATGTATTATCTTAACAGAGCAGTGATCTGAAAGTAAATGTGATTCAAAATAACAACAGTGGCATGGGCACATCTGCTCAGGCATTTGTACGTGAAGCTAGTTCTTCTTCTCTGAGTAGAAGGCCTTGCATGGAAATGTGCATACTCTTTTCTCCTTTCAGTCTTGACCCTTGAGCTTTAATGCATTTTTAATATGCAGTGGTTGTGTATGTGGTTTCTGTGGCTGCACAAGGGTTTTGCCAAGAAACTGGCTAAGTTCTGACTGATTTATGTATGATTGTTGAACTACATCTGATTCTTCATTTTTACCACCTCTTTGAGGTTGAAGTCAGTTTTCCAGCCAGGGGATAGGGAAGGACAAAGAGGTCAAATTTCTTATGCAGCATGCTGCAAATGTTATAAGTCAAATAGCCCCCTTTCACTGTCTGAATAATCTCACAGCATGGTGCAGTCACAGCATCCAGCATGAAAGCTCAGGTGGACATATACCAGAGTAATAGAAAAGCCATATTTTTTTTTCTTTTAGCGGAGAATTTTCTGCAGCATCTTCTCCAAGAGCTGCATGGAAAAGCCTGAAAGAACTCAGATAAGGTCTGTAAAGACAATTGGAGATGGAAAAGTGTTTATGACAGCTAAATGTTATAAAGATTATGGCTGTGTATCACAGGTAGGCCACATAAACAGGTGGAACAGTTGAGAATGGAGTTGCAAGAGTATTAACAACAGCTCTAAGAGCATAGTGAATATATCCAGGACATTCAGAGATATCTATTGCAGAGTTAGGTTCCCATGTCCTTTTCCAAGCGTATTTTTAAAGCAGGTTAATATCTTCAACCAAGACATTCTGGGATTCATAGAATCCAATGGAGCTGCTGCATGAATTAGATGATACACAAGAGAGGAGTGAAAAAAATTACCAAAAGGATGGAGTAAGATGTAGTCGGAATGCAGAGCACTGAGTAAGACTAGAAACATTAATGAATGATAGGAACTATGGATGAAATAAAGGTAAGTGGAAAGTGGAATGGGACAAGATAAATATTACTTTCCAGGGAATGTTAATCTTCACCAAAACACTGTTTTTTTCCTGTGGCATTGGACAAATTATTGAGTTTTTTTCTGTGTCCTCATTGTTCAAATGGGCAAAATGAGCAACCAAATGCCTATAATTCCCTCTCTTAGGAAGGTAACTGTATGTGCTGAGTGTTTGGAGAAGACATCGGGATTGTAGAAGGTATGGGTGTGGGTCCTGGGGAACGTCCTCGTGGCAGCCTCAGTCACTCACCATGATGTCTGCAGAATTAAGTGAGGAAGAGGTACTTGGTGCTGAGTCAAAGTCAAAACTGCTCACAACAGGGCTGAGTGCATGCACCCAGGGGACCTGATGGCCTTCCCAAGATGCCTCATGGAGACTTCAGCAGAGTATTGGGGGTCAGGATGGCCCAAAATATTTCTAGGATAATCTTTGCTTGTGTATTTTTATTTAAATACGTATCTTCTGGTGAAATGCAGAGGAGGAAAGTCAACCACATTTCTCCAGGCAGCCCAATAACAACTTTTCTGGCACTAGCTCATTCGGTCTATCACTGTAACTTCCCCATGAGCCTGTCCTTCCCTGGTGAGGCAACATCATCCATGAGCCCTACTGCAGCTCTAGGAACAGTGGGAAACAGAGCCTGGGACAGCAGCACACATTCAGATCTTCGACCCCAGCAGTGCTTCGTGCCTGACCCTGCCCCCATGGGAGCCTTCCAGCAAATGGGGCTGTGGCACAGCCATGCTGCTCCATGACAAGGCTCCTGCCTGATCCTGAGCTCACCCCAAGGGCTGTGCTCAAAGGGGAGCCCTGTTGCAGATGGCATGGGTTTGGATCTGCCAGGGCCGTGCTGACCCCCCAGACCCCTCAGCAGAGCAGAGCTGGCACGCAGGAATGGCCTCTGCAATGAGCAGGTGGCTGAGCTGGGGATACCCAAGGGCTGGCAGACAGTCAGCACCAGCTGGGTGGGAAGGGATGGGGTCTTTCAAGGAAAAATGTCTTGGATAGATGTGAGCTTAGTGCCGAGCCTTGCCCTTTCTCACAAGGTGCTGTAGGCAGTGTGTGATTTTGGCTCCTACTGGTGCGTGCGAGAGTTATTGTGTTCCAGGAGGTGGATGGAGCCATTCAGGGCCAGCAAATCTGGTGCTTAGTCTGTGATAGCAGGAGCTTTTTGGCTGCGAGGGGTGTTCCAAGATCCCTTTGGCAGTGAAAATGGGACCTTCCTTCCTGGCAGAGGAATCATCTCGGGGATTTTTTTAGCACATTAAGTGATGATTGTATGGATAATTTGTTTGGATCCAGACCTCCAGACTGCACTTGAAAAGGAGCAGGAGGACTGTATCTGCTGTGCAGTGACCTTTCACGCTGCTCTTGTAAAATGGACACGCTGTGGGGCTTGACATCTGGGCACAGCATGGCCACTCTGGGATGGATGCAGGCTCATTCTGGAAACAGAATGGGTGACTGTATTTTGAAGCAAACTTTTTAAGAGAGGTGTGACATTTTTCACAGCTCAATAAGCATATTGAGAGGCTTATTAAAATAATAACAGCACATTTGTTAATAATTAATCACTGGTATTAATAGAGGGACTTTCAGCCAAAGATGCTGAAGTTCTTTCCAAATTTCACTGACCAAAATTGCAAACAGTAAGGATTGCCTAATCCATCATCATGTATTGCCACCACTGATAGCTATTTAATTGTTCACAACATAGCAACTGCTCAGTAGCAATCAGATTGGTGCAGAAAGCAAGGAGTTTGTTGTATGTCCAAGAAAAGGTCAAAAGGAATTAGGTGAAGGAGTGCGGATATCACTCCAAGATGGACTTAGTCATGTAATAGTATCCCCACCTTTTGTTTGGGTTCATTCCTGAATCTCAGTTTACAAGCTGTGATTTTACATGCCACTTGAGTCAGATATTCCCTGCTAGCACTGTAGTGCAGAATGATGTGGTGTGTTCAGAATTACCAGTGTCATAATTTCTTGCTGGAGGTTGGCATTCACACTAACCTTAAGAATCCTTTGGATTCTTTCTGGTGTTTAAATGCATTGATCACTATGATAAAACAAAGCCTTGACCTACACCCTGAATATTTAATTTCATCTCTGCTCTCTGATTTTATTGCCTATTTCCCACAGCCTAAATTGTCTTATAGTGATCTCTGCTGACTGTGGAACAAGACCAGATGTCTAATTTATGTGCCTCAGTTACATGCCTAAAAGGTAGTCAATATGAATCCAGCCAAAATGCTTGTGAGTTTTTTATTGCATCTGTCTGTCTTAGTGATGTTACACCTGTCTGTATCTCCATATAGCTGCAGCCTCTCCATATTAAATACAGGAAATTTATCCTCATTATGAAATCTCTCTTGAGAGTCCATTGCTAATGAAATTGCCTCATATTTATTTTTGAAGTTGTATATAAACAACGAACATTATTAGTATACAATTACTAGAGAGTAATCACAGAATTACTGTAAACATAGTCTACAAAACATACTGCAAATTAATATTCATGCATTTCTTAATCTGCCATTTGGAGCAAAAGCATAAATCCAATCTAGACTTCATCACAAAGGAATAATATCACTAGGGGAAACTGGCATGTTTTGTACTTCAGAGAAATTAAAGGGAAAAGTCCTACGACTCTTTTCACAGTTCTGGGGGTGCAACTCCTGTGGCTTCTGATGCACAATTCAGCAACACATTGTGTCAGTGATAAGGAAGAAAAGAAAAGCAGCATTTAGACATGTCTCTATGCAGAGATATTGCAGCATTCAGTCAAATGTGAGTAGCTGAGTCCAAGAATGTTGTTTGACAGCCTGGTATTTGCAGGAAGCCTAAGGTTAAGGATAGCTAAAGGAATGTGTTTGAATTCTGCCATTAACAAACAACCATAGGTCTTTTGTTGTCTAAAGCAGAAAGAAATAAGTGAACTAGTAAAACTGGTGGCTCAGAAATTCATTTTGTGCAGCTCATTCATGTTTGCTCTGCTTAGATTATGCTTTTGCACATTCTTCACACAAATGGAAATAGGCTAGTCCTGTAAATTAATGGGAATGATTAGACTGTTGAAATATTTTCTATTTCATTAATGTGGTGCTTGGGGGTGATTTTTAATTACTCATTTTTAGACGTCCAGAAATCAGTTTTTCAAGGGCTAAATGACCAGAAATATACAGTTAATAGTAGCTGTAAAAGTGGAACTCTTCCATAACCGAGCAGTAGAAAACTGAAAATTTAGAATTCAAATTGAGATGAATGCAACTAGGTGTCACTTTTGAAAATTTAACTTATACATAGTCAAATAGAAAGAGTGAGAAAGCAGATTTTTGTGACACTGCTAAAATTTTTGAGTTTAGAAGAAACAGGAGGAGAAAACGGTGATCATTCTTTCACTTTTTAAAATGCTTTAAGTGTCATCATTGCTCTTATGTGCCTATTTCTGCAGAGGTTCAAGTATTTAAGCTCTGTAGAAAGTAAAGCCATGGTGGGTGACAAGATACTCAGGACCAAAGATATTTCAGTACCGAAAGTCTGGTTTCCGCAAGCCTGCAATTGTAGGACTAGCTTGCTAGCGAGAACTGAGCATGCGGTTATGTGGTGACATGACCACCAGATGTGCTAACACAAATGACCATGGTGTACCATATTCAAGAACTCCCCGGTTACTGAAGGTCACACACACTCTTGTACTTCCAACTCCTACATTTATTTCTCTTACAGAAAAGAAACAAATTATGGTGTTGCACAGATGCTAAGTAGCTATTCATGTGTTATTTTATTTCTTTTTCACTTACCTGCTTTCTCACTGCACCGTATACTACACTGGACACAGGACTATATGCTGCCTTGTGGTCTGGGAATGCGTTTGAAAGAATAAGTACTCGTTTTTACAGAAATTCCAACAAAATTAAATGCAATCATGACAAAGCCCTTTTTTCTTCCTGCCCACAAAAGAAAGCATTCTTCCATTTTTTATTACTTCTGCCTGTCTCTTAATCTATGCCCAACAAATGAGGCAGAGCGTTCCCACTGAATAATGTCTCCTTACATCGATAAGGCTTGTAGTTAGGAACATTTTAATAGAGTTCAAGTTTAAAGAGAAAAAGAATAGAGATTAAGCAAGTAAGACTAATACATACTTTCCGAACATATTTTAAATGAGAATACTACAATGAAGCAGAATGATGCTGCATAGAGGATAGTAAGAAGTGGAAGGCATTTTCAGGTACCAAGAGCTGTAAAAGGGGTAGGTTCTTGCTGCAGTAATCGTGAGGGGACAAAAAGAAAGGAGGTCTGATCTTAAAACTATTTTGATTACCCAGGTCACAGAAACCATCATGGACCACATTTCTGAAATTTCCAGTGAAAGGGTGAAATTATTTAACAAGGAGTCTGAGGCATTAAGGAGAAGAAGGGCAGCATATTGGCTTATAATGCTGTTAAAAAGTGATGTGTGACTTTTCATTAACTTGTGTTTCTTTATGCAAATCCCTTGGGGTTATTTTATGCTTGATGATATAGGATCTTACCCATTTTATCTCTAAAGATGTGGTCACAAATATTCTATAGCATATGTGGCAGAGATAGTTTAAATGTGAATTCTGAGAAACAGCTAACACAGGAAAGTAAGTGTGATGGAATAGAACAACTGGCTGACAAAGATAATGAGAAATTATTCTTTTGAAACCCAGTGTGGTAGCAAGAAAGGATACAGTAAAGAGAGGGGAAAAATTTGTAACAGGACACTATTTTTAGAAAGCTTGTCATAATGCAAAAGTTGAGGAGAGTGGGCATGTTTAGAAAGTCCTTAAAATCTGTCATGGAATCTCTGCACTTCATGTGCCAACAATCAAGGTTTTTCTTCTAGGACATACACTGCAATTTGCATATTAATTTCTTTCTGGAATGAGGACTTAGTTTAATACTTATTTCCTGTCTGCTTCTGAAAAAAAAAATCAGGATCAGTCAGTTCTGGGTACTTGATGAAGGATAAAAATGATAACTGAAATATTTAAATTTTAATATCCTGGTGGGAAACATGTAGATATATATATATATAGGAAGAACAACAAGAGGACTAAAAATCTAGGGGTAGTACTTAGATATACTGAGTAATACGGAGAAAAGAAATCAAAGGAAATTATCTAACTTATCCTTGATTGTTCTGTTATTCTTGCTATATTTATGTTCCATATATTTATTCCATTGAATAAGGGGGAATATTGTAAAAATATTTGGGTTTTTTTCCTTTCATATTTAAAAGGGCATGTGATGATGTATCATCTCCACTCAAAAGTGACAAAGCCTTGAAATCTTTAATAAAATGGTTCGGAAGATACAGCTATCTGTCTGATAGCTCTGACACTGGATGTAAGCAGGACATTTTTTCCCTTCTCTTTCTTGGTGAGGCTATTAGAAAAGTCGACCATTGGATGCAAATCCATGTTGTATATGCTGATGATTTCATTGCAGAAGATGTAGTGCAATAGATGAGTGAGATTTGATGGAAACAGGAAGCAAATGGGATTTAATGTAATGAAGATAAATCGTTCATGGTTATAAGTCAGCAGAAATGGTCTGGATGAGTATACCCAGAAGCTGATGATCATGAATATCAAAAGATCATAGAAAAGAGTGACAATGGGGGGGCATAAGGACTTAAGCACAAAATACAAGTACAAGCAAAGGGTAAAAGTAAACTTTAGTTAAGCCATATTCAGAAGATAGATTGGAACTTAAGACAGTGGGAGGCAGACAAGCTACATCTCTCAGAAGAGATCATTCTGGTGGCATTTGAACTGTCATCAAACCCTGAGAGGATGAACTAATAATAAACATCTGTGAGGAAACTTCTAGCAGAGGGGGGAAATACTCTATTGTTACAATGACTGTGCCCCAACATTTATATTGTTTCAAAAACTGGATTGAGTGGATTAGTGTCCCATTAAAATAATAGGAGGTACTTACAGAGGGAATCTCTGTGACAAAGGGCATCAGTCTCTGGCTCTAAGGAAATGCTAGGAGAAAGAAGCTTTTGTGGAGAATATAAAACTTGTTATGAGAGATATCAGAGCCTCAGTTAGGTGGGAGCACATATCATAATGAATAATTCTGTGCTATGAAGGTGATTGAGTGAGATTCAGAGACATTTTCTTCCTAAATTTCTGTGATTGTGTGACAGAGCTTTGATTATTGATTTATAGCCTTTCATTTGTAACACTCGCTTTCAGAAAGCATGGGATTTTAATATTTCTGTCCCTTGTTCACTGGTTGCATAAAAAGTAACAGCAGAAGATGGCAGCAGAGCTTGCTGACTCCATTTAATTTCTTTATATGTGCAACAGAGTACAGATGCTTGGTGAAAGAACACAGGGTGAACTTTTCTTTAAAAATATACTGGTTTAGTTCTGGGAAGATAAATTCATTGACTCTAAGAACACATTCATCAGTTCATTTTTTAATGGAAATGATGTGGGAGTTATGAAAGAGAAAACATACTCCTTGTAGCTTCCATATGTCTTAATGGCAACACTTGCAAGCAGATGAAATAGTCCTTGTGAAAGATCA
Source organism: Acanthornis magna (assembly GCA_036785705.1). Lineage (NCBI taxonomy): Eukaryota > Metazoa > Chordata > Aves > Passeriformes > Acanthizidae > Acanthornis > Acanthornis magna. Next base: position 10,415,078 of record JAWUZG010000016.1, read on the forward strand.
CGGAAACATCTACTTTACATCGTCCTCCTGCCTTAGCAATAACTCACCAAAGGCAGGTGCCCTACATTCTGTTTAAAAATAAAATAGATTGACAATTATAAAGAAGTGCTGAAAAATTTCTTACAAAGTTGCTCAAATTTCACCAGGTGACTCAAAGCACAAATAAGGCCGTAACTGTTATTCCTCTAATAGCAAGCCATCATAAAGATCTGCCTGTAGGTTATCTTGACCCTTTGATCACAAACAATCCTTGTAGGTGTAAGCTTAAGCATGTAGAAAGAGTAATGTACTTTTGTAGACCAACTGATATAGTTGTAAACCATAAACTTTTGGATACTCGACTTCTTTCTCATGTCACAGAGAGACACACACCCACTGACACTGTCTGTGCTATCTGGCTAATCCTGAGTCAGGGAAAACCAAAGCATCTTTCCTGAGAGGCAGGGGAATACCAAGATGGATATATTCATAAAGGACAGAGAAGTAGTAGATACAGTGGAATATCAATCCCATTTTTTCCCACAGTGCCACTGCTGCCTTGCTGCCTAAAGTGTATTTTGAGCAGCTGTCTCTGCTCCTGCTCTGGCTGCTGCACATTAATGTTTTTGTATTTTTGCCTGTGTATAAGGAAGCTCGCTTGAAATCTGTCTGTGCTTCTGCTGCTTTTCTAATAGCTATAGGAGAGTCAAGATGCTCTTGGTTTTTTTTTTTTTTTTTTGTTTGTTTTTTTCTTCCTTTTTTTTTTCATTCAACATCTCTGCTTCTGTGCTGAATATTTAACTGTTTGTAGAACTGTACAGCTGACACTGACAGACAATTTAATTGCTTGAGTAAAGACAGAAGCATGACTCAGGTCTGCATATTCAAGTCCTCATTAGTCTTCAGAACAGTTCAAATGAAAGGAAAAAGAAAATCAGTGGGTGCATAATATGCTCCCTGGAGGTGACATTTTTAGAGCATCCTTTAATTCTGACAGAAATTTTCCAAGATGTCTGTTGAAGCACGTTTGCTGTCTTCCTTCCCAGTCGTAAATTACTGCCACTTGTCAAATAGAACTGGAATAAAGAGTGTTCAGCTAATAGCTCCACAGTATTATATTTTCTTTTTCTCATACATACACCTACTTACCTTTCTAGTGAGTGTAAATTAGTAGTTTTACTCTGGTATTTCCTTATAATCATATTGGAGGTCAAAGCATTCATGACTACTATGTTAAACAGACTAAGTTTCTGAGTAAATTCTGGTGTGGACATCATATTTTACTTCAATATTGCTTCATGTTTTAGGTTGAAGTCAGAACACTTGTTCCTCATAATATACATATTTATTCCTAACATTTTCCTCCTTAATAACGAAAAATTAAAAAAAAAAAAAATTGAAATGTACTCCAGAATGCAATCTGTTAAACTCTGATGGTTTACAGTCATGGCAGTGTATAAGGAATTATCCTTTCTGCCACAGAATGCAGAGTGTTGTAACACAAGGAAGTCATAATTGGTTACGTCTTTCTCATTTCCTTTTTACATTTGTGAGTTTATATTCCAGTGATTCTTTCTGAGAGATTGGTAATTTAGGTTCAGGTTGTACTGGGACTTTGAAATGACGGATGGGCTTTTCAAAACTTGCAAAAGTATTTTGTGTGTCAGTTGCTACATTGAGAAGATAGAAGTGGGAATACTGGTACTACCCTGACACTGAGAATAGTTGCAATGTTTCTTCCATTTCCTGGAGCTTCCCTTTGTACTTAAGGAAGCTCTTTTGTACCAGTCTTTTGACAATAAAGTGTATAAAACATTGTGCAATTTCCGACTGAAAGTTCTGATGATGAGCTGCAATATTGTTTCTATATAAATTTTGTTTCATGTGGTTGCAGGCATCACTGGCCCTTGTCTAGCTGCAAAGGCCTTTCAAGATCAGTGTTTGAACATAAGTGTGCCATATTTAACTTTTAAAAGTGTGGAAACAGCCACAGGGAGAGTCATTTTATATCCTAATATATACCTGTCTCAACCAGCTCTGTGATGTCTTCTTGATTTTTTGTTGGTAAAAAATTCAATTCAATAGTAGCTTCTTTTGAAGCTGCAGACCTCAAGTATTTGGACTGCAACCAGTCTTGTGAGCATAAAACTAGCTGGACTTAAACCAAAAGAAACTGATATGTTTAAAATTAAAAAAAGAATGAAAAATAATAAAGAAGCCTAGCCCTAACCACAGGTTTGCTAGGTCAGACTGGGGAAACAATTATTCCCAATGGGAAGCTATTACCTAGTGTCTTAGAAACTGGTAATACCATGTAGGTGTAGTGGATTTAAGCACCAGACCCACAACTGTATAAAAAAAGAAATATATATTGTGATTTTTTTTTCCTACTATTTTTTCTCCAAAGGTTTAAAAAGTTTATTGGACTTCACAGATGGAAGTTATACAGGCATCACTGAAATGGATAGAAAGAAGGGACTAGTATTCAGTTGAAACATATACATTGTTTTTCTTTTATTTTCCAGTTGCTTGGTTCCAATTTTACCACTCAGCTAGTTTTTATTTGGGGTTAAACAAAAATATGGAAAATAAATACTAATGTTGAATGGAATATTTTTAAGTTACTCCTTTAAAAATTATTCCTTTCTGGTTTTCAGTCATTTGAGATATTACTGTTAACGTAATGTCTAGAATTCCACAGAAGAATTTGAGTCAATAATCTGACATCCTTTTTGGTACAAAACTTATTATATAGTGTAATTTTTTTTTGAGAATTCTAAGTTCTTAGAGTTCTTTTTTTATTACTTTTTAAATTCTTATATTCTTCATGAATGCAAGTTCTTTTATGACATTGAGAGACAGTCTTTCAAAAATGTATCTTAATTTTTAAAGTATTCCACTAAAAGCTGGGCTAGAATGAGTGAAATCTGGGAGGGGAGTTTCCCTGGTGACCTTGATTGTCTCTGCTTCACTTTTTGAGGTAGAGGGAAAATGACACCTTCATACATCTCTCTGTAGTGAGTCACAGTAAAATGTTCTGTACTATGAATTGGTTACTTGGGTTTTTAACTAACTGAGAAATAAAAGAAGCATTAAGTGACTTTCATAAAGGAGTAGACAAAAAAGCTTTTAAATATTGTGTTATATCCCTTTCTGTGCATCTGGATATAGCACCCAACACAAGATGTTTTGAAGTGCTTTCTATTGCTGTGCTAAACAATGTGTACATTTTATCTCCCTTTGGTTGTTGCAGAAACTGAGGCAGGTATTTAATTTGTCTGAAAACACTCAAAGAACTAATATTAGAATGATGACAGTCTGGGAGTTGCCAATCCCAGATTTACTCCCTACATTATGTTACAAATGTGATACAGTTCAGAAAGTTAATGTTCATATGACTTTGTCAGAGTAAGTACAAAAAAGAGAAACGAAAATTTTTAAAATTTAAAATAACTGTAGTATCTCAGAAATTGGCAGATAACAATGTGAGAAAAATGCTAAACATATGGTAAATTCAAAATAGAGATACAGATGAAAATGTTATGATGTTCATAAGAGGTAAATAAAAAGCTTTCTTAGGGTAAATGGATGTTTATTGAGAAAGAAAAAGGTTAGAAAACTCCATAACAGTGTGTAGAATTACAAAAAGGTACTTGAACAATTATGCAGACAGACACAGAGCTCCTATTGATTCCCTTTTTCATGTGGAAATCTATGTACATCACCAATATGGGGTTATAGTCACAGAGAAATTGGGTTGACAACTGACATCTGACTTCCCTTTCTCATTCTAGTTCTGAGTCTGGTTTTCTAGATCTGAGAAAACCATTCAGCTTATCTCTGTGGGTTGTGATCCCCTCTTACGCGTTTTCAAACATTTTTTGGAGAAGCTGCATGTAAATTATCTCATTCCATGCAGGAGGTGGGAAAAGAAAAGATCTTATGTTTCTTGGGTGTTTATTCTGAGGTAGAGGACCTTGGCCAGCAGCCATGTGGCTGTGGTAGCCACGTCCCCTAAACCAGCGAGATTGGCAACACAGCTTCCTGGGACTGGTAATGTGCCAATGAATTTACACATGTAAAATGCAGGATCGGGTGACAGTGCCAGTACCTGTAGGTGGATGGGCTGTGTTTTGACACTAAGAAAGTAAACAGCTCCTGCAGGAGACCTTTACATGATTTTTTCTTCTAAATTTGCATTTGTTTCAGGTTACAAATGAGATATTCCTTTCGTGTATCTTGGTATATAATGTGCTACTCAGTCTGAGTATCAGACTAAATCTAACTTGGAAAATTTAACACTAACAACTCCTCCGGACACTTAATAATTTCCATCTATGAAAATAAGAGTGTTCTGTGTCCTGCAGGGATGGAAGAAAGGAAGGAACTGGAAGCATCCAGGCATCCTGTTTATTTGCATCACATGAGTGAATAAACTCAGTTAACAGCAAGTACAGAGTGAAGGCTATAGATATGATGGAAAAGAATTGTTTTACAGCCCATCTGTTCTGAATTTTCTGCGTATTTTCAAAGCAAGATAATCCCTTGAAAGTTGTTGTTGAAGTTTTTTTTAACCAATACTGAAATATGTAATCCACATTCTGCAGGTCTATATTCATAATTTTTATATATATCATTTCAGCTTACATAGTGTGAGTATATGCTATATTGAACTTGGAACAGAGAAGTGTCTTTATATTCCCACATAGTCTGGAAGGACATAGAATATATTTATCTATTTTTTTTCCCCAGTTTTTTTTCCAAAAAATCAGGAATTTAATATTATTCAGTGGAATAACTGTAGTGGAGTGAATGCCCTTCAAGCTCCTAAAATGAAAGAAAAAAGTTCTGTGAACACTAGATTATTCTTAAAGCCAATGAGCAGCTTAGTGTTTAAGTGTTGCTCAGTAGCAGTTGTCTTAATTAATTTGGTAAGAGCTGGTTTCCTTTCTGAGACATATGGATTTCTTATGCAGTATCTCTCAATACATCTTTGTATGAATTGAGATTAGATGGACTATAAGGAAACTGAGACACTGCTACTTCGGTATCCCTTACAACAAAATTTTCAGCCCATCTATCTGGCATTGACATTTGAGGTTGAAAAGGCAGTATTAGTGTTTAAAGATTAATCTCCCTAATGGTTCAGTTAATCTTCCCAAAACCTTAAGGGATTTGACTGACAACTCCATGAATTTCCTCCTCAAGTGTGCATTTGTAAGAACAAAGGGATAAGTGAAAAAAAATCTACATCCTAAACCCACAGGTGCTTCAAGTGGCTCAGAAGTATTAGACACTTTGTCATTAATTTCTTGTAGATTCTCAGCCTACTCTGTACTAATCAGGTTCCTCCACAAACTACATGACATCCCTCATTTCTTGGGCTAGGAAAGTCAAGTTTTTGCTCTTTTCCAATAATGGTAGCAAAGAAGATTTATTAATAGGCTGCCTAGTGTGGTACAACATATGCAAGATATTTAAGACAATGCATAGAGAATCTGTGATTCATTTTTATTTCTAAGGTCAAATTTTTGTTCACTGCTATGCAAATATAAATCTGGAAATTAATAGTTTCTATGGAGCACATCCCTGGCTAGGAATATCTGGGAATTCAGAAACAAAAGGAAGAGACTTTATTATAGCAGATAACGGAGATTTTATTCAAGCTAACCTAGAATATCTTAATTTTGGCCAGTCATCTCAAGAAAATAGGTTTCTTTTTTTGTGATATTGATAACTTCTTGGAGATGGAGTCTGTTTTTTCTATCTGTTTAAGGTATTTCTTCATTTGCAAGTTTGGCAAAACATGAAAACTTGAAGTAAAAACAAGCAGATCAAACGTATAGAAAAACTGTATCAGACTGTAAGGACTTCAGTAAGTTTTGCTTAAGCTGGTTCTAACAATGAACAAAAAGTTTCAAATACTGCGAATAAATTGTTGGAAATGCTTTGTTCTGCCTTTTTGTGGCTCAGGGTTACAAGTTGCTAGAAAATCTATGTAGATGTTGCCAGATTTGGACAACTAAGTACTAAGTAGCTAAACCATCTATCTCTTGTGCTTTGGTGTTCCTATCATTTGAAATATAATTTGCTAGTTTCTAAATGCTCCTTCAAGATGCACAAACTGAATATACAGAAAAGAAAAAGAAGTTTCATGCTATTTTTTCACATGAATGCCACTATGATTGATTTCAGAAGAAAGGAAATTGTTTCCCTTGAGAAGTATATTATAATTTTCTTGTATTTCATGCCTTCCTCCCTGCATGTGAAGAACAAAGAGGTCCCCTCCTGGGGTATAATGTTTAAAAACTTAAGGATATCTCTGGATAAACTGTTCTGTGACCAAAAAGATTTGAACTGGGTCAGATAGATTATACTCAAGCTGACATTTATAAATGATGTCACCTGCCGACTCCAGCTCCAGAGCACACACAAAACAGACATACATGGGGACAGCGTAAGAACTCTTTGCTGCAATGAAGATTTAACCTTGCCCGGAGGCTGATTAAGTGTAAGGCAACCAGACAGTTAGTTGGTCAGATTTACCGTTTCATTCAGTATTATGATAAAATACAATTACTTTAAGAGAAACCACCATCTCAATACATGAGAAATGGCTTGGTTTATTTAAAACTGGTTAGAAACAGAGGTGACTGCAAGCTCAGGGGAACAAATATTGTCAACAGATATGCATTAAAGACCCAGAGTACTGGATTCATTTCAGCTAGTCATTGTTTCATATGTGATGAAGTTACACTTTGAAAAGATAGAAAAGAATGGAAGTTAAGCTAATTAACCTGACTTGCCTGAGCTGACCAGAATAGAGAAAGAAAATAAGACCTCAAAACACCACTGTCTCAATGCTGGACAGTGATGAGACAAATGCCATGCAGTTGGTACAGAATATTCTGATCTTACTGGAGAGCCTAGCTCAGCTCAGTTGAAAAAGAAAAGCTCAGAAGGTAGTATTTCAGAAAACTATCCAATTCCAGTTTGCTTAGTGAGGTCTGAATGTTAGAAGGAAAGTGATTAAATAAATATCTACAAATTACACATCTAATACCATATATAGATATATAAAAGGGATGGGTGAATGATTGAAATAATCAGATATGGTTGGCTCTGCCTTGGGGCAGAGCTATAAGGTGTGTACTAGATGACCTCTTTCTATGACCACCTTTCTTATTTTGCCTGTGTTCTCCTTTCTCTGGCAAAGGATTTGAAAGTCCAAGTCATCTGTGCGGGACTTTTGATAGGACCAGAGCCAAAAAGGCAGCTCAGACATATCCTTATTCCTCTCCAGTGACAGGACCTTCTGGATCTGAACATAGGTGAGAGGAGCAAGGACCCACAGGACAAATGGAAATGGTCACTTTCAAAATTCCTCCTGCTGCTCTGGACACTGTTGCCCTGTGGTTGGGCAGTATGTGCTGAATGGGCTGAAGCCCAAAGAAGAACACCTGTTAGCTTAACCACAGGCAAATCTGGCATGGAAATGGAAATCAAGTGATTTTTTAAATCTCTGATCTGATTTAATCTCCGCACTGAATCCCTCCTAAAAATGCCTCTGAAAACTGCAAATAACTCCATGTTTAGAATTAGAAAATTCTAGCAGAGTCATGCTATTGCAGCTGTTGCAATTGATGGGCATAATTTTTTGGTTATTGCCCTCCTTTACTGAACTAGAACAAGTGCAGATTGCCATTTTATTATAAACATGGAATAATTGCAGGAGTAATTGGCCTTTGCTGTTAAAACTAGTAAAACTGTAGTCACAAAGGGAATTATGGTTTAAACAAAGTTTAAACAAAGCAAAACAGTGAAGACCTCAACAAGGTTCCCAGCTCCCTTAATTTTTTTGTGGATTTTGTGACACTTGGCTGAACATCACCGTATTGGCTTGAGAATTTCCCCCGCTGTTCAGAATAAATAAGCTTCCAGCTTGTGTAGACAAGAAAAGAGTTAACACAAGATGTTATGGGAATGTAGGAGATAGCCTCAAGGGCTGTTTGAATTTACCGAAGGCAGTTGCTGCTTTGTTACCTTTCATTTTAAAGCATTTTGATTCTTTCTCCCCACCCCCATTGCTATATTGCCAAGTGCATGTGACAGATTGAGAGACCAGAAAGAAACCAATTTCTCAATTTTTTTTTCTTTCTTTTTTCTTTTTGAAAATATGTTTTTCAGCATTTTTATGATCTAGCTCATAACCTCTGAATCCTAGTATTTAAAGCACAGTCTCTCCATTAGATCATAAAATTTCAGCATTCTCAGAAGGTGGTTCAATATTGATTTAAAGGGTAAATCAGTCTGCAGAGGTACCAATCTTTTGGCCAACATGTTTCAGTGCTAAAAGCTAAGAACTGGCTTCTGGATAGTTACTGTGGAACTTAGAAATTCTCTAAGTCTTTGCTAATGGTCACTGATGAAAAAGGAAGCAGAAAGGAGTTGCTGTTGGCTGGGGAAGCCTGGCCAGCTGTGGCTGAGCTGGCTGATCTTCATCTGTGGGAGCACAGAAGAGGCTCTGTAGTCCTTGGAGAAGAGCCCTGCATGACTTCCTTTTTAATGGTATTTGTGAAGTTTTGGTTTAACTCTCTGTCCCATATTTAGAGTAAATATTTGAACATCAAATTCAAATATCAAGTTTGAATGGAGGAAACAAAAACAGATTCAAGCAGACTTTCTGTATTCGTATCAGAAGTCAGTGAGTCTTTCTATAATACTCTTGCAGGATTTCTACAACACTGTGTGTGTTGTGACCTCATACTGGGGTTAAAAGATTTTAATCCCACATGTAACTAGGATGACGTTCCTGTCTGAGCTAGCAATGAGTATTTTTCAGACTCTGATGCAACTGGAAAGATGTAAAAGATCTTCTTGTCCAATGTAAGGTGCATGATCATATTTAGCACTGCTGAGAGGTAAGTTAAAAAACCTACTTAAACACAAGTGTATAAAGCATTAGTTTAATATTTGATTGTTTAGAAAAAAAAATCCAAATGTTCCAATGGTTTGAAGCCCCATTGCCTGAAAATCTATGGATTTTACTTAAAAGCACTTTGGCTTGGGTTATAGGGCTTTTTATTTACATATATATGTATGTGTGTGTATGTGTGAGACATGCATATTTTGATAACATACATAATATAGAAATGATTATATAATCAAAATAAAGAGGAAGTGCTGGAGGTATAACTGGAGAAAGACAGCTGTAGCCGCAAAGCCTGTGTAAATTGTTATTTCTATGTCTTGGATTAGAGACAAATTTCCTAGGTGGAAAGCACTCTGAACAGGTGCCTCCCACACAGCAAAGGTTTCTGGCACCCCTTCCCCCCGCAACAATCGAAGATCTCGGCTGAAAGTGGGAAAACAACTTTTTAATTAACAGACCACACAGTGGAAGGGGAAAGGGGAAAAGGGGTCATTGAACCAAACAGTTGATGAATTTTAGTGTCCTTTTCCTCAGGTGCAGCTTCCCCTTTCCAGGGTCCCCGGAGGGGCCGGGTGGAGTTGCTCCGGTGGCTCCCCGGAGGATTCTCGTCCACTGTCCTCCGGGGCTCCTCAGGTTCTTGGATGAGAAAGAAGTTGAAGAAAAAGGTCCAAAAATGAGGAAAAAAACAATCCCAGGGAAAAAAACATTAAAAAAACCCCAAAAAACCCCAGTAGCACCAGCAACCAGCAGCAGCAACTGACTTAAAAAAAAAAAACCAGTGTCCTTTCCTTCTCACTCCCCCGTAGAACAGCTGGGGGAAGAGTTTCAAAACATCCCGTGCTGGCAGAGCTGCTCCCGCCTGCAGGACACAGTTAAAGCTACAGGACCATATTTCTGGTCAAACATACAAACAATAGGGAATACAAAATATCATTACGCCACCCCAGGATATTCTATATGCATGTAACTATGATTTGAGAGATTTTCAGGCTTACCCTGAGCTCTCAAATATTTGTCCCTTCATTTTCAGGTGCTCTGGATCTGTAAATAGCAGTGCTTATGAGTAACAGGTCTCTGTAAGGTACCTATGCATCTGGAATAAGCAAAGCTGCTTCACAGAAATGAAGTTATGATATTGGCACAGTGCTATGAGCAGTGTAGACAAGAAAGAAATACAACCTGCTGCAAAGAGGCCTTCTCCCCAGTGACATAGTTATCTGACACCATGGAATAATTTTTCTTCTAAAAGAGAAACAAGACCAAGAGAAAGAATGAGTTTTCATTCTGCTAACACAGTGCAGTGAAATGTTTTATTTTTAGAGTCTCTTTTGGCAAAGTATATCCTGGTAGAAAAACTGAGTGAACAGAGTGAGTGTTTAAATCCCTAGAAGAATAACATATCTGTAATGAAAAATTCTGACCGCAGAAATGTTCACCCCTTGCATTAAGCTGAGAATGTGATTGATCCAAGGGCTAGATGACATGAAAACATGTATACACTTTGTCTTAACCTTTTAGGTCTGTGAAGGACAGATGATAAGCCCTTTACCCTACTGCCAGACTGAACAGGGGTTCAATGCCTCCACTGGTTCCACTCTAATTAAATGTGGATATTATGTAAACCACAACCCAAACTGTTTTATGAATTCAGAAAATGCTAGCTTCATTTTTCTTGTCAGGCTACAAAACTAGACCATGACAGATGAGTCTGAGCATTTGCTGATCATTCATCTACAAAACACAGTAGTTTGGTTCTTTCACTTACGGCTGTTTGCAGAAACAGAAGTTAATTAATTGAAGCATTGGTGCTCAGCAAATTATTTTTATTTTTCCCCCTTTAGCCAGATTTCATTGTATCCTAAGCAAAATCTTTAATAACATGATACAAATGAAAAATCACAGACATAATTTCTTATCGAAAGGGCACATTTATTTAGCCTTAACATAAGAATAATAACACTGGCTACATGTAACCACACAAATATAATGTAACTCAATCAAGAATGCAATCAACTGGTTTGGTGCTATTCATGCGGCACCTGAATAATTCAAATTAATCATATTGCCTAGAATCAAATGGAGGAGTTACAGCTACGCAAAGCTAGTGCAAAATTCAATTTGTACTAATCTGCCTTGGAGAGCAAAAGCACAAAATATAGTAGAATATTGGCATCACTTGTCTGTTTTGAAGTTCATTTCTGTCTTTTTTCCTTCTCTTATTTCTCTGTATCTTATAGACAAGGGCACAGTTAAGGTAATGTGATTTTAAATTTATTGTTTACATTCCAGAAGAGTAAAGGAGTCCTTACTAAAAATAATGAGGGTTTTTTCACTATTCCATTAAAGGGCAACTACATTGCAGGAATATAAGAAAAAAATAAATTATTTATTCACAAAAAATGAAAATAAGAAGCCTGTCTTTAGCATTTTATAAAAATGAAATCCAAAAACCAAATTAGGATAATAAACAGAAAAGTTTTAAATAACTGTTTTCTTCAGTGATCCAAAATCAAAGCAAATATAAGTGTTAATTTCAGGGATAAATTTAGCACTCGATTACTTTATTTCTCATGTTCCTTTTCCCTCAAATGGGGGCATGTTTTACCTTCAACCTTTCAACAAGCATACTGATCCTCATGTTATATTGAGGGCACAGTATCAGAAGAAACAGAGTGATGCCACTTTTGTACATGTTCAAATATGTATGCAAATTTTACATGAATGCTAAGTTCAAGGATGACTGGCTAACAGTCACTCTTCATTCTTTTGCTTTAATAAGTTGGGATTCTCTATTAGGAGATTTTTTTTCCTTTTTAACTTGCAGGTGATGTCATTACATATTTTAACAGCATGAAATATAGTAAATACATGCTGTTATTCCCATGAGAAGCAAGGGCATGCACAGCTTAGCTTAGACACGTAAAAGGAAAAGAGAAGAGTTGTTCCTAGAATAGCAGTGGAGGCCCTCATGATCTGTTTGACAGTCTCCAGCCAGGAATTGGTGTTGGTATTACCACAGATTCCTTTGCTCACAGACTGATGCTCCAAAAAGCCCAGTGGTGCAAGCGACCCTTTGTGGTAGAAAAGTCAGGTGAACAGAGATGCTGACAGACACGAGTGACCCTATGGCTTGAGCCCTAGGAGCAAATTGAAGGAGGATTGTCGTCAGACATTCTTGCCCTAATGCAAGCAGTGGGGAAAGGCTCACTCGGTGAGCTACACTGTAAAAGTTGTCTGGCACTGGAAGCCCTCCTGGCCTCCTGCACGAAATAAAACTCTTTCTGTGTAGACCATGACAATTGAAAGAGGAAAATAAACTGAAGTCTGATGCTGAATTGATTTATTTGAAATGGTATGAGTGATGCTCTGTACTGAATAAAACTGGATGGCTGGCAAATATATTGCCTCCCTTGTGGTGAGGGGAGGGTTTGGAGAACAGTTTTCTGCCGAGGTGGGTGATTTCTGCTTCACCTGCAAGGAGCAATGTGGAAGAGGGGAAACAAAGCACAAATGTGTATAACTATGACATACCAGGAAAGGGGTCTGGGATCAGGGGCTGATATCTAACAAGTACTAGAAATTAAGAAGAAATGGGCTGTGAGAAGCCATGTCAGTGAAGATAGAATAAGAGGGAATCAGTAGAGAAATAACCAAATTACAAAACTGAAGTAGCACTCTTTGTAGTACAGTTCCAAGTGCCTGTAAGGAGGAAAGACTGTCTTTAAAAAGACAAGAAAAAATATTACTCAAGAAGAATTTGAACAGAAACTTTAGGTGTGGGGAGAGAATAAAGGCTGGATAATACAAACACTACTTAGAACATAAATATAGGATTTGTAGCAAGTTAATGGTGTCTTTGAAAGGTTCTGGCCTAAAATGAAAGGTTGCGATGGGAATTATGGTCACTAGCTACTTCTACAAGTTTTATAAGAAGAAGGTGTTGATTCAGTCATAGTGACACTTTTTTTTGTGTGTGTGTAATTGCAGTGGTCTTCCCACCTGCCACCTCAGGGACATAAAACCACAAGAACATGCTAGTCATCTGGACTATTTGGGCTGTTAAGTTTTGCTTGAACAAGTAAGTTTGTTGATTTATTCTCGTTTCTCTTTTGCATGTTAATAGTTACTGAAGGCAATTACAAGGTATTTGAAAAGAAAGATTCTCAAATACCACTGTGTCACAAGAGAATGGAAGCCAAGTCTGAAAGCATTAATTTTTAAAATTTTTTAAAAAATTTTTTTTATTTTTCTAAAAATATGCGAGCCAAACTGCAAGCTGCTATATATCAGCTTAGGCACCTGGCAGCAGTTTTACACCAAACGAGAGTCTTGCTCTTCTTCCCTGAATTTTGCTTAATTCCATCCTATTTTCATTCAAGTGTGTGCTTCTGAGAGGATAAGCACCGTAGTTCTTAAGGGCTGCAATCTCTTTAAATATAAAATAAATAAGTGGCTTTGGGATAAATATTTTCTCTCTGCCAGTGGCATAATGTTTGGGCTTGAAATGTTATCATCAAAGAAAGTTTTATCTTGAAAAACTCTGCTCTCTGGCTCTGAATATGAACCCAGGTAAGATTCTGAAAGAACTGAATTATCTGCGGAAAAAAAAAAATAAAGAAAACTGAAAAGTAGCAAAGATTCAAACCTTTCCCTAAACATTGCTTTGGGCAAAGACAGTGTCAGGTCTTGCATGTCTGTAATTCGAATGGGCTAATCTGAGACATTCCTGCAGCTGAGACCTGGCTGTGTGCTCTGCCTGATTCTATTTGTAATATTACAAATCTGTACAAGCAGAAATAATTTGGGATTTGCTGTGTTATCATTAGAATTCTCATTATGGGAACAGAAGCGACCTCTGCGGATAATGTTGCAAAACTCTTTCTACTCTAACATTTCAAATTCACTTGCTCAGTAGTGGGAAAATTTACTCCTTCTAGACTAAATCTTTCATGCTTTAGCACAGCTGGACATTTATTTATTTATTTAATTTTACTTGGAAATGGAGAGAGACCAATGGTTTTGAAGAAGAGTAGAAGTAATATACATTTACTGTACATTGTGGTGGGCTGATGCTGGCTGGATGCCCGGTGCCCACCAAAGCCACCCTATCACTCCTCTGCTGGACAGGGAAGACTGCCTGTACTCAGCATTGGCGAGGCCACACCTCAAATCCTCTGCTTGGTTTTGGGCCCCTCACCTCAAGACAGACATTGAGGGCTGGGGCATGTCCTGAGGAGGGCAATGGAGCTGGCGCAGGGTCTGGAGCAGGTCTTGTGAAGAGCACCTGAGAGAGCTGGGGGTGTTTAGTCTGGACAAAAGAAAGCTCAGGGGGACCTTATCATTCTGTACAACCTGAAAGGAGGCTGTAGCCAGTCTCTTTGCCCAGGTAACAAGTGACAAGAGGAAATAGCTTCAAGTTGCACCAGGTAACACTTAGGTTGGATATTAGAAAAAATTTCTTCAGTTAAATGGTTTTCAAGCATTGGAACAGGCTGCCCAGGGAAGTAGTGGAACCAAGATCCCTGGAAATGTTCAAAAATCATGTGGATGTAGCACTAGGGAACATGATTTAGTGGTGAACTTGGTGGTGCTTTGTTAACAGTTGGACTCGATGATCTTAGAGGTCTCTTCCACGCTTAACAATTCAAATGGCTCTGTGATTTTCCTAGGGTGCAACCATGTTTGTGCAATCATTTAAACCATTCAGTTACACTGAAATTCAGACCCTTGATCATTTAAATCACATCAGGAATTTGCAATGAATGTTCACACTGGATAAAACAAATCAAAAATGACAAATTAAACAAGGCCTGCTGTGGATTATGGCAAGCACAGTTTTATTTCGTGTACTGCCAATGAAATGCCTTCTGTCAGAGGAAAAAAGAATAAAAGCAAACCAAATATGTGTTTCTCTGAGCTTTTTAGATATCTTTAACAATTTTATCTCTTTAAAATAATAAGGATGCATTTTATTTCAGTGCCTTGGCTCATGTAAAATAATGATTAAGATTAAATGTCCTAATTATGCAAGTAAATGGAAGAAGATTATAAGTTAAATTCTCATTGACTGCTACCAAGTTATTTAATAAGCATAGCCAGAGTTCAGCTGTGTATACTGTGTAGTTGTTGCATATATAAGACTCTTTCGGGCAGCCCACCATGTGTTTTGCTTTACTAGCACCCAGAAAAGTTCAAGTTCTCACCCACATTATACAAGCACTTAACGCTAATTTAAGGATTGAAAAATTGTTGAAGGTATCTTGTCATATATCTTCTTATGACAGATAATAACAAAGTCTGCAGTCCTTATATCACTGTAACACCTGAGTATCTTCCAGAACTGCATTAATGACTTGTTGAACATCTGCAGTGTGTAGTTCTCACTGGTATTCCTGCTGTTGTGCAGCTGGAAAGAAAATAATAAATCTTACGTTTTTGTTCTCTCCAGATTCTTACGATGTTCCAATCACTAGGGTAGCTGAAAGCTTTAGAAGCTGCAGTTGGATTGATATTTTAGGCTAATCTCTGGCGGTTTTTTGTGCTTTTCCTGTGGTGCAAACCCTACTAACAAGGCAGCTGTGTGGCAGCTCCAGAGAAGTGTCACTCCACTGAAGTGTCACTGGGAGCTGAGCCTTGGTGTGTCACCCAACCTGCAGGCTGAGCTGTACATTGAGGGGATGGTTGCTTTTACTAGTTTGAATAATTTTTTAATGTTGCTTTTTTCTTATGGATGTAAAAGTTTTGTTCTAATACCATATTAGTTTGATTACAATTTATGTTGTACAATGTTGGAATCTGAGGAGCTTTTAATAGAGAAGGTTAAATTTTCTGTCTAAGAGATGGGGAGGGAAGGAACAAATTTTATTTGCATTTCTTTATCTTTATTGGTGAGGTGGCAGATTGATTCCTGTGTTGAACT
The DNA here is from genome assembly GCA_036785705.1 of Acanthornis magna. Classification (NCBI taxonomy): domain Eukaryota; kingdom Metazoa; phylum Chordata; class Aves; order Passeriformes; family Acanthizidae; genus Acanthornis; species Acanthornis magna. The sequence continues at coordinate 10,430,908 of JAWUZG010000016.1, forward strand.
AGATGGCCTTAAAGGCAGCTCTCATTTATAGCCATAATATCTAACCTTAAAGGATCTTTGACAGGTGGAGTTTCCAGTTGTGTCAGTCAATGTCACACTTGTTTAAAGGACAATAACAGCACACCTGTCCAGCTGGCCATGTTCAGACCCAGGTGTGGAATCTCTTGTTTTGGGGAAGCCCTTATTGTCTAATTAGGAGAGGAGGAAAATTCAAGAAGGAAAATTGTAGGGATAACCTAGCTCCCAGGACCTAGCTTTTTTTGTGCCTAGTCAGAGAGATGAAGGTAAATTAGGTCTCCAAGAAGGCCGGGTTTTGCCTCAGAATAATAAGTTCAAGGTATTAGCTTTCTCCACTGCCTATGATTATCCTTTCTAGAAGAGATTTGAAAAAGTAACTATATGATCCAAATGATAGATGTCAATTTTTGCTGTCTGTGCTACTCTCTGGGAATGTAATTACAGGTTAGGTTTAATTTGATCTGCGTGTTAAAAAAAAGAAATCATTGGAGTCTAGTTTCTTTATTTTATTCTTTGTGCAGTTGTGACATTTGCATGAACAGTACTGAACTGATACTTTTTATATTTCTGCCACATATGAAAGATACTGTTGAAACTTACCCAGAAGATGGTGTGAAGAATTCTTAAAGCACATTTGTGAATAAAGGTTTCAGAGCAAAAATCAATATTTTCTCTTTCCAGTGTTTGCCTTTCAAAATTGCTTCATTTTTTCCATATTGAAAGTAACTTAAACATTAGCAAACTTTCAGTAGGATTAATTTGTTTAATGTGTTCTATGAAAGATTGTATCTGATGGACTGTAAGTGATATTTGTCTAGAAGACAAGCAATGATCATAATGGGATCACAGAATAATTCAGGTGGTGAGGTACCACAGGAGACCTGTAGTCCAACCTGCTGCTCAAAGCAGAGCCAACTATGTTGTCAAATCAGATTACTGACTTGGTTTAAATACCTTAATGGAAGCAACTTGGATAGGTTTAAATATTATAATTTTATAAAATGTTTAGAAATTTTGGATTTCTTCAAAAGGTGGAATATTCAACAAGGTTTCACGGACATCTGTGACCTATGTTTCTAATGAGCATTTGTGTGTCTGACATTTATCCAGTTCTGGAAATGAAGCACATACTTTAGTAATTAATTTAGTAATTAATTAAGAATTTAACACTAGATTGGCAGAGCTTTGACATCTGAAATAAAATCATTGCTTTGAAGTGGTCAGAGTGGAAGGCAGGTTCTGTTAGAAAGGGTATATATGATGCTGATCAAATTCTGGTGACAAACTTGATGTCATGTGTACATAATTAAATTAAAAAAAAAAATTTGCAAAATTAAAATCTGGTCTGTTGAAAGTTTTAAAATAATTTTAGCCATTCTGGCTTCAAAGCATCCTACAACATTTTTCATTTCTGAAACCTTTTTGCCTTCCATACGGCTGTGTGAAAAATCCCATGTCTCAGATCACAGATGTTATCACCTGACTAACAGTGACCTGAAGCACTCCTGCAGCATATGAGTTAAAGAAAACAGGGAGCAATTCAAACTGCTGACTATCCTGGGGTGCTGGACACAGCATCCTTAGGCAGTTAATGGAGACAGGTGAGATGTCACACAAGTTCACTGAAATTAAGTGGTTTATCTAAAAAAGATGATGTGAACTCAGTTCCAATTTTCTTCCTTTCTTTCAGTTTTCCCCCCAGTGCAAGCCACTGTCCAGCAGCCTGATGGTAGGAAGCTTAAATCGCTAATGTGCTCTTGAAGGCAGCCCTGAGCAGCATGATGGCAAAATTGCAAGTGAGTTTCTGTGCCAGATGGGACCTAACTGAACATATAATTGAAACAGTGAGACCACCTGGATACACAAGGCTGTCAACTATAAAAAAGGCATACTCCTAATAGTTACTGGTAGAAACAGGCCAAACAACTTTTATAGGCAACATGGTGAGTGCTGAGAGAGTTTTGTTCCTTTATGGCCTCTGCAAATTCCAGTTGTGGCTGTAGATTATTGCTTCCTCTGGAAAGATGATTCAGTGGATTCCTGGCATAGCTTCTGGTTCTCCATTTACCCAAACTCCACCCACCCGTCATGACATAGCTTCCATTTTCTCTCGTGATTTGAAGAAGTTACTCATAATCCACCCCTTATTAATAATCCAGTCCTCTGAGGTACCATTTTCCATTCATTTCTTATTTTAAAGGGCCCTAAAAGTTGATGTAAAGGAAATACATTTTGGAACACCTATGTAGGTATTATAATCCTTTTTTTAAAAAGTAGATAAATTGGGCCCATAAGGCTTATTGTGATTAAAAGCTTCACTGCTTATGGTGAAATTCTAGAGCTACACATATTGCTGTTATTAGCATATAAATGCTCTTATCTGCCAGAGTTGGACATAATCATGAAATATGCCATCATTCCAGGATGAGGTTGGGAGCTGCCTGGGGTCCCATAACATTATGAGAATGAAGTAGCAATACTATTGTCATGGTTGAAGAAGCACATTCATTTCCACCCCCTCTTTTTTGAAACTGGTAATTTTGCAGCAAAAATGGCTTACATGTTAAGTAAAATTTCTGGGATTTATTTTAATGTCAAAGGTGACTTCTTTTTCCAAGATCAGTGACTTTAATATTGACATTCTCTTTTTTTTTTTTTCCGAGTAGCAGAAAAATCTGTTTAAATTTTATTTCAGATACTTTGCATATGCATGGAAGACAAATAGCTTAATAATGGTCAAATTTTCAGGGATTTAATCTAAATGTAAAACAAGCACCTCTGGAAAACATTAAGAAATTTATACCATATTTTAGCTGCATGGTGAGTTTTTCTCTGGAACTTTTTAGGATCCACTTTGTTCTTATTTGCTCCTTATTTGTGTGGTTTTGACTACTGTTGCACAAGGATGTCTGGCTGAGACCATCTGCAGGGCTTTGCAGAGAGGCAGGATCTGAAATGGTATTTCAGCTGGCCTCTTTCTTTGTAAATATGTGGAACAGAGCTGAGAACACCCTTCATGGAATTTTTCTATGGGCTGAGAGAAAGGTAAAAGAGGACAAGCATCCCCTCGCTCAGCTTTACTTTCCAGAATCCATGTGTGGGTACATTCTGCCCATAGTATTGCAGTAGTCAAGTGTTATACAGAGATATAAACTCCACTAGTGTGTATAAAAAGTTAAGTAAAAAAATCTGTATGAAATAAACTAAACTGCTGCTTAAACCCCATGCTTCTTTCATTTTCTTATGGTTAGAATAAAACCTTTTATTATGTATATTTTTGTTATCACCAAAGGCTTATAATGCCATGACAGAGACCATTCTTGCAGGACATGTGTACTGTGTGAAATTTCAATAGAAATCTTAGAAGAGAGTCTGATCATGAAAGGTTTCCAGCTCAGTTTGCAGATAAAACTGGCTATAAAACAGATAAGCATCCAACCTTTGAATCCTTATCTAAGAGGAGCCTTTTGAGGTTCTGTCCTCTCCATTTTTCTAAGGGGTACAGATGGTATCAGTTCCATCACTTGCCAGCTCCAGACCAGTCAATGTCAAGCCTGGATTTATTTTCATCAAGTTGTGGAGAATCTCTTGATAGCGTGCATCCTGTTCACTTTTTTTGACCCACATAATTAAGATTGAGTCCATATGCCTATCAATTCCACAAGAAATCTGCCTGAAATACAAGGTGAGTAATTTATGAGCTCTGGCTCTATTATGGGAACATTTCTGTAAGAAAATACAGTATTCTAAAAAAATTGCTCACTTATCTTCATAATCATAAATTTTCTCATACCTAATTACAATCAGACAGAATGAATAATTGTCTTCATTGAGAGCTGTTTGACTCTGAGGATATACTGCTTATTTTATAAACTTCTTAATGCACAGCCCATAAATATGTCATAGCTAAGGAGTACTGCATCTTTAAGTATATTAAATGCAGTCTTGTGTAACCAAACATAATAGGATTTTTAAAAGAATTATAACTGAAGAATTTAACAAACTACTTTTTAAACTTTCCACATGTGTGAAGGTTCTTTAAACTGACCAATTCGAATTACACATCCAAAAAGAAACTCTGTATTTGACTGCGTTGAAACACATTACTATTTTTCTTGTTTCATTTATATTTAGAAGCAATGTAAGAATTCCGGGGAAAATAGTTTTAATGAATTCATTTTAAAAGGACCTGTTAATGGATTATAGAGCAATACTAAAGTCAAAGAAAGGCAGGCAATGAGAATGCCTATGCTTTGTTACAGTGAAGGTCATGCTGACACCTTTATAGCTGCTTCAGGTCTGAACCTGATATACATTGTATTAACTTGCAGTAGGTTTCATTTTTTATCAGTCATTCTGTTATACTGAAAATCTTCTAATTCAAAGCTTCATCTCGAGTTGATATGCATTCATTAATAATGCCTCTTTTTGAGGGGATGGAATTTCATATTAAAGATACGGGTGACATAAGCCGTGTAGGACATGTCAAACATATTAATCCAAGCAGCTGGAGAACTGTGGAGAGGGCTAAGGGATAGAAAAGGAGGTAAGAAAAGATAGAAATGTTAAATTTACTGGGGTAAAGAAAAGGAATCCTATACTTCAAGTACTAACAACTCAGGCTAAATGACGTATTCAAATGCATTCTGCATCAAGTACTCAGCCGTGACTTGATTTTTAGTCTGTGGTTTGTTTTTCGGAAGACAAGCAGTCTTCATCAAAGTTGTATTCTTTCAGCAATTAGTTATTGCTAATTTCTAATCTAAATTTGCCAAACTTCACTGTTTGGCTGCCCCCAGTTATAATACAGCAGTTTAGGTAGCAGAATTCCTGCTTTTCTGTTTCATATGCATGTAAAACACTGCGAAAAAGCTTTCCCAATTGGCATTAGGTTTTCTTTGTGGTATCAAACCATACCTGAAGCAGATGTGTGCAGTTGTGAAATCCGATAAGTAGAGAAATTATGTATAAGCAAAATATATTTGTTACCTAGACAAATATAATTCCACAAGAAATAGTAACTTAATATGTTAAAATAATCAATTTGCATGTTTACAGTTGTGTCTTTTCTAAGTAATTATGTAACCAGATTTGGACTACATTTCAAAGACAATTGACAAATTTCAATTTAATCAAAAATTTATTTGCAGATTTCAGTTACTTTTTTGATTAACAGCTGGGAGGGAAAAAAAGGAAATTCCTGAAAACATTGAAGCATTTCGTCTTCTTATACTTGAAGTGATAATTTACTTTGGAGGTGTAAGCTTTTTTTTTTTTTTTTTTGACATTTTTTCACCACAAAATTCCTTAACATCTCATTTTGAAGTTAAAACAACATTTCATTTAAAAATGTAATATGCTCAAAAAAGAAGGTAAAAAAAATCAAATAAAAAAATTCTATGATTTTATCAGACATGAAGTAGAATGGTGGAGTTAAACAGATATTACATAAAATGGTGTTTTCTGTGGTTGTTTTCATTTTTTTCAGCATTGTTAAAACCTCCAAGTTCTGTTTCAATTGACTTGACAGAAAATGCTGAAGATGTTGTTCTAAAAGAATGGAAAAAAAGCAAACCCAAATAATCATTCTACACAGCTTTTGCAGTGACTATACCATAATTATTTTTCTCCTTTTTGTTTTGTTATGTGAAAATTTAGGCCTCCATCCATTAAACATCTTAAATCTATGTGGGGCTTAGTGAGATATTTGCTTTAAGAAAGGGCTGAAGTCTGGTGTGCTGTGACTTTAATCTGCACCCAGATCTTTAGGCTTCTTTGTGAAGACTTTCAGAAGGAGGGAAGTGAATTATATCAGTAAACCCAAGTGTAGGCTACTTAGGAGCCCAATTGATTGCGTCAAACGTGTTGGGCACCTGGTACCTCCTGTGAACTATGAACTATGTTTCTAAAAACACTGTCAGTAGCTAAAGTTGAGTCAGCCTTATTAAAAAAAACAACAAAATAAACCAAATAAAATAAACTTAGATTTGCATTTGTGACACAGCCTACGAGGCATCAGGCATTAAAAGAGAGATTAATATCATGATTAAATACAGTAAATAACATACTGAAGGAAATGAACATATGTGCACCTTCCTGCTGAGCACTACAATTTTTCCATTGTAAGTATTGATAGATTATGGAAAAAAGGGGTGGTGTTGGTTAGGCAACAGCGTTTCTATTTTTTCACCAAAATACCAAATCCAGAGAGGAAACATTTTGTCTGCTTGAATGACACTTTCTAGCCTGTGAGATTTCTTGGGTAGTTATACGGAAAATGAGAAAGCCTGGTGGTGACACACAGCTGGACTCTGGGCTGTGACAAAAGACAGTTCTGATTCTGATTTCTTTATGCCTGGCTGAAGCTGAAAGAGAATGGTGCTGCCTAATGTCTGGTGCCAGATGGTTTTCTGCCTGTTTCAAGTGAAAGCTCAGATGCTAGACCACACTTTAAAATGACACTTCTGGTTATAATCAGTTTTGGATTCATATGGCAGTGTTCTTTAATGCATCTCAATTGTTATATATTTTTTTTTATTTCCATGAAAACCTGTTTCACTTTAGTTACAGTAGGGTCACGTGCAGTAAGGCATCATAGCATTCAAATTCCATTGCTGTCATGGGATGTTTTAAATTATTTCTCATTTCATAACTTCTTGAATCATGTATCTGGAAAACAATGTCCCTTTTAAAATGTTTGAGTTGGAAAGATCAGAGATAAAGACTAACTCTTCTCCTCCGCATGACTGAAGCAGTGTGATCTGTGAGCTCCACTGGATTCAACTGACTGTGGTGGTGGTCTACCTGGAAGTGATTAGCATATTGTTTATGGTAATTGGGACAAACTTGCAACTTCCCCTGTGTCTCCAAAGGGCTGTGGAATTCAGCCAGGCAGTTTCCTGAGTTGTTTATCTGTCGGCCTGCCTCCTTTGAAGTATTAAGTCATAGAAACAACAAGAATTAGAAATACACTCTTTCTAGGTTATATCCAGAATTTCCCGTTGTCCTATTTTTATTTGAATAAAGATGTGATATCCATAAATGCATTCTACCAAATACTAATTCTCTCATCAGGCCACTATGTACCTCGCATATGTGTTCTGAAAGGTTCACAGTAATATTGCCCTGATATTTCTTACGTCAGTGTTTAGCATTGGAGATGTCAAGGAAAAATAAACCATATGCTAGAGGTCATACTAGAAGGAAATTAAACATATGCTCAAGATAAGGTTTGTCAAGGAAGAAGAGTATCAACTGTGTTCTGAACTTGAGAAAAATTCTGCTTAAGTGTTTGATATACTATTCTCCCAGACACAAGATAGGTGTTTTTCTGTTAACAATAAATATCAATATTTTTCTTCTAAAAACCTCATGCCTAATTTTATAATATAACATCTCTTTATTGCCTAGAATGTCAGGCCTATTTAAGTAAGTGGGTGCTCACAAATGAAAGTAGCACTTGTGGCGGTGTGTTCCAAAGTCTGGTGATGACCAGTTTCATGTCTGCCTCTGTAAACAACAGTGAACTCCATTTCCATGGCTGACACTGCCTTGGGCTCATAAATGTGTTGTTTGACCTGAGATCAACTGGAGTAGAGATTCAGCAATATAAAGCTGCAAGATTTGGGAAAAACTGAGGTGCTTAAATGAAATAAGTGTTAATGGGGATCTCTTTTTAGATGTCGCTTTCTCTGAATACTGTTTGCATTGGTACAAGAAACGTCATGTGGCTGACAAACTTCATCTTTTAAAGCAGAGATCAAGTTCTCCTTTAGCCCCTTATGAGACACATATGAAGTGGGCACAGCACACACTGACAGGGAGCAAATTTCTAGAAACAGAACAGGCTGGGACGTGAGAATTGCAGGGTCAAAACTCTCCTTAGAGAGCAGTGAATACAAATCTAGCACTTTAGAGAATACTGCAGATGGCAAATTAGGCTGAGAAGAAATACGTCAAAGTACTATCCATTCCCTGGAAAGTGTTTCACTCTTTGACAAGGGGCTCAAGCATAAGATTATCACTGGAGCAGAAATAACCACAAAAACCGGTGTATTGAGATTTGCTCATTCACTGGAATAGGCTTAGTTCCTCCCAACCCTGCTTATACATTTTATTAAATGAAGAACACTCATAAACACCAGTTCTATAAAAAAATGATGGGGTAGTTAGGATGTGAGCCATATGAACATCTTCTGTTGATGACTTTTGGGGATTTTTGGACTGCTGGCCCAAGGTGGCTCAGTGTCCCTGTTTACTGAATGTCATAGGTGCAGCAGTCACCTATAAAACTTCCTTTGTAGTAGTCACACAAGATGTTTATGACCTTTACCAATTCTTGCTCTGTATGTATGATACACCCATGTATTTCTGGACATGCATCATTTGGAATCCAAATGAGTGCAAGTGTCTTGTGTCTGCATGGGCAGAAAGGTTGACAATTATTTTATGGTAAAGGAAAAAGAGAACATTAGCGGTGTTGCCTGTTGCAAAAGTCTTCAGTCAGGGCTGGTAAATTAATATTCTTGTTGCTTGTGAGCTGCTTCCCAAGTAGATATGAAGACAAAGGTAGAGAGCTGGTAGATGTAGGTAAGCAATGTTTATTAGGAAGATAAAGTTAACTTAGATTCATAAATGGGTCTATAAATTAGCATTGTTATATACTGTACTTTCTCATATACCTCTCAGGTGCTCTCAGCCATTTAAACAATTGAGTGCTTAACAGAAGAGGAAATCAAAAGATATTGGTTGATTTCTCCTTGTATGCCAACACAGAAGTTTCTCTGCTTGTTCACAGTGTTTTTTGAATATAAGGTGGCCCAGTTTGTAATGCACTGAAAATGAAAACTTATTGGGTTGTAAAATTTTTTTCATTTAAAATTGTACTATTTTGTGCCAACGTCTTATACGAATACTTATACTATATGAATACTATTATTTTTATCTAAAAAAAGGAAAAAAAACCTTTTTAATGTGTTAGTGTTCTAGAAGTGCCACGTATTTTAGCAATAGTTAATGTGTGTTTGTTGTAAAGACTACGTATCTGCATCCTGCAGAATTTGGCTGCAAAATAACTGCACATCCTGCAAAGAATCCTGCATAGTTTTTTACTGCTCCAAAAAGCAGAATGGAAGGAGAACCATCTCTGCTGAGGGACATCCAGGTGGAAAGCAACTCTTGCAAAGACAAGGATTTCAGCAACATCCATTTAGAATTGACTTCACAGTCTCTGGGAATTTTCATCTGTTTACAGCTGCAAATAAATCTACTGGAAGGAATCTGGGCTTACATATGTTTGAGCCCAACATACTTCCTAAATTGCTAAGTTTTCGAAAATCATCTATGCATGATGCATCTGATATAGAAATGAAAGTGTCAGTGACTTTTAATGGCTGATTTAAATGGATTTAATTTTAAAATTGAGTTCATGACAGAGGTACAGTGAGAAACAGGAGCAAAGAGTGTAGTGGATGTTGGATGTCCAGCTAAGTGACAGTCTGGCTAAAGGAACAGTAGGCTACCAATTACTTATTTGCTTTGAAAATCTTATGACCATTATTAGGATACAAAAGTGTTTCCTTTAATTTAGGAGAATAGGAGCTGTGGAAACAGAACTAATCCATGAATCATAAATATAATTAAAGTGCTTTGCAACCTATTTGAATCCCTGAATATGGGAAGTCTTTCCACACTGCCCTTATTGGCTTTGTATCATCATTTAAAAACACCCCATGCTGAGACCCAAATAACTTGGTAAGGGAAATTTGATGAGACAAAGTACTTACCAAGCCTTCAATAAGTGTAGTTAATGACTAATAGTGTTGATTAAAGCTGATTCACTTTCCTTGGGCTGAAGCAGAAATGCCTTTAAAAGGCTGATTAGAAGCATTTGGATTTCATCTCTAGGGAAACTACTGGAAGATTAAAAAATCTAAGGGACACATGGGGTTTGTGTTTTCTTGGGAATAAGCAAAACCAATTGTGTCTAATATATTCTGCTTCTCTGGACTATACAGATCTCATTAACAGCTGCCAAAGGATCCACCAAATTTCTTTGAAACTAGTTGTATACAACGGGTTTTGACAGATTTCTTTTTTTAAATTTCAGTTGTAAGGATTGAGCTCATCTTCTATATCCTGCCCGAATGCCTATGCTAGTGAAAAGTGTTAGTGGAGACTCACATGTCATCCAAACTTCATACTGTAAGGGGCTTCTCATGAAGGCCATTCTACCATCCTTCTTTTAACATGAATGATGCAGCTACCCCACCATTACTGATCAATAGTCAAGGGCTCTGTGCACTTTCTTAGGATGTTTTCTTTCTGTTGTCAAACATAAATCTCAAATTATATACTAACCAAGGAGAGATGTTGTCTGTCAGTTCTCTTAGCCTTTCAGCATGTTTCTAGATGTAGGGATATGTTAATTTCTTTAGTTTCTGGCAATTTTTTTAGACCCCCTTGGCAATACACAAGAGATATCTCCAAGTCCAGTGTTGAAACTGGTATATCATTTTGTTACTATCAATTTTCTTGGACTCTGGATCCCACTGAACACAGCCTTCTTTTTTGAAGCATATTTCTAGTTGCGCAGAACTGTGTAATACTTGCACATGCTGGGAAAATGCCGCAGTACTCAGATGGGGAGCTCTAAAAAGCTGCCACAGACAGCAGCATCAGCAGAGGATGCTGCAACGCCCATCTGCGAGAGACCTTATAGGGAAAGGCTGACTGAGTCAGACTCTCAGGCTGATAAAGGAAGGCTTTTCAAAGTTGCTCTATGCCATGTGTGAGGAATGAGTATGAGATAGCAGGTTGGGTCCAAGATATGTACTTCTAAATCAAAGTGAAATGTTGTACTGGAAATCCCTTAGGTAGCTTTCACTGAGCGATTATGTTGACATAGTGTAAATTAGTGTGTAGCTGTGTTTCTGGAGAGGCACTGTGCTGAAACTTCCACTTGTTAATAGGGCTAATAACGACAGGAGCAGTGTATCAGTAATGTGTGTTTCCAATTCTAGAGGTAGCTTGGTCAGCAGCTGGAAAGGAGTAAAGTCAGGAATGGTAACTACAGGGAAAGGAGTTTGGGAAACATTGGCCTGGAGGTTTTCTTACTAAGAAAATGGAATAGAAATATACCAGTCCCACACCAGAAAAAATGTTAAAGTGATTGCACTGAAGGAAGACCACATATGAGCTTGGATTTGATTTCTGCAGTTCATTCATAATCAAATAACAGCTGAGCAGTGAATGGGTGTAAATCATCCTTTGAATATACCATATAATTCTGCAGCAAATTGCCAGGTATATGTTAGCCTGTATTTAACCTATGTACACATGCAAGTTCACATCAGTCATATGAAAAGCTCTCTTTTCGTTTCTTTTCTCCTACCCCAGCCCCCCCCCCCCCACCCCATCTTCTATATAACAAATACTTTAGATTTAGTCTGGATAAATGTCAGATACTTTTAATTTAATGCTACATCAGATCTACCCATCAGCTGAACCATTGGTTTGTATTACTGTGAAAGGCAAAGACGAGATGGACTTCCAAGGACTTGTTTAATCTAGCTCCCCAAAAAAATCTGTGCTAGAATCTAATGTGTATCTATGGATATGAGGGGAGCTCTCATTTCTTTATGATGCATGCATCAGAATCGGAATATGTATCAGGATGTCTTTATTGCTGTAACATTTTAAAACAAAATCAAGAAAGCTCAAAGAAATTTAAGTGTTCTGCAAAACCAAAAACAAACAAACCAAAATCACCCCCCCAAAACAAAACCAAAACAAACCAAACCAAACCAAACTAACCAACCAAACAAACAAAAAACCCCAAGAAACCAACCAAACAAAAAACCCCCCAAAATGGTAGAAAAAAGAAAATGCTTTTGATAGAAGAACGGTGCTATGAAAATATTTCAAACTCAGGAACCTGAATGTCCTACAGAACACTTCAGAAAACAGAAAAGGAAAACAAAACGGGAAAAGAGGAACTTTTAACTTTTTTTAACTAACATGAGCACCTAGGGTCTAATTCTGTGCCTGTTGAAACAGTCAATTATGCTGGTATTGCATAGGTAAGGGCTGTAGGGGTTTTGTCAGGACTGACTAGGGTGCAGTAATTAGGTGTCTTCTTGGTGACACAGCACCAGCAGCTCACTGCTCACTGCCATTTGAGAATGGCAAAGCCTTTGCAGCAACAAATTCATTAATTAGGTGGTATGGAAAATGTCATTATGGGATACAGCACATGGTTGTCTGGTTTCCCTTAATGCATGGCACAAAACTTCTCTTAAATATACAACAATACCAAATAATGGAAGGAATATTGTCATCTCATGCCATGTAGCTTTAGAAAACAAAAGTTTCTGCGAACAGAGAAAATGTAGTTCAGGGCCTAACTTGTTGGGAAAAGTCACAGTGCATACTTTGAACAGAAGGCAAGGTGTGTTCTATTAAGATCACATTAAAAGGCTCACAAACTTCCCATTTTCAGAAAAACAGACAAAGCTTGCCAGTTGATTTATTATTCATATACAGAGTGCTGCTTCTTCAAGAAGATCATAAATACAGTTTCTGGCCCAATCAGCTTCTCTAGGTTCCCAAGGAAGTGATAAACACAATAGAATTCCGGAAAATTAACGGATGAGGTGGAAAAGGAAAGCTGACCTCTGTTGATGCATGCTGCCTTTTGGAAAACAGCAAAAGAGAGATAAGAGCCAAGTACTAGAAAATTATCTGTATAAACCTGCTTGTAATGAAAGCTTGGGGTTCCATCAAAACTCCCTTTCCAGGGTGAATGATTCATGTTCTCAGTGTATAGATTTGAGAGGTTAGTCCTTTCTTGTAGAATTCTTCCACTTACACTTATTTAGAGAATATGATCACTACACATTGAGAAAGAAACTGAAATCCTTTTCAGATTAGGCTATTTATTTACTATCTCTGCAACTCTTAGAACTATTACTTTTATATGTATTAAGTCTCTGGTGTTAATGTAGCTCTTGACTGAAACATTTTATTAAGTTCTCTGGAAGGTGATTTAGCTGGGTAGGAGAATGGATCTGGGAATCAGGACCACTTGCTTCTCTGTTCAGCTCCCGGTGTATTTACTGTGTGATTTTGTCATGTTAGCTACATGTACCTCTCTTTACCCATGTGCAGAATGGACATAACGTATTTCAGAGGTTTGGTGAGAATAAATTGTGATTAACACTCCTTTCAAATGAAGGTTTTTTCAAAATAACTGCAACCATTTTTTATCAAGCAGCTTTCATTGTCTATGATATGGTTGCTTGATTTCATAACTGACCTTTCATGAAATTTGAGGCACTGTTGTGGTGAGGCTCTGTTGTATTGTCATTAGTGCTCTGTGGTATGGTTTGCAAAGTCTGAAAAATGTCTGCAATTGATAATCTGAGAGGTGGTTGGCTGCGAAAAGGTGTTTGATTTAAGTACTACATCCAGATTATATTAATTTTCCCATCAGAGTGCCAGAACTGCAGGATGAAGAGTTTTTAAGCATTAATCTATTTTTTAGTTGACCAAGCCTGTGAAAAAATTCCAGCAAATCTTTCCTCTTCTAATTCCAGTAATGCCTATCACATTTGATCCCAAGATCTTTAGTATAATTGTAGTCTGAATTAAGGTTGCATTTCATTCTTAGCAAGTAAATGTTAAAATCTAGAAGGGAGAGGGTTGACCACAGGAGAGAGGTGCCCAGAGGAGGCTCTGGACAGCAACACTCTTGGCTGGGAAGTTTACAACCTCTTTAGAAAATTATCCTTCTGTTGGGGAATTTATTATAACTCCTCAGGTTTCACTGCAATACAACATCCAGTTGCCATTGAAGGTGTTGGTAACAAGGAGACAATAACAAGCTGATAGAAAAATGATCTTTTATTACCACTGTTCTGTATTCACAGGCAGAGAAATCTCCCTGAATAAGACTTCTGTTTGACTTTGAGACAATGTTAAGATCGTAACTCATGAGGGCTTATCTCCACTCTCATATCTGAGAACATTGCTGGTTTATATTTTGTTGGTAACTGCGTGTGGGTGTTTAGTTATCAGGAAGCAGCATGAAAGGACATGAAAATTAAAAGAGGCATTCCATACTGACATTTTATTTAGATCTAACTAAAGACTGTTGCAAACTACTCCTCAAAATCATAGATTATTCCTTCACAGAACTCACAACTTCATGTGGTACTCTGCTATCTGTTTTCTGTGGCCTAATACCCTTTCTAGTAAAGCTAATGGCAAAATTTCCATCAGCATCGTTGGTGGAGAGGAAAAACTTTGTTTTTATTTGCACTGATATTAAAAAATAATAGGAAGTTTGAGGGAGCTCAAACATGTTCAGAGCACAAAAGTTTTATTGTAACAATTTCAACACTTTTTCTGAAAGTGCTGCACACCTTGCAGGAGAGCGTGTTAAAGAGGGACCTTTGTTTTTAGCCTTGGCAGAAGTAATAGAAACAGACAAGACAATTTTCAGTTTTAAACAAGCACAGTTTCTAAGAGGGGGAGCCAAGGGAACCTTGACATGCCACTCAGAGAATGGAACTATTTTTCCCAGTGCTTCAACTAGCCTTGCAGTTCTGCAAAGGGCAGTCACTTTTCAGCAGAATACTTGACTAACTTTAGTGCACACCATGCCATTCTTTTAGCTCAGTGAAGGGTTTAAGAGATCTTCTGGACATCTTAATAAGACTCAGTTCAATGATGTAAAACATTCGCTGAAAGGTACATCAATTCCAGTTCACTTCAGTAGAAGCAAAACTAGATATAGGCTGAGAACTTAGCATAAGGAGAGCAACAGGTCAAAAACTTAAAAAGAGAGAATATATTTACATGGGCCTATTCAGTATGTGTTTTATACTGTCCTTTTATACTATCATATATAGGGAATTTTGATAAAGACTGGGGTGCCTGGGAACATGCTTCAGGCCAAGTTCAGACACACACAAAGCCCCTCTTGCACCCAGGCACTTACTCTCTCATTAGATTCATTTTTGTTCCTGACAGGTCTGACTAAACATACAACTATAAGATGTAAAATTACATTAACCTGCTGTTCACTCTCTCTCTCCTATGTGCTGAGGTTCAGTGCTACTTCTTTATTATTTTCTCATAATAAGAAGCTACAAGTGTGGTGTGATAACAGACATATTCCTAAAATTCTTTTTCTGATAAAGCATTGCTGATTCTACTTTGATACATTTCAGTGAACAACTGGAGAAAGGACAAGAACTGAGCAATTGCGCTGGGGAAGAGAGATGCTCGTGAAGCTATGTTTTTGTTAAAACACTGGAAGAGTCTGTGGAAAGATTTGAGAAATCCAGTTCAGCCAAGAAAAACAGTTTTTTAGACATGTCTGTCACGCTGTGACTATAGCTTGTCAAAGTCATTCTCTGTTGGATGATGGTGGTGGGGATAATTATTTTTCTCAAAGGCAGATGCTTATTTGATCTTCGTTACAAAGAGCTCTCCTGTAATTGTTAAACAGAGATGACAAGACTCGTTCCTCTGAAAGATGAAGTGCCAGGGACAGCTCACTGTGGGGGAGAAAACATCAACAGCTTTCAGGAACCAAAAGTCTCTGACCCAGCCATATTTCTTTTGGAGGAAAAGGCCTCTTCTAGAGTGTTTTGAAGAGATCTATGTTCTCTACCTGCCAGAACATGGAGTTGCAATGTTGAGGGATTCTTAATTGTCAAGGCACTGAGACATGCACAATCCAGCCTTAATTTAGCTGAGCAAAATAAGCAAGAAGGTAAATATGTCCTTGAAGTGCAGCTGTGGGGAATTAGCTGCCAAGTGTAGCAATTCCAAGAACATAAACAAAGGAGTGTGTGAACGGCAGGTTGTAGAACCTTAGCGGGGCAGAGCAGCAGCAGCGTTTGTATGACAGCTCACCATCACTCCAAGTGATTTGCTTAGACGTGTAAACAAGTAGCTAGTAACCAATCTATTGCTTGCATGTAGAGAAGTAGAAAATGTATATAATTAGCCTTCTGATCTGTAATAAATGGCTTCACCTGATCATATTGGTCTGTGATGACCCATGAGATCCTCCGCAACATTGCAAAGCTAACATTTGATCCATTATTTTTCAGATTTTCAGAGACTGAGAAAGCTTTTGTTAGAGTTTGGAAAATACTTTGGTTTTGTTTCTGTTTCATCAAGCACAATTTAGCCCAGGTCTGTGTTAGTTGGTGAAGAATGCTTAGTGCAGAAAGATGATGGGGGATATAAAGGGTATCTCTTTTCTTCCTCCTATGTATGTAAACGAGTACAAAACTTTAATTTTTACAGTTATGTTACTGCAACACTATGAAAGAAGAAAGTTTCCCCAGGAGACACCAGTAACTCTGATGTGGTTAAAAATTTGAATTGAAAGTTGGAAGTATCTCTATAAAACAACCAAAACATCAGCAGATGAGGAAAGTTTAAGGAAAAACTAAAATCACTGTCAAAGCAGCAATCACAATTGGGTGGTATTTGATTGTAAAGTGATCTGCTCTTTGGCACCAAAACAGGAGAAAGTTTACCATTCACTTCAGTGGGACTGACATTGGCTCCCAGATGTGATGAGTACACCCTGTACTTGTCACTGATCTCTGCAATTCTCCTCAGCTGATCTGCTGCTGCATTTTGTGCTTGACTGACATTTTTCATATGAACCTTTGTTTTACAGAATACATAGCTTTTCTTGCAAGATCTCTTTTACAAACATGATTGTAACCTGCTCTGTTGATTAAATTTTATCTCTAGGCACTGATTAAATATCCATAGTTGTTCTGGGGTTTTTTGCTTTTTTAAAAAAATTGCCAGTGGAGTTTTGAAACTCCTTCCATTTCATTTCATCTGCACATTACCTGTATATGTGCACCAAACATCTTGTATTTTATGATTAAGTCGTGAGTCTAGTTATTCCTGTTTAAAAGAAATAAAATTGGGGGTCACGTTGAAGTTTGTGTTTCAAATCTTCTTCTGCAGATCATTTGTGCCATTGGGTTGCCTTACTTAAATACGGGTATGATTTCGGGGGAAAGGATCTGCAGTGACAGTGTGCACACATATCTGGATGGACATTTGTCTCATTTTTTTAATTTCAGCTGCAGAAGACCTAAGTGCTCTAAGTGTTTATTCTTATCTGTTATTCCAGATAAGAATAACCACCTAGAGATGTGGTATAATCAAGCACCTTAAGTTAAGAGTCAATCCATTAGGATCAATGATTATGTTTGATAATAAAGATTTCGGTGTCCTATGAATTATACTCCAAGGTCTCAACAACATAATATATAAAGCTTTTTCTACTTCCTTGCAGCATGTCCTACATGTGCATTTATTTAAATGAATCATCCAAGTACTGCATTCTGAGTTAAAATATGTAAATAGTGTCACTTGAATGCATATTTAATGACAAAATACGAGATTGTTTCTCAAAATCAGCCCATTGCACTGATTTTTATTGTGATGACTAATAGGTAAGTATTTCATTTAACAGGATGCATAACACTAATGCAACTACTATGAAAGTGTTTTCCCCTGTGCTTATATAGCATCTCACACAACTGAGTCTGTTTCTTAGGTGTTATATTCATGCAGGCAGTAAATATGTGGTATACAAGTGTTTTGAATTAACTTTATGTAAAGTGGATATAACTGCCCATTTTTGTAACCTTTAGAAGACATCATGATAAGTTACTATTACCAAGAAAAATGACCAATAATGAATTTTTGAACATGATGCTTAAATCTGGGCTGTTAAATCTGTCATGGAAACTCAAAGTGAAATTTCAAAGTTCTGTACTTTGAAACACATTAGAAATCTCACTGGTGTTAAACCATCATTTTTAAAAAACAGGCCTTTGATCTTAGGGAACAAATCTTAAAAAATGTTGGCCCTTTCAAAGTTAACTCTATTCCTAATCCTGTACTCATATATGTTTTTTATATATATATATATATATATGTATGTATGTATGTATGTACGTATGTAATGTATGTGTATATGTATATGTATATGTATGTGTATATGTATATGTCTATGTCTATGTCTATGTATATGTATATGTATATGTATATGTATATGTATATAATGATTTAAAGGAAGAAAGATAGAATAAACAAACAAACAAAAAATCTACTACTGTAACTGGATATCATCCTCAGTTTTATTTTAAAATATTTTTTTACTTCATGTGAAAATAAAGAATTGAAAGTGAATTCTCTAGAACATTAACAACTACCTAATATCCATATTAGAAGCAAGGTGACAATTATAACCTTCTTTGGGTGACTCTGAATATATGAGCTATATTACCTCAAGTGGCAAAGCTGTACCATTGGTTTAATTTACGTGTAACTTGACAGCACATATAGAGGTCTTCTGGTGATCATTCTGTGCAGAGCTATGTGAAGACTGGTGTCCCGTCTCAGGGAATTTGTCATGAGACACACGTAAATTGATACCAGAAACACGTGGAGAGGACAAGGGAAGGTAATAAGTGATGCACATTCATTAAAAAGAGCAGGTCTGCTGATAAAGAGAAGTTTTGTGGAGAAGAAATTTCACTAGACTTTAACAATCTCAGTATGTTCAGTGAGAACACAAATAATGCTATAAATAGAGACATAATCACATATGTTCATGTGCATGTTTTTAGTCATTGAACATACATGTACAAAATGAAGCACAGGTATTTGTGCTGCTTTAAGAATGTTTTCATGTGGGAAAAGTTATAATCATGTTACCTCTAATGTGAGGTAGTCAGTGAAATTCAATGTATGTCATCAGATTCTAAAACACAATCATATTTTGTGAGATGTAGAGCAAATATCAGTACAATTTAGACATTTTAAAATGCCAACTGCTGACTGGAAGCGTTAAATTTTCATAAAGTGTTGCTATAAACAAAATACAATATTAAGTAACAGATATATTCTGCACTGATTTATGTTCTGTGTAGCCTTGTTGCAGTTAATATGCCCAATTCATTTCTGGTGTCGTTCCAATAGAGCTAAAATACTAATGTCAGTATAGCTACACTAGGGGTGAATTTAATCCAGTAAGATTACACTAAATGGGTAAGATTACTTAGATAAATTCTCACTTGTGCATTATATCATAGTTTTAAAAAATCAAATCAAGACTTGATTCTGCATTTGTTCTCGTTACAAGAGCAACCAAAGATGTCCATCAGGCGAGTGAGGGCAGCAACATGGACCCCGATCTTAGGAAAAATAATAGGTTTGTGTTGTGGCCCAGATTCAGCAAATTTAGAGCAGTGTATGTTTGAGAGAGGAATGAAAAAAAATTACATGGTCCTACTGGCTCTAACAAGACCAGGACTTGATTCTGAAGACACTAAAAAATAATCATATTCATATGGGTATTGCATGCCCATATTGTCAGAATACTTGCCAAAAATAAATGAAGACAAATTGCTATAGGCAATTTAAAGCAGAGAGGATGCCATTCTAGATCTACGTGCCACATTATGTGGGCTTCATTAGTTTGTGTTTAGAATCATGGAATGGCTTGGCTTGGAAGGGACCACTAAAGGACATCTACTCCAACCCCTGGCGATAAGCAGGGACAAGTTCAGCTAAAACAGGTTCCTCAGAGCTCTGTCCAACCTGTCCTTGGATGCTCCCAAGGATGAGGCATCTCCCGTCTCTCTGGGCAATCTGTGCCAGTGTTTTCCAACCCTCATTTAAAAAATTTTCTTCCCTATATCTGGTTTGAATCACACTCCTTTAGTATAAAACCATGGGCCCTTGTCCTGTTGCAACAGGCCCTGCTAAAAAAATGTATCCCCATCTTACTTATAAGCTCCCTTTAGGGGCTGGAAAGTGCTCTATGGTCTCCCTGGAGCCTTCTCTTTTCCAGACTGAGCAAGCTCAACACTCTCATCATGTCTTCACAAGAGAGGTACTCCAGCCTTTGGATGATCTTTGTGATTTCTGCAGATGCTGCCGCAGAAGCCTTTCTGCTGAGGAGTTTATTCTGTTTAGATTCAGAACCTGTTAGTAGCTTTACAACCCAGTTTGTCCTCTTTGTTTTCTTACAGCTAGATATTAAATAAATCATTGACACAGTATACAATCCAGCATGTTGCTGTAATTCCAAAACAGGAAAATCCTTTCTTGTGGTGTGACAACTTTCCTCATTTTTGTGTCTGGCTGTAAATGAAACCAACCAGATGGTCCTCACTGATCTGTATTGTGCGTGAGACTTCTCAGTGCTTTTATGTCAGGGCACAAATTTGTCTCATCTAACACTGGAGAAAAGCAGCTCTTTTGTGTGTTTATTTGATGTTTGTGGTTCAGATGGCTGGCAGCATGCACGGTCCAAGAATGGCACTCCTCCAGATTTAATATCATGCTGGGGATGACTCGTAGAGGGAGTTGAAATGAACTGAGGAGGAAACATGAAAGTTGTGCTGTGGTATTTTGTTAAAATGTTATTTTCATACAGAGCCTTGCCAGAGTTAGGAAAGAAAACAAATGATCTGTCAACTGTTTTGTCAAGATCCCAGGCTAGGGAAAGACTACTAAGTGGAAAAGGCTGTGTGCCTTGTGACCAAGTGTTCTCCAGCATGGCCATTCCTGGCCAAAATCGAGTGGACCTGAAAGGCTTTCAAAAGAGTGTTGAACAGGTTTGCTTTGTCAAACAAATTGCACATTAAGACCTCTAAAGCATCCATATAATTCAAGTAACTTTTAATTTAGGCACATAAGACATATTGTTAACAGATTTAAGCTTATGTTTTAGCAGGAAATGACCAAAGAAATAATAAATAATTAAGATTAATATAATTTTTTAACCACAAGTTTCCAGGTTTATAAAAGAGGTTGGTTGTCATTATCATTATTTTACAAATGAGGAAAGTGAGTTATTAGAAAGTATTGTTCTTCCCAACAGCCAATTTGAAATAGACCACAAGTCATTAAATTCATAGGATTTGGTTTAACTATATAATCTATATTAAGACCAAAAAGCAGAGTTTTCCCTCTGTAGTTAGCAAGAGATATTTGAAAAATAATGTTTCTTTATGTGACTTGGAACACTCTAACAGCTTCCTCCCAGTCTCAACTAATTCTAACAAAGTCAGCTACTGGTCAGAACATTTATCATAGAATATCGTGAGCTGGAAGGAAACCACAAGGACCATCCAACCCATAGCCTTGCACAGGACCACCCCAAGAATGGCAAGAAGTCACAACTATAACTGTTTGCGTTGTTCGTCTGTAATATTGTAAATTCTGTCAGTAAAAAAATACAGAGATGAGCCTAAGCAGAACAAAAAAGTCCTGACAGCACTCATGTAATAAACTTTCTTCCCCACTCTTCTTTTAGGTAAATGAAAACAAATTCCTGTCTTCATTAGGAATCAAACTGATGATTTTTCTTGCCAAGATTATGCGTTATTTAGTAGCATCTTTGTTGCATAATTGTGCCTAGATTTCTGCCTTTAATGTTCAAAGTAGACTATTGTCCTGCTGGCCAGCTGTTCCTTTAGTAAGTAAATGTTTTAGAAAGGAATGATAGGAAACAACTGATTTTTTCAATATTTTGTCATACAACCTGAGTTTCTGCTTTTCTGCTGCATTCTTCACAAATATCAGCTAATGTCTGCACATTGAATGACTTACCTGTGTCATTTATTTATGCAAGTGGAATTTGCTACTTAATTCCCTGTTTATTGCAGAGATACTTGAGAAGATTCAAGGCAAATGACTTAATTCAAGTTCAGCATAGAGTCCTTCCAATTCTGACCTGGCTCCTCATGAAGAAAAAAGGAAGGATACCTTTATTCCTTTCTCAGTAGTCTATCAAAATGACAGGTTTTTCACATGTTTGCTGGCATGTAAAGTTCACAGTTAAGTGCTGTCAAGCTCCAGTGAGTGAATTATCAAGCCTAACTGAGAAGGCAGGAAATGGGGATGGATGCTATCTTTTTAACAATGTAAATTCTTTTTTGCCTTGCCTTGAGTCACTTTCAGCTGTCCGGCCAGTATGATCCTGAGCCTGACTGAGGCTGTGTCTCGTGCTGTATTACAGCCCCTGGAGATCTGTGCAGTAGCATGGATTTACTTCAATGCATCAGGAAGAGTAAAAACCCTGCCAGGATTCTGTTATAAATGTCAGGGTAATAAGGGAGTTACATTCAGGAAATTATCTCTTTTCAGTGCCTGGAGACTTTAGGAACATTACTGTGTTTTGGAGTCGATGCTGATGTTAGGAATAAACCCCACAGTCCATAGAGAGGAAGAAGCTCCTGAACTATGAACTATTCATGACTACAGTCTGTGCAAGGATGTTTCCAATGGATGGTACTTTTTCTTTTTTCTTTGCGTTCCACAATGGCAAGGTGAGAAAAATCTTAATGATTTTAATTGCTAGGGGAAATGCTATAAATGATGCATAAAAGTTTAGATCCTCTAATAAAGGGTAAAAATGAAGTTATGAGAATGACTTGCAGGAGAGTAGAAGACATTTTTACAGGAGAGATGGGGAGATTTTCACCTAATAAAATAAATCCCTTTTTAGTTTTCACACTCTCTGAGCGCTCTCCAAATTTGCATTGGCTTTTCTTTCACAGGCACTAATATGCTGGTTGAGAGAATATCCTTGGTAATGAATGACATTGAACTGATGACAAAGCAGAAAGTGAGCACAGAAAGGGAAGAAAATAAAAAGGCTAGCACAGTTGTTAAGATGAAACACCTGCTGTGAGTGCCATGAAAGGCTGCTAGGGAGCAGGCAGATTCTGAACAAATAATTTCTGAGAAAACATAAAAAATCCCTGTCTGCCCACAAGCCCTTCTTTCCTTCCTCTCCTCAGTCTCTTTCTTATGGATTACTGTCTTTATGTGTATGTTTTTTTGGCACATTATTAACAGCTTGTAATACAGAGGTTGCACATAAATGGGTTTTGTTTCAGATTGATACCTAACTAAGATTTCTTGCTTTTTGTGTCTCATTGATTTTCAAGCTAACATATTCTTTCTGAACACATCATATAAAATTCCAGCAAGCCATTTTATAAATCTCTAAGATGTGTTAAGAGTTTAACCACAGTTTCAAGTGATCACTCCAAAGGTCACTGCTACACTGCCTCACTAGTATCACAAAGCATCTTTTCCTAGAAAGCCAAAAATGGCATTTCGGAAGCTTGTCTTTAGCAATCCATTGTATCTCAGTTTATAACTTCTCCCTTTTACAAGTAATAGGATTCTTTCCTTTCCAATTGCAAAGAAATTCTGACAAAACATATCCTCTGAAACCTGACCCCATAAAACTTATCCTTGGCTGGCACTTTAAACCCAGATGCTTCTGGCATGGCCTTTCCTATGTGGATGTGTGATGATACCAGTCTAACAGATGGGCCTATGGAGAACAACCACATACCTCAATATTGAGTATTTCAGGCACAGACGACCACTAAGGAGGATTTGGATGGCAGTCTGCTCAGAAAAACTTTGGCAAAGATCAAGGAGACATGCAAGCTCTGGTACTCTTGTTATCAGCAGAATTATTTGGCTTCTGGTATAATGTGAAGCATGTTTTGGCTCTCATCAGTGATAACTAGAATTTTGCTCATAAAAGAAAGAGTGAGAAGGAATATTTTGACTGCTCTGTTTTTGATTTGAAGATCATGCCCATGGAACTTGTCCTAAGTGGCACTGGGGGTTTACTGGAGTGAATTCACATTGCTCTGAGCCATTGCTTTTCTCAAGGACTTGAACTCTTTGTCAGGATCTCTGAACACTTTACCTAGGAGTGCTGCTCTCCATTCAGTAAATTCACCAGCCAGACTGAATTGCTTTTCAGTCATAAAGGGGACAACAGTGGACATCACCTAGGTAGAATATTTGGTAAATTTTTGCTTCATTTTCCCCAGTATATTTAAATACCAAGGGAAATATTTTATTAATGACAATGATATGTATAATTATATTTTCAAAAGAACTATAAGTGAATAATTCCCATACTTTTTTGACTGTTTCATGGAGTTAACAATAAGAAAAGCTGCTTTAATGTGACAGCAAAAGCTTTATACTTGTTGGATCTGTGTTTTCTTTACTCCAGGTGGCTTCATTTGGAGCCATATGAGAGAGACATTATAGTACATGTTTGTTCCCTAAAGACCATAAAAATGGCCAGTGACTACTGGATTAGTGGACAAGGAAGGAGCTCTGGATGTTTAGACTTCCGTGAGGCCTTTGATGTGGTCCTTCATAACATCCTTCTCTTTAAATTGGGGAGATATGTATTTGGTGGATGGACTGTTTGGTGGATGAGGACTTGCATGGTTGCATCCAAACTGTATCGGTCAACAGCTCAACATTCGGAGGGAGATCTGTGACACGTGGTCTCCCTCTGGGGTCTGTACTGGCACCAGTGCTGTTTTATATCTACTTCAGTGACACAGACAGTGAGATGGAATGCACCATCAGACAACTTGCAGACAAAAGCAAGCTGAGGGGTGTGGTGGACATGTCTGAGGAACTGGCTGTCATCCAAAGGGACCTGGACAGGAATTGGTCCCATGAGGTTCAACAGTGCCAAGTCCAAGATCCTGTACCTGGGTCAGGTGTCAATTCATGCTGAGATGAGTAGACTGAGAGAACTTGGAGATACTGGTGGATTAAAAACTGGGCATGAAATGACAGTGTGTGCTTGCACAACCGTATCCTGGTCTGCATCAAATGAAGAGTGACCAGTGTCAAGGGAGAGGATTCTGCCCCCTACTCTGCTCTGGAGATACCCCACCTGCAGTGCTGCATCAGCTCTGGGGCCCTCTCAGTACAAGAAAGATGTGGACATGTCGGAGTGGGTCCAGATAAGGGCCACGAAGATGATCTGAGGGTTGAAGCACTTCTATGAAGACAGGCTGAGAGAGCTGGGTTTGTTCAACCTGGAAAAGAGAAGGCTCCAGGAAGACCTTCTTGTGTCTGTTCAGTATTTAGAGGAGTCTTATAAGAAAGATGGGGACAGGTTTTCACTACAGCCTGTTGCAACAGGACAAGGGGAAATGGTTTTAAACTAAAAGAGAGTAGATTCAAACTAGATATAAGGAAGATAGAGATATTTTACCGTAAAGGTGGCAAAATATTGACACAGGTTTCCCAGAGAGGTGGTAGATGCCCCATCTCTGGAAACATTTGGGGCTCTGAACAACCTGTTCTAGCTGAAGAGGTGTCTGATCATTGCAGGAGGGTTGGACTAGGTGACCTTTAGAGGTTCCTTTTAACTCAAACATTCTATGGCTCTACGATTCAATGAAATACCTCTCACATAGGTAGATCTGGTGATTTTTATAGATCTATTCCATTAAAAGATATGTATTAAGGGCATAAGTAATGGCTTGCAGTGCTGAACCATTGCAAATTTTTCAAGAAAAAGAATCTGTATTTTGTTTCAAGAATTCCTTTAGTATTAGAAGTCCTACACAACATTCTTGACAGAATTTTGTAAAAAAGTGTATTCACAGCCATTGCTGGTGTAATTCTAGCAAAGCTGCATTATGATTAATCTATTCTAAAAATATTTTCAGCATATTCAGAATTGATCTATTTTGACCACATAATTTCAGAATTATCATTATGTAATTCCTCTCATTCTTAGCTCCTGAGTCAGAAAACATTTGTATCCTTTATCTTGCTTATTTGCAATAGATGAGTAAGATGGTTTCTCTGTGCTTTCACGTCCACTACAATTCACTGAATATTTCATTTTATGAAAAGTTTTGGTTTTCACTTGCATCAGCTGTGCTATTTTAACCTGCCACAAGAGGTCATTTCAATTACATCTGCCAAATGAGTTACAGTAACCAAATGAACTGCATTTTTTTCCATAAGTAATTACAAAGCAAATTTTGAGTATTTTGCCCAGTTTTCTGGAAATGAATTGGACAGACCTCTCTCTTTTCTTTAAATAATTATTGCAGGAAAGATACAAATTATTATATAGAAACTAAAAGTCAATCAATAACAGAAAATTGCAGTTAAAAAGCATGTTTGTTCCATGCAGTACTCAGTTTTAGTGGCGACTGTGCATGTTTCCAGCAGCCCAAACAGACAAAACAAAACAAATCTTTCAAAGAACACTTTATAATCTAACAAAAAGACAAGTCTTGATTTGGATCAGATACAAGCAACCACACACTTGCAGAAAGAAGAATTAATTTATCCTTAGTAAAATCATCTTGTGTTCATGACAGCTGCCTAGAAGAGTAATTTTTCCTTCTGTTTAGATCTGTGTAAAAAAAATTTGTCATCCCATGTTTATGCCTTGACAAGTTGGGGATATATGTGTGGTACTTGAGTTTGTTATTTAGTGCTTGTACTGTTCTAAGTTTCACCAATGAAGACAAACAAAACCAAACTAATTTCTAAAGGAAAAATAAACCTTGCACACTCCAAAATAATTCCACCAGCCAATACCTTCCCCAGCCTCCAAAGCCACAGACATTGTTTTCTCTCAGTTTTATCCAACTTTGTAGGAAAATTGGAGGAGGAAGCTATCTGTTGAATTGTACAAATTTCTGTATTACCATGATGGCCATCCAGAGAAATAGGCTTCACCCAGTGCAATATTTAGAAATGCAGCATTTTAAAGATTTATCTTTTGTGATACACTTATAGCTAATAGATTAGTAATTGCAATCAAAGACAATAAGGGCACAAAGATCATCAGTTGAGCCAGAACTAGACTTTAGGGTATTTTAGTCCTAGGGAAGGACTTAATCACGGAATCATTGTTTTTAACACTGCTAGCCTCCACATAAATGTATGGTTTAGCATAAGCCTCTGACATATTGCTACTTAAAGCATTTATCATTATATTAAATAGTAAAATGCTTCCTGAAATGAATCTGCTAACAAATTGTATTGTACAATCAAACTAAGTACATAAGACAAACTCTCACCTGCTTTTATGTAATCAAGATGACAGCTCTTCTCTAGCCCCAGATAGGATTCTAAAATTCACCTGATTCATTTAGTTGAAAAACACACTCTGCCTTTTTTTCTCTGGGATCTCAGTGTAAGTGGTTACTTCACCAGCACAGTGTGTGCCTCTTCAACAGGACCATTGTAACCTTGGTCAAGCAAATTTGAAAGGTTGCTGTAACATGAAATTTTATCATGTCATAAGTGATCTATGACAACAGCAAACTGATCCTTCATATCAGGGTGACTCAGAGAGCCTGTCTCACTTAATTGACTACAGAATAAGAGGCAACCTCCTCACATGGGTGTCTGCATGCAAATAGCCTCCCTAAGTGTCCAAGGTACTTTTGTAAAACAGAATTCAACATGTACACACTCCCTCATTGTTAGTGTTGATAAATTGCTTGGAATATTTACTCTGGGGAACTTTTAATGTTAATAGGTAGAAAATCAAAGATTTCACCTTTTAATAACCAAATTCACCAATCAAAACCGGAATATAATTTCAGGCGTAAGTGTGTATTGCCACAGTTCCAATGAAAGCTTATCTTGAAGTCTCAACTTAGTTCTGTACTTTCCCTTTCCAGGACTATTCATGATCCATAAAGTAGCAAGTAGCTAAAAAAATTGAGCAGCATTGTTCTTTATAATTTCAGTACTATGAAACTTTCCAAATATTGGAAGGATAAATATATCACACGTATGGGACTTAACTTCAACAGAAAACATAATAGAAAATTTGTGAAATGATTTGTGAGTGCTTTTGTTAAAACTGAACTTCCTAAGAATATCTTGGTTTTGCTTTATCACCCTCATTCTCGGTTATGGATAATGTTGCTGAAATAATTAATTTTCCTAATATATACTTGTTCACCCAGGTAATTGCTAAAATATTGGTTTTGCATTTACATTTGTGTTTCCTAGCAGGAGGGCAACTGTAAAACATTTTCCTTACTACCAACTATTACAAGTTAAATTTAGAACTTAAGAAAATATTCAGTTCAGGAAATTAAAGTTTTAAGCTTATGTTTATTTTTCAGTAGCACACAATTTTCTTCTTAAATATACTGAATAACAAGTTGCTATTTTAATTAGAATAGCATATGAGCTTCTAATTCCCAGTTGAACAGCTTTTTCTTTCACACTTTAGGTTGTATCAATTGATCACAATTTGCTTTTGCCATTGTTGGAGCCTATCTTGCCAAGGCCTGTGACAACACTTTGCTCTTCAGAGCTTTTAATGTTCAGCTTACAGTTCCTGGGTGACATCCAAAACCATAAAGTGACAGTTGTTTTCCAAGTTATAAATACAGATTTGAATCCATTAACGACTCCTCTGCTGTTTCTTCTGCGACTTCAACTCTTGTATCACAGAAAGAACCAGGCAGAGTTCCTTTTCTCCTCAAGAATGTAATATGCCACGGCTCATTTGAAGTAGTATCTCCACCAAGTAAACCTTTATAGCAGGAGCCAAGTGTAGCATCCACGAGTGGCAGCTGGCAGTTTGTGATACAGAGCAAATAAGGTTGGAGATTGTTATTCCCCAGAGCATTTTATGCAAAGGAGCTTAGACTATGCAAGAATGACTTAAAGTACCACAGGTTTCATGCAGGAGAAGCCTGGCTTTAAATACTGTATATCTGCAGCCAAGTTAAAATGCATAACATTCTTTTAATCTCCTCCTCTTGATAAAAAGAAAAAAGAAATCAGCAACGAAAATAAATTTTACATGTGGGTAAATAGTACACAGTACTGCTGGAAACCCTGTAAAAGTGGAAGGACATGTAGTCTCTAGAGAGCAGTAATACTACATTTCTGTAAGCCTTTCGATCATCTCTCTGAGTTAGTGAGAAACCAGTTCATCTTCTATTTTATTTAAGTAGAACAAATAGAATTGGATAGAAAAGCTGTCAATGATATGTGGAGCTGGATGACTTTGAGTAATCAGAAAAGAGAAATTCAGAGCAATAAAATTAGTCAGAGAATCATGGAATTACCTTTCAAACTTATATTAACCCTAATAGAAAATTTTTACTCATTTCCCAAGTTCCTCTAAAACATTTCCTTTTCCGAAAGACATTGATGGAAGTTCCATGGTGAAGCCACTTAAAAAAAGGATAAATAAGGCAGGCAAAGATGCACTGTAGATAATAATTTTGAGAAAGGAAATTCAATAAAATATTACTATTTTCTATCTTAGTATGTGAAATAAAATGGAAAATATTGCATAGTGCAAATATATTAGTTATTGTCCAAGTTGTGATTCTCAAACTAGGAGTTATAAATAATCTTTTCCTTCCTTTGTCATGGGCAAGTAGAAACAATAACTATCCCAGATTCACAATTTTATACTGATAACCCCTGTAAGTAAAAATAACCCAGACAGAATTAGTGCTTACTCTTAACTTTTTGATATTAGTAATTTTAAGTTCTAAAACTGAATTAACATGGGAATGTCTATCTGTCTTTTCTTTCCAGCCACAAAGGGGTTTTTGAGTCCACCTGGGACAATGTTAATTTTCATTGTAGGAGACCATATATTGCTGTGGTTTAGATTTATGACTAAACCAGTGTTGATAACAACACAAAGTTTTGCCTGTTACAGAGCAGTGCTTACACAGCACCAACTCTTTCTCTGTTTCTCACTCTATCACCCACAAACAGAATGGCAGTGGTCAAGGTATTGCGAGGGAGCACAGCTAGGCCAGGTGACCCCAGGTGACCTCAATGGGCCAAATGAATATTCCAGACCATATAATGTCATGCTCAGCAATAAAAACTGAGGGTGTAGTTTTAACCAAGCAGTCTTTGCTCAGAGACTAGCTGGGCATCAGACTGTGGGAGGCGCTGAGTGATTGCTTTTGCTGGACTCAAGGGGTTTTATTTTCTCTTTCCTTCACTTATTATACTGTCTTTAATTGGGTCCACAAATTTTTCTCACTTTTGCTCTTCATATTCGGTTCCCTATCCCACAGAAAGGAGGGGAGTAAGCAAGTGGCTGGATGGGTATTTGGATACTCACTGGGGTCAACCTTCCACAGAAGGAGGGAACTTAGCAACAAACAGTGTGGAGTAACAAATTTGGGTCTTTCAGTGATGCAATAAACTCAGCATGAGATGGAAAAATGAATAAATATGAACTCTGGAGGAGAAGAACAAATAACTTATTTTTGTGATAAAGCAACCACTATGCTGAAAGTCTAAAAAAGATAAAAGCAGTGGCATAGATGTGCATGTGGGTGTGCCCCACTGCCTTGCACCTCAGATCTCGCTGGATCCAAGGTGGTGACTATTTAACTTTCTCTCTCCTTTTCCTTTCTCTCTCTCTCTCCCTCCATCTTTCTTCTCCTAAAGTTGTCTTCTCAAAATCTGGATAACTTAAAGTTGGATGGGTTAGAGTTTGCTAAAGTTTCCTTTGTGAAGGCCTTACTTTAGTTGTTGCTTTCAAATTTGCCAATTGACTTATTCTAACTTAATGTTCTAAAGTTTGCAAGCAAAAGTTTTTTATTTAACCTCCTGAGAATTTTGACTTCTCCTCTACACTGCCAAAGTGAACCAAAGCACCTCAGCTCTTTCAAAAACTCGCCGAGTGAGCTTGGGGCATAACACAGATGAAGTATGGTAATCTTCCTGAATTATGGTATTTGCCCTCTTTCAGTTAAAAAAATTCCTGAAAATTATTGCCTGAAAAAATAACCTTTCTGAAAATAATTGCGTGCTTTTGTGGATATCTGCAGTGCATCACTTTTACATTGCCCAGGAAGTTTTCTCCTTTGCATAAGAATCCTATTAAGTCTTTGCAACAGTATGCAGGTGGTCTGGAAAGAGTGAGAATCCAAAGTGTAACATTGCTTTTTATGTAGAGATATAAAACCTTTCTCTCTGAAAGGAAATTAAGAGTTAAAAAGGAAAGTTAAATGCAAACTAGTAGAAAATTAATCCTTGCTCTGCCTGTTAAAATAAACTTAGCAAGGGATCATCGGTATAAGTATTGTTAACCAAGAAAACTACTCAAGCATTCTGTTCCCACAAAAAAAAAAAAGCCAAAACCCTGCAAAAAAACAAGCAAAAAACAAAACAAACCCCAACACCCCCCTGAGCAAAACAAAACAAAAAAGCCACAAACATTCCAGAATTATCTCATAATTTTTTGTCTTCATACCGCATAACCTGAGGGAAACAGAATCAGAAAAAGATTAACACTTGGTAAAATAAATATACAAAGAAACCAATAATCAATCAGCTTTTTCTCCAGGTTCACAGTTCATCTGAAGAACCACCTTTTCTATAAAACAATACTGAAGAAAAAATGTTTGATAATTATCCAAATACTGCACAGAGCCCTTTTAATGTGTGCAGTTACTTAATGATTTTGCTCCATTTAGAGTTACTAGGATTTTTCCTGAAGCAAAGAAAATCTGTGAAAATGGCAGTTTCCTCCAGAGGAATAAAACCAAGACTGAAGGCAAGGATTTCAGCCTTACACTAAGAATATAATCTGAATATAATTTTTTTTTTTTTAGATAGAGTGAGAAATTATATGACAGAGTGGATCATCTGCATTTACTAAAAATAGACAGCCATTTCTCCCAGTGTCTTGTCTCAAGTAATTCTAAAAGCTGTTTAGAGTTACTCTACAGAATGGGAACTTATTGTTTCAGTGGCAAAATATACTTTTCCAGGGTATATTTCAGTAAAATTATTTGGTTGGATAGTATAACCTTATGAATTTTTTTGATAATGTGGTTGGAATTTTGTTCGACATCTCTATTTTATTACTGTATTGATGACGCACTCTGCATACTTAACTATTTTCACAAAAAGACGATGTTTGACTGAATACTGAAAAAGCCTGTTAGAATAGTTATAAAGCATGGCTCTGATCATTAGTTTTTTGTCACCTGTGTGGAAATTGTATTTCATTCACCTACAGTGTGCTGACACAGGCAATGGGAGAGTATTTTAATAGCTTACAGAAACAGATTATTTGCTGAATCTGTCTGAGTAAACTATGCAAGTCACTCACACCCTGGTGATGCTGAGATTTCTTCTTATAGAAATACAGGACTGATAGAAGCCTTCCAGGTCAGTGTCACACTCGGCCGAGTGGAAAAATAGGTAAAAGATCCCACCAGCTCTTGTATGTGCTTTCACAGCTGGGTATCTTTGAGTTGCTGTTGTTACAGAAAGCAGAGTATATTTTATTTCTTCATAGTAATAGAAATTCTCTCCCTCATTAGGCCTGTTGTGAAAAAAAGGGTCAAAATGCCTTTGATTTTGAGCAACTGCAATTTGCTACCTTGCACCATAGAGTGTTTGAATTTAACTTATCTAGGATCATGGTAAGAAACAAAAGAATGATTCATAGTGTTGCAGAAATTGTCTCTGTGTTTTCAAAAGGA
Organism: Acanthornis magna; assembly: GCA_036785705.1. Classification (NCBI taxonomy): domain Eukaryota; kingdom Metazoa; phylum Chordata; class Aves; order Passeriformes; family Acanthizidae; genus Acanthornis; species Acanthornis magna. The sequence goes on from JAWUZG010000016.1 coordinate 10,463,307, forward strand.
AAAAGAAGCATGAATTATTAATACAGCTGTCAGATACCTTGACAATACTTTATCTCTTGTAACTTTTAAATAAAACAGCCACTCATTTGCTTGCATTGAATAATTTCTCTACTTTGTACCAGTAAACAAACAACATTTTGTGAGATATAAGAATTCTTAAAAGATTGGAGTTTACTTACTTCAAGGATAATGAACTCTGACAAAAACAGTCTTTGCTTTTTTTTTAAAGACAAAAATAGTTAACATAAAAAGTATGATCTTCCACAGAAACAAAACTCTTAGAGAACTGTTTTGCTGCGCACTATTGAGTAACTAGCTGTGCTTTTCATCTTACAAAAATAAAATCTTTGGAGAAATAAATCTCATGCAGCATTACTATGGAGATTGCCTTAATATGATATTTCACTTTAGCCAGGCAAAAATTTATCAAATAGGATTGGGCTCTTTTTCAGCACAAAGAACAGAATTACAAAAGTATTTGGATCCCAAAAGATGCACCCAGAAAGAAAATCCATGGAATTTTTCCAAAACTGATGATGTTGTTGCCTAGCTCAGTGAAGTTAGTTCTGGCTTCAGGACTGCATTCATTAAATATGATGGTGGAAATGCACCAGTGGCAGTTTCTTTTGCCATCGGTGATCTCTTTGGTTGCTGTCAGAGCTGCGTGTTTTGCCGCCAGCAGAATCACAAACTCACGGTGATTTTGGATCTGGATCTGTTGTTTACTTTCTTCTTTAAGAATAATAAGCAGCAGTGAATGTTAAAATCTACTCAGCGTCTTGAACTGTTTAGGAAGCATGGTTGAAACAGATTGACAAAGGAGAAAAATATCAGTCCAGACTGCTTAAACAGATACTGTAATTCTGTATAGACTGTGTGAACAGCTGCAGTAGAATGAATGAAAAAGTTTTAAAAGCACTAGGCATTACTTAAGACAGCAAGAAATTTCTGAATCAGTAATGTAGATATTGCATGAAGACCACTTGTGTGATTTTTATAAAGGTGGCACTAGATTAAAATAATGTCTTTTGTTCGAATCTTCAGAAAGAATATTTATTCTTGAGTTTATATATTCAATTAAAACCAAACATTTCGACTTACATATAGATGCAACAAGTTCAGAGTTTTTACTCTGCTGCACTGTTAAACCTATAAAGGGGGAAAGTATTTTAACAAAATTTATGTTTAAATTAATGGGAAAATACACTATCTTAAATACACTGTACTTATTTCAGAGATCCCTCTTGGACAGTTAATGATAGGAAAAAACCTGACAAGTAAGCTGAGCAACTAATTACTCTTCATCTTTTATATAACCAGCTCTTTACACAACATGTTTTTTTTCCAAAGTTACTTAATGTTTAATCACGATAAAGTTTTGTTTGCTGGAACTTTAGTTAACAGCCAGGGGCAACTTAACAGCTTTCTTTATTGACTAATTTAGAAGACATAAAAAGTATTATTTTATGTTGAATGAAGTATTATCTTCATCCCCCACTGAGGGCTGTCATTCGGATTTCAGTACTTTTCTTCTCGTATAGATTTCCTTGTGGGTTTTCTTGATTATTGAGTTGAAAGAAATGTTAAAAGTATAGTTCAAACTGAAACACAGAAAATACTCAACATTCTAGGCCAATATTTTGTTGTCTTAACTTTTGTTTTCTCTATTTTAGCTATGTTACAAAATTCAAGAAAGATGAGCAAAACATGTTGATGGTTCTATGTTTTTTGATAAAATTACCTGTTTGAACCAGAAACTTTCACTCAGGGCCTCTGTTATTTCTCTAGATTAGTAAAGAGACTGTGCCTTTGAATAGTGGTTTTCCTTTACTTTCCTTTTGTGCTATTTAACAAAAAAATGCATTGTTGGTCATTATGATTTTTGTTTGACACTGCTTTCAGGCCAAGAAATGGACCCTTGGGCAGCAGAGTTCGGACAACATACGTGGCATGAAGGCAGAGGTAAATATGCTCTTTTGAAAATCAGAAAGCATATTAAATTAATTCTTTCTTCATGGGTTGTTTTATTTCCTTGCTCATTGCTTTGATTGCAAAGCCTGGAAGAGAAGGGAGGAAGAAAAAGTAAAGTATTTATGAATATGATTGCCTATTAATAGTTCAGCTTGAATAATGCAAAGCAATGGCAGCCAAACTGAGAAACATGGAGGCTTACAGTGCGAAATAAACAACACAGCATCAGTGGCAGCAGCTCATGGCAAACTTTGAAATGTCTAATAAGCAGCTGTCAAACCAGAAAGCCAAAGCAAGGAATTGCCTGTGAACAATAATGATCTGTGAAGAGATGAGGGTTAGTGTGGGTGTTTCAGAGATAACAAACAAAACAAAACAAAGCAAAAGAAAATACTCCATGTGAAAAAGAGGAAGATTAGCCACTTTTAAAGAGGAAGATGTATGAGAAACATCCTTTGCCTTCACCTCTCATCTGTTCTTATACCCGTACCATAACCAAACTGGTGGATGTTGTCAATATACCATGTTGTCTTTGAGTTGCCTAACTCATGTTTGCAGTAATGTCTTGCCCAACTTTTCTGAAAGCTCTGCAGCTGAGTCAACCAGAAGGCTTCAGCAAAGCTTCCTGAAATCAAGTGGAGTTTTTCTTTTTCCTTCAGATTAACTCTCTAGATAAACTCCTGGAGAGGTAAATCAAATACAGGTTTTAAGAGGTTTAGCTGTAAAATAATTAGTTTGCCGAATTTGCCTAAACATCTTTGTGGCTCAATTCAGTGTTTTTGCTTCACCCATGGAAAGGTTTGGCTTTGGCTGATATTGGAGGTTTTCTTTGAGCCACCCTCATAAAGCACAACTTCTGGACTCCTGTGCAGCCCACAGGAAGGAGAACTGTACTTCCATCTGTTGAAAACAATTCAGAAAAAAATAATGGAAAAGTTTGCTAATCACAGAGTGGCTGAGGTTGGGAGGGACCTCTGGAGGTCATCTGGTACAAGTTGCTGCTGCTCAAACAGGGCCACCTAGACTCTGTTGCCAGGGACAATGCCCAGGTGGCTTTTAAATATCCCCAAGGAGGCAGACTCAACAACATCTCTAGGTGACCTGCGCCAGTGCTTGGCCACCTGCTTAGTATAGAAGTGTCACATCTTCTTTTCCATGGAGAAGAACTGCTGCAAGCGATTGTGTGTGGCACTGTAATGTGAAGAGGAATCCATGATAAAATACCAGCTGTTTACTGAGAAAAAGTCTTAGGTATTAGTATTGCTGAAAAAGAACATTTGCTTTTGAAAGAGTGAGTACTGAAAAACCCAGTTTTCTTCTCGTCAGTGGCAGTAACTGAACAGGTGCTGCAGCTGCTGAGGCGCCTTTATTGTGGGGTTTTTATCACATTGTGGTTTTTATCATGTGTTTTTTATCATTTTGTGGGTGAGCTGACTGACCAGTAAGTGTCCTCACATTTGAAAGCATCATTATGACTGAAAATATGAATAAAGCATTTGCTCCACTGGAAGTTAGCATCTGTGTAAAAGCAAAGAAATAAATCAAAACACGTACTTGTCAGCAAAATTACTTCCTGTTAAAACTGGTAAATAGGTGACACTAAAGACAAAGCAGTAACAAATGTCAATTTTCATCAGAAAGTCCAGGATTTAATGAGAGAAGGCAAAAAGGATTCATGCTTAGGGAAATGTTTAATGCTGCCACTTCTGGTGGGATTAAAAGAGTTGCTGCAAATCTACAAATTTTCTGTGATGCAGTGTGACAAGTATCTAAATGGTGCAGGATTCTCAGGTTTTTGTAGGCCCTAATCTCCCTGATTCTTGGGTTATTTGGAGATAAATGATAGCCCAATTGTTTTTAGATATTATCAGAACATAAAAGAATCAAGAATTTTAAGACCAAAGATGAGAAACATTTTAATAGATTCAAATGTGTTAAATTGAAATGCCACCACAAGAAAATAAAAAGAACCCCTCTATTGTTCTCATATTGTTGAATAGAAGCCACTCTTTTATAAAATTATTAGAAAAAGGCTAACTCTCATTTCGAAAGGTTCTATTTGCAATAAATAGGTTACAGTAGTAGGCAATAGCTCTTTTTTTAATTTTTTTTTTATATTTAATAAAGACCTTCAGCTACTTACAGCTTTCAGCAAGAGACTGTTTTGAGTCAAGGAAACTATAATTACAAAAGAAGCCATTGAATCATCTTCATACAAAAAGAGACTCTGGAAGGTACTGTGGTCATGTTTTATGACCCTAATCTTTCAATTACATCTGCATGGATTGGGGTCTAGGCCTTCTAGATTAAATTCTTAATGTGTGCAGTTCTATCTGCAGTCATTTTTATCCACCAGAAAGCTGGCTTTCATTTAAAGAAGGATGACTGACAGCTAGATATATGGGAAGAAAGCTTTGTTCACAGGGAAGTACAATTCATGGTTCACCTCACATGCTAGAAGAGATATTGAATGAAATTCTCAGTATGCGTAAAATTGAGAGCCGTGTGGGAACCACGTCAGTGTGTAGAATTTGAATAGCCTGTGGTGGTTGGGTTCCTAAATACTCATTTTTGGGACAGGAGAGTGGCAGATGCTGAGATACAGGCACCAAAAGCCAACCCCCTGAGGTAGCTTATCTTTTATGCTTAAATTGTGGAAGAAATCCCTTATGAATAATTACCTCCATGCACTTTCTGTATATATTTATTATCTTTAGAACAGAGAAGAGAGGGCTTCCATGCTAGATTCTCTCTGTAAAAGACTCTTCCTCACTCAAGCCAACTCAAGCTGTCTTACTCCTGCACTGGTAATTGGGGACCTCTCCAGGTTGACCACTCCTATTTATCTATCTATTTGTCCATGTCTTACAGTTTTCAATGGTGATTTCTTCTATTTGATGTTATCCATGGAATGGCAAGACTACAGTTCTGAGTTGACTCAGAGCCACAAGGGCTTTGCTGTTGCTCAAGGATAGATGCATGCTTGCACTTCAGGGTTTGACAGCTTCCAAATGTACATCTGCCCTGGCTTCAGCTGGGATAGTTTATTTTCTCCTCAGTAGCTGGTGCAGAGCTGTGTTTTGGATCCTGTATGAGAATAATGTTGATAACACACTGATGTTTTGGTTGTGGCTAAGTAGAGCTTTCCTTAAGTCAGGGACTTTTCAGGGTCCCAGGTTCTGCCAGTGAAGAGGTGCATGAGAAGCTGAGACAAGCAAGGTGACCTGAACTGGCCAAGGAATATTCAGTGTCATAGATGGTCATTTTCAGTATATGAGGTGGTGGCAATTGCCTGGGAGGGGCCAATTGCTGCTGTGGGACAGGCTGGGCATTGGCCAGCGGTGGTGAGCAATGGTATTTTCAGATAATTTTCTGGGGGGAGTCCTTCATCTTTCCCTTTTTCCCCCACCTGTACTCACACACGTACTTTGCATTAAAAAGACCACGTCCAGTTGTCCAGGTACCGTCGAGATGTGGGTGCAGTAGACCTTGGGGATGGTCTTTCTCCTGTCATTTGCCACAGAGTACCAACAGCAACAAAGCACAATGGCACAGAGGCAGCAAGGACAGTGCTTTCACATGTGCCCTTCTCAGGAGCTCAGGCCCTTCCTTTCATATGCCTAAACAAAGATCTGAAGGAAATGCCAAATCTTGTTGGTTGCTCCTTTATCCAGGGCTGGCCCACCTCAGGCAATTCAAACCACTCTCACAGGGCCTCCAGCAGTTTCTTTGAAATGTCTAGTTGCTCCCTGCAAATAAAGTGAGGACAAATCTTTGAGAAGTTTCTGTTAATGCATTTATATTTGTTCAGGTGAGCTTCGTCTCAAAATGAAACCATAGTAATGCTAATAGGTAATAACAATATTTTTTTCTATAAACATAAAAGAATGGACATTTTCTCTTGTCTAATGATGTAATTTGAGCCATTCCAACAACTTTATGATTTCACTGGCATTTAGTTTCCAAGAGAACATGGAAATATTAAATATTTATACAGGTAAGGCCACGGCTAATGTAGTTCTCAATCAAACATTGCATATTGTATGATGTTGGAAAAGTATACACTCAAAGCCACAAAGAACTGAAGAATAGAATACAGTTTGAAAATCATTCTTTCACATTTTTAATGTTATTCTTTCCTTGACTGTCTGCAACAAACAACTTACTTTGTCTGCATGCTAACAAAACCCAGTCTGGTTTACTGCTGAATTTAGAGGTCAAGTTGCATTTTTTGCCTCAGGATCTTAAGCACATGCAATCCAGTCCATGTGTCTAAAAGTTAAAATATGGCAAATTTCCATGAAGACAAAAAAGAGCTTTCAGGATACGATTCCTGCTGCCTGCCTGAAATATTTCTGAACTAGAAGCTTCTGGTAATAGCTCTGTTGTTGTATAGCTATTGTTCAGTTCTTGCAGGATAACATGAAATTTAATAAATTATTGCTGTCCTCTTCACAAAAGAAAAAAAACCTACAACCAAAAAAAAACCCAAAACAAAGGGAAAAATGTAGCTTGTGTCAGACAGGGAAGGAATTTTTTAACTTCTCCCAGTTTAAATTCCTGAGTCATTGAAGCTTCTGAATCAGAATACCTCATCACTTTTAAGAAATTTAAGAAGAGATCTTTTCCATGATAAAAATGTCTTGCTGGGGAAAAAGGCATCATTCTCTGTGTCTGTTGCCTCCCTGGGAGTAAGAAAGCGTTTAGTGTGAGTTATTACAGCTCTACATCAGAAAATGGTTCCCCAGCTGCAGTCTTAGACAAGAGATTCTTCTTAAAATGAAATAATTTGGGATTCATGAACTACCTCAACCCTATCAGACTGGCCCCAGCGCAACTCAAGCTCCTTTACTCCTACTCTATCTAATTCTCACAATGGTCTAAACTCCGTGAGTTGATGCCTGTGTGTGTAGGCAGCTCTGAAGAGTTGGCCCACACCTGTAGTGCCAGGTTAAGGACATGTCATGGTCTTTGGCTGCAGAAGACATTAAACCTTCTCTGTTTAAATACTAGCCTGGTTTCACAATAGGGAAAATGTGAGCTCAGGATGTCTGCTGGTAGAGAAGATTTCACTGCAGTTGGCTTTGTTTATGCACTGTATGTCCTAGGTGTGACCCTTGTCAAGGTGCCAAGCGTGAATGGGAAATTTCTTTTAGACAGAGTTTCAGAATCTAATTTAAATCTGCAGAGCACAGACTCGCTCAGAGAAGAGAAAAGTATGGTCTGTGAATCTGGTTATAAGCCTGACAATGAGAAGACATGAGTGTCATTTTTGGTTCTACTTTTGAATTAATACCTGCTTGGCAGACCTGGTAAAATAAAATCTGGGCAAAATGGAAGTAATTTCTGTGAAAGATCACTTTGGATAAATTAACTATTAACTTGGATTTGATGAAAAACCTATGCTGATTTCACAAGCACTGAGCTTCTCAAGAGAATGAAACTGCTGGTTCTAACTGCTCCTGGAGAGCGTGGACTCAGTGGGTGCTCGTGGACTAACTTTCCCCACCTGACAAACACTTCTCAAACACACAAGTGTCTTGTTGGCAGTCTAAGCAGTCTATCCTGTTTAATAATTTTGGGGAACGGATTCAAGAGTGGGGATTTCTTCTGATTCTTCAGGGCATGTTTCAGGTATTTCTAGTTTCAGTTTGCAGGCAGGAGTCTTATCACTGCTCTTAGCAGACAATCCCACGTGAACAGGCAGACAAAGAGGGAGATTTGGGGACTTTGGGGAGTCGGGGGGAAACTGGCTACAGGGAAGAGATCCTCAACACACACAGGGACTCACCCTATTAACGCCACGTGGGCTTAGCTCTGTGCTTAACGCCACGGTCTCTCACCGCGGTCGCCCGGCTAGCTCAGTTGGTAGAGCATGGGACTCTTAATCCCAGGGTCGTGGGTTCGTGCCCCACATTGGGCGCCACTTAACCCCGCGTGGGCTTAGCTCGTGCTTAACGCCGCGGTCCCTTGCCGTGACCGCGCGGCTAGCTCAGGCATTGCTCAGCGGCATTAAAAACTGAGTGCGCCTTCGCCCAGGATTCGCAGGGCAGCGCTGCAGAGAGACTCCAGGAGGTAGGATGAGCCAGGAACCGGAACGGTGAAAGAGGAGGCGGGCTTTGAAACTGAGTCTTCTGAGGGAAAGGTTTATTGTGAAAAATGCAGACGAGACAACATGGCGACAAGAGAAGACTGAGGTTCCAAGCCCAGAACAAGGGTCGGCAAGGGGTTAAGCAGGAGCAGGGAATGGGGAGTGGCCAGCATTGGGAACCAATCAGGGAGAGGGGATGGGGCGGTACCATGAGGATGGAAAGGCGTTACAATGAATAGGGGTTTACAGAGGGAGGAACCGAAACTCGGGACTCACTAAACATTACAGTAAAGGAGAACTTTCCCGAAACTTAACCAAATAAGGAGAAAAGAGGAAATTGGGAGTGATGCAAGCTAGGGGCCGCAGGGAATCATGGTTTCTCACCATGACCACGAGGGGTGATGCCTCAAACCTATTGCCTCCAGCCGCCGTCCTGGCTCTGTCCTCCCTGTGGTTGCCCCTCCGGGTCCACCTGGACCTGTGCCACCACAACACCCTATGAAACAGATTCCCAGATTCTTGTTTGGGCTGCTGATTTTAAGGCCATGAGCATAGTCTGCGGCTTGAGTGTTTTGCAGTAAGGATTGCTTTTGATCGCTTACTTTGCAGTTAAAAATACATGACAGGCCAGATGAGTGGTGAAGTCTGACAGGAGTCTTTTTTTCAAAAGTAAAAAAGAACCAATGCATCATGTAATTCACTGACATTAGTACAGATAGAGTGCAAACGTCTCTCCAGAGAAATACCTTTGTTTGTTTGTTTGTAGTCTGATTTTGACTTCCACAGAATATAAAGCTGGTGTGGATTACATGTGTTTTGCACATCCAGTAAATGTCAAGCACTAAATATTATACTGCTTTGTAGCCACTTGTAGCCACTTATCAATTTATTAGTTTTCAGACCACCCTGCACTGTATTTATGCCTGAGTTTTCTCATCCGTATGATGGGAATAGATCCTTACTAACCTATTTTACCTCACAGTATGTTCCAGTTCATTCATTAGTGTTTGGAAAGACCACTGAGACCATTAAATTGGTGCATAACAGAAGGAAAAAGTCTTAATTATTGTTAAATGGCTATAGGTTTAATTATCCTCACTCTACTACCTGAGAGCTCTAGAGTTAAACTTTAAAGGCTCCAAAATTGCAGTGGGGATATGCCATTTATAGCTCAGTATGGCATAATTTTTCATGCAACGATCTTCACTTTCTTCACTTTCAGATTTAAAGCTAGCTTTCTTTAATTTAAATTTTGCTGAAAAGAGCCATATTGCTATAAGCATAAATTATGGTAGATGAACATTAATGATGTCTGTTCACAGCTGTTCTTAGCTTAAGTAATTACCACTCACTCCCTATGATCAATATTTTAAATGCCTGAACTATTCAATTAGGAGCACAAAGCACATGCTTCTGTTATTACTATTAAAATCAAGCCTTAACTGACATACCTGTAACATTCATGTATTAGAAAAATATGTTCAGAGCTGTTGATTTATTAACCAAATTGGTTTGTGTTTGATGGCAGATCTGAATATGTGTAGTGTTGCAAATGCATTTAAAAACCCATTGAAATTAATGCTACATTAATTACTGATTCCATGAACACTCTAGCATATGCTGGTATTAATTGCATCCATTATACAAAATAAACATCTCTTTATAAAAACAAATTATGTTTCATCTTAATAATCTTGATTTTGACATCCTCCTTCACAGCTGTTGCTACTTCTGTTTTGGTGTTTTTGCTATAAAAAGCCACCTGTTAATTATAACAGATATTTTGGATATTTTTATCCTTTGCAGAAAAAAAATCTAAAGCAAAAATATAACAAAATCTTAACCCTCTGAAGCATTTACTGAAATTTTGTTAAATTTTTTGCAAGAATCTGCCCACTTAAATACGTGGATTCTTTTTTTCTCCTTTTATTTGTGTAATAAATAAATAAATAATAAAATGCAGTACACTGTTGTTAATATGTTTATTACAATACTAAAATTTGTGTTCAAAAAACTGTTTAGACAGCTACTAAAAGAAGCATTTGCTTAATGTAAGATTGCTGTTCCTGTTCTGTGGACAAGAATACCCTTGATAGAAAGCCCCAAAAACTTGTTTCAAATGCACTATATAAAAATCTGAGAAAGTAATTTTGGATTAAGTTTTGCTTTCACCTGATGAGCAATTGCTGCCTACCCTGTAAATCTGCCATTTCTTAGGAAGATGTTTTCATGGTGAAAACCTTCAATCAGAGAGAACAGCCTGGCTTTTAAAGTGCCAGTTTCCCTTTGAAAAGTGTCTCATTATTAATCACACTATAAAGTTATATTGATTTTGTTTCAGATTTGTTGTCTTTCAGTTTAGATTTTCTCAATTACAAGAAGAAAGTTTTTGCTGGGGGAGAGGGGGACTTTGTGAATAATTTTCCTTTTTGCAAACTGAACCTGGGTTGGGCAATTTTTATGTTTTCTTTCTGCCCTGCCTTTTATCTATCTGCAGCAAACCTGATCGACAGTCCCTGTATTGATATTAACTCCTCTCCACAAATGTTTTAATTAATCGTTTCTGAGAGCAGAATTCCTGTAAATGAGAATGTACTTATCAATTACTGTGGTGCAGTAAGAGAGAGTATCTCCTTGTCATTTGGCCGTTACCTAGGCTGAGATTTCAGCATTAGATGTAGTAAAGACCTTGGAATTAAGGCACAGAGAAATGTTGTGATGTTTGATGGTGCTTTAGTTTCAGCTGTTCCTCAACGTGGCATCCACAGGCTCGAGGTAAATGTCTAAACTGTACAGTTTATGGGCTAAATCAGGCCCTTCAGATGGGATTAACTGAAGTTTACAATTTTGGGTGAGCCACCAATGATGTGTATTTTGAAATGAGAAGTACAAGCTGAGCTCTCTGATGAGACTACATGGCCTTTGTTGGAGATGGAGATTTAAGCTCAAAAGGAGATCAAGAGTTCTTTCCAGGGTAGGACCACAATTTGAGTCAGCTCTTGCTGGATTTTGGAAGCAGGATGACCTGCTGTGCCTGTACTATTTCCTTTGACATTGTATGAGGACAATGCATGTATTTCTTGCAGTAATCTTTGAATCTAAATCTTTATATTGGCAGGTCTTGGTCTTTTTTTTTTTGTTTGTTTTGGGGATAGATTATTTTACTACACAAATTAAGTACAGGAATAAAATTGATTGGCAAGAAAGATCATTAAAATTTATTGACATCCCTAAAAATAAGCGTAAAAAACCCAAAATCACAGTGATTATTATAAAATCTAATTTTCCTACCACCCTCAATCCCACACACACCCCCATCTTGTATTAGTTCACTTTTCAGAAAAATGCTGCAGTTTTCTACTTCCATTCTGCTTTGCCTTTTTCTCTTTAGATATAAAGTATATTCAACATACTCTCAAGATCTGTAAATTATGGTCACAAGCACCTATATTGCTGCTTTTTTTAATCCAATAGCATAGCAATTACAGCAGTCATTCAGGTGTTCAGTTTCAAAGTTTCATCTGAAAGGTTAAAAATAATTTCTTATCTCCAGAAAAGTGTTGTAGTCAGGCATGTCTGTACAGGGTGTAAATGTGCTTTTCATATTAAAGCAGGGCCATTTAAAAGGTCTAAGGTTTATGAATCTATTACAGACTTTTATGGAAAGTTGCTGGACAGAGAAGAGTGCTTGGCTCCAGCCCTTGCTCCCTGGGCAGCTTTATGCACCTTATGTGAAGCAGTGACTGGTGTTATCACTGGAGTAGGTTTTGGTGTTGCGATGAAGGCCAAGGACTTCTCTCTCTTGAGTGTCTGGACACCTGTGAAGGGAATTATGGCTCCTACTAAGCTATTTTTCTAGTCTTTTTCTAGAATCTTGCACTCTTTGTAAAGCACTATGGCTTCATGGAGAGGTCTGAAGCATCTTTTGTCCCACATGAGCCTCTGTCACTGTGCATGGGGGTGTTTTTTATAAGAGGGGGAAGAGCTGAGTCTTGAATTTCCTCATGTGAAGATATTCAGCCACTGTGCTTTCATTTTGCTTTCATGATTGTGTGCCAAGATAGTATTTTAATGAAGTACCTAAGCTAGGTTGTTTAGGGAACATGGACATTTTTGGGAATCAGTGGGAGATAAGGACTGAAAGGGGAAGGAAACCTGTTAGCAGAATCCAAAACCTTCCATCAAAAACTTGTATTCCTAAGAATTTTGGCACTTAAGCTGTTAAGTGAGGGTTATGAAGCTTGCATATTTTAATGCTAGACATTTTTGTAATTTCACCTACTTATGTTCTTTCAGGAGTTTAGATCTTTGTCAAAAGATGTCTCTTGGACTGTACACAAGGGAATCTGACTAGGAGAACACCATTTGGCAAAGTTACTTTTAAAGTTTAAAATATATGTCTGTTCTAATGACAGTTTTTGACTAGTCAGTTTTTGTCTCTTGCCTGGGAGAATGGTTCTGATCTCTCCCTTTTCATCACAGCTCCCTCATTTAATGCTGTTTTTGATTTCCTTTAAAATAATGCTACCCAAACAGTGGTGTTTATTGTAAGTTCTTTTTTCGTCACAAGTTAAGGTCTTTGAATTATGCTCTTTGTGGACAGTCCAGCTAAAGGAGTAGAGCTTGTTTGTAAAACAGATGCTCACCTGATGGGAATTTCAGCATCCTTGCCAGTAATTTGGAGAAAAAAAGTTGATGTGTCATATTTTATTTTAACTGCTATTTTTTATATATGAAAAAATGGGACAAAACCTGGGATTGATATCATGAGGCTGTTACTATGTGTTAATACCTAAAGATTAAAAATGAAACACAAATTATTTCTTAGGTTAGTTCAGATAATCATCTTTTGAAAAAAATCTCCTCTTGAAAAGATTTGCTAAGCTTCATAGTAAAGCAATCAAAGTGTGATTATTCGCGACATTTAGAATGGGGCTAGACTAAAATTTCAAAATATATCCTGAGATAAATTATGCATCAGGAGGTAGATGTACTGGATGAAATGTCTTTTCTTTTCTCTGATGTGTGAGATTCTGTGATTCAAGTCTTTTCTGTACCAAGCTGACTAATTTAATCAGCAACTATTATTATTATGTGCTACTGCATGTATCAAATATAGCTTTTTAATTTAGGTCTAATAAGTCATTCTGCTACATTATTAAATACAAATTGGTTGCTATGAGAACCACTAAGTGTATGTTCACAGTAGGAACAGACAGCAAAGCTAGATGTTAAGTAATTAGTTCAAAATTAGGGATCCCTAAAAGTGCAGATATTTTTGGTATCTATTGACACATTTTAGAGTAATGGAAGAACATATAAATTTAACCAGATATCAGTTACCTATGATAGTATGATGTTGCTTTCTAAATATATTAATGTCTAACTTGATGCACCCAATTTACTGTATATAAATTAAGAAGTGAATAGTGAAACTAGGTTTCATTTATAGCCTTTGAATTATTTGGCTTCTATTTTTTTTTAATCTGTTGCCATTTTATGTAGAATATTGTATTTATAGATGGTATTTCTTAGATTTCTGTCATAATTTGGGTCTTGACATCACCTATCCATACCAGGGTTACCATTAGGAAGTCAGTGTTTAACCTCAATGGTTATTTGCCAGACCTGAGATCATATTATATCCTATTCTGTTCAGGCTTGAAAAATGAAAACAATTGGTGGTGGAAAACATTATTCAGGATAGCAGAGAGGACGAGTAATAGTTTTCAAAATATGGATTATGTACATATAGAACCAGATCTTCTGACTCGACATTCAGTGTTCAAAGTTGTGTTCATCCATTTCTAGATTTAATAGCTGTATATACACACACTGTATATGGATGTATAGTGGAGAGGGACCAATACTTATATTTATGCCTCAACATATGTTATACATGAGGTGAACAAATTACTCCAGGGGCTGTATGCGTGCGGGGAGCTCTGTCCCTGGGAGGCTTTGCCCGGCAGCTGATCGGGAGAGAGAAAGCTTTCCCTGCTGGGCTGCAGGCAACCCGACCCAACCCTTCTTTATAAATAAACAGTTTTCTCAGGTGTAATATTGCCGCATTTGAGCTTCATTTTTTGTCCGTGAAATCTATTAAAAAGAATCCTTCCCGGCTCCCCCTTTCTTTTAAAGCGGGATGGGACAATAGCACAGATACATATTTAAAACTACTGTTTTTAACCAGCTCCTGAGAATGTTGATGGTGGTTTGGTATTTCCTTTTAGGAATTTTTACATTTCTTTTGCACTATTTCTGCTGCAATCATGTGTGGTACTGCCTTTGTGTTTGGTTGACAACTCAAAATCATTTAATCTTAGTTCTGTAAACAGGTGAAAGAAAGAATTTTGTTTTCAGATGTGTTTTTCCTTTGCTTTTCATAGATGAACCCTTATTCCCATGCAGGAGAATATATTAACTCTTATTTCACTCTCCTGTAATATCCAAATTTTCCTTGACATAAGCAATTATTTTTCATTATATTGACTTTAAAGACACTTTCAATTATGCTTCAACATTATGTTACATATCCTCAAATCTGAGCACTTCAGAAAGAATAGAGTGACATATCATTTTTAAAATTTATATCCCTCTAAACTGATTACAAGCTAAAGTTTTATACAATAAAAATTTAATTGAACATTTAAGTAGCAGTAATATGTACACATACGTCTTCTGTCAGGACTTGGATTTCCTGCAGTGTAGCTGTTAAAAGATGACTTGGTGATACAGGAGAATGTTAATACTACGGTTTCTAGAATAAAATAAAGGACCATTAGCAGCATTTATTTTGCCTTTATTCCCATTTATTCATGGAGAGAGGGAGCAGGGGCAGAAAGACAGTTGTTCTGATGTCAGGCAGCAAACAAGATGTGAGTTTGAGTTTGTTCACTGGAGACTGTGCACTCTCCAATGAATCCAGATACTTTCCTGAGCTCCTGCTATGTGACAGTGCAGGTGCTATATACTGGGATGTGACTGTACCTGCTAACTATTGGAAGGTATCTTGAACATCCAGAATGTATTGTGGAATGATTAATAAATATGCAGCATTTATTATTGATTTGTCTATTACATCTTAAAAGATAACTTTGTGACATTTGCTTGAAGTTCAGTTAACTCACAATACATGTCTTTCCAAGATTTAAGCACAATTCAGTGTATTATTGAAGATACTATTTGAACAAAGAGTGTTAGATTGATTCCTTTTTGCATTTTCTCATTTTCACAGGTACAAGGGGTGATCTCATGCTGTGCTGCTCTAAAAACTCCCCTTGTTCGCTTTCTGTTAGACATTTTCATCTTAGTACATTTTTAACATTTAAAATGTATTTGCTAATATGTATTTGGTTCAGCCATTTAAAACTCTCACCAAGATTTTTGTGAAGTTGAGACACTTAGTGTTTATTCAAGGAAAGGCAAAATCTGTGGAAGGAGGTAATGCCTATTACACAAACAGGTGCAGCTGTGAAAAGAGCCTTTCTTCCAGTCTGAAACAAATGCAGCAACGTTTAAGGCATTATGGGTTCAAAAGCAGAAGAATGTTTTCAGCATCTCTGGGCCTGTGATAAACTGCTTACTCAGGCTTCAGATAGTGCTGTACTTAAGTATGAGAAGCAGAACAAAAAGCCATGTAAAGCAAACATCCAGAAACCTGGATAGGATGGGAATTTAATCTGCCCTTATTTGAGCTGTAAGGCCAACTTTGTCTTGTTATTCCTGCCAGATGCAGTAGATAGGAGGTGTAGATAAATTGGTGTGGAGAGGTTGTTTTGGTGTGGATTTAATAGATGCTTCCCATCAGAACATGTTGCAGAAAAGCTGCCTAGAAAAAGGTTGATGAAGGGTCTGCTGGTATACCAATAAATAATAGCATGTTTTTTTCTTAATACAGGGGTCTAGCACTGGAGCATAGAGAGCGTGATGGGACGAGCTTCCTGTTAGTAGTCTCAGCTGTTGGTGATTGATGGTCTGGGAAAATCGGCTGGCACTGCTCCAAAGAGGTGAGTGCACTAGAAGACCTTGCTGAGAAGGGATGTAATCAAAAAAGGAGCTGGCACTGGTAGGGGGTCTGGGACAAGGAGGAAAAAACAGCAAACAGCTCCAACTGGGAGATGGAAACTGTAATGTTAGTCTTTTCCAGGACATTGAGTAGGTCACAGGAGTAGCTACTGCAGCTACTACCAAAGAGCATTTTTAACAAGACTGGGGACATGAGAAGAGCAATCCACCAACGCTCCTAGGCTGCACCTGCTTTATCTGTGCAAGGGCAGCCGTGTATAGATTGGCCCTTTACGTCTGCAGGTGACCTAAACCGTGAGGCTCAGTTGAAAGTGCAGTCCCAATGCTGTGCTGGAAATACTAGGAGTTTTATTGGATTAATGTCATGCCATTCATTATGAATTCACTGTGACTTATTTCAGTACTGCATATTTATTTTAATTGACTTCTTTAATATATGTTGATGGAGGATGTAGGCCCAGGAATATTATATTAATATTTCGTCCCTGACGAAGTTGTTTCTGAACCTAGTGCAACAGTGAAAATAATGTTATCATTTCTTAAAAACTGCAGATACTCTAGATACTTGGTCAAAAAAAGATGTTGACTTAAGCTTTGGCTGAATGTAATGGGGAAGAGGAACATTCTGCTTTTAAATTAGATAAATTGGTGACTGTAAGTGGATGTGGTTTGAGAAGCAGTGTACCCATAGATTCAGTGCTAAAATTCTTCAAGTTTTGGAATATGTCCTAAACAGAAAGAGTAAATGTTTATAAGGAATGATACCATCTTTCAGAGCATTTTTTGAAGCTAATATGCAGATTCACACTGGCTAACCTTACTGCTCTCATATAGGAAGCCAGCGTGTCCTGTATTTGTAGTTCCATGCCATCTGAAAAAACTAGGCAGGGTAGATTTGCCAGAGGTACAAGTGAAGTGCTGTGGGCTGAACGAGGAGGGCTGTGGTGTGTGTTTGAACACAGCCCTGGGGCATGGCAGCTGCCATGGATGAGTTCCCGCTCTGCCCTGAGCCACTGCCAACCTTTCCAGGCAGCACATGCAGCACCAGCCAGCTCTGGAATATCACTCCTGACTGGATTCTTAAGAAGGTATGATTTTCTAGCATCAGCTGTTACCCTGTCCACAATAAATGAACTATCTTTATATATAAGTATCCATACCTTTTAAAGTTAAAATGTGGTAGAGATGAGACACAATTCAGCCCTAAATTTCTAAAATAAATTTGAGGTGCAGTTCTACAGGGTCATACTTCTACATCTGGCCCTGTGGAGTAAAAGTCACAGGTATTGGGCATTTTGGTGTGTTTTTTCTCGAAGTTTTTAGAAACTTTTGAGAAGTAGAGGTCGTTGTAGGAACAGTTTGCACTGTTAACTTAGAAAACCATGTAACCCCCCTAAGTCACTGAAATCCCAGGCTTCTCTGGTTAATTTACCCTTCTTCTTCACCAACAACTAAAGAGATGTTTCAGTTCATTCTGATCCTGAGGTTATCCAAGCTACATTTAAATGAGCTAATTCAGCTGCAGGAAGAAGGGTAATTTAATGGATGGTGAACTGTGAGCTCCATGCTTCTATAATTAGACTGCTACCAGTAACTGAGTTAGCTCAAGAAGTTATACAAAACATGGAAGTCTACATGATAGTGTATCTAATGAGTGCCTCAAAGAGCTCAGAGATCTGGACTTTCAGTAAAGCTGATTTTTCCCTAGTGCACTATGCTGAACAACTAGGTAGAAGTTTTGAATTCCTTAATTCTTCACTGCTTTTTAAGTTCATTTTTCTATGGATATGTGACTTTAAGCAGTCAGACCTTCCGTGTGTGTGAATTGGAATAGGCATATCTACTTTTCTTAAGTTACCAATTTACAATTTCTAAAATTACTGACTTTACTGAATAGTTTCAGCAGAAGTTGGTAGAAGTACGTGTCTCCTAAAACCCCCCTAAATCTGTGTGTGCATAAAAGTCTTGTGAAAATAGGCAGTCAGGTGAAAAAGGAAAATTCTAAAAATGTGTGGAGAAGTAGGTATTATGAAATGTCAAACAATCTATCCATGCAGATTCCTTTTATGTCCTGTGCTTGGAACAGTTTCAGTTGGAAATTTTGTTTCCTGAAATGCCAAAAACTATCAACCACAAGACTTTAGGAAATCACACATAGTTAATTTTGTTGTGAATGGAAAACTGTGGGAGGTTCATAACACCTTTGAAATCTGTGGGTTTTAAAATCTTTTATTGGTATATTTAGAGTTCTATAATACTCGTTATTGCAGCATTTAAAAGCAAAGCTTCACCAAACACTAGATGCATTAGTTTCAAGTTTTAAACTGAAAAGAATCTCTTTGGCCTGGTCAAAAAGAGAAACTGGTGCCAATATATTGTGGTAGATAAGGCTATGGTTACATTTATGGTTGTATGACCAGATATTTAGGAATACCTGAAAGAATTATGTAAGGATAGAGACAGTTCAGAAATATCTACAAGCTCTCTTTTTAAAGATGATTGATGATGTTTTGGGAAATAATATTATGCTGTTACATCCAAAGATTGGAAGCATTTCTATAAATTATTTTAAATCTCATTGCATATAATTTGTGTATTGTTAAAAGGTCAAGCTCTAGTGAATATAAGTATTTGAAAAGACATAACCACCAAGGAAGGAGAGATATAAGTTTGAACATATAAACATGTGGCTGAAATTCCAGAAGGAAGAATGCAAGTGCACTATTATGAAGACACAAGTTGTAGTAGACAATGGGATGTCTGTCAAAAGAAGTGTAGTAAGTGGCTCAGTTTCCATCTGTGTTGCCTGAAGTGCTTATAGACACAATGTGGGGACCAAATTGGAACTATTTGGTGTTAAGAGTTAATATGAGCCTTTATGGAAATAGCATCAAAAAAAGAAAGTCTATGACAAGACTTCAAATTAATATTTGCATAATTCATGTATATATAATAAAACAGATCTTCAGACACACTAAGGAAAAACAGAAAAACCCCACACCCACAACAGGCAAGCTATTGCCTCTCTCAGTGTGATAAGCAGGTTTGGGATGGAAAAGGACTTGGCACCTCTAAATTCTGAAATAAGTAAATGATTACTTGAAATATTCTACTGAAGAATATTCTGGTCTTTTTAGAGACAAAAAAGTATAAAATGTATTTCTGGCCATGTCTGAAGATAATTTCATAAGGTATGGCTTTCTCTAGCTGAGCTTCAATATAAGGTATCATTTTCCTTTTCTTAATGTTACATAGGAAGGTGAAATCTCTGAGTTGTTCCTGTCTGTCCATAGTGCTAAACAATCCAGATACTCCTATGATAAGGTGGCATGGAAACTGGCACAGCCCCTGGAATGGTATCTGAAAAGATATCTTTAAATAGTGAAGCCTTATTTTAGTATTAAACTTCTTCGAGGTTTTGTTAGGTTTGCAGTTGTAATGTCAGTAATAGCACGCCTGAGGTCTTTCAGGCATATCCACCATCAGTGCTACAGTCAGTAATATATTTATTCATCTATCCCTTCTTAATATTGATCAAAATTATTCATAATTTAAGCTGTAATCGAAAGCTGCACTTCTGCTTGACTACAAGTATTTGAGATTTTCTGCCACTTTAAATACCTAAAGACTTTTAAAAATATTTGAGTGTTACTCAGGAAGTAAAATTAAATATTTCAGTCCTCTGATTGATGAGAACATTGCAGATAGGTAGGGAACTTGGTTGTTAGGAACAGAATCTGAAGTTCTTGATTGGTTTGATTCAGTGTATAAACTTCTTTTAAATTGGGCAGTGAAATCTTTTGCATGTTAATCAGATTTTAGACAACACCTAAAAACAGTCTAACCAAATCAACCTAACCAACTCCTTTGTCAAACTCACAGGATTAAATATTTTTACTAAAAACTAGTAGCAATAAAGTGAAATGTAACATTTTCTTGACAATTTTTTTATGTACTTAGAGAAGACAAATTTATTATGTTTCCCTGCAAAACCAAGTTTCATAGTGCCTTCTGATTAAATGAGTTTATCATCCTAGAATAGGTTTTGTTGGTCTGGCTTCTTTCTCTTCTTCACTGTATGTCCTGCTGCTGCAAGACTGAGAAAATCAACATGGAGAAAAAGATCCTATTTGTACTTTCCTGACCTCCTCATGAAGTTTATTTTGTTTAGTTTGTTACATTTTGAGAGGTTTAGGTGGCCAGAATTTTCCTTTGTTTTCTAAATGTGACAGGAAGGTATGCCATGAGGTAGGTAGGCAAAAGCCACAGTGATTGCAGTAACAAAAGTTTGATTTAGGGTAGCAAGGATCAAATTTACTGGAGGAAGTGTACAAATAAGGAAAAAAAGATGAGGCTATATTATACCTATAGTACCTGTCAGAGGCAGTCATGTGTCAGAACTTGCTCATAACTGGGATCTATTAGAACAATAATTCTGCAAGAGGAAGGCAGTGTTAAACGCTGGCCCAGAAGACAGTGCTGCAGTGTACCTATGTGTTGTTTCAGACGGCAGATTAGTAAAGCTAGCACCCTGTCAGGCTCCTCAAACGTTGGTTTCTGTAAATGGCCAGGTCTAATTGGATTTAAAATTAAAATGCTGCTTCTTCACTGGACTTGAGACTGTCTAGGGACCAGAAAAATGTGGACAGAAATAAAAGCTTGGCTGCTTGCTTGCTTTCCTTATTGTACTTTTCTGTATCTCCCAATGTAGTGTGAGATGTTGTACTTGAATTTTGATGATTGACTTCCATCTGAATTTGTGCAGATCGACCATCCCACCAACCCTGAAATCTTTGAATTTATGAGATTGCAGATGATAATTTGTCCAAAACGTAGTTGCATCTTAATGGAACAGAGTAAATTTAGCTGTTTCTTAACTCGAAGTGTTATGAAAAGTTTGAGACTTTCCTTTTGATGTATCATAGAGTTGATCACGGTCTTAGAACTTGGTAGTTTTGGTGCAAATGGATGTAATTTGTTTTGGACTGGATGTTAAATGCCTGTGTCTTCATGCCCTGGAAGGAACAGTTGCAGCAAAATAGAAAACAGTTACGACTGAAAATAGCAATGGCAATTGGTAAATGTTCACTTTACTAAATGTCCAAAAATCCACAGAAAAGTGTTGAGTCACACTGATTAGAAAGTGACTCTGTGGGGATGCAAATGTTATTATGAATAACAAGTGTATGTAAAAAATAGATGAAAGAGGACTTTAATAATGTAAATCAAAAACTGGAAATTGGACAGAACTGATAAGGGAAGGACAGAAGGTGACATTTATAGTCAGCAGAAATAAGAAAAATAAGAGGATTAAATATATGAAAAACAAGATAAATCCTGAAATTTTTATCAGTATGTTTCTGGATGGCAATCGTGGAATTGATTATGTGAATGCAGGAGTGACAGAGATGTTCAATAAATATTGAACATTGAAATACATTGAATAAATATTTGGTGAAGAGGGGGAAGGGACTAGATGATGTAATATGCTTTGCTTTCCTGCAGTAATTAAGAAGATTAAGTAACAGGTACTAAACTAGAAATCCTTAAATCAGCAGGTCCCAATAACTTCCTTATTACAACCTGGCAGAACTGCTCTCTCTGGCAGTTTGACAATTAAGCCCTTTTTTCGAGCCATTTGATAGTTTTTCATCTTCTCCTGCACTATTGCAGATACTGAGTGAGCTCTCAGCAGTTCTCTAGACATTATACATAACCCATTTAAATATCCCATTAGTGTTACAACATCATTCCTTCATATATTGTTTAGCACATCTCATACTGAGCTGTAAAATTCACCTTTCTCCTCATCTATCACATTTTATTCAAACTACAAAATTGCATGACCGTAGTCTTTGCATCTGGTGTAGAAAAATGTGCAAATGTAATTTCTTTTCCTATTCACTGTGTTTAATTGTAGTACTGTTTTTTTCTGAGACCTTTACTAAGAGCAGTGATATCTGCCTTTATCTCAAAGGGGTATTAGGTAGTTATCTTATCCATCTGGCTTTATGATCTACTAGCACTCCCAGTAAGCTGAGAGTTTGTAGTAATTGTGCTGACCCTATTCATGCTCCAAGTCAAAGGCAAGATCTATTGGTAAGAGAATAGTTGTGTATCAGTATCACTGCTTCTATGATTTTTATTCTTCATACTCTCTACATACAATTTAAAGCATTGTTATTTTTTTCTCCCTAGCCTGTTACTGGTAGTGCATTATGATGATATTAAAACATCTAGAATAATATTGGAATTATTGTGCTGCCTGTTTGGGACTCTTCCTGGCAAGTATCAACAACTGAAGACTCCTCTTTAGACAAGATTTCTTCAATGTAGTCTGTTAAACCAAGCATAGCATATCATATCATATCGACCTGCCAAAACCAGAAGAAAGAATGCTTGGTTGTTAGATCGTGGAAAATGTTACAAAACCTTAAAGAAATGGCATTTGCTGTTTACCAATATTAGAAAGTATTCTTAACACAAGTCTGTCCTGGATGTTGTAACTAGGTGGCAAGAATGTTTGTACAGTTTATGGAAACAGGTGAGTAGAGGTGGAAATAAAAATCAAAATAATACCTCAAACCAAATATGGCCAAGCTCAGAATCACTAAGGGGATCATAGCAAAATGGTTTGTGTAAGTCTTTTGCAATTTTATTTCTGCTTGCTGGATTCACTGAAAACTGGATTCAGAAGCTTCTGCTTTTGCTCTTGGAAATATTTCACATGGAAAGTGTTTTTCTTTCTTATTTCTTTCTCCATCTCTCTAGCCCTCCTTCATCCCCTGCTGTCCCATCTTCTTAATTGTTAATTCCTCCTAAAGGGAGTTTTAGTCTTATTTCTACCAGACCTCTGACTGCTCGCTACTCTTTTAATATCCATGTAGCTTGTATATGATCTCTCTCCTGCTGGGGTGATAAATCAGAATCAGATTATGACTTCTGTATCACTAGAGCCCAAACTTTAAACATACTTGTAGTCACTGAGAGGCATAATGCTTTTTTTGGGCCAGGATGAAAAATATGATATCATAATCTCATATATGAGATTAATTTCTCCTGCACATTACTGACTGCTGCTGAGTTTAGATATCTTGGTACTTGGTTTAGAGGAGGGAATGAAGGTAAATTATGCACAAGCTCTATTTTACATCACTTTAGACAGCCCTTACTTACTGTGCTTCTCTAGCATTCAGTGTCTTGAAAGGTATACAATTTTTTGATAGCGTTTAATCACTGGCTTCTTCTATCACCCATTCATTTACTCTGGTTTATGGCTGTCACCAAGAGGAAGATGATACTGTGACAGAATTAATAAAGAGAAAATCAATAACAAATTATAAAGGTGTAAAGCAGAAGTACCAGAGATAGAACTTGTACAAATTCATTTGGGAAATAATATAGAGGGTAGGTAAGTTAGATACCTACTAAGACAATGTATTTCTATATTTTTATAAAATTCTTTTTTAAAAGTAGTATTTTGATTCAAAGAGGAATTAACTCTTGTCAGTGTTTGAGTGGAGGTCAGACTAGAGGATATTTACATTTAGCCTTTTCTGTGAAGATACTTCAAGGCCTGTGTTTCCTTTGTAGTATGAATGATGCTACTTACTACACTGTTTTCATGACCAGTTCCCTCCTGCTTGCAAGAGGCACAGCTGTCTTTCTTGTTTCCTGCATCCCACAAGAACCTAATGAGGTTCAACAAATCCAAGTGCAGGGTGCTGCACTGGGATGAGGGCAATCCCAGGCCTGAGTAGACTGGGAGAAAAACTTGAGGGCAGCCCAGAGGAGAAAGATTTGGGGATTCTGGTGAATGAAAAGCCCTCAGAAGACGAAAAACATGTTGGAATGGGTCCAGAGCAGGGCCATGGAGATGTGCCCTCGAAGGAGCTCAGGCTGAGAGAGCTGGGGTTGTTTAGCCTGGTGAAGAGAAGGCTGAAGGATCCGGTCTTTAGAGCTGCCTTCCAGCACCTAACAGGGTTTACCGAAACGAGGGAGAGCAACTTTTTGTGTGGGCATATAGTGATAGAACAAGGGGATATGGTTTTAAACTAAAAGAGGAGGCAGTTAGATTAGATACCAAGGGGAAATTTTTCAATGTGAGGGTAGTGAGGCACCAGTACAGGTTGCCCAGGGAGGTTGTGGATGTCCCATGTGGATGAAAGCATTCAAGGCCAGGTCTGCCCATGGCAGGGGAATTAGAACCGATGATCTTTAAGGTCCCTTCCAACCCAAACCTTTCAAAGATTCCATGATCCCCTAATTTCTTAAAATGGTTTTTATTTGCTTCACTTAAATATTACAGTGTAAGTATTGTCTCCAAATGATGTGTGCATTTTCCTTCATGCTGGCTACTTGTGGATAGTGGAACTTCAGTCAGATATATTCAAATAAAAGTAATATCTTGTTTTGGGTCTAATGAAATATCTGTTTGATTCATCTATGTGCAGAATATTTCTCCCTCTCCCAATCATGTTTTTTTTTCTTTCAGGCACATGAAAACATTTCTCAAACTAGTTCTTACTGTCCCCTGGAAACTAGGCTTGCATTCTTGGGCATATGCAGATGAATAGATTTGCATTGGTCCTTTTTTAAACAGTATCACTACAATGAGATCAGGAATTCTGCAAGTGTTTGGCAGTAGAATGAGAAAATACATGGATAAATATATCCAGTGTTTGTTAATGCAAAACCTCTCCAGTATTTCTTCACCTAGTGAATCCTTCTTCCTTTATAGAATGAATAGAGAAGGATTTTTGGCTTTTGTTTGCACTGCAGATCTGTTGTGCAAATGAGATCTGTCATGCACTCTGTATTAGTTCTGTGCTCACGATACCCACTCTTGCAGAAAGCTTATTAGCAGGAAAGGCAAAAGAAATGATCACTAGAATATCAACCATGCTTTAAATTGAAAGTGTGGAGTGAGGTGCACCAAAATGAAGTTTTACCCACATTGTAAACTTTATTTTAAATGTCTGATGCCTTCCAGGGATAATACAGAGCCCATTTTTGTCAATTAATTCTAGGGATGATGTTAAAGAGATCAATACATCATAGTCCACTTGGTATCACAGCTGCTTGAAAGATTGATTCAGTAGCATAATTTAGGTTTAGACAGCTCTAGGTTAGAATATTTTACATTTCTGCATTGGTGATATCTTGAATAGAATTTGGTTTCTTTTATCAGGCATGTTATCTGATAGTATTTAGTATGTTCCATGTGTTAAGTGTAGCTGACACTTACTGCATGTTTGTTCTCATATTTTTGCTGGTTTAGAGTGAAGGAATGGTCTATAGGTCTTATTGCCATCTGTGGTGCTAGGGATGAGTTTTAGATCCCTATTATTTTTGGGTTTTCCACATATCCTGCTCTGTAGACATGGATATTTTAACATAACCTGTGATATGTTTTGGTTTTCCAACCAGAAGCAGGTGAAGTCATAAAAAAAAGGTGATTGACCTGTCTTTTTCTATGAGTACAGGACTGAGTTGATGAAAGCTATTGCTACCAGACTTTGAAGCAGGAAAGCATTAGCAGGGAGTTAAATTAACTAATTATAGACATATGGTTTCAACCAAAGGAGATTGAGTTGTAAATGCCCTCCCAAAGGCTTTCTTCTGCACGCTGAGGTTGTCTCTGTTTTGCTTGGTTTCATCTGTTCATTTATTAATTCATTCCATCAAGGCACTGGTAGCTGTATGGGTTGTTGAACCTGTGTCGGTGAACACCTGGAGCTGTGCATCATCACCTGCACTTGAACCTTCAGTGTCTAACAGATTCACTCTGTTTAACTTAAATTGCCTGGTCAGAGAGTGAGTTCAAGGTTAGTGTGCTCCCTCATCCATCTTTTCATGTTCATATTGCTCTTAATAGTCTCCCTATAATTTATCTGCTGCCATCCACAGTGAACTTGGAACACCTACACATCCTTTTTGTTCTTGCAGTGGATTACGTTGAGCCATTTCTAGTAAAGACTCATGCAATAAGGGATGATGCTGTGGGGCAGACAGACTACAAATAGACAACTGCACACGTGGGTACACACTAATCTTCGAGGGTCATCTCAAAATGGTACTTAAATGCAGGATCACGTCTGTAAAATGTGCATATTAACCAAATTTAACTTTGGTTGCAAAGGCTAAAACTGATCTTGATCCTTTTTGAAAAGGACCGTAACCAAAAAAAAAAAAAAAAAATCCATTCAGACAGCCATTAGAGAGGTGATTAGGGTATGAAGACATACTCTTGGATACAGAGGAACTAACTCTGAAAGATTCAATGTGCCTCATGGACTTTCTGTCAGGCTGTGGGTGTGTCATCAGATACACATTTATATGCAGGACTCCAGTGCAATATGGCCAGTTCTTTCAGCTGGATCTCAACTTTGTGTCATAGAAATGAAGATGTTGCTTCCCATTTTCCCTATTAATCTCTGATTTAGTCTCGCTGCACTGTTGCCTGCAGTATGACCTGTTTCTCACCAATGAATTTGCTTGAGACCCCAGCTGATTTAGGTTATTAGAGGGTTGCACTTTTGGAGGAGGTATATGTCTGGAACAGCATTTGAAAGTACTGTCCAAATATACACTTGCAATTTTTTGTCATTTTAATAACTTTGGCTGCTCATGTGCATACAGCCAAAAAGATTGATTCTATTGGATTAACCTGGTATTATTATTTATTAATTTTTTAAAAATTTTAGTTTCAATTTTAGGAATTATCTGAGAAGAAAGAAAATGTATGGAAAATTGTTTTAAAAAATAAATAAGTTGGTTTTTTGAATAACCTGAATAGGAGGTGCTATATTACTTGTCTCATACTGCAGTGGAGAACAAAAGACAGATGTTTCTGTATTTTACCCAGCCACAAAGTTCCTCCCCTTCACATTGTTCTCCTGTTTCTCTGTGTTCTGCTGTTCAAACCAGGCGTGTTCAGTAGCACAATGCACAAGGCAAGGTAAATGTCTAACTTGATTTTGTAAGAGAAAGAGATTTCCTTCTTGTATTGACTTTGAACTAGGGAAACTGCAGTGTTCAGAAACTAGCGAACAGGAGAATCCTTTGTAGTGGTATTTTTTGAAAAGAGGTCATCCACAGCATGTCACCGTGCTGTGCCATGGAAGTGGTACATATGGAAGTCATACACATGGAAGTGGTAGTTCTAATTTCCTTTAAGAGCATGGTGGCTGCCCCTGCCCAGAAGCAGCAGCACTAATGCCTTGCTGTAGATCTTGGATGCTGCCTCCAACCCTGGAAAGCATATGCATTTTTTTTTTTTAGGTCATTTATTTTAGGATTGATGTTTCCAGGCGGTATGTATTACCAAAACCAGAGGTCCTTGGAACTACTGAGCTCTATTTATATGGTTGTATTTATCTGTTAGCTAATAGTACCCATAGGCCTTAAGAAAATATCTCATCACGTTACAGAAAGTGTAGTCCAGACCCCAGTCTGCACAGTTTCCCCTATGAGTCATATGAAAGATATGTTTCAGAAACAGAAAGCACCTTGTAGGGAACAGACTAGAAAAGGAGCTAGATCATCTTTTTCATATTAATTTGAAAGATTGAGTTGTCAATATTTTACTGTTTTTTGATTGCTTCCCTTGTGGTATGTCATTTTCTTTTCCCCATCAGGATTAAAACTAGACATATTGACAATTTTGAGGTGAAAATCAGGTATATGTGAGTTATCTTAAAATGTAACTTGAACCTAGTAAATTATATTTTTGAAAATATTTCTATTTTGTGGTTTGTGGTTTAGAAAAAGAAATACTATAGTTACTCTAAGGTTGAACTGAACCTGTTCATGCTAAGCTTAAAATGTGCCTTTTGGAACTCCCCCCCTCAGCTGATATTGGGGACAGCTAAATTTCCCTCATCAGTACAAAATTTTTCTAGATGCCTAATGCTGTGCTGCTGGGCATGCTCAGAGTTATTGGCTCCTGGATCCTACTGAACCCTGACTGGGATTCAGAGAGCAGATATTCTGCCAACATTTTCTGCAGTGCTTGAGTTCTCCATGTACTCTACAATAAATACTGATATCAACCCTAAAATCCTCACTTTCCTAGGTTAGTGCATCAATACTTAAATATTTCTGATGCCTTGCTCATTTATTAGACAGCGATAGAACACACTAAAATGCTCCATCAAAAAAGGGAAATAATGATTACTTGCCTGTAATTGTGCTTCTAAATTCTCAAGGGAACAAAAAAAAAAATCTAAGGAAATGGTTATTTGTTAGTAAGAAAGTTATTAAAAAACTGTTTTAATTAGTTTCCCTTCAGAATTTTTTGCTGTGTTGTCTTGCGTGTTTCATCAGCTTTTCATAAGTTAGAGCCAACTCTCATTCCATGCAAGTATTAAAGAAGTTTTAATGGTCTGGATAATTTTCAGAAGAAAATTAATTAAAGAAACCATTTTCCTGGTGGCTATCAATCTCATGGCTCTCCAAGCCCAAGCTATGCTTTCCTTCTCCCAGCATACTAATGTGCTACCAATTTACAGGAGAGTAATTGCATTTTCATGCCCATGACTTTTCATGCATTCCATTTTAGGAAGCTGAATGGCTATTTTTATTGATAAAGCAAAAAGTTAGAGGCATCTTAAAAAATCTCCCTGTTGACCTTTTATCTTCTGTCCTTCTAAACTGTCAAACTAAAGAGCCACTAGAAGTGTATTTTCTATCAAATTAAGTGTGGTGGCATTGTTGGGCCTTTGAGTTTAATGACCCTGAGTTTTAATTAAATGTCAAACAAATATCATTGAATTTTGACAAAAAAAACCAGAGTGCTATTTGCAGAAAACTCTGGTATGTCACCACTTTACCTTGCTTGCTTTTGTCTCTGCCTACCGATATGCAGTGATGTGCCACAGAATGATTCTACTGAGTATATATTAAAAACCAAAGGGTTACTGTGTTGTGCACCCTGATACCTCTTGGGTGTCATAAAGTGAGTTAGAGCTTTTTAGCTCTGTATTATTTAGTTAAAACTGATTTTTTTCTGTTTATTTGTATTAAGCATCATAAATCTTTGCTGTTGTGTAATTGATCTTCTTTTCAGGGAGATTTTAAATACAGTTTCCACACTGAGTGGCACAGACTCTCCTAAATAAATGAATGGAAGTGGCTCCTGTCTTTCCATGCTTTGAGCACTGTACAAGAGACCTGCAGCACCTGACTGTTTAGATCTTCACTTTTTCTTTCTTTGTGTTGACTTAGGTGATGATTTTTTTCTCATATGGAATAATACAGTGTTGCTTTTGGCTTCATCTGGGGATGTCATATTTTACCTGTCTGGCTCAACAGGGTTGCATTAGAATCATGACCAAATGGAAACCATATAAGCTTAGTAGAGCTTAAAAATTGCTTAGGGTTGGTTATGTCTCACTTGATCAATTATGCTAATTTGTGAAGGCCAGTTAATGGATATATTTGATTCCTGTATTTCACTGCTTGGCAAATCTGTACAAAATGAGATGCAGAGAAGGCAATTTTTGGCAGTAATTATTGAAAGCATGCATCAGATTTCAGTTTCTCTGGTATAGTGATATTAATTTTAGTGCATTTACTTCCAAATCATGCTAGTTTAATTAAGATTTATTTAATACTCTAATGGTATCTGAATTTCAAGTGTCCCATCTCATATGTACATCCCTAAGCACATTAAAACAAATGTGTTTCCACATTCCTTAAATA
The DNA here is from genome assembly GCA_036785705.1 of Acanthornis magna. Classification (NCBI taxonomy): domain Eukaryota; kingdom Metazoa; phylum Chordata; class Aves; order Passeriformes; family Acanthizidae; genus Acanthornis; species Acanthornis magna. Next base: position 10,493,101 of record JAWUZG010000016.1, read on the forward strand.
TAGGTTTAAAATTCTAGTTTTCCAGGGCTATTGCTATTAGACGGTTGCCTGGGATCCTCCTCTCCTATCCCAGATAAAGGGTACCATATCCCTCTATATCAACTCTGGGAATAGTCCCTGTACTTAATTCTCTGAGTAGACAATGACATTATTGACAACTAAAAGATTGGTTGCAGCAGGTAAGTAAACAAACTAAGCACCAAATAATAAATAGTTCAAAGGGACGAAAAGGCTATTTATGGGCAGTGGGGAAAATGGCAGAATTGTACCTTCAGGGACTGGCAAAGACAATAATCACTTTAGTTTTGGGGCTGAGGTTCTATGTTCTTAGAACCTGTTACCATACTGTGAGAAAGATCTCTGAGCTTCTTGAGCTCCACTGATCTAGTTCAGTCACATTTATTGAAGGGATAGGGATCTTATGACCATGGATTTACAAACTTATATCAGCAGATGGCTGGACAGAGGAGGAAGGTCATACTCACACATTCATATTGCAGGCTTTCTTATTTCCTCTTTTTCATGGCAATGCTGTTCCTTTCACATCCCCACGGTAGATGCTGTGCAGGCTGATTGGCTGCTCCACTTTCCTATTCACCCAAAATCCTTCATGCAGTAATTCCCTTGGTTTTATTTTATTTGGGGTTTGCTTTTTCTTTCATCTTCCTTTTTTGTTTGGCAGTGTTCTGAGAAGAGGGTTGAAGGTTTTTGGCTTGTTTCTTTTTGTGATGATCCACTGAGGCTGCAGTTGGGAGAATCTGCAAATGGAGATCATAATCTTGTTTCTACAAATGGGGAAGAGACTGCTCTTCCCAGTGAAATGAAGCCCAAAATACAGATGTATGCTACAGAAACCTTTCACCAAGGCCACTTTTGGCAACAACCATTCTCTGAAAAGTATGGAATTCTCTTCAGTTGTACAGGACTAGAAGGTTGTAGCTCCAGGCTTTGTCTTCTGGCTTATACATGCAACCAGCTGGCTCTGCAGTGCAAAATACGTGCTACAGGATAGGAAGGGAAGTATCTGCTCCTCTTGTTTTAATTTCTGTGAACATGGCATATGTCATGACTGAAAAGCTATATCTGAGCTAGCTTTAAACAGGTACAACCTAATTTACTTTGCAAAGAAGGGCTAATAAGCTGAATAAATGCGTGCATTATGTGCCTTGCTCTGGGGCACAAAACAAGCACTCTTAATGTCACATTATTATTGAAAAAACCAACACCTTACTAAAACATTCCTCTGTCAGATTTGAAGTACTGTTTCATTATTTTGGGCACTTTGAAGTGGAAAATGACCAAAAAAGTAATTGTTTCAAGGGCCCAGAGGAGAATTGGATCAAGCGTTTTGCAGTTGCTCTACTTCAGAGCACATGCGTCCTGGGGAGTGGGACATGAGCCAGCTCACACCAGCTGGCCTTCAGCCAGCCCTCTGCTGCTGCTGCTACTGTTCAAACAGTGTGAGCAGACATGGATGGCTTCTCCCCTGCATGAATTAATCCCAGAGGAGCACAGAGTACTGGCTAGGTATGAATTTAATAATTTTGCTTTGGAAAGTATTGGATACCATATTTATAAATCTGAGAGTGTATAGGCATATGCAGGATTTAGAGAGATGCTTAGGAGACTGTGCAGAGCACTTTCCCCAGTGGCTACTCTTTCCTATAAAAGGTGGAACAAGCTTAAAAGATAACTCACACTTTCAACAAGCTTCTCAAAGCCTTGACATCTTCTTGATTCGCATTATAATTCACTTACTGCAGAAAGGCTGAATTGAATAACTCATAACAAAACATATTGACATTTCAAGCCTTTTTCACCCATGTTATTTGCCGTTTCTTGCCTTGCTGGGTTTTATTGAAACTCTTTTTTTGTTCTTTTGTTGAGCATCTGAAAATTACTGGACTGAAAAATACACTATCTATGCTGTCTGTAATTAGCTCATAAATTATTCCAATTCCCAATGAAATGTTTTTTACATGTGGGAAATAAATTTATTAAAAATTTAATAAAAGCTTTGTAAGTACATTACCCTTTGAAAAATCAGGAAGGGAATTATGGCATAAAAGCTTTGAAATATAATTTTCCCTTTTAAAATGAAGCCTAAACCTTATGTAAGGAGTAACTGCAGCCTGTTCATTGGACAGAGTTTTCTATGGCTAACACAATTAAAAGTCAGAAATGTTAGAAAATAAATGTGTAATGGAGGGCTGGAAAGACTGGTTCTTTTTGTGAACTGGAAATATATGTGCTACTGGTTTTTGCTACATTCCACTTCAATTTAGCTCAGTCCAAGTCAATACAATATTGAATACTGCTCCGTTTCAGGGCCAGGGTTACAGGCTGATCTCAGTTTGGTATCTAATGGCCAACTTTGTGCTTACAAAATCGCCACTGCATTTTGCACTATTGTTCATCACGTTGGTAGAAAAGTAGAAGGATAAAGAGACTAAATAGTTCTATAGGCCTGATATTTCATCTGATTTAGGCCTGACAATGGCTCTGAAATATTGGTACTGTCAGTAGTAAATAGGGGGAATTAACAGAGGCTTTTTCTCTTGGAAAACCAACATTAATTAACTGTGAGAGTAATGTTAGTATGGTGATAAAATTTATGACTAAATACAAGGAGCCAAATAATTCTGTGTAACATTCCTGAGATTAACCCGGAGACAAATCAAAATCATACATTGTATTAGAAAAAAAAGCCCCAAAAAACAAAAGCCAAACTACTGATGTAGCTGAAGGCTAAATAACTTTTTATTAATTTAAGGACACTTGCTATAAAAACAAAATTTCAACCAAACTGCGTGCCTGAAATTCTAAGCAGTTTTTTATAGGACCATATTTTTCTTACATGTCCATGTTTACTCTTTACTGTCTCAAGATTTTATCTGCAAAACATCACAGTGAATTGAGATAGATGATAGGCAAGTTTTTGGTGAGATTTATAGCATTTTTATAGTGCCAGTAATCATAAATTGCATTGAAGTAAACAGCTAATACTTGTCCTGACTGATGTTGATACAAACATGGAGCCTGTGCTACTTTATATAAATATCTACTTTGAAAATGGTATTGAAAAGGCGTTCGATGTGAGAAAGGATGCAGCTGACTATTGGTCCTTGGGCTGTGATGATGCTTGAGTTTGACTGGGAGGGGATCCTCAGGGATACGAGCGTTGAGCTGGGTGCAAGATCCGTGACTTTTAGGGCCATGGTCCTTGAGCAGGGTCCTGGCTCCTGAGGGCTGAGTAGAGTTTGGATCCTGGTTTAAAACACCAGGGTTGAAGCCCTTCTCTGGCAATAATTTGTTATCGATGCCAGAGTAACAGCTGGAGCACTGCAAATTTACTGTTAGGCCCAATGCAGCTCATCAGTGTACATGTACGAAAATTAATACATGCATGCCCATGAAAGGTTTAAAAAAGTCCCTTGCACCTGGAATTGCAAATGAAAGGTATCATATGTGGAGGAATATTGCATTTGCATTTGAGTGGTAGTTCACTGAAGCTGTAAGTGAAAGGCTGCCATCAAACAAATAATTTTAAGTCTTGCCTTTGGCTTTACAGGGCTATGACTTCCGTGCAGACTATTTTCAGAGACATGATGTTAAATATAGGTTTTTTACCTTGAGAAGGATACCTTTTGGATTTTACCTTTCTTTTTTCTAGGAGGGGGGATTTGGGGGGATTGTTTAACTCATGAAACATGTTGGGAATAAAATAGAAGATTTTACATTTGTAAATAATTTTAGTTTAAAAATATTAGCTCAAACTTTAGGACTTTTTGGGAAAGGAATAATGAAAAAAAATTGTATCACTCTTCAGTCTTCTGATGTTTTCAGAAACGCTTATAATGTTCATTTCCCTATTTGAAGAAAAAAGAAATAAGAAAGTTATGGGGAAAGGAAATAAGAATGATCAGAGAGGTTAAATGATTTCTGTTTGAGGATTAATTAAATAAACTGGTGTGCCTCAGGCTCCGAAAGAAAGTGTTGAGGGGGTATGAAGGCTTATAAAATCGGGAGCAATTGGGAATGATTGCTCTCTGTCTCTTTCAACACAAACCCCTATTATTATCCATTGAAACTAGCGGCTGGTAAGGTTTGAAAAAAAAGACAAAAATGTGACAAAAAAAGAATAAGCTACTATGTAGTTTCTGCTACATGGAGAGGTAATTATTTGCCAGCAGTGACTGTGGGTGCTATAATGTGACACATCTAAAAGTGATTGGGCAGATTTGAGGAAGAAAAAGCTATTAAGGTCTGCTTAGGACAAGGATGTCAGCTCTACTTTGAGAAATTCTTGTGCTACAGATCTTTAGAATTGACAATTATTCTGAAAAATAATCACATAGTGCCTGGTGTGTTGCCTCTGTGCCTGTTACTGGTCAACTTCTTCCTTCAGGGACATTAGTCCAGCCTTTCAATTTTTTAAATCATACTTTCTTTCCATGTTTAAGCATGGAAGCAGGGAACACAAATTATATCCTTTTATGTGGGAGGAACAAAAAAGATTCTAAAAGTACTTTTGCTTCATTTAATTACTGGCAAAATGCATGTGCATATACATATATATATGTATATTCCAGAATAGTCTCAAAAGCTGACCACAGCTATCTGTGACTTACCCTTTTCTAACAGGTATCAATCTCTTTCTGTGTAAACATAGAGGTTATTAGTCTTTCTTTCACAGCTGGTGTTAAACATCAATATTGATGTTCAGTATGAACACGGAATATATGTTGATACTCAACAAGAGATACTTTCACAATGGATTTGGAATTTGCTTTTTGGGATATCAAATTTAGAGGGATATTCAGTTTGGCATCAGTCAATCACTGCGGAAGTGCTAACCATTATATTAATGCAGTAATATATTACTACTGTGTTAATATATTATTACAAGGGAAACATAAAGTGGCCTTTTGCAAGAGTTGTCATCCTAGGTTGTGTGAACTTTTATCAAATCAAAAGAAACAATTTCAATGTAAGGACGGACTGAGTGCAAGCTGCCAAAGTTCTGATAGGTTTCACAAATATCTTTTGATCTATGCTGCAATCTCACCAGCAGGGTGAATTGGGTAACAAAAAAACCCATTAAGAGATAAAGGCAGCCAAAATGCCAGAAAATTAAAAGAAGGGGAATGCTGACTGAAATCAATCAGGCTGCAGGTGATCCTCAGTGCAGCTGACAGCCTTGTGTTTGATGGGCAAAATTATTATTGTGGATTGGCCTTTCTGGCTATGAGGGTTTGGCTTCCTTCGTCAAGTACTCCTTCATAAGGGAAGGACCTTGTGTGCTAGGAAGTGTAATTTATCAGCATCACAATAATGATGGGCTTTTGTACCTGCAGGATGATAATAGGCAGGAAATGTAGTAATCTGTGCTGCTTCTTTCCTTATGATTTACTTCAAAAAGAAAAGAAAAGAAAAATAAAAATAATTTTTCTGCCCGTACAATCTACCTTGTCATTTCAGTCACCTTGAGATATAATGTTTGGGGTGCTGGCTATGCATAAAGAAAAGGAAGTTCAGTCAGGATCAGTCTCTCTTATCAGTATAAACTCTCAATCTTTTGTACACCTGATGCAGATGCCTACTGTTTTTATTATGATAAGTCATAGCTGTTACAAGGTTTGACCCTTTAGACTTTAGATACTGATAAGTACAAGCTGAATGTTTCAACATGTGTACAACACAGGTTAGTAAAATTCATCTTTTACCATGCTTTTATCTTCAACCTTTGCAAAGAAAACCCTTAAAAACCATTTTAACATTTGGAAATACGGTTCTGATAATAAATCAATAAAAAGACAATAAGAATGTATTGAATTACATAAAAATCAGTAGATATATCTTAAATATGTCGTGGTCACTTTACATACAGACTTCAAATCTTTCTATTAGGTTTTTAATCTTTCTATTAATAAGAATTCTTGTTCCCACTTGTAATTTTTTTACTTTCCTTACTTTTCCTATAATATTCCTTCTTTATTTAATTATTATTTTCTGTTAGAACAGCCCATCAGACCATATCTAACTGATGTTTGCGTAAGACTTGACACTCAAAAGTGACCTCTCAGATTTTAATTGCTTACAGTGAGCAACACAAAATGAAGAAAGAAATCCTATGAAAAATAGAAACCCTGAATTTTTTTCTGAGAGCGCCTTGGATATCATGTATCAAAGCTAGATGCAGTCTGAAATGGGACTATGGGAGTTAGGATTTCTGGCAGTAGAACCAGTCCAATCTGAACTTGAATATTGGCAATGGCTCCTTTCTAATAAAGCTTTTATGGTAATAGAATAACATTTCAAAAGTACAGTGATAGAGAAATACCTTTAATGTTGAACATGGTTGAGACTGGCAAAAAAAAAAATCCTGTGTTTTAGAGTCTGCTTGTGTTTTCATCTAATATTAGTGAAATGAGCAACAAAAGTGGTATGAGGAAAGATGGACGTCCAAAGGCATGTGTCTATTATCTGCAGACTTCAGCTAAATCTTATTTTCCCAAGGGATCTCCAGTTTTCCTGTGTATCTACACATTGGCACAGCCTTTCCTGGGATTGACACCCTCAGCTCCTGAGGGCTGAGAACTGTCTCACACAAATGGGTCATTATGTCTGGTAGTATTAGGGATAGAATAGAATCAAGAGAAAAACATACAACTTCTAAGTTTTATTTTGTCCACTGGATCATGCCTTGTGCTCCTGGTGGGAGAACAGTATCAGACTGTAGTACATATTTTGAATGGTATATTCCTTATTCTGAGAACACTGTTCTTATCCCTTATCTAGTGACTAAAATGTCTCAACAGCAGCTTCCAATCAACTTCCTCTGGAACAGTACTTGCCATAAAAGAAAATTTACTCTGTGTTGAGTTGGATACTGCAACAGCTGAAGCTTAGTTTGATTTCCATAGCATTCAGGGTGGCTGTGATTTCCTCCATTATTGACAGATTTTGAGTTGCTCAGACCGCTTTTTTCTAGTTCATTTAATCCTTTCTCAGGAGTGCATATGGCCAAACAAAGTTCCTCACTGAACTCAGCAGCAACAACAGAACTTAGCATGGTTTGGAACACGTTTGCAAGAGGGGCCTGGGGGTGAGGGACAGAGGTATGTGAGATAGCTGATTTGGTGGAGTGTGGTCCTGCAAAGGAAAAGGTACTAAGGAATCTGGGTGGACAAACTTGTGTGCACTTTGTGATATGCACAGTTCAGTGGAAATACAGGCACTCATATAGCAAAGATAAAGCCTCTGAGGTTATGCTTGAAATGTTTTGGTTTTTTAAAAATCAATATGTTCCCATTAAAAGCCTCTCAAAATCTGTCAGTGAGTTGGTATTAAAACCATTTTAATAGATATTCTGTTAATTCCATGTAGGTTTTTAAAATCAAGATTCATGTGACATTAAATCAAACAGCTTGTAGAAATCTGCTAGCACCAAAGAGGATATGAGCAATCAAACCACTTCCAGTACCGAAAGGGAGCTTACAAGAAAGATGTAAAGAGACTTTTCACAAGGACATGTAGTGATGGGATAAGGAGGAATGGCTTCAAACTGAAAGAGAGTAGGTTTAGATTAGATATTAGGGTGAAATTCTTTGCTCTGAGAGTGGTGAGGCACTGCAACAGGCTGGCCAGAGAGGTTGAGGATTTCCCATTCCTGGAGTTGTTTAAGGCCAGGTTGGATGGAACTCTGAGTAACCTGGTTTAGTGAAAGGTGTCCCTGCACGTGACAGGGGGATTGGAACCAGATTATGTTTAAGATCCCTTCCAACCTAAACCTTTCTACAATTCTGTGATTTTAAACCATGAATCAGTAATTCTTTGTTCAGCAATCCTTAAGAAAAGCCATCAATGTTTGATTAGATTTATTTGTATGACGCAACCCTAACTGGTGTTCATTGCTTCCTAATACTCTTACACCTTATAGGAGTGGCACTCCTGCAATTCTCTGGAGCCGTCCCCATTTTCCAGGACTGCTTAAGAGAAATATTAGTGGCATATAAAGTTCCTAGCTACAACCATTATATCAATTGATGAGAAATTATCCAACACTATTGTGTTTTTCATTCTTTCTGTGAAATATATTTAAAATGCTTCCTACCAAGTGCAGTTACAGATACTAATACGTTTGTGTTGTCCCTGACAGCACATGAGCTGGATACAGACTTCTATTTTGTTCCAAGAACAAAAAACCCCAAACTAGCTAATGAACACACTATGGTTGTTCCTTAATTATTGAAACTGTTACTATTTACTCCAAGGAGCTAACCTACACATTGCCAAAATAGACTTTTCTGTTCTTTATCATTTAAAAAATGCCTTTTGATATTTCAGATTTGTTTAGCCCTGACATTTTAATGATTTCTTTATTCTCCTTTATTAGTCTCATGGGTTTATTTCTGTCTGTTTTGTTCACCATTGACTTGTTTTTCTGGTTGTCTCTGAAGTAATTTTTTAAAATTCTTTGTTGCTTCTGCATTTGTTTTTGCTCAGCAAAACTGCTTGGCTACAGTAAGTTTTTCTAGTTGTTTGAAAGACATGGTTTCACAGTTTTTCCTGGGATGGCTTCAGACAGTCCCAAGGCTTTCTTAACACTTCCCTTCATAGGTTTCCCGACAGTTACGTTGACAGTAGGTTTGAGCTAATGGGAACAAAATCAAATTGTGAAATACCAAGTTCCTCCATAGAATGGATTTATCTTTCTCAACAAAGCTTTAGCCTGAAACTGAGATTTTATTGGAAAACAAATGTATCATAATCTTAGGCACAATTCTGAACATAAGGAGTAGTGGAGCTGCTGTAGTTAATTCCTAGTTCAGTCTCTTATGATGATACTTAACTTTTAAGTGAGTGACTTTGTTTCAAGAAGGCTGTGTTTCTAAGTAATTTGTGGTTTTGGAAATCCTGTCATGGAATATAGTGATGCCTTTATATTGATAATCTGATTTTCTGATTTTAATAACAGGGAATTGCTGTTTTATAGGATTAGTTGTCCAGGGAATTTTTTTAGGTGTTGTAGCAATAGAAATCTTTCCTTCGCCATTTATTATTGAAACTGTAAGGTAGCTAACATCATGCCAAAAGAAATTGATTGTCTCTCTCTTAATAATTATTATTGCCTTAAAAATATCTGCCTTAAAAACATCTGAAATATATTCTATAACATCTATTTAAATTAGATTTTAGACCAATATGCTTTACTTGTATGGATCCAGAAGCAGAGTTCAGCAGTTTTTATGTTAAATTACTGAGGGAACATCAGCTTTCTTGGTCCCTAGATACAAGACTGAAATAAGGAATTTGAAGAAAGGCTTGAAAAAATAAAAAGTAAAAAGTGTGATAAGGTAGTTTTAGATACAATATGTTATATGGTAGACCATCAAGTACATCAAGTATAAATGAATCAGTAACAGATGTACTAAAAATATAGAAGCCCCAAAAGGGCATCAGTAGCCGCACAAGGAACAGAACTTCTTGGTATCATGACCTTTTTGCAAAGAAACTCACTTTTCCCTGTTAATGTCTTTAGCTCTCTGATTTCGTCTCTTGTCAGTCCATCATAGGAAACTACTTTTTTCCAATTTCACCCTTCTCCTTCCCTTTCCTATTTCTCCTGTTTACTACTTAGTTGCACATCCCAAAATTTCAAGGTGCTTCCAAGCTGTGTAAATGCTGTTGTGTTAGATATAAGAGCAATAAGGAAAGTCTTGCATTTGCAGATTTTACTGAGTGTGCAAAAAATGTGGTTTCCCTACTAAACTTTCTAAATAGTTGATACTACTATCAAAGATTTTGCCAGGAATTTGCCTGAAGTAGGGGCTATACGCTGGCTCTGACACCTCACCCAATGTAGTCATGTAAGAGTTATGTTTTTTGGCCAAATGCATCCTGTAACATCTGCTGGCTCTTATTAGTTTGAAGGTACAAATGTGTGACTTATGCGGTGTAGTACAAAGCTATCTCACTATTCTGGTTGCTTTGCAGTACACGGTAGCATTTCAATGGTAACATAAAAAGAGAACAAGCAAACAAAACAAAAATGTTCTCATCAGCTTTGCTGAACTGCAACATTATGCTTTTGTTTTCCCAAGTAATGAATTTGAATTTTGTTGGGCAGGGAATTTCAAAACTTACTATCATTCCATGATTATCAAAATGAGATAACACTCAGGAAAATATGAAAACTTTTATAATTTCTTACATAATAACTCTTACCCTACAGCACTGCAGTGTGCCGTATAACATTCCCTTCATCTTTGTGATGATAAGCTGCTTGATAGAAGAGAAATCCAGAAAGTGGTGAGAAAAGCACCTGGAGCATCCTGTCTGCTTCATTGTTTATTCTTACTTAGCATAAAATTTGTTTGCAGCCTTGGGCTTTGGCACCCAAATATGTTACAGCTGCTAATCCTAAGCAAATTCTCAGGAAAACCAATCAGCCACTACAGTTCCTTTAGTGGCTTTAGTTCACAGTCTTGTGTTGGGGGCCATCTGCTAGAAAGCTGCAGGGTGAACATACCTCTCTATGCTTTAAATCCCATCCCAGACTCTCTTGGGATGGGATTTAAAAGTTTCAGGAACTCATAGACGGAGATGTCAAGGATTAGGTCAAATAGAAGTGTGATTTCTCATAGCATCTGCTATTAAGACTAGTGAAGACAGTAGGGGGCAGGATGTCTGTGGGATTTCTTGCTCATAATACAAATATTAATAATTATTCCAGGGCCAAACTGGAGAAGAGAAAGTCCTTCCACTGCTCAGCTTGTACTTCTAGCTGAAGTGGTTCTTTGCCCCATGAGACCAGAATAAAAAAATAAAATTAAAATATTGAGGCTTTTGCTGAGCAACCAGGCAAAAGAACACAGCTACCCAATAATTCTATTCACTTCCTGCTTCTCCCATCACAGAATAACAAAATCTGAACCTGTGTAACTAAGAAGGAATTTTCTGTAATAAATCTTGAATGAGTTTCTGATTCTTTTCTGAGAATTACCTGTTTCCTGCCTGAGAAAGTCCTGACTGCAAGAATGTCCTATAAACAAATGATCTCATGGTACATGGGAATAGACATCTGGTACAGCCAGGGTTTAGTTTTAAAGCTGAAAGAGCAAGATAGTTTAAAAGTCTTTATCCTTTTCAAGCCCCATCTTCCTTGTTTGAAGTGAAACAACTGTCATTAAGCTGAAATGTACCTAGTCAGGAAAAAACAGATAAGAACTCAGGTGGCAATATTACCTTCCTATGAGGTGGCAGAAAAACAAGCTTCTGGGAGGCATGCAGGGCAAGCTAAATCACAGGGCAATTAGAGTACACACTGATGAAGATAAATTAATTAATTGCCTCGTGGAAAAGCTTATAGAGGCCTCTAAATTTTAAACGTCTGATAGAGTCTCAATTGCCTAAAAGTGAGCAAACCTACTGACTTAGGACTGTTCACATATTCCTACATTTAAGAATGGTCTTTACAGGACTAGGGCCTGCTTTTGTTCCTGTATTCAGTTTGGTTACTATTAAATTGCATCATTAAATAAATGAATGTTTTAGCTATCAGTAAGGTTTTTGTCCCTTACCTGAGGTAGTTGTTGTTGCATAGATGTAATAATAGTTACAAGAACAAGAAAAAAAGCAATCTCTTTTAAGAACATTTAAGAAAAGAAAGTCTGTTCTAAACATTAGAACATTCTGAACATTTTCTGAAAAAATTCTCCCAAAACAAACTGGTTATGTAGGTTGATATTTACCACAGCATTATACTTCTCCACATATGCACCTGCAGCCTGTCAAGCAACAGACCATTCATATAGCCTTGTGGGTTTTTTTATTCCCCATCTGTGTATCTCAATTTCGTCTTTTCAGCTTGCGTACAGTCTAACATGGTGCTGTATAAACATTAAAGAGCTTTGCTGCTAATTTTAACTCTGCATGTTTGAGAGCTGTCTGAGGAAAATATACCTTAAATGGTGTAGAAGGTCTTGAGGGTTCACACAGACGAAAAGCTGGGCATGACCCAGCAATGTGCAGAGCCCATCCTGGGGCTCATCCAAAGCAGTGTGGCCAGCAGGTCAAGGGAGCTCATTCTGCTCCTCAGCTCTGTCCTCGTGGGAGCCTACCTGCAGTGCTGCATCAGCTCTGGGGTCCTTAGCACAGAAAGATTTGGACCTACTGGTGCGAGTCCAGAGAAGGCCATGAAGAAAATCAGAGGCCTCCAACAGACAGGATGAGACAGCACTAGGACTCAGTCTAGAGAAGAGAAAGTTTTGGGGAGACATCACTGAGGCCTTCCAGTGCCTTGAGGGGGCTTATCAAAATGTGGGAGAAGAACTATTTGTATGGGCAGATAGTGATATACAAAGGGAATGGTTTTAAACTGAAAGAGGGCAGGTTTGGATTAGTTATTAGGAAGACATTATTTTCTCACATAGTGGTGAAGCACTGGAACAGGTTGTCCAATAAAGTGGTGGATGTACCATAAGTGGAAGTGTTCAAGGCCAGGTGGGATGAAGATTTGAGCAACCTGGTCTAGTGGAAAATGTCCCTGTCCACAGCAGAGGGATTAGAACTAGACAATCTTTATGGTCCCTTCCAACCCAGCCCATTCTATGATTCTGTGACACTCACTGAGTTTCTATAATCAACTCTTTTCTGCAGACTGAACTGCACATCTGAAAAATGGGAATTTTAAAATCTTATGTTATCAAAATTGTACATTATGACTGAATATTTTCCAAAGATCTGTAACTGATAATAGATTTTAGTGTCCATGTGCTGCATAGGCTGAGAATAGGTGATACAAGGGATTGAAAAATATGCCAGATTCAGGTGTGAAGTCGAGCAATTATTCTTGAAGAAAGTCAGTCTTTGGGACACCAAATATGTGCAAGATGTATAAGCAATTTAACATAATGGCTCAGTAGTCATGGGCAAGAGTTTTGAAAAAGTAAAATAGAAATTGTGAGTGTGAAATATAAGACATGGTCTTGTAGTCAGACAAAGAGTAGGTTTTGTACATTTGCATAACAGGCAATGTGACTTCTCAACAAAATAGAATAAAATGAAAAGAGCAACACTACCCTCAGGCCCCAAATTAATAGGTGAAGCTGAGATTGTATATTTGATTTGCTGGAATGGCAGACAGAAAGATCTACCTTTCAACATAATTGATGAGGAAATTATATTCTCCTGCTATGATATTAGAGTTGTATAATTTTGGAACATGTTGTACTGAATAAATTGTGAATGGAATAAGGTAGGTAAGGCACAACAACACATCCCCTCATCTTGGGAAAAAGTGAAAGAAAAAGATAAATGGAAATGCTGTAAAAGGATAATTGCACATAATATTGATTTAGACCTTATATTTATTTAAAATAATTTCTCATATGGTCTCATGTTATGAGCTTATAAGACAGCTTTTATCTCTTGAGATTTAAAAAAAAATAAGATGTATGATTCATAGCTCACTTTGTGAATATAAGATTTCCACAAATCGTTTTGCTGATTGACATGTCAGCATAAGATGTACAGGTGTATACTTCAGGTTGCTGCTGAATTAATGGTGAATGACTGGCTGGTTAAGAGTGGCTGTGTTGGAAATGCCTAGGCTGCCTGCTCTTTCTGTAAGCTTCTGACATCAAAACTCCCATAAGCTCCTTGACATGTTACTAGTTTTTAATCTGAAAAAGACCATGCCAGATGTTCGGATATGGTCTCAAATTCTACATTTTAGGAGAAAATAAAATGCAGATATTCTTATAGTATGCCTACAGATACAGAATATTTTAAATACTAATGTAATTAAGGTTTTTTCCTAACTGGTTCCAGTTAAGGATTACATGCCTCAGACTTCAGTAAGTCACAACTGAGGGTTCAAATTCAGGTCTTTCACTTATTTATGTCTGAAGAATTTTGAATTAGTTGACCAACATGTAAACACGAGGTAAAAGGGGATAAGATTTCTTTTCGTCTTTTTGGTACTTCTGACAAAAAGTTGGTCCAGAGTAGAGCTATTTAAGATATGCAATGCACTAATTTGTTATTTGACTAAGAAATTACATGCCTTGCTATAATTTTGGGTAAGTCAATTCAGTGGCTAGAGCTCTAAAATAATGAGACTCATATTTCTCTTCCACCCAGTCTTTCATCACTTTCTTGGCTGAGAAGGCATAAGAAAAGATCCCATCCCTTGACTGAGCATAGTTTTCATATAGAAATGTCCATCCCAGTTTTGGGAAAGAATTCATATTGTAAGAACAATGAGAATTATTGAACTTGACCAGGTTCTTAAGTTGACTTTGGACATCTAAAGTATTTGTATTCTCAAAGGTCCACGCTGCCTCCCACATAATTAGGTGTTTTGATATTCTGGTTGTCAAGATCTGTGTATGCCTGGGAGCAAAATCTCCTGGAAAGATTGGCACAGTGAATTCACCCTGACAAGAGTGCAGTGCAGACACAACAGCAGTAAGCTGTTGTCAGCATAGCTCTGAGTGTTTAGATACTACATATTGCCTTCTTCTGAAGTAAAATATTTAATCTGTCTCAAATCCTGAATTTCATTAAGTTTGATATCACATCTTCATTAGGGTTTATAACAACCAGATAGCCATCTTTTTACAGCTGTTTATGAAATCCCAATAGTATTTCTTTTTACATTAATTTAGTTATTTAGCTGATTTAAAGATTAAATCTTATTTCATTGTTGAAAATTCATCTCACTTTTAAAGCTGTGTTGTTTCTTCTAAGTAAATTGTTTAAATATGATTCAGATTTGAAGTTTTCTTTATCTCTTCTTTTTGCACTTTAAAATAATTTTTATAAAACTGATAAATAAGAGGTAGTATTTCAGTAAGTGGGAAGAATGGAATGAATATTTATTGCTTATTCAAAATGCTTAACTAGCTTTTTATAATAGCCTTTGGTTTTCAAAACATAAGCTTTTTGATATAATAAAAAGTTAGCCTTTTTGAATACTAAGCAGTGGTACATGAGCTTGTTTAACTTCATTGTGTGCTTCAACTTTGTACTTATACTAAATGCTGAATACGTGAATCCTTCTGAATGCAGTGTAAGATTGCCCAGCATTTGGGAATAGATCTGTGAATTTCTCTCCGCCTGGTTGCTACCAAGTTGTCCTGCGTTGTTTCCTTTTGTACTATCAAGTACAGTGGGAACATTTTATTTAGGCGAGATACCCAGAAGGGAGTAAATTTCTGTCATGGCAAATTATTGCTTCCACCATAACATTCTCTTTGACTGATCTTACATTGATAGGTTTCTGATTGATGAAGCTCCTTTTCTAAATTATAAAGCAATTTGAGACAGCCTTTTGACTTTATTAATGTTTTAAAACCTGTCCATTAACAGTCTTTAAGCAGAATTTAACATGTTGAGGTTGCAAGAATCTATACAGGCTGCTATTAAATTGTCCAAAAATAAATCAGTAGATCTAGGACTAAGTGTAGTATGTTCTTGAAACCTGTCTGTCTTGAATATTAATGAATTATGCCTTGATGGTATACCAAAAAGGAAAAGACACTGTGATTAGCATCAGTGGAATGGAATATGATTAGTAACAACAACATTCTCCATGCCAAAACTCCTCAGAGGACGTTGGTCATTTTCCAACAATATTAAATCATCATCAGATGACACAAGCTGGACATTCTCAATATCTCCACAAAGAGAAGGTAGTGTTTTTTCCTAAGCACTTGGCCTTCCAAATCCCTTTGCTAAATTCACCCAGCTTTATTTTCTGAAAAGAGATGTTGTTTTGCATACTTTTTTTTTCATGACAAGTCAGAACTATGGTGTCAGAAACTATTTATTTTTTCTTCTATTTCGTAAGCTTGCATGAACCATTAGGTGCAAATTTTATACTCCTAATATTCTTTCAAATAGAGTCTTCCGAAGGTTCATTGCATAGACTCCTCAGGGAGTTAAGATGAAGACTGTAGTCTTAAACATTTCTGAACTACTGCTCTTTTTTGAAAAAAAAATGGTTTATTCTAATTGAAATTAATGGAATCTAAGAAAAAAATTATAATAATAAAATAACAACGGCAAATTTTGAAACACCGTATTATATTAAATAGACCAGTAGACATCTCTGCTCAACGAACTTAAGGATATGAATAGCAGTGAATGATGCCTCTGATGTTAAAAGCACTCTACAAACTGCTTGGGAAAATCTGGTAATGCTGTAGGTGCCACTATATATTATTGCAAATTATGATGCTAGTTCCCCCTTTTTGACATTCACATTCACTACATTTACAGTCAACGATCTCTCTAAAATAATTACCTGCTAAATCATGGATAAATCTCCCTGAGGGCTGTGTTAGTGTTCTTTTTTCTTTTCTTTTTAAAATGTAAGGTTGTTCAATGTTGGCAATGAATGCAAAGGTGATTTTTTTCTTCCTAAATGTACATGTATGCCTTGTATAAAGCATTTTAATAAAACTATAAGGACAGACTGCTCTTTACACACTTCTAAAGGTTCTCTTTAAGGAAGCAAGAAGAGTAACAATAAGCAGCAAGCTGTCTGTAGAATTTGCTTCATTCTCAGACTGAGTTTCCAGCTGGAGATGGATATTGCCTTGGCTGCACAAAGTTAACTACATCTGCTATGGGTCTCATGAAGCTACTGACCTTTGTTAGCTGCATTGCTCCCAGGCTTTCTTTTTCTATAACTCTTAATGTAGCAAGAATTGTTGAAAATTGTGGGGTTTATGCAGGTTCCTTAATGCATAGTTCACCAATAAAAACACCAATGCACTCTCAGTCTACAATGTTTTTCCAGTTAAGTTTGTACAAGTACAGCCAAAGCATAATTGTCCTAAAGCCTTCACTTGGTCTTATCATTTTGACTTCAGCATTTTTCTTTTGCCTTCAGGCAGTCCATTATCCATGGACATTATCCGTGTGGATCTTACACACCTAATACCTAGTGATGTAAAAAAGAACAGCATTAATTTGTGCTTGGCAGGTCTCTTCTGTGTTTCTATCTAGAGGGCACAAACTAGCACAGTACTAATTCCAGTTTACTTTTTATAACAAAATTTCATTCTCAGGGCTGAACATAGTTATTGTAGACTGACAAAACCTAAGGTTAATAAACATTACTACTTTGAAATTTTAGATTTATTATACTGGATCATATTTTAGCAGACTTTGTGAGCTGATTACCACAAGCACTATTCCAGCAAAATGCTGTGGAGTCTGTTCTCAGTGAAAATGATGGCAACACTTACTGTGGGTTGGAATGTGTGGCCATCTCTTTAAACACACTGCAGTGCAATGTGGGTTTTGGGAGCTGCTAGTGCTTTATGGGCATGATCTTGGCATATGCCTGTGAGTTCACTAGTCACACCAAAAGTTTAATGAGAGAAAGTTCTACGATTGGATGAGATTCTTATCTTCGATGAGAGAAAAATTTGAAAAAGGTGATGATTCATTCTGATACCAAGGGGACAGGGAAAAGGGACATCAATCTTTGCTTTTTGCAATATTTTTTATGCCAAGAAGTAGGCCAAAAAATCCAGTGCACAGCACAGTGAGAAGTAAGATATTTATTCATTACTTCATAATTATAGTTTTTGGCAGTGTATTACGGTAGCCTCATGCTTCTGGGCTTCTGCTAATCATGCAGAGAAGTATGAAAATAACTACTTTTTCTTCCTTAAAGCTTAGAAAACTGTTGCCAATCTGGTTTTCAAAACTTCCATAAATTTTGGGAGAGAAAGCTAGGACATTTGGAAGACTGCCTGCAAATTAAATAAAAGCACAAATTCCTGGTACACAAACCACATAATCAAAGATTAATTTATAGTGCTGCAGCTTTTCTGAATGTACTTGCACATCCTTAAGACTTAGTTGCTGACAATTTTAGGTGGAACTGAGCTAAAAGCACAGAGCTTAAAACCTCATCTCAGAACTATTTGGAGATGTAACTTAGTTCTTTTCCCCTCCAATGAATGGAAGGAAAACAAAGGTAAAATCAACAGGACATTTTGAATGTTGTAAATTCAGACCCACATATTGTGTCCTGGCTCTAAGAGTTGATAAGGAGTCTTGACCTTCAACAAAGTGATCTTCATGTTTGGCATAGCTGAAAACCAATCCATACTGCTCTAAAGGAAAAAAAAAAACCAAACCAAACAACAACAAAAGAAAAAAAAAAAAGAAAAAAAAAAAAAAAAGAAACCCACCAGGTTCCAGGTGAACAGTTGAAAATATACAAATCTGGCTGTGCCCTCCAGTAAACACTCCTGGGACCCTTCACCTTCCCATGGTCCCCCAGGGTGGTAAAGCCTTTGTCTGAAGGGACGCTGTCCACAGGCAGTCTCTCCTACTCCAGGTAACTCTGTTCCTAAAAAGTTCCACATGCAATTTCTCTTTCAAAAACAGAGCCTTCTCTCTCAGATCAAGAGGTGTAGTGAACTCCTGAGCATTATGTGAGATTTTTCATGTTGTATTATATCTGAATGTCATTATTGATACTTTTTGGCATTTTAATTAGTGTCTTGCAGAGATGTATAGTTGACTTTGTCTCTAAGGAGGACAGAAGACTGTGCATAGGGTAATTCTGAGCTCCTTTAAACACTTGGAAGCAAGAAAGCCTTTGTTTCTTGTTTTTCTGCAAATATTAGCCTTAGGGAAAATGTTAAATGAGGTTTTCCATACCAGAGACTGCTCAACATGTATTGAGTATAGATAAAACAATATGTTTTGAAAAATTTGACAAACTTATTTTTGTGAAGGTGATGACATTGGAGCTCATCCTCCTCTCTGGTGATGCAGTCTTGCTTCAGTTCATCTTTGGATAACTACATAAGTACTTTTTTGATCATTAGAATAACTTCCCACATTTTATGAAGTGGGTTTTTTAAAATAAAATTCTTTTAGTATGTTATTTTTAAGTTTACACTCAAGTAGAATAATAACAGACAGACATGCAATGAGGTAAGCAGGCATTAAAATCAAATACAAACTTGCAAATGCACAGTACTTCCAAATAAATTCATATAGTGAGGTTGAAAGAGGCTTTTATTGTCCTTTAGCAGAAATTGAAACAATTTTGTCAGGGTTAATGGCTTATGGATAAGGATTAAAGGGGAAAATTAAAGAAAGAAAAATAAAGCATAAAATTAGCAATACATACTAATTTAGAAAGTTTGCTTTTTAGGCAGTTGACTACACAAGTAGCTCCAGTGTAAAGCCAGATGGGAGGGGCAGAACCCCCAACTTTAGCAATCTGTTGGACTTCAAGCCAAATAAAACAGTGCTGTTTCATTCACCTCCAGTCTTTTTCTACTGGTTTAATAAATTTCTTTCCTTCTTTTGTCAACTTAGCCTGGAGAGTGAAGCTGATCTTGCAGTGTACCTGTTGTTCCTCCTATGTCCAAGGCTTAGAGATTTTAGAGCTTCTTATAATTTGTGAATTTGTTGTTTTACAGTCCTAGGGGATTTAGTGTTAACCCAGAAGGCTTTGCTTCTCATCCATGAACCTTTTTCACCCTGGAAAAAAAATGCAGAACTTTTCAAGGAGCGGCAAGCACTTAAGTTAGCAAAGTCCCTCTGTGATTACAAGCTTCCTTCAATGGTGATTAAAGTCCTTGAAATAACACCTCTCTGTCACAAGCACTGCATAAGGGTGAAAATATGCCTATTTTCTCCTTGTGTTACTTCCCTTCTTCCATAGTCTTATGGCTATGGAGGCTGATATTTGTTTTTTGCTTTTGTGTTTTGTTTTGTACAGCAGTGTGTTCAGCTACCTGTTGTCCATTTGGTTATACCATCCAGCTCTCAGGCCAAAGAGCACAGTCTTCAGAAGGTAGCCATTCTCCATTTGGCAGGTGCATCCAAACAGGTGGAGCTCCCTTTGATTTCTTCTGGTTGTGCAAGACTCTTGTATAATTTTTTTCTTTGCATTGTTTTGGTTTTGATGGGGTCTTGCCTGCTAACCTTAAGCAACTGCTGGTACTCACTGACTATGTGTTTTTCTGCCTTTTTGATCATCCAGAGCAGGACTGAGAACTATAAAGAATTATTCTCTAGCAAAATATTCAGTGGATCATAGTGTGCCCCCACATTTGAATTTAGGAATTTCTCTGGACTTGGTAATTTAGTGCAATAAGCACAATCTGTTTGTGCCCTGATTATTTGAGATCAAGACTCCATCTGTATTAGAATATTTCCACAACATAAGAAGAAGCCTTTGTACCAGAGGGAATATATACATTGCATAAGAAACGGACACAGAAGTTCAAGGATTTGCTCAAAGTATATAGTAATCATAAAAATATGAAATCCTACCTTAACTGTAAGTTCTGCTATTGATTCATTGGGGTTAGATATTCACTCCATGTACTCACATCTTATTCTCAGTTCAGTGGCCCTTAATATCATACAACCAGATCCATCAGAGGCAACCTGCCTGCAATGAAATGCAGCAGCTGCTTAACACTACTCAGTTTAACTCTGCATGTGGTTCATATTAGAAAGAAAGAAAACTCCCAGCCAACTGAAACTGGAGGGAAAAATTTAGCTAAAAAAATGTAATTATCTAAATTAGAGCTCTGGCCAGGATTACTATACAGAAACTGTCAAGGGAAGTGTGACAAACAGAACCAGTCACAGCCTTGGTTTCACATTTTGACTGTGCCATTGCCTCTGATCTCACCCAAATCCTTTCTACTTTTATTTTCTATAAACCTTGCAAAATGTTCTAATTTTACAAAGACTGAGGTAATTGAAAGCTTCCATTGCTAATTGCTTCCTCAAACTGGGCAGGCATCCTCTGGTGTTACCATAACATTCTGTGAAGCAGAACAAGTACTGAAAACTGATTTTCTGGGGGATAAATGTCTTGTAGCTGCATCTAGAAAAATGCTACTGCTGTCTTCTCAATAAGCCATTAAACATGGGTGATGGATTCATTGCTCCAGGCTATCTTTTGTTGATATTTATGTTCCTGTTCTGAGGGTTATTTTTTCCTGTAAGACACATGTTTAAAAATCACCATCTTGCTTGTAAAGTTGATGGGAATGAAACAAAAAATTCTTTTAAAGAAGTGCTGTTTGAGAGAGTGTAGGTCTAGGAACCTTTATTTATTTAATGACCAACGGGTGAAAATGACCACAGAGCTTCACCTTTACGTGCCTTGTTCTCCTACCTTTAGATTGGCCATAAAGATAGTGATCTTTGTAACATACTTTGAGAAAACATCCATATTAACGCACTTTATAGGAAAAGATTATTATAACTGAAGTCTAAATTTGTTATTAGCAGAAGTAATGCAATATTTTGTTAAAAGCAACCCATATGAAAGACTGTATTTCTCCTGTAGGGGTTAAACATCTGTTAAAAAAAAAAAAAATTTCCTCCACTCCCTGTATTAAGAAGGATCAACTGGTGAGTGCGATGATATTACACCAACTTTTAGCATTTGCAATTTGGCTGTATTTGTTCACTAAATGCTGTTTTACTTTTCTATTACAGAAGTCAGTAGACACTGAGGACATGATATCTATTTCTTGCTCTGTTTATCTGTTATAGAATGCACTTTCAACATCATGTATGGACCTTTCTAGACAAATGCCTCTTGAATGGTATCTTGATTGATACTCATGAAACTTATTCCATCTCAGAAAATTCATACAGTCATCTCAGTTTTTGTTGTTGTTGTCTTGTTTTTTTGGTTTTTTAAAATTTTTTTTGTGCTTGTGATTACGACAATTTGTTCACTGATTCTGCACTTTTAAAAAAAATAAGGTTAAGGCTGTTTGTACTCTGCTTTCAAACAACAGTGTACAGTAAGAGAGTACTATTGCTGCATGCATGGGAAACAAAGAAAGTAACAAAGGGGTTACAGAACAAATATATTTGAATTTCAGTGTTATAGTGATTCACAGGGACAAAATCTAGCTGAAAAGTGAGGAGCAAAGCTGAATTTATGCAAGATTATCAAGTTAATAGATGAGTAAGCAAAAGCAGGTTTGAGAACAGGCTTTCTGGATTCTTCCTCTCCCCAAGCTTGATATGTGTTCTTATGCAGAGTGCTCTCCTCTCGTGATTCTGCCTCACAGCATCTGTCTGCCTGTAATTACCTGCCCGTCTTTCTCTGATGTTCCCTTTATAGAGCTTTTCTATGTGTACAAAGGGTTTTGGTATTAACTGATAGTTGTCATGGCGTTGCATTGTGTTGTGATGAGATTTTTTACTCCTTTACTAAAAATTAGTACAAAACAGGTCAAAGATTTCAGACCTCCAGTTGCTGTAAAAAATTTTTCTTATATTAAGAAAAAATACAACACAGATGGTATTGGTTTGATCACTTGAATACTGCCTGAGTGTCCCTCATCTGATTTTGCAAAGTTGTTTAATTTCCTTTTCCATTTAGCAAGGCCCTTCTGTTGTGAAAATACAATTAGCTCTATCTGTGTGGCTAGTTTCTATTCAGCTGATCTCGGTATGATCAGAAATTCAGTTCAGACTTTCAGTGAGAGGTCTGACAGAGCAGAACACTTTTGATCTGTAATGAATTATTCCTCCATCATCTTTGTGAACACCTGAAATTACTGACTTGTTATGCAGAGG
Organism: Acanthornis magna; assembly: GCA_036785705.1. Taxonomy (NCBI): domain Eukaryota; kingdom Metazoa; phylum Chordata; class Aves; order Passeriformes; family Acanthizidae; genus Acanthornis; species Acanthornis magna. The sequence continues at coordinate 10,515,712 of JAWUZG010000016.1, forward strand.
TCAGTTTTCAGTCATTGGTGACCTGTAATGGACAAGACCCACCAACCAAACAGGGAAAGTTTTACTCAATTAAAATTCCCCTGAGTCATCCAGTCTCTTTAAAATGAAGAATCTAAATAATAGATTGCATGAAGATAGATAACATTCTCAGTATCCACTTTGTTTCAGCCTTCAACACAAAGGGAGAAGAGAAAGAGTATGGGAGTCAGCTAAGTGAGATAAATGGGAATGAAGGTCTGGGAATATGAAGAAATAGATTTAATAAGCAGCAAGTAAAAGAATGCTTCAATAATTTAAAGTATCTATAAATCACTGAGGACCCAGTGACATTTAACCAACAGTTCATGAGGAGCAGCAGCAAGAACTGTCATGATATGTCAACTCTATTGGTGGATGGATAGAGTACAAGTGAGACATCAAGAAGGAGTGAAGTAAATAACAACTACGCTGTAAAAAAAATTTTTGGAAGTGCATGAGGCAAAAGGATCCCCAAACTATAAGCCATTTCCTTCACATTAAGAAGTAATGTATTTTGCTTATGTATGAAACTTCAATTACTATGCCAATTATAGAAACAATCTCTAATCATCTCTTAGGACAGCCTAAAAGTTTTCTTATCTATACTCTTAAGCTTTTGTGGTAATTGTTGTAAATTTTTTTACAAAAAAATTATAAAATTTTTTTCTTGAAAAAGTGACAAATATGCTCATATAACTGTTAAGTATCACTTTTGTGTTCACCACATTGCATGATTGTTTTTAATCTCCCCCTACTTTCATGCTAGAATGTATATATCTGCATGCAGGTACTTCATCTCTCCTTTTTCACTGGGAAAATCTTTAAACAGGTTCTTACTTGTTTTTTTAAATGATTAGGAAGAATGGTTCCCTTCTCCAGTGAAAATATCCATTGTTGAGTGAGTTTGCTTCTCTCTGAAGAAGCAGCCTTTGAAAACAGTGAAATTGCAAATGGGAGAGAATTTCAGAAAGACAGGCTGTTGACTTTAATACAGGTTACTGGCTGGATATATAATAGATGGTGTTTTTGTACAGTTCAGCTGTAAAAGACTTCATATCCCAGAATCAGCTGTCCTGTCTAGAAGAAAACACAGTATTTCTGGTGTTGTAGAGAGTGACATATGACTCTAAGAAACAAAATATATGAAGCAGTGAAGTACCTGGGAAATTTGACCAATAGTTTAAGTGGATAAAGCTTTAAATGAGTAGTGATTTTCTTTTCACAATCCTAGCATGTGGTGCGTGGCACAGATGAAATGAATGGAGCAGTTGGAGCTGAATTTCTATCTGGGTATGAAAAAATAAAATAGAACCAAGTACATATGGGTCTGGAAGCCTTTCCTCTTTTAACTGAAAACAGCCTCGATGTGATGGCCTTAATGGCATACTGCAGAACCTTAACTGCTTACTGCTGCAGCCCTACAGCATAAGGTTTCCTGGAAAAGTTCCGTAGAATAGTGTCTTAAGTCTGTGAATGTATTCTAAAATAAGAAAGTGAAATAACTTTGTGATGTTAGCTTAATATGCAGAAAACACCTATTTTATAACAGGATGAAAAGTATTGTTCTGGGAATTAGATGGAAGTCTGCAGTGCCATTTTAGAGATTTCTTAAAGAAGCATTAAACATGAAAAATTTCATAAGATTAGAGCTATATGTCTCAGTGTCCTACTAATTGTAATCATGGTACTTATCATATACATTCACTATATTGCTATTCTGAGTTATGTAGTTGTGGCAGAACTACAATAGAAAGAAAAGTGAGAATCCTTAATTTCCAAATGGTCTGGCATGCTTTAGTTCAAATAGGCTTAGGCCTTAAATAGCTAAGTCTCCTTTTAAAAATGTATATCTTTGAAATGGAAAGAAAGAATTTCTTTTGGAACTTAACTACTCTGTGAGGACATAGAGGACAAAATGGACTTAGGCTGGAATCAGACAAAGAAGCAGAATGAGACATAGTGGAATTAGTCCTGTGCTCTGCTGAATTGGGAGATACTGGTGTGCACATTCAAAATCAAAGTGGGTTACAGTGCTTTGCTGAATTTGATCTTGATATATGGTCTAAGGTGCTGAACTCTGTGTAAGGTGTTGTCAACATGAAACACTTGTCCAGTGTTTAGGACAGTGGTCCACTAGCCCCTGACTGTTATAAATGCACTTGTAGTTTCAGGGTGGCAGTAAGCAACACGTAGGAACAGACTCCTTGATATCACTTTTTTGAAAACTTTTTAAAGGTCATTATTTTTTTCCACAATAAAATATCTTTTTTCAGATAAATGTATCAATTTCTAATGAATATATTTTAGCTGCATTCCTCTAATGAAACAATGTCTGAGTCAATTTCTTTCTTTTTTTGAAGTCTATTACAGTTCTCATTTAAACCTTTCAACACATGATTCATAATTACTTCAGTTTCAGGAGTATTCATTCTTTACCTTGCCTAGAATTACAATGAAACCGTTGGATTTTTTTAATATTAAGGATAAATTAATTTTTTCTTGTGGATGAAGTGCATTAAATTTTAAATCATTTATTGCAGTTGCTTTTACAAATTAAGACACAGCTTCCATGATTCAATTTCTTAGACAAGGCAAATGATGATAGTATTAATTCATTCCACCTATAGTATTTCACCTAATAAATTTCTCCTATTTTGTCTTTTGATCACAAATGATAAATTAGAGAGGGATAAATTTTTATTTATTTCTTTATTCATATTTGCTGTAGGACAAAAGAACCTTTAAAGCCTTTGTATTTGTGATTCACAATTTAACAGGGCACAGTGAACTGTATAACAGGGTTAAAATTCCTCCTTTCCCTTAAGCAGTCAATATGTAATAATGAGCACTGAATTACAAATGGAAATATGAAGACCTGAAAATCTCTACCTGGCAGGTGACTTCTTTTTTGCTTAAGAAAAACAAAGGAAAAAAAAGGGGAGGGGGGGGGAAAGGCTAGTTTTACAGATTTTTAGTATCCCAAATTGTACTCCTCAGCTGCTTTCACATAGACTTTTCAACACGGCTGTGGATTCTGCCTGGGTCTTTTTGCTGCCTGAACAGAAACGATTTAATGTATCCACAGAAGTGGCTTTGACATGGTTCTTGTACTTACCAGTCTTTGACTGCTTCTCTTAACATTTCTCTGTCCTGGATGGTATTCTCTCCAACACTGAAATATAAGGACCAAATAGAGCATATTTGCATCCTTGAATTAACCATTACTTGAAGCTTCTACTGAGACAGGAAAATGTTATTCGATGCTGAAAGTCTTGCAGCATGGAACGGACAGCAAAATTATTTTGCCCAAGTGTGGGCTGCAGCTATCTAGGTGGTCTTAAGAGCATCTCAAAGACAGAGCCTCATTGGGCAGGATTGAATCTCACCAGTGTTCCATGTAAGTTAGTCAGATTACTTTATATTCCTCACTTCACCTCTTGCCATAGGAATATTTTCTTTCCAGGCAGAACATGCTTAGAAAGCAGCCTCACAGTTGCATCTGCAATACTTGTGTTGGTAGAAACATTCTCTGCTTAACATCAAATAAGCTTTAGGACTTTTTAATTTGATTTTAAAATCTTCATGTCTGATGTTCTAAAAATTTTTTGCATGTCATTCTGCTTCTATTTCACTGTTCCTCACTGGGAGAGTCTGCTCTAGTTCTTCTGTTTTCTTACTTCTCTTCCTTGCTGTGATTTAGGCTCACCGGAATAGGAATTTGTGTGCTGTGGACTGTACTGAGGTGCCCAGTATGGACAGGACTGGAATGCTTTCACTCTACTCAGTGACCCACCACACTTACCACACACCCACCAGCCGTGGACTTTGGCTCCGCTCTCAGAGCTGACCAGCTCTCCAGAAGGATGTGCCCTAGCTCAGACTCAAGATTTTCCCACAAGGCAATACAAATGCATCAGGGTTGGTTCTTGTATCTGAGGACTCTCCTAGGCAGGAGACAAGTTAAATATAACCTTACAATTCCATTTGCGACTTGGCCACTTATAGCCAAAGGAGGAATTTTAGAGAATCTGCCTGTGATCCCTTCAGAAGTACATACAAACAGAAAAGAGCTAATGGTGGAATAATGACTTTGAGTATTTTTAAGCAGAGTGCACTCACTTTTATCCTGGCTATCACCTCGCTACCAGATGGAATGAGTACATTACTTCTTGTAGGTAAACACTTACTATTTGAATCTTCAGAGTCAGCTTGGATTTGGCTTTGAATCTCCTCTGACAAGCATCCTTCAGCAATCCTAGTATATTTTCGTTCTCCCAAACATTTCACTTTTAAGAATTATTCTTCCAGGTGGATATACTTCATCCATCATGTTAATTATTTATTGCTCTTTAAGAACCAAGAGTATGCTTGAAGTTGGTCTCTCTGCAGAGACCTGCAAAGCGAAGGACTTGAACCATCTTCTGTAGCTCACAGTGTGAGACCAGCTTGGTGAATATATGATTTGTTGAGGGAAATAGAAGTGCTCTCTTAGATGTTTTAATTACAGTCAGTACAGGCAGACGTGTCTGCATTTAAAGTTGCCCAGCAGATAAACATACATTTATGGAAACTTATTAATTCTTTTAATGTTAATGGCAGACCCAGTGATTTGTTGCTCTTTCTGAATTTGGGAGAAATGAGCTTCCAAGAGGATAGGAATTGATGTCTTTTTCATGAATTTTAAGGGGTATTTTTCTTTCAGATACTCTTGGTCATGTTGACACAGGCAGTCATTGACACTGAGCTAGATCTTCACAAGACCTTGCACTCCCTAGTGACAGTTGTTACTTCTCAGTTAGCAAAGTGGCAGGGCTAACAGAATACATTTTTCTATGTCACTTGTAAATTTGGGTCCTAGATCTGTAAGTACAGTGGAAACTCATAAATAAAATGTAAAAAGCACAAAAGGGCTTTGAACCCCTGGAAGATTTCTTGCTCAGGTAGAAAACTGTACTCAAAAATTCACATGAACAATTCAGACATCCCCACATCTTAGAATACGATGCTGCCCAAGGCACTTGAATGTACTAGAAATCCCTGAAATGGCATTTGCTGTGGGATTTAGGCCATTGTAGTGATAAATCCAGTGCACCCTGGAACATTGTTATATATGATGAGTATATAATATCTAATCATATGAATGATTGAGACTGGAAAGGACCTCTGGGGGTCACCTGGTCCAATCCTTCTGCTCAAGCAGGGCCACCTAGAGCTGATTGCCCAGGACTACATCCAGATGTTTTTTGAGTATCTCCAAGGAGGAAGACTTCACAATCTCTCTAGGCAACCTGTGCCAAGGCTTAGTCACCCTCACAGTAAAAAAGTGTTACCTGATGTTCAGATGGGACTTCCTTTTTTCAGGTTATGTTCATTGCCTTTGGTTCTCTGGCTGCCTGGACACTACTGAAAAGAGTCTGGATCCATCTTCTCTGCAGTCTCCATTTGGGTGTTTGTACACATTGCTGAGATCCACCCCCCAATCCCATTTTTTTCCAGACTAAACTGTCCCAGCTCTCTCAGCCTTTCCTTGCAGGAGATATGCTCCAGTCCTCTTCTCATCTTAGTTACCCTTTGCTGGCTCCTCTCTGGCATCATAGGATCAAAGAAAGTCTCAAGTTAGGTGGGATCATCAAGTCCAAATCCCCATAGTTCCATCTGTCTCTTGTGCTGGGGACCCCAGAATTGGATACAGGTAAGGCCTCACCAGTAAATGGCATGGATGCCCCTCCTCAGCCTGATGGCAATACTCTTCCTAATGCAGCCCAGGATACTGTTACCCTTCTCAACCACAGGGATGCATTGCTGTCTCTCGATAAGTGCCATTGCCTCCTATTAACAAGTCTTTTTTCTTGATGTCAATACCACTCAAATAAAAAAAAAAAAAAAAAGACAAAATATCTTTCTTATCTCTATCTTAAACATCCACTTATGTTGTAGGATACCACAATTTTTAGCATTTTTAGCTAGATTATAAGAGGGTTTAAGCATCTATTTTCTTAAACCATTGTAGCTTTGGGGCCATGAGGGCTTTAGGATCAGGCTCATTCAGCCTTCTTGTTGGGAATATTCTGCTTTGGGTGAGCAGTCAGCTACTTACTAGCCTGAAGAGATAATACTGCTGCAGCTGGTGATAAGGACAGTTGAGATACTTGGGTACTCATTCCAATTCAAATAATGTTTAAGGATTTTATACAAAGTAGACAAGACTCAATAAGAGAGAGAAGATCCTGAAATATTCATCAGAATGGGGATTAGGGCTTGAGTCTCTCTGGTGAACATCCTAACATCCACTCTACAGAATTCTCCTTTTGTTTTCTCTATTGCTCCCTGAGTAGCCATGTGTTTCCTACAAAACAGAACAACTTCAGAGGCAGACCATGAGAGAGCTTTTCTTCAGTGTGCTGACACAGACCAAAGTTCAGACTTCTGTCACAGATCAAGAAGAAAAAGGAATTAGCACGTTGGCCTCCTGTGTGCCAGGTGAATGCTCAAATTATTAGATTTCTGGATGTGAAAGGAGGCATCTCTTTCTCAGGTGCTTTGTGTGGGATTAGATATGATTTTTACAGTACTCTACAGTCAAATTGTGTCAGAAGTTTAGAAATGTTTAGGCTGTGCATCCCATAGGCCTGAGGAATTACTAAATCTTAGGTACTACTTGGCCAGCAAAGCACTGATAATACTGGGAATTTAAAAGGAAAAGAAACAATAAATTCTCAAAAGTGAGATTTCATAAATGATGGCTTTTAGCACCTAAAGTGGGTTTTGGGGCTTTATGCCCTGGCAAACGGTCCTTAATATGTCTGGTCTCTTTAATGGAAGGCATACTTAAGAGTGTCAGAACACTTTAATCTTTTGTGGAAAAAAAAAATCAATGAAAGGAAATAAAAAGGTTAGTTAGTTACATGTCACTTACTGTTACTATTAGTTACATATTTATCATATTTCTAGGACAACTTTTGTGTCATGATTGCTCATTAAAAACAGTGTCTAGGACGTTTAGGACACAGAGCCCTTCCTGCAGTTGTAATAGCTTTTTTTAGGTTTCTAGCTAATCATTACAATTTCTGAAAAAGTGATAATCAAGAAGTATCTGGATAGGGATTTTTTTTAAAGAGTGGTAACACTGAGTAGAAAATGAAATGTCAAATTGACTCAGCTCTTCTTCTTTTTTTTTTTTTTTGCAATAAATAGAGCTTCTTACAGTCACATTAGTCAAGATATCATTGATTACAAGAATCCTTATTAAAATTTGTTGACAGCTCACACTTAGCAGACAATTTTGTAGATGGTTGCTGGCATGAAAGCACAAATCCTTCTCACTATCAGCAAGCAAATTTGCAGAGATCTTTAAAAAAAAGAAAAAGAATGAAAAAATAACAGAAAGTAGAAGCATATTGAATATTATGCTGTGCATAGCTATTTGGCAGAGGGGCAGAAATTAGCAACTTTAAGTCATTAATATAGCAAACTTTTACATCTGTAGTTACAATTTCTCTCCCTTCATATGCTTTTGAGGCATTTATCTATTCATATTGTCTTTAGATTGCAAACTGTGTGGATCAGGGGATACGTGTCTATGTAGTGTGCAACAGAATTTGGCTATTATATAAATTGACTTCTCATAACCTTCAGTGATGACATGGCAGAATACGTTGATGAGAACAGTAGATATTGCCTACATTAACTTTTGACACTGTCTCCCACAGCATCCTCATAGGTCAGCTCAGGAAATGTGGTCTAGATGAAATGACAGTGAAGTGGATCAAGAACTGAATGGCAGAGCTCAGAGGGTCATGATGAGAAGAGTAGAATTCATTCAGTGGCCTGCTGTCAATGGCATTCCCCAGGGATCAATAGTCTTATTCAATTGCATCCAGTCTTATTCAATTGGTTTATCAAAAACCTGGAGGAAGAGATAAGATGCATCCTCAGCAAGTTTGCTGCTGATTCAAAAAGAGGGAGTGGCTGATACACCTGAAGGCTGTGCTGCCATTCAATGTGACCTTAATAGGCTGGAGACTTGGGGGAAAAAGAAACGTACTGAGGTTCAGCAAGGGCAAGTGCAGGGTTCTGCAGCTGGGGAGGATTGGGAACAGCAGGTCAAGGGTGGTGATCCTGCCCCTCTACTCAGCCCTGGTGAGGCACATCTGGAGTGCCATTGTCCAGTTCTATGCTCCTCAGTCCATGAGAGATAAGGAGCTACTGGAGAGAGTCCAGCAGGGGTCACAAAGATGATGAGGGGTCTGGAGCACCTCTCTCTCATGAGGAGAGACTGTGGGAGTTGGGCCTGTTTAGTCTGGAGAGGAGAAGACTGAGAGGGGATCTTATTAATGCACATAAATACCTCAAACATGGGTGTCAAGGGGATGGTGTCAGGCTCTTTTCAGTGGTGCCCAGTGACAGGACAAGGAGCAATGGCCACAAACTAAAACACAGAAAGCTCCACCTCAACATGAGGAAGAACTTCTATACATTGAGTGTGACAGAGCACTGGAAAGGCTGCCCAGGGAGGTTGTGCAGTCTCCCTCTCTGGAGGCATTTAAAACCCACCTGTGTCACCTGCTCTAGGTAACCCTGCCTTGGCAGGGGGTCTGGACTGGATGACCTCCAGAGGTCCCTTCCATCCCTAAGAATTCTGTGATTTGAATTATATGGTGCGTAGGTAATGTCTTTCATCCAAGACAAAATATTGAAACCAGTCCTTGACTTCTAGGCAGCCTGGTTAAGCAAAAGTTCTCATGCTACTGAAAGTAAAGGTGAAATGAAAATTTGATTAATAAAATTCTTCTTCTGTATTCTGGACCTACATCCATTTCTTTCTTATATCCTTGTGCCCAGGAAAATATAATGAAAGCAGTGGTAAAATTAAGAGTTCCTTGTATTACTGTAGCAAATCCCACATGTACCTATATTTGTGTTTGAGGGAAAAGAAAAAGGTGTCTCAAGCAATGGTACTATCTTTGTGTGTCTGTTTTATTTCAGTTGCTAGAAAAAGGCTATTGTACCGAGAAATTTATAAAAACAGTGTTTTGCAAAGCAGAAAAAAAAAGGTGGAAAATTTCTTATAAATTTTTCATGGAGAGCAAGCATATTGTCATGCTCAAGAAAAGACAGAAAGCTTACCACAGTTCTCTTCGTATAATTTAATTTTTAATTAGAGTATACTCTATATGAATGATAAAGCAGTATTTGGATTAATAAAAAACGCCAACAGTCTGTGTACTGGTGCATCTTGTGAAGCTTGTGATTGTAATGAGTCAAAATGGTAAAGGAAGGGCGCAGGAAAAGCACATTTCTGTATAGATTTTACAATGTTTTCCTGTCCTCTGAAAATTTTGGATGGCATTGTGCCTTGGAAAACCCATTTTTGCATGCTGCTTAGGATCAAAGCTATATTTTTGCTGCAAGTCTCCTGATTGCTCTTGTTTACTGTGCCTTGGTAATCTTTGAAGGGTGGCCTTGTACTCTCTGTCCCCCTTTGCTCATCCTGTCTGTCAGTGCAGCGGCTACATTCACAGCCAGAACATAGCCAGGACATCCTTGTTTCTTGATACCTTGAGCTGAATTGAAGCCTCTGAATACAGGAAATTACGTTACTGCTCTCTGCCTTCTGATCAGAGAGCCCAGAGGATTTAGAACTGCTTTACAACCTGTACATCACTATGCAGCACTAGTTGCACTCAGCATCTAGGTGAAATCTGGTTTAAACAGTGAAATACCAAAGAGATTTTTCACAATTTCTGAGTTACTGCTCACTGTGTGCTGACTACTTTTAATATCATGTCTAACTAATCCATTAGTTCCACTTTCACAGACAAAAATCCTGAAAGTTTTACCTGTGGCAATTTGTTTGCATAAAGTATGAGGAAATGGAATTCACTTTTCTTTGCTTGGACATCTTGTTATTCTAAATATTTCTTCACCCTTGTCAATATATCAGCAAAATAATTTTAAGTAATCTGTTGAAAATAATAATAAAAAACCCATTTAACTGTTAAAGTATAAACAAACATATTACAGGCCCTCTTGTTATGGTTCTAAAATCATCTGGGCTTGAAATTAAGATTGGCAGGCCATGGCTGCATTTAGTAAAGAGAAAATGAAGTATTAAATGTTCTATTTTTCAGTATCCAGTCTGCAATTTGAATATCTAATCAGTTTCTTCTGTAACCTCTAAGTGATATAAGATTTTACTGCCTTGGAATTGTTCAAATGCAGTTCCAAACATGCCCTAGTTCTTATGTTTTGGGGGGGTTTTTTTGTGGGGTTTTTTGTGGTTTTTTTAAAATTGGCATTGAATATCCCAGCTTCTTTTTCAGCTTTGCTGCTTCTGTCATGGACAAAGAAATAATATCAATAATCTGAAACTTTCAGCATTTCACTTCCTTTGAAGTTCTGAATAACTGATATTTTGAGAGAAGCTGCTATTCAGGGACTTTGTAAAATGAAATGTGATAAGACACAAATAAGGCTTTTCGTTGACTGGCCTACTTCTGAGATCTAGGGTTTGATTCTGCTCATTGTTTGAGCAGTAGGAGAGTTAAATTTGATGGTATTCCACTGGTATAAACTCAGAGTGTACCTTCAGATAAAGTATCTCCTGCCTTGCTTAAAGCTTTATTTACCACTTGTCAAATTATGATTTTAACTGTAAAAAGTCTATCGAGACTTGTAACTACATCTTTGTTCCATATGCCTGTTGTTTCAACAGATGTCTCACACCTCTTTAGTCTGAATGGAAATAAATTAAAAGCAATAAAATCAACCCTGATCTATTTTGTGCCTACTCAGTGGCTTTCCTACTGAAAGTCACTAGGCAAAAAGGCAAAATGTAGGCTTTCCTCGTGAATAGATTCAGGAGTCTGAACCACTGAGTACTTAAATATAAACCTGTTATCTGTAGTGATTCATTAATTAATGATCTGCCCAAGCAGACACAAGGGAGAAGAAAACATGGGTAGAACTCTTGGAAATGGAATTAATATTCAAATACTACAGACAGTTTTCAAGAGGGCAGCCAAGTGACTCAAATGAATAATGAAGTGTGTCTTAAAATTGCATAGAAACTGATGAACCTGTGGATAAGTGCATCAGGTCAGTTTCATTTCATGGAAATGAAAGAATGTCTCTATGGGAGGGAGGGGGAAGGGAACGTTCATCTTTGTGTATTTGCTACATGTTATTACCTTTTTCCTCTATTTTCATAGCCTTTTATCTACAGTATTGGTAGGACACAATGTGATGACAATCTAGCAAAAAAGTGTTTTAAGGCACACTTTGCTCAAAATGTGGGATAACTCAAGTGTAAGAAATGACAACCTGGAATGTTAATGGAGAGGAGGACTATTCTTGGTGTTTAAGCACCAGCAAAGGGGTTTTTGGAGGTCTCATTTTACCTCTCACAGCAGCTGAGCACTCTATGTGATGCAGAGAAAGTCACTCAAGCATGGGCTCTTTCCTCAGCATCTGGAGTTTTTTAATCCCTTGGGAGCTTTTGAAAATTACTTTCCATAAACTGTCAGCAGTATCTTTGTGTTTGTCATAATTTACCCTTATACTTTTAAATTTCAGCTCTATCATGACAGAGATGGATACCTCCTGGTTGCGTCGTAGAGCACCTAGTGAATGGAAGTCCTTCACGTGAGTTTCTGGGTGTTCTGTGACAGTGAATGTGTATTTCCACATCCTGGAACACCCAGTTCTTAAACAGTGATAATGTAAAATGTGCTGTAGCTTCTTACATTAGAAAAATAATTCCTATACTTAAACTACTAATTTAGGCTTACTAGTTCTTATTTCACTCTTCCTTGAGTGAGTGCTGAGGATTGTGTTGAGGCTTCAGACTTATACATCAGTACTCTCGTTAATCAGGAGAACACAGCATATTTTTTTGGAATGGGTTTGGAGAGCTGTAAAGTTTTCTAGTCTTGTATTGCGCTAGCTCAATGTTTTATATGCACCTCTTGGTGAAACTTATACCTGAAGCCCATAGGAAACTCTTCTGAGACTTGAATTTATGGCTTCATGTAACATGAATTTAGATGTTGCTTTCTCCGAGAACACAGGCGTTCAATAAGTGGTAGAGACTGCATTCTCATGACTATTGCTATTATTACTATTATATTATATTGTCAGAAGCAAAACATGTAGACCTTTAGAAGTGAAGAAATTGATCTTCTAAGGCAAAGAGAAATATTTCAATTCTTTGGGCTTGTGTAAAGACCGTGTGAGATTTCTGAAAAAGAGTAGAAAATAAAATGTGATATAAAAACCAAAGGATTTAACTTTGACTAATGGGTGCCTAATGGGATCAAAATCTTGACTTTGGGTCTTGCTCCCTACAGGATGTCTGGAGAGAGGCACCAAAGGTTAGACTCAGTATAACAGCCTTATGGCTTTAGACATTTTGAGCACACTTCAATTGTGTGCAACAATGGACTGCTGCAGGAGGGTTTATCTGGTTGACAGTGGTCAAAAGAAGGTGCTTCTTTTATATGGCTGTAAAAGTGAAGGTCTGTGCCCCTGTGGGAGGTGTATCCTATGATTTTTTGAAACCTTATAGAAGTAGCATCCTGTAGCCAAGCATCCTGTTCTTAAAGGTGTCCACAGATGTAAGAATTGCATATTTCTGGATTGGTTACCCTGAAATGTTCCTTGCCACAAAGGATGCTAGGGGTTTGTTTATGAAACTTAGAAGTAGGTAATAATGTTAGACATGTACCACAAAGGAAATTCACTCCCTGTTTCAGAAGAGCTCTTTCTGTTCTGTTAATCTCTGATAAGCATGTTTTTGGTTGTCAGCATAAATTTACACAAGAAGTGTTTTTATTGTGAGAGGTATATTGGCACAAATCACACCATAAACACAAGTAGGTTTCATTCAGACTTAAGCCTTATTTCTGAATTCCAGAAAGGTAATTTTTGTTAATCCTTTTACCTTGGCCTTTGACAAATCCTTATGACTCACTCTCTCAGTTTTGAGTATGCTTTCAGCAAATTGCTGTCCACCTTCTAAGACAGATCTCTTTCCTTCCCCTGGAAGTCATTCACAGGTTGTGGTGTTTTGATGTTAATAGACTTATACAGAGATATGGCTTATACAAGTACTCATAAATGTTGACACAAATCTTTTGCCTGGTATCAGATATGCTCTATGTTACAGCACACTTTGTAGAAAGGGCCAATAGAACACTTACCACAAATTATTTTAAGTAGTATGTCAGTAAAAATAAGTCTGTGCAATAAATCAGTAAGTTGTGCTAATAATATATATATATATATATATATATATAAGGAAGAAATTCTTTACTGTGAGGGTGGTGAGACGCTGGAAGAGGTTGATTAGAGAACTTGTGGATGCCCCATCTCTGGAAGCATTCAAGATTAGGTTGGAGGAAGCTTTGAGCACCCTGCTCTAGTGTCTCTGCCCCTGGGCAGGGGATTGGAACTAGATGATTCTTCCAATCCAAACCATGTTTTAATTCTATAACTTAGTCTTGTCACTCTTTGGAGCTCTTGTTCTTAAATCTGCCTGTAAGGAAATCCTCGCTTTTATATGGAAGTAGTAAACAATTGTTGCCAAAGCATGGTCTGTGAGGGAGGTCCATCCTTAGTCGCAGCTGTCTCCCGATCCAGCTCCACCTCCTCGGAGGGTGACTCCCCATTAGGGGAGGATTCAGGGGCATAAGACCTGCCCCTGTTCTGGAAGGGAGGCGTGCCCAGGGCTCTGGATCGACCCCCTCGTCTCTAACCTTCTGTTATGTTTGTCATGTCATTGGTTATAAGTCTTTGTACCCCTCCCTCATCTGTCCTAATTGGAACCCGGACCCTTGTACCCTCCTCTTGTCCCTTCTCCTATTGGTTACCCCTTTTCCCTTATAACCGGCCGCCCCGGGGACAGCCCTCGGGATTTTCTCCTTTGCTCTCTCTCCTGGACACCCTGCACCCTGACCCCCTACAATAAAGGAGATCATGGAGGAGACCCCCTCCTGCACCCTTCGTCTTGTCACGCCTCTCTTTTCAGCATCACCTAGCTCGCTCACTCGCCAGGAGCAGCCCCAACTCAGTGGGAACCATCCCCACAGTAGGCTGTGGTGGCCCGGAGGCTCGCGTCCTGAGCGAGGACAGCCAGGACAGCCAGGCGGCTTTTATTTTAAAATACAACAGGTCTGAATTTTTTGAGGCAAAGTTTTCACGTGAACTTTTCATGCAAAGTTTTCTGTGAAGCTCATTTCACGTGATGCGATGATTCTGGCTGAAGGGTTACTTCGGGTGCCTACTGCTCACTAGTGCCTGACACCAGGATTTACTCTGTCACTTGGTTTGGCAAAACACCCCATAGGGCCTGGCTTTCTGCAGGAACCTGCTCTGTTTAATAGTAAACCACCCTTAAAGACCAAGGTGTACAGATGGCTTAGCTGTTGAATGTTAAGAAAGACTTTATGTAATAAACCAGTGCTACCTCTAGACATATTGTGCTATTCAGGCTGGCATTAGAAGCTTTAGTTTTGTACAGGAATTCACATGGGTTTTCTTCACACTCTGATTTTAGGAATTGGATGTCTTCATGGTCTACAGCTTTTCCTAGAGTTTGGTCTTCATTTTTTTTGTGTTACTTCTTGAATCTCATCCCACCCTCTAAGAAATTTTTATATATATATATAATACTAAGGACAATTCCTAAAGGCTATCTCTATGACTTCACTTTGTGTAGTCCAGATAATTCAAATAGTCAATTTCAATGTTAGAATACTAAAGTTGTATTTCTGACATCACGATCCAGTAACAGATGAATGATTATGCTGTCAGAAGACTGGCATTATGTTTTTCATGATCAAATACTGAGACCAAAGGCTGAACTAACTGAGAAAAAGAAGTGAATTTTTTTAAACGTGCCCTTGTATAATGGGACTATCAAATCTTTATTGTCAGAAGTCAGGACATAAAATGAAAATACAATTTCTGATTTGAATGGTTTTGCTGGATTGGTTTAGTATTCAGTCTTGCCTAACCATTCTTGTTGCATTGTCTTTATTTTCTCAATAGAATAGGATATCATATCTCTTTTCTTATGTCCTGCCTCTTTTAATCCATGGGATGAAAAAGCAAGAGAAATAAATTGGTTTTACAATATCGCTGACTATTATTCTGAAATTTTCTGAGGAAATGGAAAGCCAGTGATAATGATTCTCTTCACATTCTCTTGCTTCTTCTTCCAGCACAGTGAAATAAGAGAAAAACATGTCTTGAAAGTGTAACACTCTCATGAAAAAGTTAAATTACTAAATTATATCTATTTTTGCTCTGTGGGGAAAAAAGCCAAGATGACTTCTCAGCAAATTATATCTCTCCAGAGCCGATTTTCTTACTTAACTTTTTGTCAGTTTAATATTTAAAAAAAAAAGAGGAAGACAACAATCCATACCCTATTAAAATTTAATGTAAGAGAAGAATTATGATTACTCAAAATAATGGAATAATTTCAGCTGCTGACTTGTGAAAGTCATTGCAGTTACCCATCTTTGCCCTACCATCTGTATGTGGGCACTCATTTGAATATGTGGTAACTCAAGAAACAACTGAATTTGGTGCTTAGTTTTATGGTTTACTTGACAGGGTGGTGATTGGTCAAAAGTTGGACTGATGATTGTGAAAGTCTGTTCCAACCTGAATGATTCTGTTGTCCAAGAATTGGCTAGGAAATGGGAACATACAGTGTAGTATCATTTGCAATAGCAGTGGCTTTAATGCCTGGAAAGAAAGGACTTTCCTTCTGACTTGGGTAGCCTGCTATGGAGTTGCTCCTCAGCAGGTGCAGACTGGAGCCCTATTTAACCAGTGATAGAACTTTTGAAGTTTCCCAAAACTTGTGTTTATATAGAAATATCTTAAATCTGTTCACCACACAGCGAAGGAGATTGTATTTTCCCCCTCCCTGCTCCCTGTATTTTTTGTGTGTAATTGGGAACTGTGAAGATGAAACGGTGTGTGCATTGCTTTAAACAACTCTATTTTGGTAAGATGTTATAAGGAAAATGAATATGGATCTGTTAGATGCAACATAAGTCTCAGGGAAACCATTTTGCCAGACCTTTTCTACTTTATTCTCTTGTATCTCCCATATTTTGTGAGTTCTTTTAACAAAGATCAGAAATCCTCTTCCATTTTATAGTTTACAGCTCATTATCTAGCGTCTGACCTGATGGCCAGATCTCTGTAATGTCTTTCCATACCCAGCATATAGGAATTTTTTTCTTGTAGCAACTTTTGTGAGTTAAGAATGTGGGTGTATCCCTTGCACAGCTATATGTCAGGGCAGCCAGTGCCACTGAATCTGCACCTTTCTTACTCCCTGGAGAGGTAAGGAAACATCTTCCTTTTCTGGAATCAAAGGACAAATGTCATCCAAGTTGTCTTGCTCTTCGAGGATAACTTTTAAAGATTTAATTAAACAGCTCTGGAGTGGAAAGGAAAAATAGAATTTCTCAAAAATCAGTAGGTTTGTGAAATCCAAGGCAATTTAACATAAGAATGAGCAATAAGTTAGGATAATGAAAGTCATAGAATCCCATTGAACCATACTGTGACTACTTGCACCTTTTAAGAGAAACTGTATTACAAATCCTTGACATTCTGCTGGGGTCTGTAGTATTAATAAAAAATCATGGCCTGATTCTATTTCTAATTTGAAAAGATTAGTCTCTAGAACTTGCAAAAAACTGTGTAAACCTAGGAAGTATAATTTTACATTTGGAACAAAAAGAAATGTGTTTAAGAACTAAGATGTGTTATTGGAGATTGCTTTTTCTGCAACTTTCTAATAATTTAAGATCCTTTAAGGGAAAGAAAGGAATAATATATTTATCTAAACCTACTGTTAAGTAGGTTAAGAAATATAGTAATCAGTTATCAGAGCAATGTAAGTGAGATTGACTTTCCTTTTTCCCCAAGAGAATTGTGCTGTGATCCATGATTCTTGTATAACCCCTGTTTATGTTTCACTGCCTCCAGGCATTAAATATGGGCTTAATAGAGCTTGTGGTAGGCAGAATGACTAATTACTTGAGCTTCTGACCCTGTTCTGCTCTGGAAAGATTTAGTATCTATTGACATGGGTGCACCCACCCCTGTGTTTTGACTATTGATCATCTTTTGGCAGCCACAGGCTGATGCAAGCACTACTGTAATTGTAAAAATTATGCGATTTTGTGTTCTGCAATTATGCATCAATGAAGAACTGAACTAAATGCATATCTTTCAAGGAGTCTTGGGATGCAATTTTGTCCTTCATTTGGGCTACAATTTTCTATACACTAATGTTACCCAAAGCCATCTTCTCCATTTGTCACACAACCAAGACAGATGCACTCCCCCTATTATACCTGCCCCACATTTCTATTTCTCTTTATTAATGATGAGTTTTGAGGGGTTTGTCTTTTATCATGAGTCTCGTCCGTCTGAGATGTCATTAAAGACAGTGAAATGAACACCATCTGTGGATTTTTCATACTTTTTGGAAAAACTCCCTGTTTTATCTCACTTCTTTTAAGGGAAAAAAAGCGCCCCACCTACTTTAAAAATAAAATCTTTCCATATGTCAAAAAAAAAAAAAGAAGAAAAAAAATAGAAATGTTTCTTTATATTGCTACATTACCGTCAACGTCAAACTGGCTATGCTAGGTTGTTGTTCTGGGGCAGTCCATGACTAGCAGATTGTGTAGAACATAAATATTACAGGAATTTTTGAAAGTTCTGGTAAGTTTACAAAAAGTCATTTCATTGTTTCAATGCAAAAAATATTCAAGGGGATGAATAATTTTGCTCTTATGTCTGTCTCCTTGACTCATGGTTTTTTTTTTTAGTCAGAGAAACAGCTTTTGGAAAAGAAAACTTCATGTCATGTAAGACATATCTGTTTTGGTGGATAGTTTGCTGTTTCTCTTACAGTATATGAAGGATTGTCTTTGATATTGTTTTCAGTAAGGGATTGCTACAATTTCCCAAGGAGTTACTGAACATACTGTGTGTACTTCTAGAACATTACTAGACTCTTAAAAAACAACAACCAAAAAAAAAAAAACAAAACCAAACCAAAACCCCAAAAAACAGGGGGCAAAGTTTCGCAAATTCTTTTCTAATGAAGTCAGAGACAAATAGACCAATGTTTTGTCCTTCTGTGAGCCTTGAAGGAGCATTCCACAAAATAAATGGATCACCGGCAATATGTGCCATTCTTTTTTTTTGTTGTTTTTTGGTTTTTTTCCCCTAATTGAAGTACTTTCACAGATTTTGGATAGCAGTTGCATGATAAATCGTGAGTGTACTCCTTCTGTAACTGCTACCAGTGACTGTATTTGTACTCTATATTTGTATTCTAGAGGCCAGGCCTGCCATTCATATAGAGCCAGACAGGCTGGAAGAATGAGCTGTCAGGACCTTGTGAAATTCATCAAGGTCAAAGATAAAGTCCTGTATCTGGGAAGAAATAATCGCTTGCACCAATGCAGGCTAGGGACTGATGGCTGAGGAGCAGCTGAAGGGGAGCTGGGAATCTGGGTAGACAGTGAGTTGCACAGCTTGGTAGGTGATGAGAGACAGCAAACCATGGGAGGACGAGATTTCAGTGTATACGTTGAAACAAGGGAGATTCTGTCTGGATATAAATAAATTTCTTTTCAATATAAGGAAAGAGACACATTGAAAGAAGTTGCCCAGAGACCCTGCATTCTCTCCATCCTTGGAGGTTTTCAAGGCCAAACTGAATAAGGCCTTAAATAACATGGTCTAATCTCATAGTTGACTGCTATAAGCATAAAGTTGGATATGAGACTTCAGCAGTTTCTTCCAAGCTGAGTTATCCTATGATTCTATTTTAAATATCAGTAAAATATCAGTTCCTGGATACGGAAACGTTGGTTAATATACCCTTTGTTTTCACTCTTGTTATTAACGTTCTTTTTCTGTTAGATAAAATATATTGCAATAAATAATACTGTTACTGGTCTGTTAAGTGTCTAGCTGTTACTCAAGATAGGCAGTGACCAGTTCACGACAGACTGTATCAATAGTTTTGCAAAGTTTTGTAGATACTTACCTTGCGAGAAGAATAAAAGAAGTTGTTAAAGTTCTTTACCTTTCACCGCTATTTTAAGAACTTAGATATGTTTCAGTTTTTTTGAAGACATAAAGCTGAAGATTTGGTGCCTGTTTTATGGGAGTCTTTTAAAGATTTTAGGGATACATTTCACACTGTGAAAAATAGAAACAAGAAAGCGTAACTTGCAAGTAACAATTTAAAATTAATAGAATAAAATGAAAGACTGATCTCTTCTGTAATCCAGTGTTTATGCATAAATTTCAAATATTGAGAATTGCTTTCCACTCTTTGTGCATTTACTATTTTCAGTACATCTTTCACTCTTTTTGGTATTTCTGCTTTGCTCTCGCATGCTTTTATTTCATATTTTGGTACAGAATTCATATGAAAGGAATGGCTTCAATATAAGAACAAACTATTGTAAGAAAACTAGTTTAGTTAAGGAATGGTCTATTAATCTCCTATAACTTCCAGACATGGTGGTTGAGATACTTAATTTCTTTTAATTCCTAATAAAATATTTCTGTTGAATAAAATACTTGTTCCTCTTGAATTACAACCCCTCTTTTAATGAAAGGTTGTTGAAGTTTGCTGAAGGCCTGAAGGCTCTGCACCATTGACTTAAGTCCTTTGCTACAGCAGGAAGCACAAAAAATGTCCAGCTAGAATGGATTTATGAAACTATTTCAAAAGGCCCAAGACCTTTCCATAAACTTTAGACTTTTACTATCACCCTGCCCCAAGCCACAGGTATTGTAAGTGTCAGGAAGAAACCAGGGAGTCTTCACAGAAAGTATTTTGGTTCCCTGGAAGTTATTTCTTTATAGAAAACCCCCAAGGACCCAAGGGAGCAGGCTATATGTTATTTTACAGTATTTAATAAAGTCACATGAGTGAAATTTTTCTGCCAGATGCTGTGTGATGTTATTTTAATGTCATACCTAAGTAAAAACGTCTCAACTTTGTTTCCAAGGATTTA
The DNA here is from genome assembly GCA_036785705.1 of Acanthornis magna. Taxonomy (NCBI): domain Eukaryota; kingdom Metazoa; phylum Chordata; class Aves; order Passeriformes; family Acanthizidae; genus Acanthornis; species Acanthornis magna. The sequence continues at coordinate 10,535,808 of JAWUZG010000016.1, forward strand.
AAGTCACTGGGCATACCAGTAAAGCATTATGTCCTCTGGCATTCATTAACACACTGATAGAAAATGAAAAGCTATGCAGATCAGCAGCAATCCAGAGATAAAATAGGCATTAAAAGAAGTAAAAGTCCCTTTTAGTTCTTCCTGGGGTATTGGAGGAAGCTTGAGGAACGGGATTAATTCAGTGTGCAGTTTTGAGTGCTAGCAGTTATTGATTGAATGGTCCGTTTTCCCTGTTTACATAGTATCACAACCCCAAAAAATTTCTACCACAGTCTTGACTTACATTTGTTGTGTAAGATCTTTGCTCTTACAGTTCCATGTTGGAAAGATTCACTTCTCCTTGGAACAGAGTAAATTGGGGTTTACCTCTTGTTAACAGCAAGTGACTAGTATCCACAGTACAAGGATGCTTATTTAGGAAGGACTTAGGATGGTAGCTGAATTGTTGAAAAATACTTCTTGTGTGTTTATAACCCACACTTTTCCCACAGTATAAGGTTTTTGTTAATTCTGCTGACATTTCAGTCTTAGTTCCAGCCTTTGTCCCATCCTTTCTCTTTCTTTTGAGTTTTCCAAACTTCATGTCCCTTTTTCTACTCCTCTTTTACTTTAATTGAGCCTCAGCTGTTCCTTCATGCTGTCAGTTCTGAATGTACACCCACCTTTATCTGATACTGCTCTTTATAGATGTTTTCAGCCTTATCATCTGTGCCTGACTGAACAATAACTAATTCCTTTTCCTGTGTAACCTCTCTTGCAGGTATTATTTCTGGGATCTTCAGACATATTATGGAAGGGAAAATTACACCTTGGCTCTCCCTTTCATATTTAATAATACATTTCAAAAAGTGATTCTTACAGTGAATGTAAGATTTCAACTGCATTAGTGTAAAAGAAATAGCACTTACAATAAAGTAGTACTCCCAATGAACAACAGGACCTAAGGTCCTCTGAGTCTTTACCAAGTAAATCTTCCATCAAAGTAAAATTTTTAAGAAATGAAGGGTGTTGCATATCCTTATTCTTGGTATTATTAAAATAGGATAGTGTTTTTTGCAGGTTACTAAACCATTGTAAATCCACACATTTTTTGTCATTAAAGATATTGTGGTTTGCTTGGGCTTGCTACACTTAGTTAAAGCAGCCCATTTTTTCTCTTTACTTCAGAGACATTAATAACCTGTATAACTTTGCTCTTTAGCTAAACATATTTTGGAACTCAGAAGTATCGGCATTTGGCTTTATTCATGTAAAAATCCTCAGAATCAAAGAGGGGTGAAAAGCCCTTGACAAATCAAATGTATGTGGTATGTTTGGTGGTGATCTCCTTGGAAAAAACAGGCTTTAAATAGCCAAAGAGATAGAATATTTTTTTCCTTGAAAGTCTGGTCCTGTGGGTCAACCTGGAAAGTATTAATGGCATATTTTTGAAAGGCTGCATTACCACCACATCCCTTTCTTACCCTTGCTGCGTCAAGGCTCCAGGACCTGTCAGATTAGTCACTTTCTCAAGCAGTAAAACGGATGCATATCACTGTAAATATGATATGAAGAATGACAACACTCTTCTCTCAGATTCTGTGCATGGTGAGCTACATTAACAGTTCAAATACAGGTGCTATAATAAATACACCTGTCACCTGAAGTTTAAGAAACTTCTATAAAGATTTTTATTTCTGTTGTGCTGTCTATAGAAAGCAAATCATACCAAAATTATAATTAAAACTTATGACAAAGCACTTAAAAACATTAGTAAAAAAATAGCTTTAGGTGCCTCAATTCATGTCTGACAGAACTCAATAGTGCTGAGTCAGAAATGACTTCACCTCAATGGAAATGTTTGGCTTTGGTCCTGTAATTCCAAAGAAGAGTTTGTAAATCTTCATTAAGAGTACTGGGGGAGAGGGGTGCCACAAGACGTGGTTGCGTAGCTTGTTGCCTTTGGCAGAGGCCATCCCAAGAGGCTCCTTCCCTGGAGCCTGTTTCCAGCAGAACTCCATGCGGGTCTCCATGGCCGCTGTCCTGGGTTCAGCCTGGCTGGGGCACCAAGCAGGCCCTGGAGGTGGGAGCTCCATCAGCTGACTGTGCCACCAAAAACACCCCCTCACTGAGTGGAATTACTGCCTTGTGAAAAACAAAAAGTAGTCCAAGGTGAACTGCTTCAGTTATTGTGGCGGGTTGCCCCTTTTCCCCCAGGCTGAGGCTTCCTTTCTTCTCACCCCTTAGAGAAGAGAGCCTCTCCTGGGCGGGGAGTTATCTGCCTCCTCTGCCTCCCAGGTTGACGCTTCCTATCTTCCCACCCCTTAGGGAAGAGAGCCTTGCCTGAGCGGGAAAAGATTCTGGGCATGCCTCCGCCTCCCAGGCCAGCTCCGCCCATCTTGGGAGCTGGGCCATACCCCTGGGGGTGTGGAGTAAGGCGTGCCCAGGGCCCCGGATCCACCCATCCCTCCAGATTCTTCTGTTCGGTTATGCATGCCATTGGACAATTTGAATTGTACCCCACCCTTTTATGTTCTTATTGGTTGTATTCGCTTGTACCCGCCCTCTCCCTCTTTCCCGATTGGCTGTTCCTATCCCCACTTAACCGGCTGAGCTCTTGCTGTTGGCGCCATTTCTCCGGCACCTTATGTGGGTGCAGGAGGGATGGTCAATAAACTCCTACCACCCTTTATCTCGTCGGCCTAGTCCATCATTATGCATCGACAAGTTATTAGTCTGGAAATGCTATTAACAGTAGTATTAAATCCCACCATGTTCCAGGCCTGAAGAGTTTGTGCTGACCTGAGGGGAGAGGGATCTCTGTCTCAGCTTGGGAGTCTTGGCTGAGGGCTCTGCAGAGGAGTTGGCCTTGGCCAGGCCCGAGGCAAGAGCATTGTCACTGTTGCCTTAGATACCAAGGAAAGCTTTTCAATCAAGCAGATGCTAGAAGTTTAGGAGACTCGTGTGATCTCACTGGAACTTTGAATCACTCTCTGATTGAAGAGAGAGAGTTCACAGCTGCTATACTGTGGAAGCCTGGCTATTTGGTAAAGTGCTGGTGATGGGCTGCTCCTTTCTTCGATTATGCTCACAAAACCTGGGGAGCTGTGACATCACTGGCTGCTCTGATTAGGGTAAAGATATTAAGTATACCTTTTTTTTGTCTAGGATTTATTTTTTATTAAGTGTTTCAGTGTGATTCATTTTTCTTTTCTTCTGTGAAGGAGAGGGTGTCCTGGAGTTCCTAGGGACATGGTCACTTTTATAGACATTCAATGTGCCTTCCATCTGGACTAGCAAACAAGATAGTTCAGCTATTTCTGGAGAAAAAAAAGGGTGATATAAAATAGAGAGTTGGGATCTAGCACAGAAAGCAGATAATTTTTTTATTTCAAATCCATAATAGTGCATAGGTGACGTACAAAACCGAAGAAAATTCAAAAGTATGTGTCAAAAAAATTAATTTTGTAGACTCACTTTTTTTTTTCTTTTCTTAAATTCAAATTTAATCCTGTGTTATAATATTCGTATTAAGGCAGCTAGGCCTATGCACAAAGATTTGTTGTCACCCAGGGGATTTCCCTGCCTTGTGTAAAGCTGAACCCTCCCTTGAATTTTTTCCCCCCTGTCACTTGATATGGAATTAATTAGAAACTCTTCCCTATTAGTTCAAAATCTGTTTTCTTCCACTTTCCTGAATTTTATTCTTACTGTATTCAATTATTTGATGTACATTTTACTTTTGTACAGAAATATGCCATTGCTCAAAAACTGATATTTCTTCAAGTGACTCATCCTCTTGTGTAACATCTCTATTGATAGTTTCCCTGAATGTTTTTGGTTTTTTCAGAGAATTATCTTTGTGAGCTTAAATGTCAATGATTTCCCAAAAAATCACATCACTGACCTCCATATAGTCTTCAAGAATTTATCATGATTCCTGATAGAAAGGAGACTGCAAAAATAACACCTATTTAATAAATCACTTTTAACAAAACTGTATGGCTTGGATTTGTGTCATTTTTCTTTAAGGACAAAAATAACATGAATCTTAATAAAACGTGGCTATTTTTATTATGGTCAAAATTTCAAAGTAAATTTGTGTGAAAGCATCCAGACTTTTTGTGGTCAGACTTACTTACAGTTTTTCAAAATTAAATCAATCGCGTTGAGTTTTCTTACTGACAGGATTTTTCCATTTTGCTTGCACTCTGCACTCAGAATTAATTTTTAAGAGATAGAGATTTGTCTCACCCCAAAATACCTGAGTTGTTTTGTTGAAGCAAGCAAGTAAGATAAAAATCCTTTGAACTGATCCCAGAGGGCTTTCCAGTACCTTTGTTGTGTGCATGTCTTGACACAGTGTGGCAACTGTGTAATGAAACTGATGGCCATGAATATTTGTTTTACTTGTCTGCATTGTAATCCCTAGCTAATCTGTGACAGGATTTCTTCACAAATGCACCACCCAAGTGCAATAAAATATTGTCTCTCGTGAATGAGTTAGCTGCTAAGAAAATAGAGGTCATTCAGCCATGTGCTTCTCTGGAGGTCAGAAGTGGCAAAGTTAGAAATAAATCAGTCAAGTGTTTGCTTGTTTGAATGGTAAAGCTGTGCTCCTTTGAATCACAAATTAATGAACCGTATTTTTCCACAATGTTATGTCAAGAGATCTTGTTTTGTTTAGATAAGCAATTAGATAGGCTTTAAGCTCCAGAGCACTTTAAGCTCCAGAATAATGAAGTTACCTGCCATGACCACAAATAGATGCATGTGGTTCTTTAAATATACATTATGTCTCCTTAAGTCATTTGGATTTAGGTATGTCCCTAATCTTGGGATTTATTGAAGGCAAGCTACCACACCATAGAACTTGCAGGTAAAATTCTAAGGCCTGCATGAGATGGAATGAGCACAAGTGGAACAGCAGAAAAGTGAAGAGTTCTGTGGGCGACTGTGGAGAGGCCAGTCTAGATTTCACCAACAGAATGAGGTCATGAGATTTCCACAGTTTGCCAGGTTTTTCTGCCGGTCTTTATCAGTACCGTAATTAGACATATGCTCAGGTGGGCAAATCCTAGGTACTTTCCCTGTGAACAATACTGAACTTGATTCACTTCCTTCTGACTGATCTGAACACAAAATAGGTGAGTTTTTAATTTACTGCTACACTGCTGATGTATCAGCTGCTTTTCATTTTTTTTCCTACTAACTTTTGTGGAGCTTTCACTGAGCTTTCAAGGCATTTAAGGCGTGGGGTTTTTTTGGTTTTTTTTAGAATTTATTTTAAAGACTTTTTTCCTTTATTGAGATTTTGTTTTCTTGGGGTTTTTTTGGGTTTTTTTTTGGGGAGGGGTGTTGGTTTTTTAGCTTTTACAGCTCTTCATGTAACACCTTAAGTAATTGCTCTACTCTATTTAATTGGAATGACAAACAATAGAAAGTTAATTAACAAAAAAAATCCACCGGAGGGCAAGTTAGCAGAATGGTAAAGAAGCCATGATTTACAGTATTTGCACAACTTTCTTTATAAAGCAATTGCTCTTCATTATAATAATGCCAGGAGAGAAAATAGAAAAAAAAAATGTGTTGCATTAGCAAACAATTAATGAGCATTTGTAGCTGAATGGAACCCACTTTTACGTATTATTTCATTAAAAGTTTACAAGATTCATGAAAACAGAGAATAAATAAAGGTAATGATTTCAAGGTAATGGTCTCCTAGGGGGCATGAATATTGAACAAATGAGTTAGTCTTGCCTACTTACTTAAGCCTTAAAACCAGGGGCTTTTATACCTTAATTTTTCTACTCCTTCTTTGAAAGATCAAAGTGTGCTATTAAATAAAAGAGAAACAGGCACAGGTATTTCAAATTTATCATCATTAATGCTATATTCTTTATTGTAGCTTAACAAGAGCTCCCCTTTTCTGTTAAATCCCCCACAATTTAAATCCTTTTTTCCATTGTGAAGGATAGCTCTTTGTGTCCTTGAAGAAAGTAGCAAGTCTTTTGTAAAGGTTGACAACTTCTGAAAGAGTGATCAGCATTTTCTTGGCTGTGTATCAAAATACACTTTTTATTTGGCAGTTTTCCATCAAGGCTGCACCACCACTCTTGATGCTTGCATGCACACTCAGGTGGCAAGAAGGCTTTTTGCCCTCTTCATCATTGCTGCACCTGCTTTGCATTCCTAGGCAGACCTAGTTAGCAGCTTCTTCATTTCAGCTGCCAGAAAGGTTTGATAATGTTTGATAATGTTGATAGTTTTAACACAATACTGCTTTTTTGGTTCCTTACTTCATGAAGATGTCACGTAACTAATGGGTATGCAGACTGTCTGCCAGGACAGCTGGAGCTTGTGTAAAGAAAAGTTCATATGAGGATCTTGGGAATTTCAGGGTGTTCCTCGAATTCAGCAGTCTACATATGTACAGAAGCAGCCACTGATACACCTTTTGTTGTTGTGTCCTTTTATTCCTGGTTGCCTGCCTGTATTCATCTGTTGGTTCTTGTCTCATATTTAGATTCTAAAAGTTTTGGGACAAGCATGCTCCAGTTGTATGTTGCTGTGTGGTCTAGTACAAAGGAGTGCTGATTCTTGGCTGAGCTTCTTAGAAACAAGAACTATGAGAAAATAATTGTCAGGTTTCTAGTAAACCTCTGAGAATTCCATTATTACAACGGCCTTTACCATTCCCATTTCTAAGTACATCCAACATGGTCTAAGATATATTTTTTTTTTTAATTAGGCTATAAACTATACCTTTCTTTATCACTTTTTATCAAAAAGTTTCACTAGAATTTGATAAATTTTTTTTTAATCTGTGTGAGTGTGGTCAGAACAAGAGTCCATGTGGAGTACTCTGAACATACGAATGTTATTTGTGGCCTTACCGCCAAGGTTAGATGTCTTGCACATCTGTAAAATGAACACATACACAATTATTGGATTATTGAACAATGGGAGGCTACTCAAGACATTCTAAGCTGAGCAATCATCTGAAAGGAATTTTGAATAAGGGACATGGAAGATCTGGAAAATCCTTTGAATACTCAGAATGGAAATGCCAGTGATGATTGAAGGTTAGTTCAAATCTAAACCAAACTTCTGGTTTAATTAAATTGAGTTGGAAGCTTTGTGTAGATTTTTTATCAAGATAGATGCCTCTGAAGAAGGTTTAATAAATTAAAAGCATAAACTGAAACTAACAGGAAGGTGATGAACTTCCCAATACCACAAAGGCTGTCTTTAATATTATTTTGAATTTTGAATACTGATTCATTTTATATGATCAGGTTTTCGCTTTAGTTTTAGTTTAGTAGTTGGGTGAATTTGAATGTGCAGTTCTTTCCCAACTCCCTGATACATCTAGATTTGTATCCAAAGGAAAAGAATGCAAATTGTTTCTCTTTTGATGAAAAAAAATTAATTCTTGAGAGGAGCTGGAGACAAACACTGTTCATCTGAAATGTTGACATCTTGACAAAATACTGTTTTAATTTTACAGCGTTTAGGAGATTTTTTTTGTTTGTTTGTGTTTAGACAGAGAGACTGAGTTCCTTGTGGAGTAGGCAGCATTCCTTTGCAGACTTATCTGTCTGATTACTGGAAGTGTGACTAGCTTGTTACCTGGAAGAAAGAGTAATGGAATGGGAAAGGCATGAACACGTTAAACAATCTTTGTTTCATCTGAAATTGAAGCCCCCTGATATTTCCTGATAAAGCATATGATAGTATAAAGTAAATTAACAGAGACCCACTTGGACAAGTGTCAGACATACATAATTTGGTGGTTCTTCTTAATGAGGAGCATCAGTTCTTTCTTCTCTTTCTTTTATCCAATTCATCAGGGCAAACCAGCCCACAGATCTCTGCAGTAACACACAAAACAATTACTACCCCCCAAAACCTGTGTCAGTTCAAACAGCACTTTCACAAGCAAAGTGACAATCTATTGTGCTTCTTTAGGGAGTTCATTTTTGGTGTCAGTTATAGCATCATAATGTGCACTGTATTATTGTTCTACTTAGTGAATTGCTGATGTGTATAATGATGCACCTGTTAGTCAAGAAATCCCTCAGAAGCCAAACAGGGCTATTAAATTGACATACTCACACAGAGCCAGAACTGTCAGGATATTTCCTCCGCATTATGCAATATTTTCTGCTTTATGGCCATTAAAGACAGTAATAAAACAGCTGTCGCTGAGTGTATGTTGTCAAATATCAGTGAAAAGCACTGAGATGATGATAACAATGTGATGCACAGTGCAATAGCTAAGGATGGGTCAGTGTTTTTATTATCACCCCTGGGGCTTTTTCTGTGTGTATATATCTTTGTCCTAGGCAGGAACATCCCAGTCAGCAAGAGCAGCCCTGGAGCAACGACCAACTTTTTCACTTGCAAAATTTTCAATAAATATAACTGCATAACTTGATTTATTTTTTGGAAATAAAGTTTAGTGACAAACTGCGAATGAATTTTGCAGTTTTGTAAGTCTGCCACTGGTGCTGACAAATGTTCTGACTTTGTCTCTCTGATTGTTCAACTGGACTGCCTTAATTACGATGGAGAAAAGATGAAGAGAGAGGGTAGAAAGACATTCAGTATATCTTAAGTCACAACATCGTAAGAAAGTATTTAATATTTTTCCAAGAACATTTCAACACTAGGGAGCCCTGGAGCCTTCGCCCAAACTCCTGCAGATCTTGGCCACCTAAGTTTGGGATGAGGCTGCCTGCCATTCTAAGGAAGATACTAGGATCTCTGCCAGCTTTCTGGCTCCGTTTGGAAGATTTGCCAGTGATGGGGCAGAGGGAATAGATCTGAGACCAGTTCACTGCACAGGTCCCAGTATGATGGAGGGTGCTTCAAGCACCAGAGGTGTGAAAGCCTGGTCTCCATAGATGGCCCAGGAACACTCCTATGGAGAAGAAATGTCAGTGGGAAATATCAAAACCTTAAATGACATTCTATGGAGCCATGCGGTGTCTATCACCAGCATAATTTGAGGATTATAAATATTATTTTAAAATAACCCAAAGAGACAGGAATATATAATTTCTTTACATGAGTACTGGTAGTAACATTTTTTCTTGCGTAGCAAATATATTAAAAAACTACTGTGCTTCAGAAATGTTTTAGTACTTTCTCCTACCATTACAAATATTTCATACAGATACATAGTTTATTACAAAAGATTGATGAAAACCGGTTAGGCTAAGTTCCACTTCAGTACTCTAGAACAGGACCATGTTCTCATTAGATCATGAGTCAGCATCCTGACTGGTTTAACAATCACTTCTTAAGATAAAGCACAGATTATAGTTGGACTAAGACCAGAGAGAAGAGATGAACAAAGGATTAAATACTTTTTGACACAAATATGACTTCCACTTGTTTAAAAAAAAACAAACCAGAGAGGGAAAAACTGAACTAGATTGACATAAAAGCCCATTGGAGAGATTTTTGAGCTAAACAAAACAAAGGTCTGTTATCACAATTTTTCATCTGGCTTCAGATTAGAAAAACAAGGTTTCTAAAATACATAAGAGCCTGCATATGGTCTCATTTGCACCTTGATTCAGGCAGAGGCATCTCTTGTAATCAGATCAAAACACAGATATCATAGCAAATATGGCTAATTCACCTGACTGACAGTATCTGTGACAAGCTAATCCATGACAGATAACCCATCTGATATTTTAATGTTTTCAAGGAAAAAGGGGAAGAACACAGCATGAGTTACATTATACATCAGGAAACGTGGTGATAATGGGAGATGTGCTGTGTTGTGATTTGTGAAGTTAGCTGAGATGATTGGTGAAGCTGAGAAGCCACTGTGATGAGCTCCTCTCTTGAACTATGTGTCACAGCTCAGCTGTATAAAACACAGTTTGAAATTAGATTTAATGTTTCAGGGCAAATATTAGAAAAATACCATTGCAGTGACTGCATTGATACTGCAAAAATAAGGAAAGGGTGCTTAACTTCTAGAGAAAAGAAATTCAGTGTAAATCCTTTCAGTTCAACTATACTTTGCATAATGAAGCAGCCAGTTATACATAATGCTGAATCCTGTCCTTACTTCCATCTCCAAAATAGGTTAGTCACTCACTGGAAATATGAGTTAACATTTGTTTAAATATTGGTGTTGTCCCCTAAACGAGTTGTCACTGGTGAATAATCTGATTAAATGGCTAGAAAAGTTTTTTCAGGAATTTTGTGCTAGAACATATATATTAGTCTGTCTTTTCTGATTGCCTCAATTTTTCAGCTTCAGATTTCTGAAAATTTGAAGTAGATAATCTAACATTTCCCAGCTCTAATCTCTGCCTAAAGGGGAATGGGTACAATTTATTTGTGAGGGCATATTGCTAGCAACAAGAAAAACCCCCAAACCTAAAGTCTTATTATAAACCAAGGAGTTATTAATAGATGATGATATTATTTGAGAAAACAAGTCTTGAATGTCACAAACTCAAGAAAATCCTAACGGCATAATAACATACAAGGAGATATTGTTTGAAGCAGTCAGTGATTCAAGAGATGATGACCCAAGCAGCGACAGCTGGGCATCTGTAAAAATCAAGTGTCATCATGACAGGTAGGAAATTTGTTTGGTCATCTCTGACCGTGCTTCTGTATTTCTCCAGTAAATTAAAACTTATCCTTCACACGCATGTCATGCAGTATTTGGTGCAGAGGGTGATATTCTTCAATGACAGAGAATTCCTCTTCTATTTTTGCTTTCATTCCAACGCTTGTAAATGGATAAAGTTGCTGAATGCACCCTCCTTGCTGTCAACCTTTAATTAAGTGTGAAACAGTCATCTTACACAGTGAGCTTTCTTTGCCCTTAGAAGCTTGCTTCCTTTCACTTTGAAGTACCTTTAGCAAGACACGTCCCTTTCAGTAGCTTCTGTTCTCATCTGACTCTCTCAAAATGCCTGGCAACAGAATTTTTTATCCTCACAGCGTGATATTGCCTTTATATTGCTTTTCAACTTCCAGTGAAATATTTGTTATTCAATAAACTGTTTTCTGAATTTGTAGATACTTCTCAATTCCATGTATGTTGTTCACTTAGAATTAAACTCTTTCTTGGAAATGTAATTAATAGCCTATGATTTCTAGGAATAAAAAGGGGAAAAATAAGTAAAATACTGACTGATTTAACTGGTTTATATAACTTCTTAAGCGACATTCATCGCATACCATAAAAACAGGACAGCAATAAGATGAGCAGATGCCAAAAATGTGGACAAAAGCAAACCTGGACTTCCTTTCAGTCCTGCAATGTAGACCTGGCTTCAGAGGCTGGGATGACGTCCAGTCCATCTCCCATACTCCCTAAGATCACCACCTAAAAACTATAAGAACAATAAATATTTACCTCCAGAAGCTGTATTACTCTCTCATTTTAGGGTATGAAACAAGCATGGCAAAATATAGACACAGGAAAGATCTAAATTAGTGAAAAGTACCACTGTGCCTGGTAAATAGTATCTCATCAGAGCTCTTTGAAATAGTATAAAAGGACTATTTTTTATGGCAAGAAATATGGTTACATCTTAGGGAGGTGCTGCCCACAATGCACATTTGGTATTTGCAGCTGTAACAGAATTAGACACACTTTGGCAGGGTCTAGCCTGTGGGCTGCTCCTAAAAGGAAATTTTCCAAGATGAAACTATCCCACTGATTTCCGAGGAATCAGGATGTTCTTTATCAGGGGAGGCAAGATGAATTGAATTTTTGCACCTGTGTAAGAAAAAGTGCTGAAATCTGAAAAGAATGCAGAAAAATCGACCCCAAAATGAGTTTTTCTGCTCAACCTGTGGTCATTTATCACTCTCTCAAATAAATTTTCTGAGCATGCAAGACAGATACTTTCTAACTAAATCAGGTCGGAGAAATGGTGAAATGAAAAGAATACCAGCTTATTAGGGGAATAACGTGTCATTGCAGAGAATATATAAACCACAAAATTACTGAGGCTGTCAATCCCTGCCAAGAACACCTTTTTTTTAAATACTGAAAAGAATCATAACTCATTTTAAAAATGCCTTTTACCATTTACCACAGTATCAATATTTTCATTCCTTCTGGTCTTGCATATGTTTCATACTTGCTCTTGAGTTTGAAACAGGGTGTGGTTACACCTCAAGAGGGGCAGAGCAGTGACAGAGTTGTGATTCTTGACTTTGATTTATGATGGTGATTTGCTAATGTTGGCTAAGTTTTATGTAATACAATTTGGGAACCAAAGGGTTAATAAGAGAAAATATTTTGATGACCTGTTCCTAGGAGTATAATCATGGTGTGAGAATTATAATATGAAGTCCAAAATCTTTTCTCAGATTATACAGTGAGTCAGTCTGTTAGGGTGAGAGATCTTCAGAGCTATCACAGTAGATGAGATTGTGACCTGTTGGAGCTCAGTGAATCCTGTGGTATTTAATTTAAAATCTGAACTGTCACTTCATTTTTATTTTTTGTAAACTTTACTGTGATTTCAGTAGGTCTTGTAGAAAGCTTTTGCAAGTCTATATTATTAATTTTACATTAGTTTTATAAAAGCATAAAAGAAGGGCTAGCTGAATCACAGCTTTCTGGAGAATTACCAGTTCAGTGGTTTATTGGTGCTAGATGAAGTAGGTAATGGATTTTGATACAGACGTATCCTGGTTGATTTCCAGTCTTTTCTAAAGAGGAGTGGTTCATTTGATGGATATTATTTGATATTACTATTATAAGAAACCAGTTATTGACAGAAAGTAGACCTGTTGCTTCAGTATCTAGGCAGGCAAAGTGACCATTAAGAGCAGAGTTAAAGTCAGGTATCAGGTCAAAAGTGTAGTATTTACTGTTATTCAGCTGTATTATGCCGGGGAAGATGACTTCACTTCTGGGCATTGTCTCCACCTTTGGGGAAAGGCCATGTGGCTTGTGACAGGAAGATGAGAGAATCTGGGGTCCTTGCTCAAATAGCTGTGAGGAATGTTGTTGCTTCAAGCCCAGCCTGAGCCAGGCTTGTGGTAGCTCTGAGAGAGTTTCTGTCCATTACCAGCTGAGTAAAATTTCTCTGTAGATCTCTCAGCTGTTGTAAACAAGAAAACCAAAGGCTGGAGGGTAAACTCCAGCTGAGAGAGCTGAAATGATAGATGTGGCCAAAAGCAGAATGAGGAATTGAATGCGTGAGTTGCTCTATCCTCTTTCTATGCTGATTATATGCTTGATCTGCCTTTTCCAATTTTGAACTTCCAAAGCAGTTTCTTTCTTTCTTTCTGCTTTAAATGTTGTCACATCTTCATCTGGTCCAGCTGCAGATCAAACACCTGAATTGTGATTGGGAGATTACAGACTCATCTCAAGGTCATATCAACTATTAGAATCTTAGTATTAGCAATACTTATTTAAGCAAGATTTATATACAAATTTCATTTCTTACATAGAAACCTCCTTCTTTGTCACTTAAGAATTATGTTAGGGAAGAAAATTCTTATAAAACTGGCTTGTTGACCTTCAGTAAGTAATGGTGTTGGGAAATTCATCACAGACCTTTGTGAAGAGTTCTCCAGCTGGTGCTCAGTTGTATAGCCCTTTGAAAGCTAGAGTTGACAAGACCTGATAGATTCATTTGTTAAGTGCTTTCATGACCTAAGTGACTCTCTCTTATTGCTGATAGCAAAATACAGATGCCAAATAAGAAAGTTTTCTTCTGAAGAAATCATTCAGTGAAAAGAGTGCCAATGGTCCATATAAAATAAAAAATGGTTACCCTGTAGGCAGCTCCAGAGCTGTTAGCTAAGACCTGCATTTGCTTTATACACTGATGCCATTAAAACAAACAATGTGAGCCAGATGTATAGAGCAGTATACGTTGGGCTCCTGGAAAATGAGCTGATGAAAAGAAGACCTATCCATTATGGACAAAGGTAAACAAGCAGAGGGGTGTGGAGTGTCCTTATGCTCCGAATACTGAGCTACAGAGGATCTAATGTAACATCTTTCTGCATGAGATCTGAAAAATGTTGCTGTTCTATTTCACTCCTTAAACATCTCTGAACAGAGATAATATGGGATGTTGCAAAAGGTGTTTGATGGAACTGAGCCCCGGCACTGATCCTGATTGTGCTTTGGGGTTTTTTTGTGTAGCCAGCTGTCTTCTGCATGGAAGTTTGACCATTAAAGAGAAAGGAAAAGGAGAAAGGCTCAAATACCTCTGTGTGTCATTGTGATGTAGTGTCTCTAGCTCATGTTTGATTCTGGGGTCTACAAATTAGATGTGAGTGTGAGTTAGCAAGATGTTGTCAGGATGTAGCTTGGAAATAATGCAAAACCAGGAATTAGGAAATTAGAAAGAAGGATGGGAGTCTGGGATCCTTTTATTATTTTTTTGTGATTATATATAAAACACAAGCCTGAGATAGTTTTTGTGTACTGTCATTAGCACTGAAATAGGGACAGTCTAAACTTTTCTCCTCGGTGCTCATGTTGAAGCACTGCATAAATATGCAGGTCCATATCTGGGCTTTTAAAAGCAGAGATTAGGTATACAGATTTTTAAAGCGAATAAGTTAGCTTCTGATGATTAAAACTACTGGTAAGCCAAAAATTCCAGAACTTGAATTGCATTCAGGTGCTACTTAAAAACACACTCAACAAATACAGTAAAGACGTAGCTTATTATTTTTACAAGAAAAATGCGACAAAATATTGAGCAGAACAGGCAGGACTAAACCTTGCAAGTTAAAGTACTCACCAAATGCACCTATAGCTACTTTGATAATGGTTTGTTTATTATGCTATAAAGACAGTGACTAGTTGACCTCATGGCTTGTGCCTTCCTGCCCACAGTGTTTGCTGCCAAAATAATTTAGCCCTTTATTATAAGCAATTTATCAAATGCAGGCTATTTATCAAATGCAAAGTGAAAATCTTAATCTGCATGTGGGTAATTTATAATTTTTCCTGCTTCATACAGAAATATGCATTTTTTAAGAAGGAAACTTACTTGGAACAAGTCAGGAGTTGAGAAATACCCCAGTTTTAACCCTTTCAGCATCTAGAATTACATATTCAGCAGGTAAATTCATAGCCCTTTAAATTACATGGAGAGCTGATCCATATATATTGTATATAAAATATACCCTAGAAATTTATATGTCGAGAATGGGCTTATGTATTACTCAGTTTAGCAAAAGTGAATCTTTGTAAAATGCTGGATCACACTTTCGAATTTCCATTTTTTTTCTCACATATACTACTTCAAAATTGGTTATAAAGGCATCTTATTTTTGTGGCTCCTAATAACAGATATGATTTCCATAAGTTAAAAATCCCCAGCAGGGAAACTGGCTGTCTTCGAAAAAATTCCATTGGAATTATCTTCAGTGAGAACCCATTTCAGAGGTCTATAGCACCAATTAAAAAGAATTTTGGCCGGAATGGATTTAGCAGTGGAATGCCAAGGCCTGTTCTTGTGGCATTGCTCTGAAGGGCTGTCTGATGCTTTCAGTACAGATACAGATCTCTTGTAAGACTCAGGCTTGGAGTTTAGGAGTCCAAGGCACCTGCTTGTCTCCTAGTGGGGTCATGTAATGGGGAAAATTTGCCTTGTCCTGATGCATGGATCATGGGCATTCCCAGTCAAAGGTCATGTGACACACGTAAGTCCATGAGTAGGGACAATCATTTTCCATACATTCAGTAGCCTGGAAGCCATTCCTTGGCTGTTGACTCTGTCCCACAGAGGAAAGAATTGAAAAAGAGACAGTGATGTGGAAAATACAGCTTCCAGTACTATTTCAGGGACATGGAAAGGCTGAGAAAAAGGAGTAAAAAGACATTTAAGGGAAGCCTTTTCCTTACTGCAGATCCTAGTAAATTGATGCAGGACATACCTGTCTATATGTATATTTATATATAACTATATAACTATACATATATATATATATTGATGTAGATATAGATATAGATATATATATAGTTATATAGAGAGTTAAATATATCTTCAATACAAAATTATTAACAGCTGTCTTTACAATTGCAATGTATATACCGAGTCCTCACTGCATTTTATTCTGTTCCTGACACCATTTTCTTGCTGACTGCCAGCTTCAGGACTCCGATTGCTTTATAGCAGTTGCACACCACTTTTACTGCACTGACAAAAGCAAAGTTTAAATAATTTCCTCTTAACAAGGTCAGATTCAGATATGCCCATATGCAAGGTTAGAGGTATGCCTGTATTAAGTAGGAAATCTTCCCCTTCCTTGTGCTAAAAACCAATATATTAATCTGTAATAAATGGAAAATTATTCCCTATTGTTAACCTTAAGTATTAAAAAAATCATAAATTAGAAAATAAATGTTAGGCTAGCATAAATAAGAGTACAAATGTTAGTTCTGGTGCATTTTTTTAAAGGGAAAAGATCAAGAGCTCTTTTTGGGGCGTTATAATACATATGAATTACATTTTTAATGTTACTTAATGCTCTATGTTAAATTTTGTTCCTTAAAATAGGTGTCTGAAGGATTCAGCTAAAGTGGCACTATAGAAAATGTTGGAAATTTCTGTATTTTGCAGGGAAATATGCATGATTCATTTAGTTTGCCTGTTCTTTTGCACTTTTCTACCCAGTTCGTTCTAAAGTTACGGGATGGGGTAAGAAATGAAGAATTGGCAGGTCTGTTTATCATGACTATTTTGTTTGGAGTAGATAAGAGTTAAATACTTGATCAAATAAATCTGGGCAGTGTGTCTGGTAGAGAGGGCGTCCACGCATCAGATTAGGTTGCTCTATAGGTATGTTTTATATATTTGCAGATGACTGAAAATTGGAGAACTGAGTGAAGACAAGAAGTTCTGGAAGGATAATAGCAGGAATGGGGAAAAGGAGAAGCACTGAGAAGTGCTAAAATGTATGGAAACTTGGGTGAATTGGGGACTGTGGAGACAAACAATTTGGTTTTCCTTGTATGCAGAGGTTTTTTTTCTAAAAGCTTCATGAAAAAAAAAAGATAAAATAGACAGTGAAACATCCAATTCAAGACTTCTTTGAGAGATTTTTCTGTTTTCTGCTAACATTTTATTTTAAAATTATATTGAGAAACTTGGCAACGCCTTCTTCTAGCCTATCAGTTGTGAGACTCTGAATCAGAAGAGCAGACAGACAAGGAGAGACCTGGCTTCACTCATGCTACATCCCACAGTGCCAGTGGTCCAGGGCCGGGATTTCCTGAAAGCAGCCTTGTTAGAGGATCTGTCTTGTTCTGCTCCAGTAATGTGTCTCGAGATTAAAGATAAAACTGTAAGCGTTGACAAGCGTATAGTTTTATCTTTCTGCTGCTTCATGCAATTTGATAAAGGAACTTGGCAAGTCGCTCCTCATTCTTAGCTTGGCTTACTGACTCTTATCTGCGTCAGGCAACCACAGGAATACTTAGCCTCTGAAACTGGAAAGGATTGGATATTGGTTCTTTTAATAGTTGTTTGCTTGCTTTGTTTTTATGCAAAACTTTTATTCTCACTACTACTTACAAAATCTAGAAAAGATTTATTCCTGCATTGGAGTTCACCGGTCATATCTGATCACATCTGCACAAGGCATGTGTGACAACTTTAACAACTTTTAAAATGTACTTGGGTGAAGTACATCAGTAATATTTTTACCTTGTTTAGGTTTTGCTGCTAGCACCAAGTTAGACCAGAGTTTCTATGGCCGAGGAGCCAACTAGTGAGTGAATTTTTCATTTCAACATAATCCTATTCATGGTTTGCCTGCTCAAGTAAACATGGCTATTTTTGCTCTCAGGCAACTGAAAACATTCATAAGGTCAAATCTAGTGTAAACAGAAACCTGTATCCTGAAGCACAGAGAAAATACACAAAATGTTTTCAACGTGTTTTGACTTCTGATTTTTTCTCACAGCTTTGTATGGTTTATAGAGGAAAGCCTCATACAACTGGTGCTATTCCTGCTGGCAAGTGCAATTTTAAGCTCCTTTTCCTCTGTTTGGGAGAAAAGAATGGTGCAATGGAGTTCAATAGCTGCCCTTTCCTCCAAATAATTGAGCTTTCTCTGTTGACAAGTGCGCTGGGAACTCTTTGACCTCATCTTTCACGTTCCCTGTTGCACAAATACCACTTGAGTTGTGACTTCCACACGTAACACAATGGCTGACTTCACCAGTTGCTGAGGCTTCCATTATGCCTTTGAAGCAAAACCAAAAAGCACTATGACTTGGAATCCTGGAAATTACAAATTTGATTTTCAGCTGTAAAGGCTGGCACAACTTTGCTGAGGCTAATGCCAGTTTACAGCAGTTGAGATTCTCAACCTACAGGGGAAGAAAGGAATTTAGACCTTACAATTCATCTTAAATATCAGAAAATATAATTAAGGATGTCATAATGTAATCTAGTTTGTCTTAGAGAAGTACTCTGACAGAATTTAAATTCTAATGTTGTTGAGATTAAAAAAATGCTCTGTGTTTTTCCTTCTTTTTCTGCATTTGAGCCTATCTGTCGCGTTTGTTCTATTGGACAGATAGAAAGTCTTGCAACAGATCTAGTGTGAGTTTGAGCCATATTTTGGGGAAGGATTTTTTAATTGATCTGCACCAGTTGCATCTTCATTTTGAAGGCAATTTTATTTCCATATGGAAAACATTTTAGCCTTTTAGTTACATTATTGGAATATTGCAGCTTTTTATCTGCTCCTGAGCTGGTAAGTGCTGTTGAAGTTATAAAACCTAACATGGCTTTGCATTCAAGTGAAAATTAGAGTGTGGAATCTCTGTTTTCCCCCAGAATCCCACAGAAAAGAACCCTTGAGATAGCTATTAGCCTTGTGATGTGTAAGGAACTGGTCTGCTAATACTCAGGTGTAGATCATAATGACCTCCTTTTAATAGTGCAAAGAATCTAAAGGGTTTTGAGCCAGAAGGCAGAAGTCTTGTTCTCTAGTTTGCCCAAATTCTACCATAGGGCCCCAGCAGTATCTAATCAAACTTCTGATTCTGCAGCTCTATAGTGGAATTACAATTCCATAGTGAATACATGAGTTTCAGTCTGATTCTCTTTATCCCCAAACTGACATCTTTTTATATTTTTATATTCAGTTCCGTTTCACAACTACTGCAAAATATTTCTTCCCAGGAATGTGTATGTGTGTATGTGTCTTGTGTTTATCCATATCATTGTAATGACTGTCTGATTTTCTCATAAGTTAGAGCATCAAAAAATAATACAGCTGTAAGAAGATGAATAGGACAGCTAACCCTAAGCTGCTTCCTGGATGAGATGAAAGGAAGTTGGTGTGTATACTTCGGATGGTGCATTGAACTTGAAAAAAATGCTGTGTTAAAACTGGCTTATGTGTGATGGATGTTAACACAGGTAAAGAGGAAACCTTAGATTACCATGGAGTCAAGTTTCTGTCTCCAGCAGCATCCGAGGCACCTGGAGTTAGGAATTTGATGACTGTGCTCTTCTAATGTAAATGTAACAGGAAAAAGAAGTGAACATGGGAGCATATTGCAGCCATAGCTCTTTAGAAACTCCTCCCTGCTACATTCAGAAACTGCCATTGCCTGAATATGTCACTAGACACGGAAGCTTCAGAGAGTTGGATTGCCTCCTGCTGAAACCAAGACTAAAATGAACAGGCAGAGATAGAGAGGAGATAAGAGACACTGTCAGAGACAACAGCTAGAGCTCTTTGTTCAGTTACTTGCCTGCTATGATGGTTGAGATGTCTATGAGACTTGGTAAACTCCTAATTTGCAGTCTACTTTTTGCTTGCAACACCTTTAAAGTTACCCTGCAATAAGTTGCTAGGGAGCACAGAAGGGAAAAAAATAATTGCCTATAGAAAACCGGTGCTGTGCCAAGTTAATGATGACCATTCTGACCACAAAGAGTGAAAATTATTCTAATTGAAGGAAGAAATAAAACTGTTCATGTCCTTTTGAAAGACAGGAATCTAGAATAACACTAAAAATGAAGAGGCTGAACACCCCAACAGCTAAAAAAGTGAGGGATAACCAGAGGCTGTAGGCAGTAACTGCTGAAATGATAAGGGATAACCTCAAATAAGCTGAATTCCTTTTGATGTTTTTAATGTTCTGCTCCAGTTCCAAAAATCACTAGGATTATTGATGTATGATTCCTGCAAATCTTAAGACAATATGTCTGTTAAGGATTTATTCCCTTTTGCATGGCTTTTATTTAAGCGTGTAAACTGCTTTGAAAACCAGAGCATTGTCCACAATGTAAGAGGAAATAAAGAAGAATAAA
Organism: Acanthornis magna; assembly: GCA_036785705.1. NCBI lineage: Eukaryota > Metazoa > Chordata > Aves > Passeriformes > Acanthizidae > Acanthornis > Acanthornis magna. The sequence continues at coordinate 10,556,096 of JAWUZG010000016.1, forward strand.
AAGACCTACAGGCAAAAAAGGATGAAAACAGCAGAGAGCTGTTGATGAAAGTTCAGATTGCATCTCACTGGAGAGGTTCAGCTGGGTTATTTCCAAAGGCTCTTACTCCAAAGAAACAGGCTGTGGTAATTTGCTTACAGTCTGCCATCGGCTTTGATGGCATTCAGATACTGCAGTCCCACAGTTTGCAAATTTCCTGTGAACTTAAATAGCGCAGTCCAGCAGAGAGGGGAAGAACAGCTTTGTCAAAAGGCAAATTGTGTTACTTAGTTAATTATTGAATTAACTGCATTTGTTTCAGTGTTGTGCAGCTGTCTCAACCAAGCATATCTGAGCTGCCCTACAGCTGGAAGCTATACGAACAAGTCTATTCTGAACACATGTGATATGCAATTATATAATATTTTAGTACTGATTTAAGAAGGTTTTGGACATTTAGATGCTTTGAAAACCACTAGGAGTTCCAGTCTGTGTTTTTACTAAGACCTAGAAATAAATGAAAGGTTTTCACATTTGTTCACTGATTTTCAAATTGTCAAAATGAATGGACATTAGGAGGTTGAGGTGCCTGTCATTTGATGGGTTTGCTCAATTACTTTTATCTTTCTGATAATGAGCAGCTGTCTCACAACTGTCACTAACTTCTAAGGGCACCATCTACATTTGCATATAGGTTTCCAATGTTTGTCTTATGTCTCAGATTTGGGAACCTTTCATCTCAGGAATGAAATACCATTTAACTTTGAAAATAAACCCCAACTCTTCCAAAATGTGATTGACATTTCTGCATGTTTATGACCTTATACAGTAGGTGAAATACAATTCTTACTGCACTGTTTTTGCTTTTTTTCTCAATTTCTCCTTGTTTCAAGTGTTGAGGTGTTCCAGGTTGTTTATTGTAATTTTTTGATATAAAGTATTACCATGGACTCTTCCATGATTTCCAGCACTATGTTTCTCAGGCATAGTCACCAAAGGCTGGGACCGTCTAAAACAATCTTCTGACTTTGTGATTTCACAGACTATTTATTTATTGAGTAGTAGTTCTCCATCTTTTCTTTCAGTTTTATGTGTGGTTAGATATGTACAGACAAGGGATCAAAATGAGGTCTAAGGCTTGCAGTAAAAAGGAGGCAAGCCAAGAATATGGGCCTGTGGTTTTAAGAGCCTTTTTATACATACATAAACTTTTATTTAAAACTAACTATTTAGAGAGGAATACTTTTTCTTTGATTTTTGAATGCTTAATTACAGAAACCCTGGGATTTGGACAACTGTTTTCTTATCAGGATCTTGACTTTGCTATGCATTACTGACATTTATATTAAATTCTACTACATCAGTATTTCAATTTTTTGGCAAAGCAGCAGGTAGAATATTTGAACATCTGCCCATCAGCCACGGTATCACAGCTCATTTATTGAGAGAACTTACCCCATTAATTTGGGCTTGTCCTTTTATACACTGTGCTGGGACTTGATTTAAGTCTTCTATTTATCAAAATTTGCAGCACTGAACACTTTTACAGTACAGCTTTTGCTAACCTGATTTTGTAAATGTCACTATACTAGGAAATTCATTCATTGCCTTGACTTGGAAAATTAGTTTTGAACACCAGGTGCATATAATGTGTACCAAACTGAGTGCTGTTATGCAATTTTATTGATTAACTGCTATTGTTACTGAGTAACTACAGGTATAAAAGTGGTGTTGAGTATGAGGCTAATGACTCTGTAAGTTTTATGAAACCAGCAAACAGGAACTATAGAAACTAGGATGTGTAGATGGAGAAAAGAAGTGGTTTTGTTTCAACAAGAAACATACATACGCTGCACTGAATAGCTCTGGCTGACTCCTAAATCCCAAGTAAGCTCTAGAAACCAGATCTCCTGATTAAAGATGTGTCTTCTGATCTATTGTGAACCTACATCTTTGGGGAGGAGTATTTGCTGAAGGGCAAGTTACTGTGGTGTTTTGAAGGAGAGGGTTCTGGGGAGAAGAACAAGAGAAAAATGGGAGCAGAGGAAGCTGCCAAGATTCTTGTGACAATGTATTTGTGTTGAAATGATCAAATAACCTGTTGAAATAGTTTAGATTTTCAGCATAAGTGTTTTAGGGTTTTCCTGTTTTGCTCAAAATTCTTACAGAACATTGGAAACCATTACAGAACCATTACTGAAACATTTGTATTAAAAATACTTCAATGTAGGCATTTCTACAATTATGGTAAAAGTCAGATGCATGGGAGTGCTGAGATGTGTTTACCGAGTGTGACAAAATGCAAAGACCATAGTACTGTAATGCACTGGCTATTGCAGTTGTGGGCTAAGGAACCAGATTATTTTCACAATGCAATTCATATGACATTAATGAAAAGGTTCATAAAAATGAGTTGCTTATGGGTACCTTGGCATCTGTAACTTAAAGGGATCTTGAGTACACCCAAAGAGCTATGTTTCCAGTTTCTTGAGTGCTGGAGGTAATAAAAATAGGCTGCAAAGACATGTACAGTGCAGGTATCCTATTCCAGATCCACAAAGAGTGAAGCCCCAGCTCAGCCCTGCACTGTGTGCAGTTTATAGCTGAATTTACCTACTATTGTCTGCAAGTGAGCGAGCTCTGATTACCCTGTCTTTGGCCAGACTTCTCAGCTGGGGCGCAGCTCCCAGTAAGCATGCCTGGATTTCTCACAGGACTGGGATCATTTGTGTCCATCTGTCTCAGGTGTCTCTGCTCCTTTCTTGCCCACAATCCTTGGTCTGGGGTTAGCGCTGACAGAGCCAGATTAGGTCTGACATGTTTGGCAGGAGTAAAAATACCTTGTCCTTTGCCTCCCCTTCTTTGTTCAGCGTCTGGTGTTCCAGGACTGGTGCCCAAAGGGACCTCTCATTACTGTTCTATTTTGGTCCCTGGTGTAGATTCTGCAGATAAAAGAGTATAGTGAAAAAAATCAGCAGAAGCTTGCTAGTTTTGCTATACAGAAGCATCATTCCAGATCCTTAGCCAAGACTGGCTTCACAGAAAATAAAGTGACCTGCAGTAGAGGCAGCAAAATGATGGTGCTTTAACGTGCTTTCAGAAACATGAAGGTTTAAAAAAAGTACCGCCTCTGCAAACCTTAAGAAAGTTTGGAGGAATATTAACAATATTCACAAAAACTGCTTTCTTGGTTTTATACATTTCTGTGGTCTTTTAGTGTTTTAAAGGGTAGTAAGGAGAGTATTTACAATATAACTGTGGATTCTCTGCTTGTGGATAATACTGCATATATTTGTCATTAGAGATGAAGTTGTGCTGTATGCTGAATGTTTTGCTTTGCTCAGTGGCATCTCTAAAATAGGGAGAGCTAAAATGTTCAGTATAGAAAGTACCAATGCTGTTTACTTGCAGACATAAACCAAGATTATATTACAGGCTTCAAAACAGGACTTTAATAGAAATGTAGGAACTCAGGTAAATAAACATTTTAAATTCTAGTTAAAGTTTGGAAAGCAAGCAGGCCATTCCTGTGTAGATACAAATAAAAATAGAATAAAATTAAGGAGTAATAGTAAATTTAACACACTGTGTACAGATCTATAGTATTTTCCTTAGTAATAATATATTGCTGTGAAGTGAATCAATTTAAAAAGAAGGATAAGAAAAATTTTAAAGTAATGAACTGTTGCATCAGTATCTTTTCAAATCTTACTGAGTGTCCTCAAAAATTTTTCCAATTTTGTGGTATCTTTCTTCCCCCACTTCTTTCAAAATTGTTTTTTCTGTTTCTTTTGGACCCTCCCACTGGCAGATCATATTACAAGGCAATTCGCACATTCGTCCTCAACTTATGCAGTAGAGCACAGGGAAGGAGAAAAAGACATCTTCTACATATAAACTGTGAAGGTGATTCAAATGCAAAAAGGAAAATGTAGCATCTTGTCTCTTGCTGAGTCTGGTTAAGATCTAACTTTTTTCCAGCCTCGATTAGTGCCCTTGGGTATCGTTTAAAGATCATTCCCCATGAAAAGATCTAGATAGAAACAACTGCAACCACTGCAAAACAGAAGCTGGACTCAGGACTTGACGATGTGCTATCCTTTTGAGTGTTGAGGCAACGCCTCTAACCCTGCTATTTCATGGACACTCACAGCACAATTGATGCAAAGACATGCAAAGTTAGTGCCACTGTTAGTCCCACACTGTCTTTGCAGTCAGCGTTATTAGGGCGGTGCAGGTGCACAGAGGCATGTATGCTCCCTTCACATAAGTGAGAGCGTGGCTGTGATTTTTCTGGCTCCCCAGTGTGTGCCTGTTTGAGACGCAGCAGCTGAAAGCCCAGTGCTTAACCGAGAGGCCCGAGCCATAAGCAGGGATCATTGTTCCTCCTCCTTTGTGCACACTGCATGAATTTGCATGATTGCAAGCACCCTCGCTGTGGGGATGGCATGCTGTGAGATTTTAATGCTTCACTAAAATTAGAACATTAACTCTGATGCTGTTTTGCTGCTTTTAAATTATACCCTTCTGAAATAATAACACGTAACTCTATCAATCTGTGATTTGAAACGATTTTGAATCAAATAGTTTCAAATTTGCTTCAAATTTTGAAGTAAAATTGGCTCTCAGAGTGTCCTCTTTCCTATATTTTAGGGCCAAAAATCCTCATTAAATTACAGAGCTTGTATTCTCTGGGCTGTTACCTTTGCACAGAGCTCAGCAGTGACTTGTGCCTGACTGAAGCATCTTTTTCTAAAGAGTATCTGGTCTTGATTGTAACAAAGAATATGGAGAATCCATACCTGCACTTAGTAGTCTGTTACAGTGGTCATTCATTTTTGCTGTTAAAAATACAAGCTCGGTTTAAAATGAGGAATTGTCTAGCTTCAGCTTCTATCTCTTGAATTTTATCCTGTATTTCTCCAGTACATTACTAAGATCACTATATCACTTTATATATTTGTGAAGGAAATGAATGTACCTCCCTGTGATGAACAATGCACTCTTTTAAACCAAGACAGTTGTAACTGGTTGCATGTAATGTGAAGGAGTTGTAACACCTGTGACTTAACTGGCAAACTAAATCTCTGTGTTGCTGGTGGAACAGTGGAAAAAAATAAACTGCAGATGTGCCAGATTTAATAGCAGTGACTTGGACATCTCCTTTGTCATGTCTTAAAAGTCCATTGCTTGAAGTTACTTGGTTCTACTGGATATATAAAGATGGTTGCTTTTATACTGAAAACTTTTCACCCAAACCAATGTGAGCAGAACAACCTCAAACATCTTTCCAAATACACAGCAATTGTGAAAAAAAAACTGAAATCACATTAGCAGCTACACTGCATCTTCTAATAAGGCTGCATGGCTGCCTTTTTTTCTTCGTTTTTCATATTACTTTTTAGAAGATTTTTATTCTTCATCATGCTATCTACGAGTCCTCTAATTCCCTCAGGTTTCTCTGGCAACTGCAGGTGCGTTGAAAAGTCTAGATGATTGATTATTGACCACTTTTTCCCAATGTTCATTTTTTGTTGCACATTTTGCCTTCCTTCCTTCCTCTTTTTTTTTTTTTTTTTTTTTTTTTTTTTTTTTTGTGCCATTCACTGCCACAAAACCAGGATGGGATTTTTATCCATAAACGGTTCTTTTCCGATCTTGTTGAAAATGAATGTTGTTTTAGCTTTCTAATGAATTCTTCTGACAGAACATCTCTTACAAAAGTCACATTTTCCTGCCTAATCTTTTCTGTCAAAGAGTTTTGGCTGAAATTTTTCCTCAGTTTTGGGGAAATTTAAGTAATCCAGTAAAAACCTTTTCTTATTTCTTCTTTCTCCTCAAAATAGTCTTGAATATATAGAATTTTTAAAAGTGCTTTTCATAGACACTTCTGTCATTTCCCACTCATACATATTAGTACCATAACTGGTTTTATTTTCTGAGACTTTATCTGGTTTTTCTCTTGACTTTGACTTAACTTGAAGGGACCCTCATTCAGAGATGCAATTTTTTACTAAATAATGAACAATAACTTGCATTTTAAAGTGTGTATATATATATCCACACATTTGCATAGAAGACAATAAAAACTACGTAATGCAATACAGAGTTTGCAAATGGAGGTAATTCTCTGATTTGAAACAGAAGATTCTTTGCAGCTGCAGAATTGATTGTCAGCTGCAAGAGCAACCAGAATAGAAATGCACTATCATTATGGAATCTGAAACAAAAGCACTAAAAATAAATTAACTTCTAAATTTTGTTCAAAGAAGCCAAGGAGAATGCTGCAATAAATTAAACAATCCATGTTCTGTGGGGTTCAATCATGCCTGCTGCTGATTTTTAAACTGGAATAGACCAGCGACAGTGCATGATCTGAGCCAACTCAGGGTTGGCCCTGCAGTCTATTCACTAACACTTGGGCTAATATATTTTCAAGTAAATCCCTCCTGGGACTTCTCTATCTTCTTCTGGGAATCTAACAGCTGCCATCATTAACATCCTTCCTTTCCTTAAGTTATTCTCTCTTCTCCATTTCTCTTGCTTCCACCCAACTTATAAAATTTTTCCTTCCCTTTCAAGTCCTAAATTTCTATATGCAGTGTCTTCATCACACAGACTCATTGATAGCAATTTTCTCAGAAAAACTGGGATTTTTTTAAACTGAAATTTCTGGCTCTGTAGATACATGTTGGCCAATATTGATTCAATTTACACCCAGCCTTTATTTATTTATTTTTAAACTCAGTTTTGAAGAACTCAGTTAATATTTATTCATTTGCTTCTGTTTTTCACATTTATGTCAAGTTATAATCTCCAACAAGCAGCACTGATCTCTCTCATTATTTATTGTTTTGATGCAGAGAGCAATTAAATATAATTAACTGGCTGATTATCATTTGCTGGTAGAATTTGCTAAGAATGCATATGCTCCTGCAGGGAGTTGCTTGCTATTTCCTGCACCACTGATCTGATGCTGTTTGGAGAGAACCTCTTTTTCCCCTCTCTATTTACTGCTTCACTGATCTGGGGAAGGAAGAAAGTGTATGAAAATAAGTATGGCCTAGCTTGTGAATAGCAATCTCATGGAGAGCTAAGGGAAAGAGTTTCACATTGGCTTTGTTGCAGTGCTGAGATGCAGAAGCACTAAAATATTCGTAATTGAACCATGAAAAAAAGGTAATTGTGCAAGCTCTTTTACTGCTCATGTGATGCTGGGGAACTCACTTAAGCCAAAATGTATTGGGTTATTTTTGATTTGTTTTCCAAGATGTCTTTTCAGATATGAGATTCTATATCAGTAAAGTGTTCTTTGTGTGTAGAACTGATAAATTTCCTGCATTAGGAATGAAAGTCATAGTTTTTCACAAAGCCAGTCTGGTTAGCATGCCACTAAACCTTTACTTAAGCATTAAGACATTCTATGCATGAATTTAAGTTATGGTTGGCTGAGAAATAGATATTCTGCACTGTGGCTTTGTAGTTGCCACTATTAAACTGATCCCTCAAAACTGATGTTAATATACTGTTTGCTGTCACACAAGGTGGTAATTTGAGCTGCTGATCTTGAGATATTCAGCAGCTCATCTCATCTGAAGGTAAAATTCCTTTCATTAACTTGCCACTTGGTCCTCTCTGTTGGAATTCAGACCTGGGTCCCATTTAACACTTAGTGCTTTGTTTTGTTATTCAAGTGTTATGAAGCATTTTTTGTGCAGTTAAACTGTGGCCTGATACAAGAAAAAGTAATTTTTAACCAAGCTTTGTTAAGATAAGTAATGAATTAAGGGTCCTTTTTACTATATTACAGAAATTATTTCAGTTAATTGCTGTTTATATTTAGGACTTGGAAGAACTGCTGTTCTACTGAGTTTTTGCTTGTTAGATTGGCATTTCCAGTAAACAATAAACCTCTTTCTCCCCATGTGTTAGAAGCCCATCCATCACTCTTAGTGCATTGCTTCAGTGAGATTTCTCTGATTGATTCTCACATTTATGTAATGTAACCTTACCTGTAAAATATTTTTCCCATCTTTGTTTTTGAGAATGTCTGAACCCTTTCTTACAAACTTTTAGAACTTCTGTGTTTCTTTTCTTTTATATTGAACAATGTTATTTAAAAATCTCTTTGGACATGCTGGCAAGCACCACAGTTAGACAGAAAGAGTCTTCAGATGACTCTGCAAATGTTAGCTAATTATGTCTCCTGTCATTCTGTGAGATAGGCCAGTTTTATCATCTGCATTTGCACAGATGGGAAATTCAAACTGAGATTTTCAAGTCATTTGCCCTCAACTGAGCCAGATGAAACAATCTCAGAGCTGAAAATGGAGCCTGGGAATTGTTGCTTCCCCCAACCCAGAGCAATTCACCTAGGTTTTGGACACTAACTGACTCTGAATAAATATATCTGCTGAAAGCGCAGCATCTTCATACAAAATATTCTGTATTTCTGGCAACAACAGCAACTATCCTGGAAAGAACTTTTGATGCACTTATCCTTCTGCTGCAAGGGACAGCTATGATAACCCAAATTGCTGTGTAACACAGCCTATGCATTTCACCCAAATTATGCACGGCGCCCAAATATGGAAGCTGAGTCACAGTTCAAAACGGACATTTTTTGGCATAGAGGTTTTATGGGGTTATTTACAGTCCTCTCTCTGTTGTATTTATGTCAATATGCAAATAAACACACACTTAAAGACAGTTTAATAGGGAAATCAAAAGCTGTGCATGCAAGCAAAGCAAATCAAGGAATTAATTCACTATTTTCCATGGGCAGGCAGTTTCCAGGAGAGCAGGGCCCCATCACACATAATAATGACTTGGGAAGACAAACACCATCACTCCAAACCTGTCCCTGCTTCCTCCTTCTTCCAACCATTTTATGTTCTGAGCGTGATATCACATGGTCTGGAATATCTCTTTTGGTCAGTTTGGGTCACCTATCCCAGCTGTGTCTCATCCCAACCTCCCATGCACTCCCCACTTTGCCAATGTGTCAACAGGAAAAGCAAAAAAAGGTCTTGGCTCTGTGCAAGCCCTGCTCAGCAATAACAAAACCATCTCTGTATTATCAACACTGTGTTCAGCCAAATCCAAAACACAGCCCCACACCAGCCACTGTGAAGAAAGTTAACTCTACCCCAACCATAATAAACACACCATTTGAATCTTGTTTTGACTGTGAGAATTATTCCTTCTTATTCTCTTTTGTCTTTCCTAGCCCTTTTCTGCTTTGACAGAAAAGATGTAAAATCTTAGAGACAGTCTCTGAAGGGGACCTACTGGAAGCCTGGCTCCTATAGGAGGTACTCAGATCAGACATATAGCTTAACCTGAGAAAAAATTTTCTTCAAAGGTTACATGTTGAGATAGGAATGGTGCACATTCTCAGTCCATCAAAACAAGTTTTGAAAAACATTCCTATGCTGGATTATAATGAAATGCTGGCATTTATTAATAAAAAGAAGACCATTCCTATACAGAATAATATTTTTGTTCAGAGAAGTGTACAGGTTTTATTAAAAATTAAAATTAGAACTTTCTTGTTTAAAAGTGTCAGGTAAAGTCTTGACAAGCACTTTGAGACTGTACTCCGAAAGATGATTGATTAAATTTGAACTTCAAAGCACCTACAAAAACTCAAACAGTGTTTTCAAATGAAAAACACATTTTCATGAAAATTTTCCAGACCAGTTATATCCCATACATTATTCAACTCTCTGTTTCCTTATGCAGTACAGAGTGATGTGGTAGTCTAATTGTATAATAATGCCTGTTAAAGAACAGTAAGAAAGAAAATTTGGGAGACAAAGTGAAAAAGAAAGTGAGGGGATAGTAGTATAGTCATATTAATCATGTTTGTCCTGGAAGGAGCTCACAGGTAACACTTTAGTTGCTATCACCATGAAAAAGTATTTTATTTCTACATTATTAAGCATACATTTGTAAGGCCTCCATTATGTAAAGTAGCTGTCAACTCTGGTGAAATATATTACCATTATCTTTATAACTTATTTTTCACTTGTGTGTAGTCTTTGATCTAGAAGAGCTACATTGTTGCAAGAGAATATTCTAACTATATATTTTCTTTTTTTCACATTTATAAACCAATCTAAATATAAATACAGAATATGTAATCCATATGTGACTCCAAATCATTCCTGAAAGTATTTGACTTGGAAAAATGACAGCTTGTCAGCTCTCAGGTACATTTCATTAGTACTATTTGAAAGTTTCAAATACTACTCAGTGTTTTTCATGTCTGTCATACCTGCGACAATTTCTATATATCTCATTCCACTTGCTGCTCTGTCATTTTTGATAATGGGCTTTGAACTCTCAGACATAATCAATCAGAGAACTATTTCAAACCACTGCATTAGCTGCTTTAGTGAAAGGTGTCGGATGTGGATCTTAATGCCATCCACTGGTTAAAAGGATGATGTTTTGAATGAACCTCCTTCATTGGCCACAGTTGCAGTGGAGAATTTTCAGTGTCAAAACTGAAACCTAAAAAACTGCAGGAGGCAAAATACTATTTGTGGAATAGCTGTTTTCATGTGTTGTTTCACTAACAACTGTTACACATCTATCACATTTTTTTGCATTCATAAACATTATTATATCTTCTAGTGTTTTTTAGTACTGTGTATATGGTGATACTGGTCAGGCAAAATTAAATTCCCCAGCTGGCAATGACACTGCAGCCATTTTCCATTCTATGCAGCAAGACGTTACCTGACTACTGAATGTACTTTTCTTCTCTGTTCTGTGAATGTATTTCTGTATGCTTCTTTTACAGCTCTGTGTTTCTGTATGCTTTTACTTCTGTGTATGTTCTCTGTAGACATAAAATCAAATCGCTTTCTATACTTTCTCAATATATTTGTAATGTCAGCACATGTTTATTTCCTAAAGGTGTCATCTTTCTGAAAAAATGAAATCTTTCTTCCCTCCCAACTGTGAACACTTGCCAAAATGCACAGTGAATTGCCTACTGCTGTTTAAAAGACAATATCTTACTTGACTCCACTGTTCACTTTCTATCTCTCTGTTCATTATGTTTTTTCCCCCTGTTTGCAATGCAGTTTTCAAGGTATTTGTGGGATTTAGAATCAATGTCAGAATAATCACAGTTCAACACTGAAAAGAAATAAAACTTTACTGATTTTTTGGTCAGATTGGTCAGAAAAATATTACTGAGTTCTCTTCATTGTTTTTCAAATCTTAATCCATGTCCAAAGGTGAAGCCTTTTCAAATCTAAGCATGTCCAAGGTGAAATAACAAACTTAGAAAAGTTGCAGCCCGAAAGCAGGAAAGAGCATAATTACAAATGTACTTCATAAAATTAGTGGGAGGCCTTGCTATTCTAACATTATTTATGACCTCTACAACCAACTTACCAAAAGGATTGAAAATGAAGGAGGATGACCTTTTAGCAAAGAATGTGCTTCTTGCCTTTAGCCTGTCTGATGATCACGTGGTCTTGATTGAGGTAGTTTTCAGGGTCGAAAGAAGCAGAAGGTAATCATTAAGTTGAAGGTCACCTATGTGTAATGAACATGGTAAAGCTTCTGATTGCACATGATAAATTAGCTCTGCGCAGAACCAAATAGTTCAGAAAGGCTGGCTGGAAAGGGAGAGAAGAAGAAAATAGAGAAAAAAAGGTACAAATTAAACAGGATCACGGAGCAATATATATTAGTAGGTGGCCTCTCCTGCTGTTACATAGAAAATAGAAAAACTCTGCTCTGTTTCTAGCAGACACAGAGTTAATATGATGTGTTCTGCAGCGATTTACAATGCAGTTACACCTTAGGTGACACGGTGTGTCACTGTGCTCTGAAGCTGGCAAAGCTATTTTAAATTCCAGTTAGTGACTAGTGCTTTAAGTGGACTTAAAACACTCTCTCAAGTAGCAGAGCAAGCCAGTTATTTGCAAGCAGCCATCTATTGGTTCAGCCAGGGCCCCTGTTTGCTTACAGCAGGTATCTCCAGGGCCATTCAGGACTGGTGTGCAGTCTTTGCTGTGGGATGGACACTGTGCAGTCCCCACGTGCGAATAACGGGGCAAGCAGTAACCTGCCTCTGCATGCAGTTGATTCTTACCCAGGAAACAAGAAGCTGTGAGGGAATAAAGAACTCCTGTGTAGTGCCTCATTAGTTTGCTTTCCCTTACCTTCTTGCACAGTGATATCCCACTGATGCTTGGAGTCCCTTTATGTTTGTAGCATTTAGAGCAGGAGTTACATCTCTCTAAACATAACAAACTCCCAGCTGGGAAAATATATGCTCGCTTCTCAAACCATCTGTACTCATATGTGAACAGAGATAGATTCAAGAGATTTGTAACATATTCATGCATAAAAATGGAGAACAGCTAATTCTGATGTGCTAGAGGAAACTGCTGCAGGATTATTACATTTCTAAGAAAAATTATCACATTTTTGCAGTCTGTATTCAATATTTACAAAGATAATGGAGATGGAACATTTGATCATCTGGCAGGGGACCAAAAGCACTCCCCCCAGACCTGTGAGGTGGGATATCTTGAGGACAATAAAAATAAGTCAGAATCTTGCAGGAGGGATTACAGTTAATGAAATTATATGGACATATGAAGTGGACTCTGCCTACAAATACATTAAGTAAAAGCCATAAGAGATTATAACAATCAGGAAAAACTGATTGTCATATTTTCAGGCAGTAGAGCTGGGATTAAATTATAAGACTATTGGGTAAATAATAAAAATCCAGATTAAAAAAAAAACACCTCTTGACATATGCTTTAGTATGTAGGCAAGGTTTGCAAGTAACCATGAATCTGTTTGGAGAAGATTAACAAAAAGCAGTCTGTGTGATGAGTGGGGAACTGGCTGAGAGGCAGCACCCAGGGTGGAGGGATAAATAGCTCCTTTTCAAACTGGGAGCCTGTCACATGTTGGATCCTTTAGCTATTGATATTAGGCCCAACACTGTTCAATATCTTAATAAGCAATTTGGATGGTGTGATCAAGTGTCTGCTGACAAAGTTTGTCAATGGTACCAAACTGGGTGGGGAAGCAGACACTTCAGAAGTGAGAGTCACCCTGTGGGAACATCTGGATGGGCTGGAAGAGGGGGCTAACAAGAACCTGAAGAAGTTCAACAATGACAAGTGTAAGTTCATGTACCTGGAAAAACATAATAAAGGATTATTTATTTGGGAGTTCCTGGTGAACAAGCAGCTCAGTATGAGTGAGCATCATGCTGATGCAGCAAAGAGAACGAAGAGAATGCTGGGCTGCATCAACAACAGCATCACCAGCAGATGGTGTTCATCAAAGATATTGTTATCACCCTCTACTCCACACTTGTCAGGCCACAGCTGGAATAGTGTGTTCAGTTTTGGTCCCCACTCTACAAAAAAGCTGTGTACAGGCTGGAAAGAGTCCAGGGAAGGACCACAAGATGATCTGAAGGATGAAGGGCCACAAGATGATCTGTGGAAGCTGGCCACAGGCTGAGAGAATTTGGTTTGTTCAACCTTGAGAAAATAAGTCTTAGATAAGACATTATCACCATGTTCCTGTATTTAAAGGGTGGCTACAAACAAGGTGGTAGCTCCGTTTTCACAAGAAGTCACATGGAAAAGATGAGAGGCAATGGGTACAAGTTGCTCATGGGGAGATTCTGATTGGACACAGGAGAAAATATTTTCACAATGAGAGCAATCAGCTGTTGCAATAATCTTCCCACTGGTCGATTCCCCAGTGTTGGACATCTTTAAGGTCCAGAGTGACAGGGTGCTGGGCCATCTTGTCAAGAGCAAAAAAGGTTGGATCAGATGATCCTTGAGGTCCCTTTCAACCTACCATTATAAGATTCTGTGAAAATAAAAAAATCAAAGTATTAAAAGTCAATGATGTACAAAAAGTGTCAGATAGCAACACAAAATCTCTAGAATGAGAGATATGCAGAAGGCAGTATGTCTATAGATAACAGAAGAATGAGTGAAATAAAGAGCTTTATATTGAGATTCAATTAATTCAGCCTGATTTATAGATGTATTTGTGACAGCAAGAATAAAATTATGTGTACAGTTGTTCATAAAAAAAATTTTCACAGAGTTTGTTCCAAGATATATTTGACAATTAATTTAGCATAACATTTTCCATTCTAATTATTGTTTTTCCTGATATTCTGACTGTAGCCTAATGACTTGTAGGCTAATGAAAACTGCCAGGAAGAACAAAAATAAAACCTACAAAGGAGCTTGCTGCATGTCTTTATTTCCAGCAGCTCTGACAACATTTGCATATAATTGTACTTCTGGAAAATACAGACACTCTTTGGTGGCAGTCTCAAGACCTGCCTGAAAGGTGGTTAATCACTGCTTGCTTTAGAATGATGGGATTAATAGAAAAGAGTTTCAGTGAGAGCCAAGCCTACCTTTCGTGGTCCTCTTTCAGCACAGCAGCAGCTTGTCCCTTTTCCAGTTTATGACAGTATTTAGGGTCTTTAATTCGTTGGTTCAGAATGAACACAGAGGAGTGGAGAAGGCAGCATGGAAGGTGAATTCTGAGAAATAGACCAAGAAAGCAGCCATGGATTCATGCATATCTGTGGCTAATACTGGGGACTGAGATACTTGTAGCTGTTTCAGCAGTTCAACATTGAATTTGCCAGATGTATTTTCTCTTCTGTGTCAGACTTCCATCTGTTACATTAAAATCTAAGAGAAAAAAAAAGAAAGAAAGGATTCTGCAATTGTTTTGTCCTGCTACCATTTAGGTAGGATTTAAAAATTGTCAAAGTGTATTATTAGTCACAATAAGGTACTATTTGAGAAATAGCATATGCCAAAACAATTTAAGCCATTAAAAGCACTCAAGACATTTTCAAAATTGGTCTTTGACGTGCAGCTCACTCAAGGTCAACTGGTCCTGTGATGGCAGCACTTAGAGGTTCACTTTCTTCTTTTCCCTGCAGCTCTTGCTTTGTTTTTAAGCTACTTTCCAGGAATTAACTCACACACTAGAGTAAAAGAGAATGTTCTGCCATGCCTTTGCACTTCTATGGCTGACTGTGCTTGATTTGTCCTTAAATGTTTCCTTAATGACATCTGTAGATCTGCCTTTGCAGGAATTGCTTGTGGGTCTAAACAGGTAACTCTGTCAATAATAAATTTAGAATACCTCAAAAGAATTAATGACTGGAAATTTATGTTAATGACATATTTTTCTAATACAAATATTGATTTCACTCTGCTGTAATGATAAGACTACCAAAATTTTAAAGGCCGAGCAAACTGCAACCTATAAATCTTTGTGTTATAAATACGTGTATCTTATGCAAGTGCTTTGTGCTTCAGATTCCAAGACTGAAATTAAAAGTTCCATCCTTTATACAGTTAATCTTGTAGTAAATGACAGATTTATTTGATCATTACCATTCTTAGTACAGGATGGGACAACAACAGCATTTAATATATGGCATGAAAAGTTATGATTGAAAATTATAGTGCATAAATGTTTCTAATCAAGAAGTGAAAACTTCTAGCACAGTACATGGTACATGGTACATAGTACAAAAATACAGATGTGTAAGTAAAGCTGCAAATTAAACTGTCATGGTGGACTAACTTCATGTTATCTTGTGAATGACAATTTGGTCTGAAAGCCACATATTTGACCAAAGTGATGAATTTATCAGGCCAAGCAAAAAGATAAGAAGGGCAATGTGTACATAGATATGTCAATGCATGATCTGGTTGAACAGAGCATGACTTTGTAGAGCATTTATAATTTCACCAAAAATCTTTCTATTTTACTTTGTAAGAAAAGGAAAAAAGTGCTTTCTGGGATAGCCCTTTAAGAAGGAAATTTTCAATAATGTCTGTTACAGGTGGTATAAATGTGGTCTAGGATCAAGACATATATATATCTTTAGTCTCTTTACTTTGTGTTCTGCCTGTGTGTTCCAGCCATACGTACCTGGGGAGGCCTAGGGGATGCCCTGCCACTTGTGGAATGAAGTCCCAGCTTGTTGCATATAGATCAGGTTGAGGTCATGCAGATGGTGCAGAGGGAAAGATACAGTTGAATGACTATTTTATTTGAGACATGCTTGTGGCACCTTCCAGGTGAAAAATACCTTTTCTGATTTCATTATTTCCTTTCTTGCATGAATTTCCTTTTGTGGGTAATCACTTGTGGCACTCACAAAAGCCTTTTTTAATATTCGAGACAGTAACACCAAAGGAGGGAGAATTTAAACACTTTTCTGATACTGCTTCTACTCACTTATCATTTTCTCTTTATGCAGCCAGATATCCACGTATGTCGAACCTTGATTCATTATAGTCATATCGGCTGAAATTAAATGACAATTAATATTTATAGGGAGATCTAAAACTTCATGATTTATCATCACAGAAAAGTATTATGGCAATTCCATGATTTCATATAATAAAGTGACAGCTGTCTTTTGTTTTGATAAGTCCAAGGAGTTTGTTCTGTCTCTTCTGTTGACCAGCTTACATGAAGTTGGCTTTTAACTGGCAGAACACACCACCAACAAGACACGTTAGGATTAAACAACAGTTTAATAATGTTTCTTGAGTCTGAGGTATTTGTTTAATCAAAATTAAATTTGTAAGGTCCAGTGAATGAGCACCAACAAATAACTCATTTCTGAGACCATAACCTGCTTGCCAAAAGCTGGGAGCCTAAAACTACAAAATAGTCAGATGGCTCTGTATGGCATAACATGAGCTGCTTGTCACCTCTGGACTAGCCGAGCTTATAGTAGTGTGCCTGTACCTTCCCAAATCTCATTGTGTGCCTATGAGAAACTAATGAAGTCCAAGAAGTCCAAGTGCAAGGTGTCGCACCCGGGTCAGGGCAATCCCAATCAAGGATACAGGCTGGGAGAAGAACTCATTGAAAGCAGTCCTGTGGAGAAGTATTTCTGGGCTCTGGTGGATGAAAAGCTGAAAACGTGCTCTTGCAACCCATAAAGTCAATTGGATCCTGGACTGCATTAAAGCGCTGTGGCCAGCAGGGTGAGGGAGGTCACTGTTCCCCTCTGCTTTCTGGTGAGACCCCTGCCGGAGTGCTGCATCCAGACGTGGAGACCCCGACACAAGAAGGATGTGGACCTGTTGGAGTGAGTCCAGGGAGAACAAAGATTATCAGAGGGCTGAAGCACCTCTCCTATGAAGACAAGCTAAGAGAGCTGGGGTTGTTCAGCATGGAGAAGACTCCAGAGAAAGCTCTTTGCAATATTCCAGTACTTAAAGGGGGCTTATAAAAAGAGGCACAGTGAATTTTATCATGAATAGACAGGACAAAGGGGAATAAACTAAAAGGGGTGAGGTTTAGTTTAGATGTTAGGAAGATATTCTTTAGCATGAGAGTGATGAGGCACTGGAACAGATTTCCCAGAGATGTTGTGGATGTCCCATCCCTGGAAGTTCCAGGCCAGGCTGAATGGAGCCCTGAGTAACCTGAATGTAGTGGGTGGTATCCCTCCCATGGTGTGGGAAGGTAGGGTCTGGCGATCGGAAGATATCGCGCTGTACGGAAAGGTAGGACCCCTCCCCAGATAGCCAATAGTGTTTAGTTTATGATGTAAGCAGATGGATGTGACGTTGTAAACCGAAGTTATATTACACGGTGCTAATCACCAATAAACGCCATTTGCCGTCCACCATAGTGGTGTTTGTGAGCAGATGGCCCGAGTGGCCAGGGAGGGCCACCGTGCTGCTTCCGAACTAGGTCGCCACACCTAAGAAAGGCAACAAAGTGGTGCCGAAACCCGGGAAATCGCCTGAGATCGGATGAGCAGCAGCCGAAGTGGCGGGACCAACTTCGGCGGGGAGGACGCTCCCGGACCAACAAGGAGGATGGAAGCCCTTGTGAAGGTCGTATCTCAATTACATAAGCAGTGGGGTATTGCTTGTAAGCCGAAAGATTTTACTCTCGCTGTTGCGAGGCTTTCGCAGATCGGGGTCATAGACCAACCGGTAGATATTCTCCACCCTGAGGTGTGGGATAAATGTACTAAGGCTTTAGCTGAGGAAACAATGTCCTCAGGTAGTGGAAAACACCTTAAGTCCTGGGGTAAAGTCGTACAGGCCCTGCAAAAGGCTATCCAAGAGCAGGAGACCTGGAAGGCGGCAAAGAACTGTTTACTAGCCATCCCGAAATTGGGAGTTGGGGCGGCTACGCAGACACTGCACCCCCCAGGCGATGGCGATTCGGCTGAACCTGGGGATTTGCGAGGAGGTAGTGCACCCCCCCAATCCCCAGATCCAGGCTCGCTTGCAGGGGAGTCAAAGCAGGCAAAATCTTTTTCGGACGAGTCAGCTGAGGAGGCCAGGAGTGCTGCGGGGAGAGTGGGGGCTGAGGAAACCTGGGCCAGGCCACCGCCCTATGCACCCCAGCATGGTGCCGAGAACAAAGAAAGTGGGCGGGACGAAGATGCACCCGGCGGGAACAGGGAGGCAGCGATTAACCTAACATGCATGTGTAAAGGAGTGGGGGAGGAAAGTGATAAGGAATGCGATAAGGATGGTGGGGGTGACCGAAAGAGAGAGAGGAGCGTGCACGAGGGGCGGAGAGTTGACCAGAGCGCCTATTTTAAACAATGCCCCTATAAGGCAAACACCTCGCCGAGTAGAAGGCGGGGCGAGGCAAGAGGGAGGGAACGGCCCGCCCGCAAGGGAAGTGGGCGGGGCCGGAGCCCTACCAAAAGGCGCTGGAACCCGGAAGTAGCTAGTCAGTCGACTTCTGGCTCCGAATCAGACAAGCTGGAGCGAGTGGCTCGCAACTGATTCGGACCCAGAGTGGGAAGATACGAGAGCAAACGGAATTAAAAGCCAGAATAAGGAGAGGCCGTTAGAGAGTCAAATCCCTCTTACGGATTGGAGGAAAATAAAGATTGCGTGTGCCGACTGGGCCCCGTCAGCCGCACTGGCGTTCCCGGTCCAAGTGACAGAAGGGGGACAGAGAGTCCATTCACCAGTTAACCCTAAGGATGTACAAGCAATTGTTAAAGCAATTGCAGACAAAGGGCTCAATTCTGCTATGGTCTCCACCCTTACAGATGGTATCTCTGGGGGGGGATGACATGCTTCCGTTCGATATAAAACAAACTTGTAGATTAATCTTGGACGGAGCAGGGATGATTGTTTTTAAGCAAGAATGGGAAGACAATTGTACAAGACAACTAGCCCAAGTAACTGGGGCGGACCACCCACTGCATGGCTCCAGCCTGCAGCGGTTAATGGGTACAGACCCCACAATGATCACTCCCCAGGCTCAAGCCCAGGGCCTGCGGGCTCATGAAGTTATGGCAACTACCCATGCTACTAGAGAAGCTATTCATACAGATTCTAGAATAATTGCTAAACCGTCACCAGAGTCCATGATAAAACTAATGAAAACTGTGAGTTTTTGTTCACAAGACCAGTTCATCGGACACCTCCGTAACGCATACGCCCCGATGGTGAGTAAAGACGTCAGACCGCCAAACATCCCGTCAACACCTGAGAGCACCGCATCGACAGAACCTGACCGACAGCAGAAAAGCCACCGAGGGAAAAGACCGCGATGCCTTTGCGTGCTTTTAGTGTTCGGGTTTGTTACTATGGGGCGAGCAGAATCACATAGTCATCACCACCAGCCTTTTAAATGGTCCCTCCTTCGATTTGAGGACCAAAAGGTTATCGCAACCCAAATAACATCAGGTGCACCGAGTTTTAATGCCTCCCTATGTCAGCTTGTCCCAAGACAGCGTTGTTGGGAGTTTCTGGGCTTTTATATGTGTCCCAGCTCTAATCCTGGGAAAGGGTATTGCAACTACCCTAATCAATATTATTGCAGCCACTGGGGCTGTGAGACCATAGCCCCTGATTGGATACCTGGTGCCGGCAGGGACAGATATTTAAAAGTCCAGTGGGGCCCACACGGCTGCACATCACCACAAAGATGGCGGGGACGCGGAAATTGCCGATACCTCTATTTAAATGTTACCAAGCCCCACGAGCACAGTTGGTTACTTGGAAAGATTTGGGGAATAAGGTACACGGAACCAGGGACAGACAAAGGTAGCTTAATCCTCATAAAAAAGGAAGTTGTCCCAAATGATCCACTGCCAGTAGCTCCCAGCCAACCATTTGTTAATCAAGTAGTCCAGACTACTCCCAGTCATGACTACGCAACCACAGAGACCAACAACCAGGGAACTTCGACAAATACCTGTCCCACTACGCCCGCAGTAACACACACCACCAATGCCCCTTATCGAAATTCATTTTGGAAATTGATGCAAGCCAGCTATCAGATATTGAACAAAACTAATCCAAATCTTACGGAGCATTGCTGGTTGTGTTACGGAATAACTCCCCCGTTTTATGAGGCAGTGGGAGTAAGTGACACACCTATACAGGCAAATGACACAAACCCGGCCCAGTGCAACTGGGACACAGAAAAGCAAGGCATCACCTTGACACAGGTGATGGGCAGTGGCATGTGCATAGGCCAAGTCCCAGAACATAAGAAACATCTGTGTACTAACAAGCTACAATACAATCCCTCCGCAAAGTAGTTAGTACCAGCTGAAAATGCCAAGTGGGTTTGTTCTACTATTGGAGTTACACCTTGTTTGTCGTTAGAAACATTTAGTGAGTCCTCGGAATATTGTGTTCAGGTATCCATCATTCCTAAAATATTTTACCATCCTGAAGACTTTGTTTATGACGCACAGGTTACCCCAGAACATCATCTGTCGAAACGAGAACCCTTTACAGCATTGACAGTAGCCACCCTGATGCTTCTAGGAGGTGCGGGAGTCGGTACCGGCGTAGCATCCCTGGTGCAACAGAGTAAAGAATTTAGTGCCTTGAGAGTGGCAGTGGATGAAGACCTGGCTAGAATTGAGCAGTCAATAACTGCACTGGAACAGTCCATTAGATCATTATCTGAAGTGGTGCTACAAAACCGAAGAGCTCTAGACTTGGTGTTCTCACAGCAAGGGGGTATGTGCATTACACTTAATGAAGAGTGTTGTGTATATGCAGACCACACCGGCGTAGCAAGAATGACAATGGCCAAATTGTGAGAGAGATTAGAAAAGCGAAAAAGAGAACGAGAGGCACAGCCAAATTGGTTCGAATCCTGGTTCAACCATTCGCCATGGCTAACCACCCTGGTATCTACTTTGATAAGGCCAGTCGCAATGATCGTACTGGCTTTGGTTTTCGAGCCGTGCATATTAAACAGGCTCGTGTCATTTGTCAAGAGCCGGCTAGACAAAGTTAACATTCTGTTAGTAGAAAACAAACAACTGTGCTAAAAATGTGCCTTTGTAGTGTTATCCCTAGTTATCCCCAATTCCTTATGCAGTATTATCCCCAGTCATCCCTAGTTACCCCAAGCTGTATCCCATCCCCTTACCCCCCTAGTTACCACTTACTCTAAGTGCCTTATGTTCTACCTCATTAATACCTTTTTATACGTTTGTTAGTCCTCTTAGATTAGCATGGGGAGGGGGGAAATGTGGGAAGGTAGGGTCTGGCGATCGGAAGATATCGCGCTGTACGGAAAGGTAGGACCCCTCCCCAGATAGCCAATAGTGTTTAGTTTATGATGTAAGCAGATGGATGTGACATTGTAAACCGAAGTTATATTACACGGTGCTAATCACCAATAAACGCCATTTGCCGTCCACCATAGTGGTGTTTGTGAGCAGATGGCCCGAGTGGCCAGGGAGGGCCACCGTGCTGCTTCCGAACTAGGTCGCCACGCCTAAGAAAGGCAACACCATGGCAGAGGGGTTGGACGTAGATGATCTTTAAGGTCCCTTCCACCCCAAACCACTCTATGATTCTATGATAATATGTTGATCATTAATTTAAGGAAAATGTTACACTGTTACAAAATGTGTAAATTGTTTAAAAAGCATACCTGAGTTGCTAAAGCTAATTTACATTAAAAAAAGACTGGCAAATTTGATCAGATGCATCAGTATTTTTCCTTCAGTTTCCACTGGTACCAGATAGAGTCATAAATAACATATAATTATTCAAATATGCTGTCGAGAGCTTTCAGGAGAGTAGACCACCAAAGATTTATATATGCATATCTGCCAGTTTGTTTTGGTTGAGGGTGCATAAATAAAGGAGCATAAATGTGTAAAGGGATATAACATGAGTAAGTGAAGGGAAGGATTCTCAGGTAAGGCCTCCTCCTTTGATTCTGCAGTGTTCTGTGCATCGCCTCTGGGCTGTATATATCAGTTTTACAAAGGCATTTCATGTGGAAACACACCAAATGAGGCCTTCAGAGGAAAAAACTTTTTCCAGAGAAGAAAATTCCACAATGAATTGTTATTCTGCAATGAATAGTTTTCAGCTATCTGCATTGTTGAATGGAGTACACTTTATTGGGGGTATTGAAATATATATATATCTATGTAAACCAACACATAACTAAAACTGGAAACTTCTTTTTATGCTAATCTCATAATTTTCATGTAAGGGAATACTCAGGCATCATGCTGGTAACTAAAACTAATAAGGGTGCTAGCAGTGGCTGACTTCTGGGTAAACAAATGTCAAAGGTATTGAGAGCAGCAGACTGAGTTACTTGTTTCTTGTGCGATTTTTAGTGAGACAACTAAAATAGCAAAATGTTTATTACAAATCAGAAAAAAAAATTCACTTGTGCGCATAGAAGGATCGACTTGGAGCTACTGGTAAAATACAGTTCATAAAATCCTAATTTTGTAATGCAAGTATGAGTAATGAGTAAAGCTCAGATGCAGTTGTTTGGCTTGGTTTGGTTTGGTTTGGTTTGGTTTGATTTTCTTTGCTTTGCTTTGCTTTGCTTTGCCTTGCTTTGCTTTGCTTTGCCTTTGCTTTGCTTTAACAAAAAATGTAAGTTCTGATATTTGCCTGATTAGCTTGGGGGGAGCAGGGAGTTATGCTACAACTGAATAAACAGCTTCGGTTAATTTTTTTTTTAAAAATTGATTTTTTATGTTTCCAATACTAAATAAAAGTTGCCCAATTAAATTAGTAATGGGCTTGGTGGAAAACAATGTCTATGAGTTATGTCTATGCTGTTGTCTAGAGCTTTATGAGGAAAGTTATTTCCATGCTGGGTGCTGCAGTGTGGTGGGAAATGCCTAAGCTTGCTCAGCTCTGGTTGGGGTGATGTTAGAAGCTGACTAGCCACAGCAGCTGACAGCTCAGTGAAAGTGCTTTCAAACTGCACAAATCTAGCTGTATAAATGTTTCCCAGGCCTGGATCAGAACGTAACTTTACATTGTAAGACAAAAATATGAAAGTACTGCAGATATTACAAGGGTAGGTGGAGATTATATTAATCAGAAGCATAGGTTGATCTATGTTAGCTAGTGCCAGATTTTGAGGACACCATGGCAACCACTGTAAAATACCTCAATTAAAACAAAGGTCTCAGACAGCCAAAAATGGCTAAAGAGTTGAGGTAATAAAGAAAATATTTAAAGGCCTTTATTTTGACAATATCACTTATCCATCCTCTGTAGCTGTTAAATTTTTACAGGGGATCCTCTCACTTCCCTGTTATCATTTTAAAGTGATATCATTTTTGGAGGAAAACAAAAAAGATTCATTTTAGAGGGCTAGGAGAGTCTCTTGTTTCCAAATTCAACTAATTTTAGCAGGACTTCATTTTCCTGAAGAAAGAAGGTGAGTGTAAAAACAGTTTTAGAATGCAGCTAAAAAAGATGAAAAAAAAAGCTTCTGTCTTTCACAGTGACTTTTTCCAAATCTTACTGCTAAGGTGTCACAGGTACAAAGCATGACTTTTTCATTCAGTCAGAAATGCGGCAAACCTGTGCTCAGCAAAGTTATTTAAGCCGTTGTCTTCGTTTGGCATGTTTTGACAAGGAAAGGTGCAGGAGATACAATACCGGTCAGTTCAATCAAATCTTCATGAAAGTGAAGGGGAAACTGAAGACAGAGACAAGAAGGTATGGCAAGACAGTCAGAAAGTCAGTGTCAGAGAGAAAAGGCTTGATTTACTTAGCAGAGGATTTAGTCAAAACCTGGGCTGGCGGTGAGCTCGTTTGAGCCTGACTCCTTTGTCTCCTCTGCCCAGGCCATCACGAGGGTGATAAAAGTTCAATATTACAGTGGTTTATGACGTCTCAGAGGAAGTTTGCTGCCAGCTGTCAGAGAAGAACCAGTTCCTTTCAGCTCCTTTCTGGCAACAGTATGAAAGTATTATATCTCCTTCTTGCTGGCTGGTAAACTAAGGAACCAACAAAGTAGTTTTGGGTGGAATCACACATTTACTTTGGGGGTTTTTCCATGATGTTAAAGTGACTCCCTTTGCACTTGTTGCTCATGTGTTTAACTGGAAAATATCTTACAAAATTGCTTCTCAATATAGTTATGAGATTTTGGAGCATAACTGGTTTCCAAATACTGAAGGAATCTAAAGCCAATCAGGTAAGCTATAGAAAAGCGTTTGCACCTTGGCATATACTTGGATGTCATAAAACATTCTATTAGTATTCTTTGAAACTAGAGAATGAGATTTTATAATTTTTATTCTAAATAAAAATTAACTTATCAAAACTCAAATGAACAGAAAATGACTTACTAAAGGGATTACAAGCAGAGGACTAGATCAGAACCTTAAATTAATTAAAAAAAAAACTCAGTAAGGTGACTTAAGAGGACTATCAATATCAAATGCACATAAAAAGAAAGTGGTTTTATAATGCCTGTCATGGTATACTCTTTAATATGTGATAATCATATTGGAAATTCATTAGTATGCAGAAAACCAAGGGAAGCATATGGAAATACATCCTTCAAAGGACTAGCACACAATAAATTTTACAAAAGGCATAAAATATCTTTAGGATGAATGATCACTATGAAAGTAATGTGCACTAAAATTGTAGGAGTGGTATTCACTCATTAGTTGTATGAAGCCATTAACTGCACAAAATCATTCTATTTTGCATAACCATTTGTCATATAAAATCATTAGCTCCCTCCTAAAATTGTTAGAAATGTGAAATGATTTTTCAAAAAACCCATTAGTTACAGGGTATTACACTATAAAAATCAGTGGCATATTACTTCATCATTTTCTGCATAAAAATGTCTCGGTTATGCAAAATCATTTATGTTGATAAATAACTTTTTAAGTAGCCTTATTGTTCGATAGTCAGGCTGTTAGCTGTTCAGTTTCAATAGTAATTTTTATGGCCAAGACATTTATTAGTTATGAAAAACTCTGAAATGAACTAGAACAAACATTACTTTCTACCCTGCTAAAATTGACAGTTTTAAAAAGCAATCTTGTTCACCATAAATGTGCTCTTAGAGTTTTAAATAGTGGCATCTGTTCCCATTTATTTACCATCATTTTGTCGCTGTTTGAATTCTATTCACTACGGCTTTCAGGTTCCCATTTTCACATTCTAAGCTAAATTCAGGGAAAAGCTTTCATAGCAGTGTTTTTGACCCTATCACACATAGTTTTATATAGTTGTACTAGGAAGAGTAATTTACACATCAGAATGGAACACATTGTCCTGCTCTCTCACACAGTAGTCTGAAAACTTTTAAGCACATCAGGACCAATTAATTTCTGGAGGTGAAATATTTGAAAATTGGAACTTGTGCTTTAGCAGGAATGAGTCCCTGTGAGAACCACATGAAGATGTCCAGTGCTGGGGAGGAACACCCATGGATTTCTAGCTCATAAGACCTCTGTTGAGGAAAGGAGCCTTCTCAAGCAAAGTTTGCTAAAGACCAGGTTTTTTTACTATTGAATTATCCAGTTATAACTTCAAATATCATTGTGTACAGCTCTAGATAAGCAAGAATGATTTTCTTCCAAGGAGTCCATAGGCTAAGACTGGCCTGCTGTTGCCAACCTATGTATAAAGGACAAGAGAGAGACACAGGTAAGATAAGGTATACTGACTACTCTGATACAGAAGTAATCCATGTCTTGTCAAAACCACTGACATTCCTTGAATATCACTTGTGATGTGTTTACCCTGGTCCGGAACTTGGCAGCTGCTGTAATTAATGGCGCGCGTCGCCGTCGGTGGTAAAGCAGACACGGGGAGGCAAAAGGCTGGTGGGAGTTGTTCTCTCCCCCGAGCTCTCCTTTATTTAGGGGTAAGGGTTGCTGGTGGTCGGGAGGGAGAGCAGGGGAAGAGGGCCTGACTGTCCCCCCTGAACCCACAAAGGGCACAGGCAGGAGCGGCCTCCTGTACCCACGAAGAGCACAGGGAGAAAAGGCCCCGACTGCCGGGTGCAGCCGGTTAAGTATGGGAAGGGATGACCAATAGGGAAAGAGGGAGAGGGAGGAGACAAGCATACATGAACCAATCATTAGAGAAGAGGGTGGGGTACAATTCAAACTAACCAGTTACAAGACTAACGGAACAGAAGGGTCTGGAAGGATGGGTGGATCCTGAGCCCTGAACATGCCTTTCCCAACCAGGGGTGGGGTCAGAGGCTCAAACCCCGAGGTCCTCCCCTGGCAGGGCTCCTCCCTCCAAAGAAGCAGCACCAGCCTGGAAGGCTGAGGCAGCGAGGGGTGGACCACCACAGGCAGCCACCCAGCTTCTTCTTCACTCTCTTCTCCAGTGGGGTGGGGAAGAAAATCAGAAGACCAAAAGTGAGAAACAGCTCACTTGAGAGTTGAGACAAAGACTGTTTAATTAATGAAAGAGAGGAAAAAAGTGATGAAAAGGCAATCATTTATCAAGCTCCACAAGCAAGACCAATGCCCAGATGGTGTCTGAGCAATAACTACTTTGGACAAGCTAAATCCACAGCTCTGTTGCTGAGCATAATGTTACATGGCACTGAGTACCCCCTTGGTCAGTTTGGGTCAGCTGTTCTTAGCTGTGTCCCTTCCCAAATGGTTGCTCATCTCGAGCCTACTCACTTAGGGGTCAGAGTAACAAACGTGGTCAGAGAAAGGCTTGTCCCTGTGCAGGCACTTTTCAGAAATAGCTTAAATATTTGTACATCATCAGCATTTTTATTCACAAGTCCTAAACAGAGCAACATATGGACGTGAAATAAGCTAACACTATCCCAGCCAGACACAGTACATCACTACATCAGCTATCTAGCAAAACTGTATCAAAAGAGGCAGTGCACAAACCAAAAAAGAGAGAAAACACTCATCAAGCCTAGGAAAACCTGCCCCAAGTCCCCATGCCCAAAGCTATGTTGCAGTATTTTCAGGAGGCATTGCCATTGACTCAGTAATATATTCTATTCATGGTGAAAATGAAGAGCTTAAGACAGTGCTTTGCTCCATATAATTTGGTGTAGGCTTTAAAGTAGAAAATAGTAATGACCGTTGAAAGTCAGTCTTCCAGAAATGCTTAAAGTGAACACAGAATGTAGTTAGGTGGCTAGCTTCTGATTAAGGCCTAGGATGTGGATCAGCTTTAATTTTTAAGGTTAAGAAAGAAGGAATTTGAGTGATAAACTAAAGTGAACATTAAGCTGATCAGAAGGACAGTTCCTTTCAAAAGCTATAGTGTATGTTCTCTTCCATCCCTGTTTCTGTCAACAAACTTGTCATTCTTTATAGGTCTTGGTGCTGTATCTGTTCTCTGGGATTTCTGGATTGGTGGAATCAGTCTCAAGAACCAAAACAGTGATAGAATATTGCTTCATTGAGATCATCTGTCTACACAAAAGGAGAGCACAGATGGCCTCTAGCCCTTTGTACCCGTCTGTTAAGGTGTCTTTTCACTTCTGCATGCTCTTTTTTGAGTTATTTTGTCCTAACTCACCCAGCCCCGAATTGCTGATTCTGTGGACAATCCACCCATGTATTGTGAAGGCACTGAGTTACTCATCACAGCATGACTCTAGTCTTTCCAGCTGTGCAAATTCTTGGTAACAGAAAAAAATCAGACCTAGAAAATCAACCCTGAGGCAAAGCTTTCCTCTTATGATAGCAACCAACTGGAACTTAAGTTTTCTTTTTATTGATACAATTAATTCCGGTGTAAGAAGGATTTCAGTCACATACCGATATGTGCAACCCTGCTTACACAATTGCGTCAGAAAATGAAAAGGAAAAGATGTGGGAGGGAGCAAGAGAGTGAGAGAGAAGGAGACAGAAAGCATGAGAGTAGGCAGGCAGCTCCTCAGAGGCTCTCAACAATTCATCCTGAACAGGTAAATGACTCTGGTGTGCAGAGCAGCTGAGCAACTCAAAGTAGAAAGCATAAAAATCAATATGCCTTCCCTAAGCTATTGAAAGTACTGCAGTCATCCACGTCTATGTAGGAAAAAGGAACTGCATTTTTCAATAAGAAACCTGTAATACCCAACAAACATGTTTCCTTATTTCAGTGCTTGGAAAAATCTCTTGCTTTTTTAATTTGTGTGGTATGCGTCTAGCCAAACTCCTGGCTCTTGGAATGAGCAGATATGTTATTATATTCTCCAGATGGACTCACCTTTTTCACCTTGGTATTGGTCTTGGTGATAAATTTTACAATTTTCATTGTCTCTTTCAGACTCATTCCAGAGGTCTACATCTTTAAAGAGTCTTTCAAGTGACACTAATAATTGCAGTTTTTCTCCTCCAACTGTCATCTATACTGCTTACAATCTATTCCCAATTAAATAATTTTCCTCACTTAAAACTTGAAACTAATATTATAAATGTGATTTGAGCTCCATTAGGTCTTCAACCTTCCTGAATTTTTGCAATCTGTAACTTTACCAGGTTATAATTTATATAGTTTCTGAGAGGCCCTTATGATGTCCACGAGGGCAGAAAACACTTTGAAAGAAAGAAGTTTCTTAGAATTACCAAATTATAAATAGTACAGAATGATCTTAATTGTGGTTTCATAAAGAAAATAGAGGTACAAAATATCTTGAAAGGACATTGCAATCCATTCACTGCTATTGCTCATAGATATTTGTTTCTATTTTTTCCTAACAAAAAGAGTTTCTTCACAGAAAGTGTTGCAAAGCATTGGAACAGAGTGACCTGAAAAGTTCTTCAGTTATGACCCCTGGGGGTATTTGAAAGACGTATAGATCTGGCAGATGGGGGCATGGTTCAGTAGTGCATGTGGCCGTCTTAGGTTAATGATCCGACTCGGAGGTATTAGAGGTCTTTTCCTAAAGCATTCTAAGATGGTATGATTATAACAGCCTCTCCTCCTTTCCAATGGTTATTCTATAACATTCTCCAGACAGTTTTTTTCCCAGTGTTTGAATCTTTAATGTTACTAAATTCACCCTTTTTGTGCAATTTAAGCTTGCCATTTCTTGCCTCATCATAAATGAGCCATAGTCTCTTTATGTTCCTACCCTTTTGTCATACAAAGTAACTGTCCCATGTGGCTCTCCAGAGTAGGGAAACAACAATTACAGATTTTGGAACTTCACATTTCAGTTCTTCCTTACTATTTTTCCCCTTCCCATTTTCTGATGCTTTTCACAAGGTAACTGCAACTCAGCTGGACAAGGCTGCTTGCAGTGGAGTGGCTGCTCTAAGTTGGCCCTCCTTTGAAGGAGGGATTGAAGTTCATGACCTTTGGAGGTGTTATCTAAAATTATTCTTTATTTTTTGTAGGAGCAGCACATCCCTGACATATATGGGTGTTGGAGGTTGGGGGGGCGAAGTGGAATTTTTCCCATTCTGTTGCTAGGCAAGTAACGATCGGTACTTAGAGGCCATTTTGCTCTCACAAAAGAGACAAAGACTTTTTGGCTGGGTGGGCACGGGAACAAGAGATGGCAAGACTTGATAACGGGACACTCACTCGCTCACAACTCTCGGAGGAGACAGCAGTGGAAGAAACGGCTCTCCGTTTTTTTTGGCTGCGACTGCAGGAAAAGAAAAGCCTGGCTTTGCACTAGTTTTTCTCTACCTGGTGGGTGAGTTCTCGGGGCACGGGACTCCAATCATCTCTTCCCCTCCGGGAGGGTGCATCTCCCAGCTGCACTGCAGCGGAACGGGACCCCCGCCTGCCACCACCCCGCGCCCTGCCTGCCACCACCCTGCACCGTGCCTGCCACAACTGCGGAGTTTCCTGCCGCCTCCTCTGCTGGCTGGCCCGGGTGGGCTGACACGGCCGCTCCATCTCCCGGCTCTGGGCTCTCTGCTGCGCCCCCCGTCCATCTGCGCTCCACCCTGCTCCAGCCCGTCGGCCATTACGCGCGACGCAGATCCAACCTCGCGGCACAGCGCCATCTGCAGCTTCCCGGGAGCCATCGCACCTGTCCGGCTGGTCTAGGAGCCCAACAGCGCCCCTGCTGGCCGTGACCGTGACTGCACCAACCGGGAAAGTGCCTGACAGTCCAGGGACATTTGCCACCGAGTTTTTTGGTTTTGTTTACTGTTTTTTACCTTGTTTACTGTTTTTTTTGTTACTGATTGTTTACCTCATTATAGATACTAGTAAAAAAACCTCTTATTCCTTTTCCCATACCTTTGCCTGAGAGCCCTTGATTCTAAAGTTATAATAATTCGGAGGGAAGGAGATTCACATTCTCTGTTCTAAGGAAGGTTCCCACCTTCCTAAGCAGACACCTGTCTATCAAACAAAGACAATGGGAGTGAGTCAAATTCGAAGAGCTAGCTACAAAACACAAGAGTACTGAAATTTTTCAGAGTCAACCCCTTAAGTATTTATGCCTTTGTGCCATGGACAAACTATTTCCTGGGGGGGTTTGCCTTTAAAAGGTTCTCTCTAAAGAGATAAATATACACTGTTTATAAACAACACCCAGAAAACAAAACATTATAATTTCAATCTTAGGCAGGTACTCAGCATGAAAATTTCTGCTCAAATTCTAACAGGCTGGAAAAACTAAAGGCAGCTGAATATTTGTGCCTAGAAAGGGAAACTGATGCACAACTTAAGTAATAACAAGTCCCAACCACTACAATGACTGTGATTATAATCAGCCTAGTATGCAACATTATTTTAATGGAGAAAGTTTTTTCAAAATCAAAAGAAAACCAAATATCTGTCCTTCCCTTCCAACCAATAAAATAATCAGAACATATAACATCATATTTTAAATGCATTCCTCCATGTCATGTGCAGGTTGTCAGCTGAGTCCTGCATTATTCCCAGTAGCTTAGGTCAAATGAAACGATTGTCTAATGTTGCTATGGTTGAATGTCCATGCATAATTTCTATGCATGTGGTAAGAGCAGTGATAAATAAGTTATATTTTTATTGTCCTATGTGTCGATGGTTTATGTGTATTTTTTTATGGTGGAAGAAGGTTCTGTGATGAGCCTGAAGTGTAAAACCTAGCTCTGCCAGGTTTCCCATCCAGTCCAGAGGAGATGCCCATCAATCACATCTGATAGAATGAAGTGTCAATAGTTCATGGCTTATGTATTGCTGGTATCCTAAGAGTTATATTTAAAAATAAATGCCAAGAGCTTTTCAGTCACTTTTATTTTGGGAACTGGATTGTGATTATAATCAGCCTGGTATGCAACATGACCTTCATTTAAAATGCTTTGTCATCCTGCAGTAATACACCAATTGATGATTGATTCAGGTGAAATGCAAATCCTCCCCCAAAATCCAGGTTTTGGTAAATTAACTGTGCTTTCGTGGGAAAACCAGACATAGACCTGTGGGCCAAGATCAGTACACTGTTCTGTAATACATGCAGATTTTGTCTAATTGATAGGCTGTAGGCATGGTTACATGCATTACAGGGTTTTTAAGGAACCTGCAGAACATGGCTATATGTTCTATAAATTTTTCTATAGCCTTTCCCTGGTTAAACTTTAGCTTTTCTTTCCATCAATCCTGGATCTATAATGCACAAAACCAGAAAACTGAAACTATTCTTTTATATATCCTAGTGCCATTGATTCACAAAGTACAGAGGCATAAACGGCATCTTTATAATGAAGAAATTTTATCCTTATGAGCTTTAAAGGGATTTCATCCCTTGCTGTTGTAGTCTAACATTTGTTTCTTAATGTTAGTTGAGCTAGGTTAATACCACTTAGCTAGGGATTTGGTTATTAGAATTCGTAAGTGGAATAAAATATTTTTGCCACTACTTAGGCATCCATATCAAAGAAAAAATCCAGTGGCTGTTCTCATAATCTGTAATTCTTGTAATTCTTTCCTCTTGCTGAAGTAGGTGATGGTGAAATCACAGTGAAAAGACATGAAAAGCTCCCTGCCTGTAAAAGAAATTTTTCTGGGACAATACTATTAGTTATAGGTCCTCAATTGCAGGTCTCACATAAGTTTCTTGTATTTATGTAATGATGCTGTGTACATTTAGATTCTAGAGGTCAGTGTCCCGGGTTCTTGAGATATTGAGTGCTTTTACTGGCATCAGATGTAAAGCATCAAAATAGATTTCCATTCAGTCAAAGTTCATTCTCATCGCAAGTTAACTTGACACGTTTTGGGTAATGTGGTTTGAAGGTAGCGAAGGTCAATCTGGTAGAGGGCAGAAGTGGCATGTTTGAGAAAGATAAGCAGTACTATTCATGAGATTGTCTATTAAAATATTAAGAAAGGAAAGGTCAGTGAAGGTTTCAATGAGACTCAAAAGTTTTGCTTCTTGTTCAGTATGTGAGAGATGCGCATGTTTACATTTTTAGGCCCAGCTGCACACAGATGGTGATTTAGATTTTCTTTCAGAGTGTGTAGTCTCCCTTCAGTGAACAACTTGGGCATTATTATGCTTATATGGGTAGCATGGAAAAGTTTAGAGTTCTTAACAAATGATGGTATGCTTAAAAAAATGTTATATATTCAAACTCTAATCCAGCCTGTAGTCTGATGGGAGGCTGTAATGTCATTAATTGAATCCTGGGAATTGCTTGGTTACTTTTAAGTCCAAATGGGTCAAGGACTGTCAGTAAAAGGCAAAGGCCATGAATGTCACTTCCACATATTTCAGTTACTTATCTCTGCTTGAGTTCTAAAACAGATCTGTATTTCCCTGACATCGGATTAAGCTTCTTAACTTGCAAACTATGTCCTGCAAGAGCTGACTATTTGTCTATAGACAGTTCCAGTGTGGCCAAATGCAGATGCTGATACTTGTTTTGGAGATGTGAGCACATTAACAGCTAGTAGTGTCAACATGCAGCCATGAATATTGCTCCTTTGTCATGCAAATCAAGGGTTGCCAAATGCCCCACTTCGGCATATGTGAGTTAGCTGCCAGGAAGATATGGCAATTATCTTAGCAAAGGTTCTTTAGACTTATTCAGAAGACATTTTAAGACATTTATTAGAGATTCCTGAATCCAGGGTCCCAGCTCAGCTACTAGGGTTACTTTTGTCCGTACTGTAAA
This sequence comes from Acanthornis magna, assembly GCA_036785705.1. NCBI lineage: Eukaryota > Metazoa > Chordata > Aves > Passeriformes > Acanthizidae > Acanthornis > Acanthornis magna. The sequence continues at coordinate 10,589,439 of JAWUZG010000016.1, forward strand.
GCAGGAAGCCCATATGCCACCTCTTCAAATCATTCCTTGGAAAAATACATCTGCTGCAAGGGATGAAGATTTAGGGATACATTGGCTCCCGTCAACCTATCTCAAATTTTGTGAACGAAATATCTTTGCACCAGAGTGGTAAGGTTTAACAGTATGAGCAACATATTTCATATTTGGACGCATATACTTGCTTCATATGTGCCTTTAACATACAGTAAATACATATGAGGTCACTGTAATTGCAGAAAGAATCTGTAATTGCAGAAAGAATCTGTAAAATTTGTCAGTACAAGCCAAAAGGATTTTAAGTAGGAATATTGATTGCTATGTTTTGTTTACAAGTGCATGGTGTCAGCAATTAGTTTAATAATACTGATGCTCAGCTTTCCTCTGTCATGGGATCCTTGACTCATACAGTAAAAACCTGCCACTTCAAGATCTATGAGCTTCATTTGGGACCAGAATGCTGGATAATGATATTTATTCTTAGTGTTTCTCACTGTTTGTGAGCCTGCTTGAGCAATTTCTCTGGGTATACAAATTATATTGTTTGCGCAGTTTGCCAGAGCATCCTGTGCATGATAATGATATGCAAAAAAGTTAGTAGATGCACAAACCTAAGATGTACATGGTCCATGTTATCTGACTCCTGTTTGCTAAACACATTCTCTGTATTGGGGTGTTGGCAGTCCTATGTGTATCAATCATGACATGCATTTTCTAGCCTTCCCTGTGTAATGCAAAATACACAATTTTATTCCCAAAAAAAAAAATCTTTTGAGTAAGACACAGTTTTCTTAAAGAGAAACTTCACAGAATTTGGATACAAATACATAATTACATAGAAAACAATATATTAACACATTGTCAAGTGGCTGGTGGGAGTAAAATGTTTTGCTTGGTGATATCAACAAAGAGAAGAACCAGTACCTAAAAACAATAAAAAACAACAATTTAAATGTTGCTGGTATGCAAACTTCAATAGCACTAAATTTTGGTAATGGAATATTCATTCTAATAATGGATATGTGCAGTGACAAGCCAAGGGCACTGTGCGTAGCTGGTAATTCTAGCTTCTTCCAGCTCTTTTTACCTTATTATGACATCTTTCTCAGAAGATGTATTAAGAACCTGCTGCTGAGTGAACTGTCTCAAGAGGATTACTAAATGATAGCAAGATTCCCATAGGTCTAGACAACAGTCAATACCATGACAGAATATTGCAACTTTAGTAATTATGATTTTCTTCCATTAAAAGATGAATTGAATTCCATTACCCCTGTTCACAACAACATATGCTTATTGTTTAGCTCAGCCTTGCTTTTCAATTCCATATTAATGGTATTTTATGTAAATGGTTTACATAATTGGCAGAGGTTAACTTTAAATTTAAGTGATACAATCTCTGCCATTAATAATGACATTCAAAGTATTTTCATCTATGAGGTTCATTTGCAGAAATGTTTTTCTAGTTTACTTAGATGTTATAGCTATGGATAAGCAGGTGGGTATAGTTTATGTCCTCATTCCATTGACAGATTTATCCTGTGACTCTGTGCTGTTCCCATGTTTTATTCCACCTGGCAAGGGAAATTTTAAGAACTGAGGGCCTGGTGATGAAAATTATTAGTGATTGGAAATTCTTCAGCATGAGAAAGTCAGGAAGTTTGGCACTGCTCCTTAAGAAAATAAATGAGAGAGTATAGAAAGTAATAAATTAAAAGGTGCATTGCTATTTTGCATGGGGAATTCCCATTAGCTCACCAGATTAACCCACCACACTATTGGGCTATGGAGGTTGGAGTCTACAGAGGTGATTACAACCGGCATTTCTATGAATTAAAGTAGTGAATTTACAGATTTCCAGTATAATTTCCATGGGAATTGTCTGTTTTTCTCCCTGTGCACTTCCATACTGTTTGACTGTAAGGCATGTGTACAGTTAATGAGCATAATAAAAATTGTTTGCATGTACAATTTTTTACACTTGTACATACTCTACTGAATCAGAACTGCCATCAGCTGGACTTTTCAGCCTGTTAGTGAAACACCTCTTTTTATATTGGAGAAAGAAAAAAAAAAGAGAAGGAGGCTACCATGTCTGTTTAAAAATGAAAAACGTTTGCCAACTGGTTGGAAACAAAAAACATGGTAAATGTTAAGTTGTAGTTCTGTTTCTCTTTTCCAATGAGATGTTGATGACTTTTTCTTTCCTTCGTCACTTACCCTCTTGGAATCTCCTGCCTTTGACTCATTTCCCTCTTCTGGTTCTCAAATTTTACTGCCTCCTTCTCTCATCTTTCTATGAATCGTGTTCTTTCACCTGATTATTATCAGTTTTTTCTCTCTCTTTGAAATTGCTTTTGTAGTTACGATACAAGCATGAAGTCTACAGCTGTTCTTGAGTCCTTCTATTCTCTTTTTAACTCAGCTATATTCATCCTCAGCCTTAGACTCAAACATGCCTAGGGAAAGTAAAAACTTCTCAAAGAAACAAACTTTTAAATGACAAACCCAAACAAATTTGCATTAGTAGCAAACAACTTGTGTCCCAGAATAAAAACCCAACAAACTAAAAAAGGAAATACTAATAACAAACAAGTTAATCAAACAGAACAAGAAAGGGAAAAATACCTGGAAATAATGATCAGGTTTTGAAGAGCTTTGATCCCGCTGTCTCCATCTGCAGCTTGCCACATAAACAGTCTTCATGTTTATAAACATGATGCATCAAAGGCAGAACGCTCACCTAGATGTATTGATTTGCTTTTTCAATGGTCCAAAATACCAAGATATTCTTTCCTCCATACGGGTCACAACATCCGTGGATTTCATAAGGTTTTTAAAATTTCTTTTAAATTTTGTGATGTCTAGGTGGTTTCTTTAAAAAAGTTATTCCTTGGGAGCAAAGCAGCTGCTCGAGAGTTTTTTATGTTTGTTTTGGAATTTATTGAACTGTACTTAAAAAAACTAACTAAAAAGCTTTGAAGCTGTTCTTAATCACAGATACTTCAAGAAAAATTGTTTTTGAAATAGTTTACATTATTGAATACTGTATTACCAACAACGAACTCATGCCTTACAGCAGAAATATATGAGAAAAAAGTACATGAAATATTTTATGAAAATAAGCTGAAGTCAAAGATCTTGACAGGAATCTCGAATGTAGTGTAATAACAGAACTGATATTTATGAGTTCATTACATACTTGAACATAAATATTGTGAATCTAGCCATTTATTTTAGGCACTTACCAGCCTGGGATATTAATAAGAATGAATGAATCTGCATATTAAATGTTAACCCTATCTGTGTTATATTGCCTCATTAGCCTGAAAATTATCTTTGGCTGCCTTACCAAGAAGGGGAACATCTCTTAACACCTTATGCTCCATTTCCCTGGTAGAAACATAGATAAAACGAACAGTTCTAAGGTCTGGGTTGAACCTGGAAGTTTTTGGATCTGGAGCTTTAGTTCTGCTTGTCATGGAAACTGTAGGTAAACCAGCCCTAATTAGCTGAGCTCTCTCCAAACCCTGCAGAGCAGGAGGATAGCTGCACCAAAAGCTTCAGTGTGGAAGAACAATTTTAAATTAGTTTAATCTCTAAAAGAGGAATGAAATTTATTTATAACAAGATTTTTATTTTTTAATGTAATTTATTCATACAATCAGTGTGGAAGCAGTAAGCCTGATTTAAAACAAAGACCAGTAACCTGTTATCTTAGGCATTTAGTTTAAGATATAATGACTGCTGTCAGTGGTTTGCAAGCTAGATAAATAGAAGAGAATAAGGGAGACGAAAAGGACCCATGTATCCTGAGTTTTATTGATGGGAAGTATACAGACATTAAAGTATTTGCCTAAGGCCATATTAGGAAAGGATGATTGTTAGTTTAATGAATGCTTTTGCTTTTGTGTAACTCAGTCTCTTCATACTTCAATCTGCTTTGATCAGTGGATATCAACATCACTTTTTAAGACATTTGAAAATAACTCATTCAGGAGATTTTCTGAGAACACCAGGCAGGTCTGATGGAGGAACACAAAAGTCCTGGCTTGTGTGTCATAGTTCACAGTGCTCAGAAGAACTCCTTGAACTTTTTTCCTTTTACCTTGAACTATGGCAATCATTAGTGTGATACTTAGGAAGATGAGTAGATTTGTATTTATGTACTTTGGCTCCCAATATATCTAAACAATAATGCGCTATTAACAGATATTTCCTGCACAACTTGGTCTGTCCTGCCTGGAGAAGAGGATGCTGAGGGGAGATCTCACTGCAGTTACAACTTCCTTGTGAGCGTAAGAGGAGGGTCAGGCACTGATCTTTTCCCTGTGGTCACAGTGACAGGACTGAGGGAATGGCCTGAAGTTGTGTCAGGGGAGGTTTAGGTTGGATATCAGGAAAAGGTTTTTCACCCAGAGGGTGGCTGGGCACTGGAACAGCTCCCCAGGGAAGTGGTCACAGCAGCAGCCTGACAGAGTTCAAGAAGCATTTAGACAATGCTCTTAGTCACAGGGTGTTACTCCTGGGGATGGTCCTGTGCTGGACTCAATGATCCTGATGGGATCCTCTCCCAGCTCAACATATTCTGTGATTCTGTGATTCTGTAATTTTGTGTTCAAGAAGAACTGAGATAAAATCATCATGTATTTCTTTCACATTGTTTGATAGGTATAGGAGAGCACGGCAGGGAAAAGAAGCCAGACCTGCAGCAGCCAGGAGTAAGGCAGAGGTGGTTTCTTTGAGGTTTGGCTTCATTTGATGTAATCACACCATGAGGGCATGTATTGGCCTGTCCCAGCAAGGAGGTCATGAATTTACCTTCTCCCTGGGAATCTGTGCCTGCCTATGTCTGTCTCCATGTTTCCCATGAAATACGATGTGTGTTTCTTTTACACATTCTACTAAAGCTGCTCTTTTTTTTCTCCCATCACCTCTTCCCGATTACTGTGACACCTGAAGAGTGGCTTTTGAAGGGAAGAAACAAAGGGGCTTAATTTTCAAATAACCAGTTGCTAACACATGACAAACGCTCAGGGATTCCGATGCTGCGCATGTGCAGCTGTGATCTGCTGCAGAGTGAGAGCTGCACAAAAGTCATTTGCAAATGTACGTCATCTTACAAAATAATCTGTTGACTGTCAGCTGCAGATGACTTCTTCCAGCTTTATAACTTCCCATTCATAATTTTGTAATCTTGTGATTTGACAGGACTGCAATGGCCACATATGTCAGGTGCTCAGAGACTGTAAGTAGTGATTTGAAGTGTGTTAGACTCATGGAAGAGGCAGATGAGACAGTCATATCCTAACCAGGAGCCTCGCTGACTCATGAGCCTTCTGTACTGTCTGGCAGTGTGGTGTACACATTTTTACATAGAAAACGTTTCCTTGAAATATGGTGTTTCTTGATAGAAAAGGAGAAAAAGCAACCCCAAGTTTGTTGTAGCTGATGTAGAATGTGCTGATATGTACTCCTGAAGGGAAAGAAGGAAAACTAATAATTCTTGAAATGTTCCCTTTCCACTTGTGTGAGTAGAAAAAAAGTAGTAGTTCAAAATGCTCGTTAAAAGATCCTCATCTTCTCTGTGCACTTCACAAAGAGATATATCTGCTGAAAGAAATTTGAGTATCTGCTTTGTCATAGTTTGTGGGAGGCAAGATTGCAGTGAAGGGACTTCATGTTTCCAGTGGATTTCAAGACACCAAGAAGTCAATAAATTTGGGTTTCTTTTGGAGGGTAGAGTCAGCTATTTCCACACAGACAGTAGTTTTACACACTTGAAATAATTTTTCCAGCCTAGTGTAGAAGTTATTTGAAGAGCTTACATCTGTCAGCTGGAAATATTCAACCCCTAATAGATCAGGGAAACATATTCTTGTTTTGCACTAGAAATAGCTACTTTTGGAAATGCTTCACTAACAGGAGGTTGTGAACAGTTTGGTTGTATTGATACTGATTTTTGGTATCAAACATGGAACAAAGAATTTTCAAGAAGTAGTCTAAACCTTAAAATTTCACTTCCATTTTAGGATCAAAAACATAGCAGAAAGCTGCAGAAGAATAAACATCTCAAAAAGGCTTATCAGACCTCTAACAGCCTCAGGCAGTTCAACTCCCTCCAGCAGCTTGTGAAGTTATCTTATTAGTCAGTGGCAAATGATGGCATTTCTGCTCTAGGTCTAGTGTCAAACTGTCAGCAGGCTGACATCTTAACTTCATGACAAAAATAAAGTTAAAAAAATCATTCTCTCTTATTCATGTAGATTTTACAGGTTAAAGAACTGATTGAAGATAAAATGAAGCAAATGACTACTAAACCCCATTATTCAATCAAATTGATATAGGCCCATAGGAAAACAAGAGAAAACCATTATTTTAAAAGAGAGGTTTTTGTAAGGCTATCAGTGACTTTACCTGTGTAGGAAAAATGTACAGTAACTAAGACAGATGTAAGTGGTTTTGTGCATTTCAGTTTGTTATGTAAAAATGCTTTTGACTAAGAATGCTGATGAGAAAGCAGAGCAGAGGCTGATTTACATTTGGAGATAGTTAACAGAGATAAATACCAGAAATGGAAAGCAATTGTCTAGACTGGCAAAAGCGATAAGATAATAAGCACAGTACATTGAAATTGACAGGTAAAAGTGAAAACTGAGTTGTGAAGTCTAGCAGTCAATGAGGTAAGGCTGTGAAAGAGAATGGGGGTTGTTTGTTTCTTCGTTTGTTTGTGGGTTTTTTTAGGAACTGGAGGTATAAGTTATGGCATCAGGGGTCCATTTCCAACTCTTTAGCAAATTTCCTTGAAGGGCCACATTTCCTTAGGATATGGTCTCCTCTGCCTGTTGACCTTTTGTACCAATCTCTTCACCACAAAAAAAGCGATCTTTTGCAATACATGACCCTAAAGAACTCATAAACCTCCTGCTGCTTTTATTTATCTCAAAAGACAAGCAATAATAATATGCATTGTGTCCAAACTTTGCTTTTGCTGAAGTTCTGGGAAGTGTCGTTGTTTGGTCTTGTGAAAAAAAGCTTTTAAAGCCCAAGGCAGAGTAAGAAATAATTACCTCCTCTTATGTCTTTCCCTGTAGCTTTAGACGAATGAATTTCAGACTTTCTCTTCTGAATTGTAGCAGGTGGATCAGTTTTTTATCTGTCACACTGAATGACCTATTGCTTAAAATATTTTAGTTTTGAACAGAATAGACTGAAATAGATCAATTAGGTTTTTTAAAAAATCTAAATATTCTTTATATTTAACCAAAAGAGCTTTAAAAGTGAGAGCAATCCTTTCAGTTGTGAAATGAACTCTTTTTTCCTGTTGTCACTTTTTAAACCCTTCTATCGAGAAAAAAACAAGGCTTTCATGTCATAAAGGAACCATGACTTGGTTAGAGAATTACCTAAAATTAAAATAATTGAACAAAATGTTTGCTGAAAGTATTTCAATGTTCTTTTGAGGAAAAGCAGAAGTAGAAACTAGGAACTGTAGTCAAAACTAATGGGTGATCAGTTGCAGAATTTGCAGGGGCTACAATACTTTGTTCCCTCCACCTGCTGTTTCAGTTTTTGTTTGGGACAGTATCTAATGTTCCTTAGATCCATAAAATATGCTCAGGAATTTCTTCGCAACTGGAATGCTTCTTTTCTTCTCAGATTTCCTAATCTGAATTGATCTGAAGCTGGGACCTCCTAAAGACCAAGTTCATGGGCAGAGTGTTCACTTGACTGGAGAAAACATCAATATTTTGGTAACCTTTGAGTAGGAAGACTGACCTGTTTTTCCCACAATTCTACCCTCAGTGTCCCTTGACAGGCAGAGTACTGGGTGAGTGGAGCCTTTTATCTCTTTTGAAAGACAATAATTCTATTCTGGTCTTGTGTCACCTTCATGATGAAAGATTTGTCAAAACTGATAGAGACCTCTGAAAAGATTTTTGGTTTCTAGCATTTGTTCTTTTCCTCATAAAAGGACTATTTTGTAAAAACATTCCAACCTTCCCTGGATAAAGTTTTTTACAGTGTGACGACAGTTGTACATACCTTTTTTAAGATAGAGGATAAAATGATCTCCTCATTTGTTAATATTAAATATAATCTCTTTCTTTATTGCCTTCCTCTAACCAGCAAAAGCACAGTTTACTACTTCAATTTCAAGACTGCCTGTGGTCAAGAGGAATATACTGTCTTATTATCTGTGAAAACAGGACAGAAACGTGAAGTATTTGGGGCAGTTTGGTTAGTTTTGGGTGGGATTTTTTTGTTTTTTGTTTTCTGTTTTAGGGTTTTTTTAAACTTTCTCTTCTTTCACCACAACAGATCTCTTTGCATCTTGTTCTTGGATTTATTTATTCACTGAGTTTAACTTGCAATATGAGCTGATACAGACACATGAACACATACCCGCACAGAAAGAGATGAATTGAGACACTGTGGAGCAGTTGGTATTTGACATTTTCAAAAGAAGAAAGGCATTTTTCCTAGTGCCTTTTTTTTTTTTTTTTAATCTCCTGAGCTTTCATCCATCAGAGTAGCTTAGCATGTAGTAAAAGGAAGTAACAGGACAGGCCCATATTTTTCTTCCCTTCTCTTTTTTCTCTCAGAAGAGACTTATTTTGGACAGAGAGTCTGATGATATTCTTCTTACACACCTGAAATTACTTGAAATGGATGCAGAGCTTTAAGAATCAAAATAAATTCAAAATCTTCCACTGTGCTGGCATTCATACAGCAGTGCCAAGAAATCACTTTCAGGAAATCCATTCCTTCAAAGGAGAAGGTTGCCTTCCTATTTAATGTCTGGCAGCCAGAGGCAATCAACAGGGATGTCACCATGGATATGTCACTCATACAGGTAGATCCTCTACCTTCATAATCACTGCATTTACCAAGCATTCTCCTCCTTCAGGATAGCACTTGGTGAAAAAAAGTCTTCTAATCTTTTCCATTTTAAAATTAAAAAAGAAATCCCCACTTGCATTATAAAGGCTAAAATTATAATAACTATTTCTTTCGTGCTAAAATTGTTGTTGCTAGTCACCTGAGCAACTGTTTATTTAATTCAAAAGCAGGCTCACTGGCTTTTAAAATGTCTTTTAAAGTGATTGATAAATGATACCAAATTGGGTTTGTGTGTTTATAAAACTTTAGTACTGGCAGAAATACACCTGTATTCATTCTAAATCAACTGAAATTGAACTAAATTTTTATATTCTTCAAGCTGAGATAACAGCGTAGAGGTGCATTATGATCCAATAAATATACAAACATATTTAAATAGTACATGAGGGTTTTGTTGAAAGTCTATCAAGCCTAAATATTTAATCAAAATATCCCCTTTTGCAATATAAAGGGAAAAATGGCTGACACCAGTAATACTGATTCCAATCTCACTTGCAATTGTTAGGTTGATCTAAAATGCCATGAATTTTCCACTTTTATGCTAATAAAAAGAGAGCAGAAGTGGGATGAGAGCTAGCCCCAGCTGGTGCTCAGTACCTGCTAGCATTAATATTTTATTCAGAAGAGTGCTTGTAACTTTCATATTATCCTTTCTCTACGAAAAGTGTATTTTAAATCATCTGTTTGTGTTTATTCATAAATAGAGTACTCCTCTCTCCCACCTTACAGAAACCCAGTGGGGGAAAAGCAAAACCTACCACAATTAACAGAATTGCAGTCATGGAACAGACCATGTCCAGACTGTTTTCGAATATCTGCGAAGAGGGATGCTCTTAGTGTCTCTTTTTTGCTGGTGCTCCTTGTGTTCAAACAGAGCTTTCTGTGATTCAGTTTGTCCCCTTGTCCTGTCACTGGAAATTGGAAAGGACCTGACTCCATCTTCTTTGCACCTTCCCTTCAGGTACGTGGACACGTTTGATCCCCCTGAGCCCTTCTCATCTCCAGGCTGAACAGTTCCTTCTCTCTCCGGCGCTCCTGATATGAAAGGTGGTCCAGTGTCTTAATCATCTTAGCGGCCCTCTCTTCAGGTCTCTTATGAACTTGCAAAATATCAAAACTTTAATTCTTTAAGCATTGAATTCATCTGTACTCTAAAATAGAACAATGTTTTGTTTTGATATATTTGATAAATCGGGGAGAAAAAAAATAGTCATAATTTGGGATGTGTTTTAAAGTGATGAAGTCTAACCTTCTGCGAAAATAACACTGCTTTTTAAATATTCCATTCAAGGCAATAAAAGGAATCTCAGGGGTATGGCAAATGTTTCTTTTTATTATTATTATCTTATTACGCCCATTACTTTTCACCATAATAGCATTATATGGACCCTCAACTTACAGATTTTTGGGATAAATCAACATATCAAAATACAGAGACATATGTGAGTATCTTCATCCACATAGTACTGTGAGAAGGATGAGAATATAAGGATAAGTTTCTCAATAGTGGGAAGGATTAAAAAGTTTTCTTATACTATATATATAGTATATATGTACACACACACACACATATATATATACATATATATGCACATATGTATATTATGTGCTCAGATTTCTAAATGACAGCCTGGTCTGAAGGCTGCTGCTTTGATTATAGTCCTGACTATCTATTTATCCTCTTCCCCTCAAGAGTGGGAATAGGGAAGTCTACTCAGTGTCCATTGCCACTAAAAACTGGGAAATAAACTCTCCAGCCAATTTACTAGATTACAAAGCCAACATTACTTTATTAGCAGTGCTGGATGCATGGGGAATTCTCCTCATGCATGCCCAGTATCCTAACAAATCAGATAATATTCCTGAAACTAATACATATTCATCACATTTCCTGAATACATGCACATTTGCTAATTATTTCCCCTTTTTTTCAGCAGGATGGGACAGTATTAATCACTAATATAAGTAAATAAAGAAGCTCAAGACCTATTAGTCACAGATACAGGGAGTTAATTAAGGCTACATTAATATCTGGAATTTTTATTAAGCACTGTATGGTACAAAACTAAGCATTAACCATGAATATAGGGATCATACACTATTGCACCAAAGTTAAAAGGGTTTTCCAACATCCCCCACTTTCTGCATAGACTTCGTACAGAAATATAATTTGTTCAGTAACACCATCATCAGACTCTGCTTTAACTAGTAGGCCATGCTACTTCTCAGGACTGAATTGACATCAGATACTATCAAGGCATATTGAGGGAAGGAGAAGGCAGTGATAGAAACTTGTAATTTTTTGGTAATAGACATGTTGCAGTCATCATTCTCTTCCATTCTGATATCTTCCATCAGCACTGAAGTTGCCTGTTCTGAAAAGTTCATGGTCAGAGTATGAGTAGCAGTGTGGTTATGGTGAATTCTTTCAGCTGGAAGAACTGAGAATAAAAACAAGCGTTATATACACTAAATATTTCTTCCTAAATGTGTCACATTGTTGAAAAACTTAATTGGCTTTTAAAAACACACTAATCACCTTCACTACAAATATCATGTGAAGTTGTGATATTAACTGTCTCTTTACATAAGTGTCAAAATAGATTTCCATTAGCAAACTGAAACTTGATTGAAGAGGTAGTGAACAGTCAAGGTCTCTGCCTTATAAATAAAAGAGAACAATGAATTTTTTTTTTATAGAAATAATTATGGTAGATAAGAAAAGGCTTTAAAATTAGCAAAATGTAAACCAAAAGGTGTGTATAAATATGTGACACATTAGTATTGTTAAAGGAATATGTGAATAAATCTAACAAATTCACAAGGGAGATGTGAAAGGATGACATGATACCATTTCTTTGTGCAATGATCATTAAGAAAGATGATTGTATTTCACAGTTCAGGGAAAGGATACCAATTCAGGGGCCAATCTAAATTATAAATCAAATCTCCATCCTACTGTTCCAATGTAAAGTAGAAGTAGTCAAAACACTCTTTGATTAAGTACTTACGAATTGTGAAGCAGAATTCTGGAAGGAGAACTTAATCATATTAAAATACATTGCTAAACAGCAGGCTTCTTTTGTAACCCATTAACAAAAAAGAAAAGAAATGTTCAACCTGAGGCTACAAAGAAAAAGTAGTCTCCACATGAAAACAAAACAATACCTAATTCACAATACACAAGAGGGGATTCAGAAATGTTCAGCGTTACCAAGCCTCCCATCCCTGAAGGGTATGGGTGGCCCTTGGTTTAGAACTTCCAACTCAATTTGTGGAGGTTTGGTTTCCTTACATAGCCTTAAGTTACTTGCATTTAAAAGTGAAGAACATGTTTGAAGCTAAGACAGTGTTGCATGTGGGAAGACTGAACCAAAAAGACTTTTACAACATGTTGAGATCCTACCAGAAGGGTGGGTAGTACTTCCTGAGTCCAAGGATTTTTTTTTATTTTCTGCAGTTACTCTTAAAAATTTGTCTGCTCCTTAGCCTTTTCTTGTAGGCTTTCCATGAGACCACACTGATGCAGAAAGGCAGAAGGACAGCTCTTAGGTCTAGTGTCCTAGTAAGATTTTAGTGTTCCATAAAATCTAGAAAGAAGCATATAAAGCACAGGCAATGTCTATTGGAAGCCTTGTAGCAAAGGACACTCCCTTTTTTTTAATAGGACTTTCTGTTGTATTTTTATTGAAGAATTTAAATAAACTTTGACTTTAAAAGCACATGAAAACTTGAGATCATTCAATCCTATGACTTTTGAGGCAGTAATTCTGGCAAGTGTACTGCATCAACTTCAGATATAGAAATAAAATTTTATGTGAGGGGGTGTTTTTATTGTTAGTGGGTATTTTTGTTTGGGTTTTTTGTTGTTTGTTTTTTTTTGGGCTTGGTTTTTTTTTCTTCTCTCCTTATCTTTTGCCTTTTATATAGCAGTTAGAGGTTGAGGGCTAAAACAAGGCTTCTCTGAACTTCCTTAAATGTTCCCCCAGTAATATGACCCATTGTCACAAATGGCAGATAAGAACATGTCCCAGTTTTCTCACTCAGGATTTTCTGTTTTATTCTGGGGAACTAGTCAACCTTCGAACAATGTTGGAGTGCTGTGAAGACATCTAGGTTTTGTTTATTTGGCAAAATTAGTATTGGGTTACCCGTTTCTAGAGCAAATCACAGTCGTAAGAGAAAGTGCTTTGTTCAATATTGCTAGTCTGAAATCTAGTCAAAGTTTAAGATTTAGGCTAGAATTCTGGGCCCGTATTTCTGTCTTGCATAAGATACTGGTTTGTTTTTTCATTAGTGAATTGCTGCGTTCTCTGGTGTCCTGAGCAGCAGATGTCTCATTAGCACCTGAGCTATGCCAGCTTCTGTGGAAGGCTCCAAACTGATTAAACACATGCTCCATTTTTATCTCTTTATGAGTCATTACTTAAAGGTTTTATCACCAGATTGCCACACTTAATTATGTGAAGCCATAATTAAATATGAATATCTGCAGATCTGGATTGTTATTTTTGCTATAACTTCAATAAAATATTTTCCTCTTTGCTAATTAAATGTTATAGAGAAGGAGAAAAATAAAAAGGGAAAGAAGAACCCAGCAAAAATGATCAAGTATATATAAAATATCTATCAAATATCCTTGTCAACTGCTTTAAAAAGGCACTTTTTCACGCATTGTGTGATAAAGATAGAAGGCAAAAAACATTGTTTTGATATTTAAAAGTGTCATCTGTTATCCACCAGATTTAATCATTCAGAAATCACTCCAGTCCTTGCAAAATTCACAGAGCTCTTTTGGAACATGGTTTTGGGTACATAAAAAGTCTTTGGGAACTGTCAGGATGTATCTATCAAGGATTAACCATACCTAACAAATGTCTTCATCTTCTGTGATAAAATGACTCCATTCGTGGATGGGTAGAGACCAATTTACCTTCACTTCTGCAAGACTTTTGATGCTGTCTTCCCCAATATTCTCATATTCAAGTGGAGATGCTGTGGTTTGGCTGAGTAGACAAATGACTGAGTAAAAAAGTGAATGATTTGCATTAGAGATTTAATTGTTATGTTGAACCTGGTTGCATGCGACAAATAGAGTATCAGAATCTGAGGGCTGTCCTGGGACCTGTCCATTCAATGTCTTAATCAAGGACATGGGGAAGCAATGGAGTGTTTGTTCATAAAGGTTTCAAACAGCACCAAACTGGGAACAGTTAATATCCACGGATGGGACTACCATCCAGAGAGACATAGGTGAATTGCATGAAAGGGTCGGCAGGAATCAAGGACATGCACTAGACTTGTGCACAAAGTCAAGCTGAGGAGGAGGAAATCCTTGCAGCCATATAGGCTGGGAAAGATCTTTCCTGAAAAGGTCCTTGATACATGGTTCATGAGCCATGTCCTGGTTCACGATGAGCTGGCTGGTAGCCACCAGTGTGCCCAGGCAGCCAAGAAACATCCTGGGCTGTGTTAACAGGATCATGACAGTAGACAAAGAGAAGTGATTATCCCCCTCTGCTCCGCTCTCATCAGACTGCATGTAAATACTGTGTGCAGTTGATGCCCTCCTGAAACAAGGCATACATGATAAACTGGATTGAGTTGAGCAGAGAGCTACAGACATGAGCTGGAGCACTTGGCCTATGAGCAGGAGGAACTGGAGTTCCTTCAGCCGGGAGAAGAGATGGATTCAAGAGGATCTAGGCCCCCTGCACCCAGTATCGAGGAAAAGGTTACTGAAAAGATGAAGCCATGCTGTTCATCAAGGGTGGACAGGAGAAAACAGGCATAAGTTGAAACAAAAGACTGTCATACTGTGTATAAGGAAAAATTATTTTCACTATGAATACAGCTGAGTAGTAGTGCAGCTTGTCCAGAGAGTTTGTGTATCCTCCATTCTTGAAAGTTTTCGAGACTGAACTGGATAAAGTCCTGAACAACCTGGTCTGATCTTAAAGCTCACCCTGCTAGAAGCAAGAAATTGGACTAGAGAACCTCCTGAGGTTCCTTCCAACCTGAATTTTAGTATGATCCTAATCTTTGACCATTTAGGAACCTGTCAGGGTCTGTACTGATACAGGATTTTGCCCACAGAAAGCTATGGGGCTTTTTGTTGCCTTAAAAATGTTAAGTCACAGTGGACAGTGAATTACAAAATATATCAGGTTAGATTTTGGTATATGAAAAATTATTCAGTTCAAATGATTTGACTTTACATTATGGACACATAATGATTCTTAAGTATATTTAAAAAAAATTGTTTCTTTGAATATTATGAAAAAGAGAAGGCACATAGAGATTGTTTCCAATTTTCAGAAATTCCACAGATAAACATTGTATCTAAAAAATAATTTTTGAATTCTTAAGGCAAAAACCACATTATTTTGTTGAGTTTATTTAATGAAAACCATTGGTAAGGCAAGAGCTGTGCTACTCTTTTACTAATGCTTATAGGCTCAGAAGGTACAACCTGAGCTGAGTGTTGCACAGTTCATTAAATGTGCCCTGCTGTCTTTTCTAGCTGACCTGACTCCTGAGTAGTTTCCAAACATACAGATAACATTGCTTTTTTTTTTATCAGGCTCTTTTTCTACCTGATAGTACTTCTTTTGGTAATACAATGTGCCAATTGTATGTCATTTGTTGAGTGTGCCCTTATTCCTTACTCTTTATGTAGGTCAAGGTCTGAGAAACTTTTTCTCTGAGTTTCAGACCAACTTCTGCTCCACAAAGCTGAATTAAGTTTATAGAAAAAACAGCTTCTTCTTTTTCAAATTCTACTCCTAGTCCATGAAAGCTGTCATTCTAATCACAGCGCATTCCCTTTCCCTTCTCCTCTTGTTATGTGGGTTAAAATAAATCATCAGTCTCAGAATTGTGTATTAGCTTTGAATTGCCTCATTATAGCAATGCTAAAATGGGATATTCAAAAAAGAAGAGAAGAAAAAAAACCCTGAAAACCTTTCCATCACTGTTCAGTAATGATTTAGACAGACCTTTAATCTAAAGCCTCTAGAGAGTCTCTAAACTACAGGAGGGTTCTGCAGTGGATGGAATAATATTATAATGCATGATGGAATGTCATAGTGTAAAAAAGCTAGAGTTTGGGGGGAACTAGAAAGAATGTTAAAATTTCATTAAATCTGTATCTATTGAAAGCAATGGGGAATTTGTCCCTGAGGTTTCTTCCATTGTGGGTTAATATTTTTTTAACCTCTTGAGTTAGTTAGTGGTTTTGACTTGACAGTTTGAGTGAAGCAGTATATCCAGGTCCCCATGGCCTGGAATACTTTGGCAGCAGCAGGGCTGCAGTTTGATGGTAGATGCAGTCCTGGATTAGGAGTGTTGTGTAAACTGGACTGTGTCAGGAGAGGGGAGCAGAGTATTAGGCATGTTCACTCAGAGTTCATGTCTACACTGAAGCATGGAAGTGTTTGCTTCTGCTGGTCTTATTAGAGACAGGGATGCTCACTCATCCAGTTTTGAAACTTACCCTGGTAAGTACAACTTGTTGAATCCAATGGTAATAATCTCCATTAATATGTTTGAGAAAAAATATCTTTTCCATTACTTCACAAGAGATCTGAGAGCTGATAGTGATTAAAGCATGTTAGTTGCCTGGAAGATTACAAGGACTGTATATATGTTAAAACCTGTAATTATTTGCCAAAATAATTTAAATACTATATAAATAAAAATAGATTCTTGTGCAGTAGGTAGATGAAGATATTGTTAAATATGAAATGGTTTAATATAGTGTAATTTTAAAATTTTAATAAAAATAAAAAATACAAGTTCTTTTTATTGTAATAATTTTCATTAGTTTTCCACACAATGGCTTTGAGTTCAAAAATGCAGAATTGCATTTTTGAAATGGTAGTGGTAATTAATGTGAGTGAATTCATATGTAAACTGGTGTTTTCAAGGGAGCTCTTAAATAAATATCTTTGACATCTTTGCAAGCTCTTTAAATTTTCCCTGGAAAACATCAGGGTTTCAGACGATGTTGATACAGGCTGTTAAAGACAGGCTGAGTATAATTAAAGACACCTGACAGCATTTCCTCTTTAAGTGTTTGAAGTTGGGAAGGAAAGAGCTGATTCAAAACATCTGGGAAAAAGAGAGGGAAAGAATTAAAAATAGAGAAAGTGAAAGGCAATCCACATCATGCTGTCACTCTTCATGGAGACTGGCTACTGGAGCAGTCGGACATCCTCCCATGGAGCCTGGGAGTTGCAGGCTTCCCCTCCTCCCTGTGGGGAACTCGGCTTTCAGAAAGTGAGGGGAGTTGTGTTTCCTGGATCTTTGCCTTTCTGTACATATGAAGCATTTTTCTTCTCTAAACCACAGAATCAGCAGGGATGTCTTCAAACAGAGGGTTAAGAGCTTTTCCCCTGTTTTTATTACACTGGGAGTTTTTAGAACAGTGCATTGATTTTATTTAGAACCTTTATGGGCACAGATAGTGGCTTTATGCTGAAACTCTTAGTTTCAGAGCTGTGCCTCAGTATCTAACTAACTTCTATTGACACTAACACCATGGCAGTTATGCAAGTGAAATGAGTAGAGCATAAACTATATAATGAAACTAATGAATAAATGGTTGATGATAATTTAAAGCATCTATAAAACAGCAATACTTGACAGCATAGATGTCTAAATGCTAGAAGTTGCATTCCAGATATAATTTCTGAGAGTGCTTTCTCACCCTGTAGGCTAGAAGAGATTCTGAATGTTGCAGTTCATATTATAGAGAGAAAAGTCTTGAAGCTTAGAAAATATGTGGTCATCATATTGGGTTAAATGACAATATCCATTAAATATCAGAGAAAATGTACCTCCAGAGTTATGCAAGATGTAAAAAAAAAAGAAAAAAATTAGGAGGTTGGAGACCATAAATTCTCTATTGACATCCCTGGGACTAATCTGTGACTTTCCAGAAGTCATATAATTAGACGCATATTCCACATCCTTGGTGACTGCAGTGACAACTTCATATGCTTGCGGAGAAGTACTCTGTCATCATGTGGTTCTAAGCTGTTCTATGCAGACTCAATAGGACAAATTAACTTGGCAGAATCTCCAGTTTTCCCCAGCCAGACTGCTACTAGTACCTGAAGTAGATTAGGCAGAACTACAGCAAGTTTGATGGGTTTCAGGCTCTCTGCCTTTGGGTAAGACTATGCCACATTTCTGAGGTTATGATGATGATCAATTGATTATATGACCATTGAAAAGCAAGAAAGACTTTGGTAAATGAAGGACAGAAAGAAGGAAAGTGTATGTGCCCAAGAGATACTTCAAAGGCCTTTTTCCTCTAACACTGTAAACCTAAGCGAGTAAATTGTCACTCTCCTATCCAAGTGAAGTATTCCTGCTTTTTGAAATCCATTCATATGAACATATTTTACAGATATGTTTCTAAATGAATGCTTGTGTTGCAGACAAATTTCCTTCTAAGAGCAGAGGAAATTTAATGGTGTCTTGTAGTTAAAACAATTCTTCTTCTGGTGATGTCATCACGATTATCAATTTCAGAAAAATGTCCAGCACTTTAAAAACTGTTTTCTTTTATGGGCTCATTGATTTACAAATATGCAATAAATACAGATTTCAATAATAGAAAAAACGGAGATTTAAAAATAATTAAAAAAAAAAAGATACACTGCTTTTGAAGCTGTGCCATCAATCTGAGAGTGAGTCTTTATTTATGTACATTTCATAAAATATTGGTGTTCAGGATGGTTTGGTTTTGGGGAAAAGGTTTTACTACGTTCTCATATTTGTTCTTGTCCCACAGTTTTAATTTTGGATCATTTTGAAGCAGTCTAACACAGAACACTCAGGTATGATGAAATAAAAGGAAAAAAGGTAGCCATGCTCATGCATTCTTCCTGATATAAATATCAATAGTGTTGAGATTGTCCCACTGGAGCACAAAGAACACCTTTAATAATGACATTTACAAAGCAGATCAAGTGACAGCTAAGGTGAGCTGATACAGAGTTGTACAAAGGGAAAGTGGAAGAGCAAACTCAGTGTTAAGCAGGAGCAGAGCCACGCTGAGGTTACATTCCCAGATGTAGATACCGTGACTCTTTTTTTGCTCCTTCCTCCAGTGTTTTGAAGTTAATTTTCCTTTTCATGGAAATTCAGTGTTGTACAGAGGAAATAAAGAGACTGTAACTCCTTCATCAGTCAGAGTGGACTGGGATTTTTCTCCTGTGACTTGATATCAATTAGAACCATCAAAGCAAATGCATTGAGCTCTGCTTTGTGGTGGCACACCACACTTTGCACTAGATCATACCCTCTTTTTCCTAAATGATACTGGAATCAATGTACTCGGGAAAAGTCCTTTTTCTTCAGTTAGTGTCAGTTCTGTTGTTAGGAAATTGTTCCTTCCTAGGAAGCCATCAGGATGCAGTTGACCAATGTTTATATCTTAGGTTATAAATCATGATGGAAAAACAGATGATAAACGAACTCTCCACTGAAAACAGGGTGAGTGCTGGAATTTACTGGTGTTGGGTGGGGGTGGGGACACAGAAACAACATAATGAAATGCTCGTTAATTAAGAAAATCTAGTTAAGACATGTAGTTAGAACTGAATGAGAGATGATTTTAACCTGTAGATCAAAAGTCTGTAACTCCACAGCTGAAATGTGCAGACAAATGATTCAGCCAGTGAAAGAGCAGGTACTGCTGTGGAAGGAAAACTCCATAAAATAGACTGATCTATTAAACTGTTTGTGTTAAATCAAGTTGAAAAAAAGCTCTTAACAGAATAACTTCTGAGCTTCATCGTGGTTGACTTTGTTTCCATTGATATGCATACCTGGTGTGGTTTTTTATCCTGTACCTGAGTAAGTACTGAATTCAAGGTAGTAAATGCATCTGAATTGGGATGAGAATACATGAAGCAATCCTAAACTACAGTGATGACCGAGTAAATGCAAGCAGAACACAATACAGTTTCAGAGCTTAAATTTATTTCATATGATATACTCACATATGGTTAGACCTAATATTCAATTTATATGGCACAGTTAGCAAGGGCCATAAAATTGGAAATTAAATATGGATCTTTTATCTGGACAATGGCCTGGGCCAAATTCTGTATTTCCTCACCTTTGCAACGTAGTCTCTAGATTATTCCTTCAGCCAGCTCTTCAGCCAACTATACAATTAATGAATTACCCTAATGAGATTTAAAAAATGACGTAATGAAAGATTTAAAAGGATGGAAGTCATGACTAGCAAAATAAAGGAATAAGTTATTTGTTAAATATGTCTGAGTCAGTAGAGAAAGCTATGACCCAGAAGAATAAAATCCAGTAACTGCTCATTGTGTAATCAAAGGCAAAAATTTACAGGAATATTCTCTGCTATTTATCTCTTCCAGTGGCTGGTTTCTTCAAGGGAATGACAAATCTTCAGGTGAACATTTCTGCACCAACTTTTTCATGGCTGTGGGAAATCTTAAAAGTGCTGTGGCTCACATTGTTGGATTTTGTAGGAAGCATTGTAAAGATTACTGCAAAAGGAAGAAACTGAATAATCATGATAAGAACGAGAGAAGAAGCTTTGAACAAGTTGTGTCAATACCCAGCATCTCAATGTCCAAAGCTATTAAACAGAAATAGTAGCACTGTCTTTCTTTGTGAATA
The DNA here is from genome assembly GCA_036785705.1 of Acanthornis magna. NCBI lineage: Eukaryota > Metazoa > Chordata > Aves > Passeriformes > Acanthizidae > Acanthornis > Acanthornis magna. The sequence continues at coordinate 10,610,022 of JAWUZG010000016.1, forward strand.
CAGTGAGATCTACTGATTAGAAGAATACATTAGGCTAATAGAAGGATATCTGCACTATGAGTTCTGAAGCTGTGGTCATGCCAGTAATGGATTCAAACAGCTACATTCATGCATCTTCAGATATTATAGTAAAAAGAGCTTTACATAACATTATAGATTGGCAAATGCACTAGTAGCTTTTCAAGGAGTGGTTTTGTTTCATCATTTGTTCATAAACAATTCTGGGTGATTAACTGACCATTCACAATCAAACACTTGCTTTCATTCTGTACATTAAAAAAGCCCCAAATATAAAGATGTTCATCACATTGATTCAAATAACCAGCACATTCAATAATGATTTGTTGCATCTCTGGCTCTTTGGCAACAGAGTACAGGAATAAACAGATTATTCAATGTGTTATTGAAAGAGAATTTTTCATCTCTAAAAAAAATTAATTGAAAAATTTACAGCTGTATAAACTTCAAGCAAAAATGATATTGAAATATATAGAAAAAATACATTATTTGTTTATGAAGAAGAAAGGAAAAATATACTTTCACTAGTCTGCAAATTAAGCCCCAGATTGACCAATTATTTACCCAACTGTAAGGGAACAGGGGCAAAACCTGTGTAAGGGAAGGCTTCCTGCTGTATCACAATTAGCAATAAAAAGGGAACAAATAATAGCAAGGTTGCCAATTTACTTCTACTCTTTGGTCATTCAGGCTTTTTTGATTGTAAGGAAAGGAAATTAAATGATTTTATAACATGGATTCCTGCTATTCATTAACTTTTTCTTTGTCCTTATTTAACTTCAGTGAAGCACAAAACAAAAAGAAGAAAAAGACAAAAAAGACAATAAAAATATTAGAACATCTGAAATGAATGTTTAGAAATAGAAATGTTTTGGAACGGAAGTGATAAGGATCAAGACATAATTGGGTTTAGAGTTTTATAAAAGTTGTCAAATGTCATTGTTATAGCAGGAGTCTCAAAAAAATTAAGGCTTTTAAAATCACAGTGATCTGTGTACTGTGATTGTGAGGATCCCAGCTTTTCTTGTTTTGACATTGTATTTACAAGATATGAATCTTAATACATATGCATTTTATACACCAGATGACTAAGCATTCAAAAAAAAAGAAAAATAAACAAGCACATCTAAATTTCTAAAGCAATATTCATATCTTTTATCTGAAAATTAATTAAAAATCCATGAATTAACAATATTTATTTAAATCCTTACTGAAAATTACCTAATTCTATTTTATAAATCTTAAGATTTTATTTTTTGTGGCCCAAGGATAGAGAATTTCTGAGTGCATTCCATCAGCTGATTCCAAAGTGTGTGAGGGTAAAATGCAATGGAATAGGTGAAAATGTTTTTTTTTTTTAATTGACTATTTTTAACAATGTCTTAAGTAGAGTCTTAATCCTCTTGCTATGAGGTGTCATTTGTGTAAAACCTCTGCATAAATCCACTGGAGTTAATTTAATTAAAAACAATAGTTCTTTTGTCCAATGAAGAAGACTCCAAGGAAGCGGAAGCAGAACAGTAAAACCAAGTTCTACTCAGACAGTTTTTGACAATCTCTCCATATGCATGGATACAGAAGAATTTCAGACCTTTTGGGGACTTAAATTTTGATAACAGATGGTCTTATAATGAGCAGCAATTCACATCAATACCTTGACTTTTGCCTCTTTTTGCACCCTGGTGTCAGCTGGGATCGAGTTAATGTCTTCCTAGTAGCTGGTACAGAGCTGTATTTTGAATTTAGGATGAGAATAATGTTGATCACATGCTGATAGTTTAGTTGCTGCTGTGCAGTGCTTACTCAAAATCAAGGGCTTTTCAGCTTCTCATTCTGCCCTGCCAGTGAGGAAGATTTCAGGACACAAGGCACTGGAAGGGGGCACAGCCAGGATAATTGACCCCAACTGATTTAAAGGATATTTTATAAAATATGGCATTATGCTGAACAACAAAACTGTGAGGAGTTATCTGTGAGGGGCTGGGTACTGGATGGTGAGCAGTTGCACTGTGTATCATTTATTTTGTAGATTCTTTTATCATAATTATTGTTTTCCCTTCCTTTTCTGTACTATTGTCTTTAACTCAACCCATGAATTCTACCTTTTTTCCAGCTCTCTCCCATACCCCTCTGGTGGGGTGTAGGCAAACAGCTGTGTGGTGTTTAGCTGCCTACCAGGTTAAGCCACAACACCTGGAATGTGATTTCCTCAAACATAATCATTGTCTCAAAGAGTTGGCATTTTTATATTTCAAGAGGACATCAAAGTTCATGAACCTGAACTGTTGGATTCCTGTCTGAACTGTGCTCTTCTGTTATTAACTGAGCCAAGCCATACAGGACCTCTTTCCAGATTTGAATGGGCGCGCACAATTTTGCTGTTGTATATAGATAGAATAAGTAACTTAGAAATCTGTTCTCTTAGAGTGCACTAAAAGTTCATCTCTTCTATATGCAAAGGACAGATCTATAAATTTGTGGATTTCATATTAAAAAAAACCCCACATCAACAAAATCAAGACACACTGTCCTAAATCCTTTTATTTTGCTTTACTTTGTTTATGGTTTTGCAGCTATATCTGGGTGATGTATTTTTTTTTTGTGTCCTTAGCAGAGAAGCAGACATAAAGCAGATCTGGAATGTGATAGTACTTGACACATGATTCATCAAGAACAGACAGTGGCAGATGGAAGCTTGCATAGAAACTCCCATTGCCATAATAAGCTGCCTGGACTCACATATCCACCAGGAGTCACACAGGAAGGTTACAGGGAGTTCAAAGTCCAAAAGATGCAAATATCCATGAGAGATGCAAGAGATTCTGCTCTGCCAGGTCTAACAATTGGTGCTTTCTGTAGGATTGTACTGTGAATCTCACATATCTATGACATTTTTAAAATAGGTCTAATGTTGTTTTAACAGGATTCCTCCATTTCTGAGTTTATTAACCAGAGCCTACTATTGCATAGTTTAAAAGAGAATGCTCCTTGACACTGTGGTACTACCTTAATAATGCCATGGTGAAAGATCTTATCTATGCTGACTACATCCTCTCTCTCCATCCCTTTGCGTGACTCTGGTACTGTGGTACTAAGCAGGTGAGCTCAGAACAGCCTTCAGTGCAGCTGCTTGGCTCTTGCAGCAGCTGTGCATGGTAAACCATTTCATCTCTCTAAAGCCTTGTTTTAAAGTCCTTTCTAGCCAACCGGAATCCCCCTCTGGATCAGGTCCAATATCCAAATTCTGCAGTTCCCATTCAGGCTAATGCCATAAAAAGGATGACACACCTGAGTAAAAGTAGCAGGGTCAGGGCCCCAAATGGTGTAATTTAAACTGTGCCAAAACCTCCCCTCATGAAACAGTGAATAGAAACCTGCAAATAACTAAACCAGATGTTGCAGCTTGTCTTTGGATTCATTTATTACCCTGCTTTTCTGCAGGAGGATTTGGATTCACCCTTTTTTAATGTCATCCAGCAGAAATTGTATTTAGTCAGTAAATTTAATCATAATCTACACATGTTTATGACAAGTTGAGATCCAATCTTATAAGATATAAAAAATTCATTACATTTAAATATTCATTGTTAGAAGAAACTGTATTTCTATTTGTGATAACAGAAATCTGTATGAGCAGGCAGACAAAATATATTAGGAAGCTAATTCAGAAGAAAAAAGAAAAACAATGCAAAGTCTTTACATGTATCTCATTTACTAAAAAATGCATAAGGACAAGGATATGAATCTGGTTTTGAGAAAATGTGTTAGTTCACTGCAGAAATCAGTCATACCTAATTAGAAACACCTTGCTTTTGAGCACAAAGGTCACCAGCTTGTGAATGAATCCTTGGTGGTGTTTCCTCAAGGAACCACATCTGTCAGTTGTTATCTCTGCAGTGCCCCCTCAAAGACTGCAGCTATACTCTGGGGCCACTGTACTCCCTGCCCCATCCCATCTTCCTGGTTCCCCACTGCTGGAACACAGACCTGTCCTTTCAGACACTTGAGTTTCTTTCCATGGAAAATCAGGGCAAATGGGGCATTGGGAGCATCCCTGTTTCTTCCCTTTAAGCAGTTGGGTGGGACGCAGCTAAGAGGCACATCTGGGTACCAGAACCACAGAGGAAACAGCCCACGGTACTGACAAGCTGTAATTGCTGTTAATGTAGGATGTAGAATAAACGTTCTTTAACATTATCTTAAGAAAGATGTCTGGTTTAAATGCCTGGAAACAAGACAATAAAGATATAATTTATCTCATGAAGGCAGTTTGAAACTCCAAAGGTTCACAATGTGAAGATGAGACATAAAGACTTTCACCATTCTGCACTCAAATTTATGCTTATTAATAAAGTCAAACCTCTTAGTACCTGATGGTTGAGGAGTGACCTCAGCCCAGACTCCAGCAGAAGCACAAGAACACCCTCCAGCCTTCTCATGGTTCAGAACCTAGGGTAGTCTCAAAAGAGAGAATTACAAGATGGAGAGAGGCATGAAAAATAAGATGTATTTCTAATGATGCTTCTCCGGAGCAATACCGAGCTTTGTATTTGGAGGGCAACGTGAGAAAATGTGTACAGCTCTGATTTCTATTTCTTGTAGATAAAACCATAGCACTTTATTGGCATATTTCAGCTGTGGTAGAATAAAAATGTTTATTACAATTAACATTAAAATCCTCATATAGTTTACTAATATATTTGCCAAATAGATGAAAAATTATCTTTGCCATTTATTAATAACACTTTTACATGCTATGTAAATTTAAAAAAAAATGATTCTCCTTTAAATTGGTGTCATCAACAGTGATTAGTGCATTTTATAGATTGACCATTTAGTAAAAAGATTTAATCTCTAATGAATTTAAAATTCTTTTCAGACAGAGTCAGAAAATCAATAACAAGACAGAAAATATTATAAGACAAGAAGCTCCTGTCTTTCTTCTTAAAATATAGATACTGGTTGTTGTCTGTAGACTTTTGTTTACTGTTGACTTAATATTACCAAGAAGTAGATGTATGAAAAGTAGATGATAAGAAAATGAAAGGTTTTGCAAAATGGGAATAAGTGGAAGAAACTTTATTGTGTTCTTATAATGCATCTCAGACACTACAGAAATTACTGTAAGGAGAAGTGGTCAGACACCATGAGAAGAAACTTTATTCCTCAGAGAAAGAAGCTCTTCAGCGTGTGCTTAGGATCGCCACCATGACTCATGATTACCATTTGTCCAGAATCATATAGGAAAAATTGTTATTTCTGACAACATATCAGGCATCTCCCAATGATCTCCCATGTGGTGCAGCAAAAAACTTATATGTCTGCATTTCTTCCCTCTCTCTTCCAGATCTGGCAGTATTCTATCCAACAGCCTATAGAGGTCTTAGGGATGCAAATAGACAGAGTAAAAGAAGACCATCAAGTCAAATTATTTTTAATCTCATATACTCTCACTTATTTTTCTTGCAACCTGTATTTAGGTTTTTGTACCCATTTTTAAGGCCTGCCATGATTTTGCTGTAGTGTAATCTGTTATTCCCTCCACAGACTAACCACGACACCTGCGTGGTTTTTATTTTTATCTACTTTTACTTAATTTCACAATCTTTCTTTCGGCTGTGAACCAGCTTAAGCTTCACCACTGCTCTTTCCCTTGGATGATAACATGGACATGGCCCTATGGAAGATATGTCACGACTCACTGCACATCTGCTGTGCCTTAGTCCTTGAGAGCACCACCAGTGTGGACTAATTAAGCTTAGTGGAGCCCACTTTCATTGTGAGCTAAACCGATCTTAATCATAGTTGCGTTTTGGGTTAAAATCACTATTGTTCAGGCAGCATTGCCTACAGATTCAAGCAGGCTGATCACTTTTCCAAGTGTACTTGTGCTTTTTAGTATGCATATTAAGTTTAGTGTAATATCTGCCATTTAATTTTGGATTTATGATGAGACTTTGCTATTTATATTTCAACCACTGTAAATACCATCTTTTAATGAACACCCTTGATGCACAATGAATGCTATTTCAGAATATAGGCTAAGCTAAACCAGAGTATGACAGGGCTGATAAATACCTTTCAGACATTTTCTGGAAAGTAAATGGAACAAGGAAGTATTTGCTTCTTCTTATTAGAAGGAATTCACACCCAAGTGGTGAGGCATCATTATCTTTCAGCCTAGAAGCTTAACTGACAAAACACGGAGGAAAAAGTTTATTCTGTGACTAAAAGAGGGACACAAAGTTAACCAGTGAAATGCTACTATATTGTAGCTGTTATGAAAATGCCAGTAATCAATGATGACACGTGAAAGAATTATCTCTGCCAAGAAAATCCAAATGTATTGTCTGTCTTGGCAAACATTAATCCTTTTATCTTTTAACAAAATTAATTCCTAGGTAGTACATTAAATAACACATTGATGGACTTCTTCCTACCCCAAAAAAAAGAAAGAAAAAGAAGATTGTCATCTGAAATATAAACAAAAATTTATTTTTCTTTTTTTTTTTTTAAATTAATGAGGCACATTTTTCTTAGAACATCTGAATATCAAAACCATTTATTTGTATATTGGTAATTTGAAAGAGATTTAGCATCATGGTGAGATACAGGAAAAGTTTGCACGGAGAAGCTGTGGATACCCCATCCGTAGAAGTGTTAGAGACCATGCTAGAGGAGGTTTGAGCACCCTGGTCTAGTGGAAGGTGTTTCTGTCCATTACAGGGGGTTTGAAACTAGATGATTTTTAGGGTGTCTCCCAACACCTTAACATCCCGGGATTCTATAATTGCATGATGCTATGATATGATCTCGGTATGGAAAAGCAGTAGAAAAACCTCAAGGCAAGGAGTATGTTGCACTAAACAACACATAGGTTAGAGATATCTGAATGAAAAAGGGCGAAGGTCTAGGCAAATACCTAAGGCAAAAGATTACATGTTATTTCACCTTGTATCTTGTATGTATCTGTCAGCAAATCTCCACAGGTGGTGTTTAGAGGAATTTCTTTGTTTAGTGGGTTAGTTGTGTGTGGGTTTTCCGATTTTTGTTGGTTTTTTTTTTTTTTCCCCAATCTTTAGATCTGAGTTTTATGGAAGTTTTGGGATAGTGTTTTTGTTTGGGTTTTTCTTCGGTTGGTTGAGGGTTTTTTTGTTTAGTTTTATTCTGTTGGGTTTTTTTTTCCAGACAATATGAATATAATTTCTTCCCTTGTTGGATGAAAGCGGGTGGAACATCATCCATATGTGCAGAATCCCATGCTAATGGGCAAAGTCACTGATGCAACACTGCAGAGGAACTCCTTAGTGAATCTGGAGCCCAAGGCTGTGCCACAGAGCCCAGCTGCCTTCAGGATCACATATGGCAACAGCAGGGATGGTAGCACTTAGGCTTTTGATGGTTGCAGGTTATCATCACTAATATGACCAATACCTGCTTTCTAAGGCAGCTACTTCATGAATAATCGATGCAGGAGCTGTGAATAAGGAGATGGATTGCAGCTGATGAGTTCCCTCCGGGCAGGCAGAATGCAGTTAGCAGTTATGTGTAACAAGTAGCATATAATACAGGAATCCCATGCTACAGACATATCACTAAAGAAATGGACATTGCCAAGGGCAGCTTTCCATGGGTTAGCATGTAAAAAACAAGGGTGACTCAGAAATGCAAAACCTGGGTGTGAGTTTATGTTAGCATGTGTTTATGTGTGTGTACTTTAGAGAAATAATGTGCTAGGTATAGAAAAGGGGAGACATCCCCTGTGAGGGAACCTGAGAACACATTGTATTAAGGGTTGTGCAATCTATAAGGACACAGGCAATTAATAATTTTCTGCAAGGATTGCAGGTATTAACATGGTTAAAATGTACTTTTTGACAAGGTTTTCAAATTAAAAGGCAAAATGAAAAAAACAGTGGTGACTTGTTTCATTCCTTGTATCTTTATCCGTTAATATACATGTTCTGTGTCTTTCATTTAGATAAACATAAATACTTATTTCACATATTTTTAAGGGCCGTGTGAAGAAATTTTATCTAAAGCATTCAGATAGGACTCAAACTTTTGTCTTCTTTTTTTATAGTCTTCCCCTGTGATCTTTGACAGGTCACTTCATGTGGGATCTCATTTTAGCCATCCAAAGCTAGGCTGGAGTGGTTGATCCCACTCTTTCTGTTGGACACCATTAGTTGCTCACATAGGTTGCTTCACACTATGGATTTTAATGTATTTATATCATTATTTTAGGCAATGTCTTTTTCAGATCCCAGCATATGCTCTCTGGTTATTTAGACAGGAGTGACATTGCATGTTTATCTGAAGACCTGTAAAAAGGGAGTAATAGCAAGAGCACAATTATAACAATAAAGTTTTTTCAGTCACGTTGTATATCTAAATTGTTAACTCTCTGTACATGAAGGTTATCTCTTAAGTTAATAGGTCCAGTCTAGATTGAAACATTGAATTATTGTTGTCACCCCCCTATATATATATCTATATATCTATATATGTATCTATATATCTATATATCTATATATCTATATATATATATAAGTATATAAAATTTTAGCATTTTCATACCAAAGTTGCCAGGTAGTTGCCTAGCCATTTTAATAAAGTAATTTATTAGTCTTTTATAAAAGTGATGTAATCAAATATATAAGTAGAGAGGACTCCAGGATCTAAAAAGTTCATTAGAATTGTCTTACTCTTCATATCTTCTGCTGAAGTAGATGAAGAATGTATCAGACCAAATCAAAATGTCTGCTGAACAGTCATGGTTTGAGACGAAGGCAGAAATGGTTTGAGGACCTTTATTATGAATTACTTCAGGAATGAAAATTTAAGACTAATTTATCCAAACTGAAAGAAAAAAAAAAATTCCACACAGACAATAATTGAATAAGGTGGGCTTTGGCAAAGGTACTCTGTTAACACCGAGTTTTAAAGAAAATCACCACAAAATTAATAATGATTAGAACTGGTTAAGAAGGGAAGTTTAGAATTGATGGATACATGATGGATATCTCTTGAGAGAATGACATTACTGGATGCAGAGAGCTGATCAAGAGCTAGCTTTTCTAGTTATGGGCAATTTCATTTTTCAAAAATGCTGTAAGAAAAAATTATTAACTGTATCCACTAGTGAACAATATTTTCTATGACATGATTTTATTCATCATAGCTCTCTCAGTGACCTGATCCAATTTTATAAAATACAAAATGCCTCCCAAGATATAGTGGGTTCTGTAGTCATCACATACCTCACAATTACTATGGCATATTTTTCATCTTGTAATTGCTAGACATCCTGCCACTACTATATCACAATGATGACAGTACTATGTCACAGACATAATCTCTGTACGTGCCTTTGGTGGGGTGGGAGAGAAATTTTTTTTTAATGGGCCAGCCATCATAAGAATAAGAGTTAGAATAAGAATTAAAATAATGATGAAATTCCACAGTCACACAAAAGACTATCTACTTAAAAAAGACACCCAGTTCTTATACAATTATAATCTTCTGTGAATTCATGCTGAATTTTATTGTTTATCTCTAACATTGTTTATGGTTTTCATTTTTGATTTCTGCATCATCACTGAAAATATATAATACCAGATGACCCAGCCTGGCTACTCATTAACCCTATCTCTAGCAGATATATTAAATGCTATCCTTGAAGGGGGCTCAAAAATATTGTCAGTAAAATGTGGTTTACAGCTTAAATGTGCCTTAACGTGACCATCTCAAGTTAAGGTACGTTTAAATTTTTTTCCAACACTATTGCTGGCTTAAATGCTCCATCCCTGTCATGCCATAAGCGCAGGACAAGAGTGTCTGTCCTTCTTGAACAGAGGCCAAAGATGAAAGCTGCTTTCATCTTCCCTTCTGATTCCTTTTGTCTGTTTTTAGACTGCAAGGCAAATATAGATCTTAGAAAATTCTGCAGATTGAGTGCAGTGAGATACTCTATGTCATCTTTACTGAAAAAAATGAGGAGAAATGTAAATCCATTTGTTGTTGCCTGGATGAAAGGGAAATTTTCTGGGTCAGAAGCCATTGTGAGTGTAAGAGTCCATAATTACCATAAAACAAACAAAGAACTTTGGCAAGGAAATTACAGCTGAAGGTAACAAAAGGGAAGAATAAACACGCAGAGAACCATGGAAGTAAGTGTCCATAAATGGATACTTTGAACAAGTTAATTATTAATCTGACTTTCATCTTTAAACATAGAATTCTTTTATTTATTGGAGGAAATGCTACCTGGGAGATAACGTGATGATAAGAATTATCCAAATGTTTCCAGGAGATGGTATAAATACCATCTGACATGCTCCTGCCTGCTAAAAATTGATACAAAGTGTTGAAGTCACTCTTTTAATTTTTGAGTTATTGCCTTGCTGATGCTCCCCCCCTCCTCATTTCATTTTCTCATACATTTTGAATAGCTAATAAATACAAGAACAACACTGAGGTCTCCGTGGAAAATGTAATTGCTGGTAAAGGGCTGTCTGTATTGCTCTCTCTATCAATGAGGCACATACCCAGACACACAGAAGAACACACGCATATTTTTACATGAACACAAGCTTGGGCTTCAACAGACATCATCTCTGCACTTTTTGCTGTACTATTTTACATTTTGTCAAAATTTTTTTCTCTAGCAATGAGACTGATTTGTTATTACTAAATTGTTTTAAAAAATGGAGCAAAGAGTATTTGAGGCTGTCTTCAGAAACCTTCCTCATACTCTTCAAATTTTAACATACTTTAATTAAAGGTCAGACGTTTGAACTGGAATGCAGTTATTATGAACCAGGTACAGTCCTGAGTGACAGTAATCAGAGACTTTTTTTGCCTACCTTATATGCAGAATAAGCCATTGTTTGCTGTATTGTATTAAAAAAGCTGCTTTTTGATAGCCTGAGTTAATTCTTTGTGTGAAGTGGAAAACTAAGCTTAGTTTGCCAATACTTTATTTTTAACTTTCTTTTTCAATACTTTGAGCTGTGACGACTTAAAACTCATTTCATTAAAAGCTAACATAAAATTTGCTCTAGTTCGACATAGGAAATTTGGTCCTTAAAATGTGAAATTCACTCCCTCAAGTATGACACTCACTGCTCTAATACTGTAAGAGATTCTCTACTGAACTGTTGTTGGACATCTGAGAATCTGACTTTTTTGGTGTGATAGACATGCAAACGACACAGATGGGGATGTCTTTCAGTTTTGAAGATGAGCTTAAAATGCCCCTTGGCTTAAAAATCATTATCAGTTGTTGAACATATTAAATATTCCAAAGTATGATCATTCCTCTTGGTTCACCTAAGGCTTATGAGCAAATCTTGCAAATCACTAATCGTAGAGTGGACATTTTCTTGAGTCTGCATTTCCATTTACATTGATGAAGTTGCTTTTGCCATTGAAAACTTTCCATAATGATATGTAACATCTGGGTTGAATATCATATTTACTCTTAACTAGAGCTGCAGTGATACAGAATGGTAGAGGAGACAGTCCTTTCCCACACTGGGCCCATCACTCAGAGAGCCTTGAGCATGCCATCACCACTGCATACAGGGGCACACCTGGGTTTGTGCCTCTGCTGTGACAGCCTTTCCACGTGCCCAGATGCCAGGGAAATCATCACCATCCATGGGAATCCTCACAGTGCCATGTTCTCCTCAGCACAGCACCATTGCAAAGGAAGAAAACTGTCTCTGTGCCTTCCCACATACAACAGTTGAGGCAAATTTAGCCCTAAATGCTGATGGGGGAGGAGTGGCAATTAGCCTTTTTATTGGGTTTTAAAAAGTGAATATTTATTTAAGTTGTAAAAGGCTACCTTTTACAGGATTTATAGAGCAGTGACAAAGTAAACAGACTATCCATTAGAGGCCAGGCATTCCTGTGTCCGAAGCAGATGTGTTAATCTCCCAGCTTTCAGGGAGTAATGCATGACCATTAAAACACTCCTGCACAAGCTCTGCTGACTACCTGTCATTTCTTGTGCAGCTATTAATGGGAGTGACATTACAGCTTATGAGAAATCAAATTACAAGACAGTGAGGAAATTAATACTTCAGCACTTCATTATGGGAGCAAATGGTAACAGCCTATACATTTTTTAATTAGTTTTTCACCTGGATCTATTTCATCTCTCAGACCAGCATGTGATGTTGCTGATAACTCTATTTGGAACTAACCACAGTAGAGGAATTTCCCTGAAAAAACCAAAAAACCCTGCTGAACAGCACTAGAAATATTTGATAGCTGACTTTTAGAAGTAGAAATCCTCTAAAAGTGCAGATAGAAGCTACTGTATTGGATTTACTAGGTGTCTAACAGAGCAGCATATTCACTGCTTGAGCAGAAGAGGTTATTAAAATATTATAAATGCCTTCATTGGAAGTTAAGGAAGGACAGCCCAGTGCAACAAGGTTCACGTGGAGGAGACGAAGCAGCATTTAAACACAGATGAAAGTGATTGCCTTTGGTGTGCTGTTTGTGGCCTGTTGGAAGGTTGTAGGGGCTGAGGCAGAAGGGCAGCAGCTAATTAGCCTAAGGGTGGAGGGTGGGTTTGGGGAAAGCATGACAGGATGGTTTGGTGAATTTAAAATGGTATCTGAGCAATAATGAGAGTTGAATGTAATGGCAACATTGATGAGTTGAATATTGAATACCTAACGTTGTCATGTAGCCTGCCTTATAACAGAATGAAAATTACAGGAATGTTAGAAGAGGTATAAACAGAGACCATACAGAAAGAGAATGGTTGACTTCCTTTTCCAAAGAAGAAAATATGTTGGTGGCTAAGAATAACCTTTTCATAAAGCACTGGACATTTTCTTTTGAATGCAAATTAAGACAGGTCATTGAGCTGTTTCATTTGAAAAGAGAACAGTGTGTCACTACCTGTTCTGTTTAAATATATGAGAAGAGAGATGTGAATTGGACATGGCATTATAATACTATTTAGGAAAGATTACAGAATGTACAAGGAAGTTAGATTTTATTAGGTTTCCTCAACTTCACTTTGCAGGTAATGACTTTCCTCATTGCAGCCATCAGGATGATTTTACTGATATCACATCATTTAGTTATGGTCAGCTTCTCTTAGTATGGACATGACCAGAAGTTGTGCCTGTGTCCATTTGTAGCATTTTTCTTCCACCCCAAAAACTGACATATGTTTTTATACATATTACTTTGCTTCTAGCGTATGTTTTTTTCTGATTGTAAGCAGAATTTTACGGTTATAATTTACTGTTTGTATAATAGAAGACACTTACACCAGCCCTATTTTCCTCACAAAAAGCCATCATCATTGTTTCTTGCCATCAAATCATCTGTCTAAGGAAGAGCCATGATCAGGTGCTTAAAATTAGCTCCCTACTGTGTGCCACAAGTATTTGAAAAGAAAGTCACTTATTTAAAGGTAACTCTGAACATTTCTCTCTGAGATATGACACTGACATGAGTTAAAGAGAATATAAAACAAAACTGCAACAAAATATCTGCTGCATGATTCTGGAAGCCTTCCAAGCCAATTCATAGAGGGATTTTATAGTTGCTGCTGTCAGGTAAATATTTCATTATTCTCACACAGAGTACCAGGTAGAAAATTGTCAAATACATCTATCTATACATATATATGTATATATCAGCTAAATATTTCGCATTTACAAGAATGTGGATGAGGGCTTCATAGATTTCTCATGGTTTTATTTTGCTTAGAAACATTTTCAATCCTGATGCTCCAAAATCCATCTTAATCTTCCTTTTTGTGGTGTCAGGTGGGTTGAGGCCCCACTGCTCGATGCAGTGTAATAGGGTATAGAGGGATCTTTTCCATTGGCAGGAGAAGACTCTGTGAGGCTCCAGCTCAGTTATGTGGTTCCTCAACTGACACAACATTTCTTCCTGTACCACAGTGTTTAAAATAACAAACCAAAAGAACAGGCATGTTTCAGAGAAAAAACATTGCCTCTCCTCTGCAGGTGGGGATCTACTACCTGAATTGCCTGGTGTAACTCTAAAATAAGTGGAAAGAATTCAGTAGTTTCTTCAGAACTCGTTGCACATTTATATTTGAAGTAGATCTAAGGAAAGACCTTGTATTTCCTGGTTTCTTTACAAGTTGCTTTAGCTTGAGTCTATTTTTAATTCACAGTAATCAGGAATCCATAGTGTATTCCCTCTTAGACATGAGCCTTAATGCATAGGATAAAGATACACGTCCAATTGTGTCATCATGTATAAAGTATAATTTTTTTAAAATTTAGAATGGAGTGATTATTCATTTATCTAGACACTTTTTAATGAGTGTCATGTATGCAGAAGATTGTCAACTGCTATTTTTTAGGGAAATCTCAAAGACATTTCTGAGACTGTACTTCGGATCTATCATATGCAACTGTGTGTTCAGTAAGGAGACTAAAGCTTATGCAGTTCTTTTGTTCCTTCCAAAAATTTTGTATTCTTCTTCTGTTCCATGTTCTTTAAATATTTTTCCCATTTAGAGAGCTTTGGGAACATAGCCCTTTCCTTGCAATGCTAATTAAGTTCACTCATTCATTGTAACAATAGCAGCAAAGAAAGATGAAAAAGCTGAAATAAATTGTCCCCTGGCAGAGAAAATAAAATGTTGTTATGCTTAAAAATAACTCTTTTCCTCATCTCCCCCATTCTTTCTTATTGTAAGAAGCTAAATCTGCTTTCTGAAGGAAATACAATTCTATCAATACTACAATCTAGACAGCATGTAGACCATTAATATCATTGTGCAGTATATTCCAATGTTAAATTCAGATTCACAAAAGCTTTTCCTGAGTTAATAATTAGATTAAAATTACACCAGCAAAACCCCTCTTTTTACCTATTAATACATGAAATTTAATTTTTCTGCTGGAAATCCATCAGTTCCAGGACAGAGCCCTTATATACCTTTTGACAGTAAAATTAAAGACATGGAAAATTGCTGCAACTTTGCTTCTTGCTACTTGAAAGATTGCTATAATTCATGAAAACGTCAGTTTTGCAATCCATTTATGGTGAGCTGCATGGCTAATGGATTATTGTTTCAGGGACTAGGGATAGTTTGAAAAAATATTACTCCCCAGTCTCCATTGTATGAGGCAATGGAAACAGGAGAATGAATTTATTCTGAAATAACAAAACTTCCTTTTCTTCCTATTTCTATATAAATGACTTGGTTTAAAATTGGAAAATAAGTATGCTGGCTTATCTTATCACTAGCAAACTGTTACTGTCTTAAGACCATATTTTCTACCAGAGACAGTATTTTGGGTAAATTGGGGTTTTTTTCAGTTCTGCATATAAAACAGTATGAGAATAATAACTTTGAGATTGCCCAGCAGATGACAGGTACCATACAAGTCATTCTCCAGGTTATTCTGTAACATGCAGAAGACAATGATCTGACATTTTAAAGTTAGACTTTACTTTCACCAGGTTATTCTGTTAATACACAACTATCATGAATACATTTTCTCTACTCTGAATGCTTTTGCAAATCTTGTAGCATATGTGCAGATATTTAATAAGATTCCACTCCTTTGCTCACGCATCATTCTTCTAGGTGCTGTGTACTCCTAGATGATGGCTAATCCATGTCAATGTTGGGTTTGATTTTCCATGGAGATTCCTTAATGGTTTCCCTGAACATCTTTGTGCCATGGAGAACTCTCTCTGCTTAAATGCTTATCTCTGAACAAAGTAGAAGTAAAATGACATTTATTGATATAGAAGTAAAAATTTTTCAAATTTTATTTTCCAAGCTATATAAGGATTGTTCTACTTGACAGGTACCTGCACTGTTCTGTGATCATTCCAGCAGTGAGTGAAAAAATAGTTTGACTGGAATCTGAGTGGGTAACACTGATGAACATCACAGGTACCTAAAATATTCCAAGGGATAATCCACTACCAGTGTTCTTGCAGTGACAGTGTCTCCAAATGACTGAATCTAGTCTAGTTTTGCAGTGAAAATTTTACTTAAGTCCTGAATAAATAGCTAGGATCTTTCCAATCATCTACAGCAGAGATGAAGATGAACAGTAAAAAAAAAAAGCATTGTAAGACTGATTATTTTGCCTTAAAAAAAGTTTGGTTTTTCTAAAGAAAAAAAGTACCACCATATTGTTTTGCTCAGGACTTTGACTTAAACAAGATATCTTGGAGATGGTGATGGCTAATATTTTCTCCAGCTGAAAACATACCAGGGAGAGGTTAAGAGAGGTTATGTTTAAGGGTACGTAAATGAAGGGAAAAAAATTGTAGAAATATAGAATTTATCTAGGACAATGAATAGAATAGAAATAACCACAATAAAAATGCTAATAAACTTGGACATCTAAATGTGATCTTTGTATATCTTTGAAAATTGTTTGATAGACAATCAGTAATGACTGCAAAAGGCTGTGGCCTTGTGAGTTATCAACACCATTCTCTGCTGCCACTTTTCCCCAGACTTCATATCTTGGCCAATCACTATGCAGGCTGAAACCCATCCTGTTGAAGTTGCAAGACAGAGTTTATAGGACTGGTAAAACCTGGTGTGATAAAACTTTCTCTTCCAGACTTTTGAACTTCCTTAGTTTAGTTTTATCTCTGAAGTATTTCCAAATACTTTTTGTTGTTTTCTATAGCATTTTATTTTTCTTTTATGTGGCAGATTATTTTTAGATTTTCTATTTTTAGTTTAAATTTTAATTGAACTGTTTAAAAATAGTAAGAGACCAAAGGGACATGAAATTCAGACAATTTAAAGGTCTGAAAATCAGCCCTCTAGGTCGTTGTCTATGTGCAGACACCATATCATAGTGAACCTGAGTGAATGAACGTACTGCAGTGTAAGACCTGTAAAGTGATCTGTAGAATTGAAAATATACCACTCTTTTGGTTTAAAAACTCTTTGAAAGGAGGGTCTTTGAAGGGAGGGCATAGGAAAGTCTTCCCTAAGCCCTCCTTTCAAAGGGTTACAGTATAATTACCACTCAGCTGTGAGCTATCCTTGGCTTACTCCACTTAGTGATTTACATTATAAAGGTGGCTCAAAGTAGTTTGCATCAGAACTATTCCTGTGGAGTTATATTTGAGATAGACATTGGCTAGAAATTTAGAGCTAATGGTCCAAGGCCAGCTTTCAATTGGTGATGATGGGTATTTAAGATATGCAATGTTAAGACTGATCTGCTATTGATATCTGAATAAAAGCAGGCCAGAGTCAAACAACATGGGCAGTTTGTGTCCATTAGGTGTGTGTTCTGTTATTCAGAGGGTTCAAACAGAAATAAAGAAGCAGAAAGATGGAGCATACTAATATGGGCTTTTGTAGCAAAAATAATGGTTCCAGTCCCATAAGAAGCTCAGTGTAAATAGATTTCTGCATTTATGGAAACATCTACCAAAGTGGGTGAGATAGCCAGGGGAACCTTCCTCTCAGGATAGGGCCAGAATGAGCGGCTGATAAGAGCAGGTGGTATAAATACAAGGATGCAGATGATGGAAAATAGGAGAATCAATGATGCCAATTTATCATACAGAAGGTACTGGCAAATCTTTTGACTGCAATTAATACTATCAGTGTGTCAGCAACAGAATCTCTGCAGTTTCATTCAGACTTGTTACTTAAATGGAAGAAAAAAATCTTTAAGTTATGACCAGTGACAGCACTGGAGAATTTATGAGCATGAGTCAGATGTGGCAGTGGGGAACAATTTCATGTGCTCTAGGGAAGGATGGTCTTGAGGCTAGATATATGCAGACTTTTTTTCTTTCTCATTAAATTCTGCCAAATTCACAGTGCGTTACAAGAACTGCGGTTGGGAGTTTTCTGTGTTATTGCTGTTTGTTTTTTGTCATAGTAGAAAGTTGCGGTTTTGGCAAGCCCACAGCACTCATCAGTGCAGGATGGCTGTGCTGTGAGCTACTCATCTATCCAGATCTGAGGACAAGTGTTGCTTCTGCTTTTCTTTCAACAGAATAAACCACTGCAGTCATAACCTCTATAATGTTGAATTTATAGCCCTTCAGTGACAGAGGCTATATTTTAGGTAGCAAGGTGATCATTGTCAGGTAGTTTCCAAAAGAGGTACATTCCCACTTTTCCAGGGCTTCTCCTGTTATGTTACAGACAACACCTCTGCAATGAAGAGCCCTGCTGAGCTATTGCCACACTGACACCTACACACACTTCTCTGAGAAGTGACACGTTTCTTCTCACATCAGTATATTATCAGTTTCAAGAAAAACCTTCTAAGCTCAAGTCCCCGTGCCAGGGGAATGAGACAAACACTGAGATTAAGGCAGGAGCCCCTCACCTGCTGCTGAGAAAGAGCAAGGCCAGAGGAGGCAGAGACATACCTAACTCGAACAGACTCTAAGGTTATCCTGAGTGGATTTGATGCACCTCTGAGAAATGTCTGAGGCATTCCGTCCTTTGAGACGCTTTAGCAATGTTTGCCTATGCTGACTACACTGCAGCAGGGTCTGATTTGAGTGCTCCTTCTCCAGTGCTGTTCTGCCCTCCGAACAGTGAATTTCCAGCACTGGCTATGGAGAAATAGGAGGAAGAGGAGGAAAGGCATGGAAGAAATCAGTGGGCTCTCTCTGATTCCCTCTTCTAGCAGTAGATGAAAGGGCCAGAGACAGATAAACACAGTCAGGCTGCTTTCAGCATGGAACACAGAGTTCAGATGGGGAAACTGAAGCAGATCAGTAAGCACCTTGTTTTCCAACATGAACACTGCCGTGTGTGCATTTGAGACAGATTAATGAGGAGAATGCGAGTAGGATAGAGCTCTTCAGCTTTCCTGCTTTCCAGTGAGGGAAAAGAAAGAACAGCAGGCAGGTAGAGTACAAGGTGTCCTCATCGATGCTGATTCCTTTTTATTATGGGATACAGAATGATATCTCTACGGATAGATAATTTTCATTTTAAAATAAAATAGGATGCAGAGTCTTACATTCTTGCATGGATTCCTTTCAAGAGAAGACAAGACAAGACAAAATGCCATTCAGGCCTTTCTGATGAGTTTATTCACACAGAAATCCCTTTATTTAAACTCAAGACGATTCCATTTATGTGATTAGTTTATACAGCATGCATGTGTCAGGACAGGAGTAATATTTGTGGTTGGAGGGTGTACAGCTGAGAGGTGGTGATATTTGCTGAAACTCCCAGGATGCTGGGTTTATTTATTTTGAATGAAAGAGAAAAAAAAAAAATTTACAAGCAGAAAATCATGGTAAAAGGAAAGGTTTCACATAAAGCATTGTCAAGTACTTTTTCTAGCAACACTAATCTCATCCCTGGAGTCACATATTCTGGAACAAGTTGTGTAACTCCGTGAAGTAAATTTTCAAGATGCCTGTGACTAGAGGGATGACAACTTATAATAATTATTGCAGTACAGATATTAGTTCAATTGTCAAAGACCATACGAATCCAGTGGCAGTCAGGAACAGTCCAAAGTTCAGCCAGCAACCAAATATTGTGCCTCCCAGGATTTTGGTCCAAATACGAGGTGCTGATTTTCCTCAGATGTACTTTCTGTTTGCTTACTCAGTGTATCTCTGCAGCAAAAATATCCAGGACATTATCTTCTTACTTGCAAATAAAATAGTTTTCCAAAATATGTGAAGACTGACAAGGCCTATCTGCCTCATCAATAACTTCTGAATTCAAAGTATGAATAGTGTCAAAGTGAGGTCCCCAAACAGTCTCTGCTTAGCGCATGTTTGGCCATTTTTAATACTAATTTTCAGATGATAGAAATCATTGATTATATATAAAGTCCATGATGTCCTATCTGAAAGGTGTGGCTGCAAGAATTTTCTGTAAGACATTTTAAGGTTCTCTAATCTCTAATACATTCATTTGGAATAGAAGAGAAAAACAAGTAAAAAGTATTAATAAATGAGTTTGGTTGTCATGGGAACCAATTGTCTCAGGTGCTCTGTTCCAACACAGCTATTAACCCCTAGTCCATATTTATTATTCAAGGGAAATAACTGACTCGAAAAAGGAAGATTGGTTGTCACAAAAAAGAGAAGCCAGTGTGCTAAAGTTGAGTCATTTGCATGCAATAAAAATGAATTAAAGAGGATGAATCTTCTTCAGCCCTAAAATGATTTGCATTTGGGTTATTGCTCTATTTTTCTCAGTTCTCAATATTATAGGATGTCAAAAAGAACTAGGAACAGCAGATCTGGAATGAAATACAGTACCCTACAGCTACTGTGTTCTGACTTAGATCTTTATCACGCTCTTTAAAACTTTCATGCTACCATTACAGCTTGTTCCAGTACGTGAGGTGGCAAAATTCATAGGAAGAGCTCATACTATTGATAATCTGATGATTTCTTTTTGTAACAGCCACAATTTATTCAAGGTTGTAATTGCGATAGTACGCCACTTAACTGGACTGAACAGACTGAAGGGGATTGCTCAATGGATGTTTAATTTGCACAAAGGTGTTTCCTTGATGCAATAATACCTGTAATCTACACATACAATTTTATTTTTAAAATATCAGCAATCCAAGACTGGAAAACATTTTTTAAAAAATAATTCTATCTATTATTTGTTGAAATTCATCGTGTATTATCTCAGGAAAGTACTATATGAATTCTTCTCTAGAAAGTGTTTGCCTTCCTTTGCTTTTTTGTTTTCCCAGTACCCAATATGTTCTAACACCAAATCCCACATCTACAGTTACCAATTTTGTTACAGGTTCCCTTACTGAATCCACATCCATTCAGACTGGCATGGGATTTATGTTTTGGATTATGGCTGTTGCTCTGCTGCTTTTTTTTCCCTTAAAAATAATAGTAATAAAAAGGAACTTTAGGAACTGTTGATTAAAAGGGAAAAAAAAAACACCCAAAACCCCAAAAAGTCTCAGTGTTGACTTTTTTCTCTAACCCCAGACTAAAGGCAAGTATTTTACTTGCCAGTTTCAGTGATGTTTTACCAATTACAAAATAACCATAAAATATGCTTTTACGTAGGTTATCAGAAGTTGGGATGAAATGATTTCCTGGTTGCTTGAGGAGGATTTTGACGTAATTAGTCAGGAGCTCCATTTTTTTTTTTTTTGTTTTAATTCTTGCTAATGGAATTCTTTAGTGGATTAGAAGTAAGACTTGATTATATCATGTTTATAAATACTGAAAACTCTGACTATTGTGGTTATTTTTAAGATGTTGTCAAATTTGTTCTGTCAGAAACTTTTTAATCAGAAAATAACTACAACATATAACAAATAAAAACCAAGAATCCTTATTTTTCAAAGTTCTGTGATGCATTTGAAGTCTTGGGATGATATAAGTAAAAGTGCTGGCTAAAGGAAGATGACCAAGAATTTGGCACGTAGCCTTTGTTTTCACATTCCCTATTCTGTCCTGTTCTCTTTTGCTGTTCCCAGTTAATAAAGTATGTATGTTGGATAACCTTTAATGTGAACCTGCTGTTTCTGAAAGTGAAAACAAAAATCACATCCCTAAAACATGACCTTCCCTCTTTTTTTTTCTCTGTTTTTATTTGCTCTTTGCCTGTTGCACATTATCATTCCTATTACCTAGTGGTACCTACCATGGACATGGTAGGCAGATTCATTTATCAACCCGAGAACTGATAACACTTTGTACAGTATTCCCAGTAGTGCAGTCAGCCACTAATCTTTTCTGCCACAGAAGGTGCCTACAGGAGCAGTACTGCTCCCCTCACAACCTTTTTCAAATGATACATCCCGTCTGCTTGCAAAAATTGTGATTTATCTATAGGTGGCAGTAGACTTACACTGTAAGGCCAGAGTAAGACCTGTCAATTACTTTCAATTACTTGTGCATAATCACTTTGTCTCTATGAAGACAGTGTACAGGACTAAAGGCCTGTAGAGGCAAATACATGGGTGAATTAGGCCATAATTTTAGCAGCTGAGAAAAAAATAGAAACAGAATAAGAGAGAAAAATATTTGAAAAGCAGGAGAATGTTTATAAAATAATAACGTTTACTTTGCAGATGATAATAATTTACTGTCTTCTTTTTACAAAGCTATCATTTGGGAATTAACCTACATACTTGAATACCATCTCTTTGCAGCAGAACACAACAGAATTTGAACAGAGTTCTGCTGTTGATAATCTCTACTGTTTTTTTCATTGTAACCTAATTAAGGCAAAGCTTTTCTTAATCCTACAACTAGGAAACCACTATAAGAATATTTATGGTGGAATATCTTGTGTGTATATCATAGATAGGTGGACATGCCTCAAGGGACCAGTTAGCCTCTGTATTAGGTTTCAGTGGCTGAAAATGATCATTGACTGTTCTATTGTCATGTTCTTATTATCTTCCGGTCCTTCCTAAGAATCATAAAGGCAATTAAATTCAATTGTTCAAAAGGCAGACCATTAAACCCTTGATATGTTCTGCGTTGCGTGCACCACATGTCATAGTGGAAAATGGATTTCTTATGGGACATAATAGAAGATAAGGAAGGTAAAAACAACTATAAATAGTAGGGCCCAATGATTATCAGCACCATCAATATTTGCATATTAGCCCTAAGGACTAATTCATAGCACATCTGGTTTATTAGTGAACTTGCACAAGCCAAGTTTTCCTATGCATTTGCCATTGCTTTTAAAAACCTGTGTGAAAGAAGAAAAGTGCACCTTGAAATTCTTAGGTTCCCTGCACTTCAGCCAAAACTGATACTGGGTGTCTGCTGGGTGAAAATAACCAATATACCATAAAATTATCCAAGACAAGAACAGCATAAGAATAAAATGTTCACCTTTCCTTTCTCAGGTGATTTATTGACAGTGAATTGACATGGGCAAACAGTCTGAAGGTGATGGGAGCCTTGAAGGGCACAACCAAAAGGTGACAGCTGAGGGTCAGGACTCCAGGTGTAGTTAACCAAAGTCCCAATTTAGAAGCCTAAACCTATTTGTGTTTGTGGTCCTAGGTTACATAACTGATGTTAGATTTGCTAGGATTGAGCCCTTCTTTTTGGTCTAAGTGAAGAATTCTTTTACGAGATTGAAATGTTTTGTTTGGACATCTTAGGTATTTATGTGGACCAGGTATAAAATATTATATACCCTATGAAAGATATTGTGCTTTAACAATAGCAACGGGAAACTTTGTAGGTTATGACTCTGCCATTACAGGTATGTCTGCAAAAGTACAAAGGTATTTTTGTTCCTGTTTGAACAAGTGATCCTCTTGAATGTCATAACCAGAGCAGATGTAAGGTAGCTTGGAGGTTAACGCAAAGAATTGAAGGTCTGTGTGCTAATTCTTAACTTACAAAGAAAAAAAAAAAGAAAAAAAGGGTGATCTACTTCCAATGCCACTTTTTTCATGATTTAGTATGACATTCATCCAATTTAAACTACAGTGATAGGACAGATACACTTTTCACATCCTCCACTGAAAAGAAATTTTCCTTTTGAGAAATCTAAGAAATGTCATGGTGTGCAGATATGAAACTTTTAAGAGTAATGCACTTTATTTCATTTTATGTCTGTTATGTAAGAAAAAATGCATTAAGCTTTATCCATGATCATGAGTCCATTGAAAACTTCCACTTTACCCTGAGAAGTATCTTGGTTCAGTGGCTGAAGTCCTTGTAGAAAAGCAGTGAATAAATCCTCATCATTGAGAGGGCAATGGAATTCTAGTAGTTTAACATTTAGAAAACCTCCACCTTTTTGGTATAGGCATAAATGCCTGTAGTGGCTGGAGGGGGGTCCTGAGTAGTCATTAACACTGGGAAATGCTGTCTGTAGCCAGTAGGATGTAGCTTCTTCAGATGAAGTTATGTGCTTACCACACAGCATATGTCTTGCAGACATAACATATGTTTGCAAGATTGTGCCCTTTCTCTTCTGATATCTTTCTCTCTCCATTTGAGTCCTCTCTGGGAATATCCAGAAACTTCAGAGGAATAAAAAATTAGGGATTAAAAAAACAGATACAATAAAGATATTAAGCTCCTAGAATTTAGCTGCTGGGATACCTCATCTTTAGGTGTTTTGAGCCCAAGGTGCTGTGTAGAATCACAAGTCTAGTGTCTGTGTTTTCTTTACTCTATAAAAGTGCTCAGATCCAGCTTCCCTGCTAAGAGTCCCAGAAGACTGTTAGAGAGGGAAGAATCAAGTTCAGTTCTATGCTCAGGCTGAAAAATTTTGACTTACTACTGTCACTTCTAAAGGAGTACTCTAAGTACCATACCAGATTTCAGTTGTCTTCTACACTAGCCATGCACAAAGCCCTGGCAGTGTTGGGAGTAAGCTTCTAGTTAAAGCCAGCAGATAAAGATGACATCTTCTGCATCCTTGTTGAAATGCTGACGATTCCTCCAGAACTTCCTTGCTTCTTTCCAGTTGGATGTCAGCTTAGCAAGTTCATTTAAAGCATCAATTCAAATGAGCAATCTACCACAGCTTATTTTAATTGAAGGCACTCATGCAAATTTGCTCTGTGGGGGATAACCTTTGGGAGACAGGAAATACAACAAATTAGTGATGACTGCAATGTCATAAATTTGCACAGCTGTTTACTAGCTGAATGCCTGGTTTAAGCCTTCGTCTTCCTGTCCTAACACAGAGAAGACTTCAGACAGATTCAGCTTTGTTGCACTGCTGTGCCCCAATTAGACTGAAAAATATCACCTGCCATCCTCACAAGGCAATCAGCTTCTTCTTGCAAAATATGATAGCTCTGGTTGATTGATCTAAACGCTCACACTAGAACTAGATGATGGCATCTAAAAAGAAAAAAGTGAAAAGAATTGCTCAGCAGGGGGAAGAAAACCGAACACGGGAATAGAGTGGATAAAATGAAAGATAATGTACACTAGTGTAACTATTTGTGGATGGAGTTTAATCAGGTGAGTGTTTTGGCAAATAATTATTTGAAATTAGTGATATTCACATATTATTAAAAAAACCCCATGTTTCCTTTAGGGATATTATCAGTTTCAAAATAATAAAATGAAGAGTATTTTACAGGCAGAGATGCTCTAGCACATTAAATGACGATATGCTCCTCAGTCATCTCTCTCTGTGAAATCCACAGGATATGTTTCTTGCATGGCTGACTTTGCTACTTCAGAATAGCTAGTAGCATGTAAGACAAAATCTTAAAAAAGACACAGTATTTTTGTTGATTCTTTCGACCTTCATAAAAATCCTTTAGTAATATTTTCATATTTCATGAGTAAAGTTGCTTTTTGGTAACTCTTCATCTCCAAAGAAAAGCAGAAGAAAGTGTTTCCAGCAGCAGGGATAAGGACATTTTTTGTACTTAGAGGGAGATTAAAAAGAAAGGTTAAGTAATTTCTTCTGTCAGGCTTTTGCTTCAACTTCCATACCATTTGGGAGAGAAGAAAATCTATATTAAGATAATCTGGAGTCTTGGGAGAAGAAGAATTAGAAGAGCTGATTTCATTATTCAAAAAATATTTTGTTCTTTAAACATTCAAACAAGCTTTGCAGTGCTGTTGTCAGGGTGAAGAGTAAAGGATATGAAACATCAGGAATAAATAGGGTGAAATAAGGTAAACACATGAAATCAGACAGCAATTTTTAACGTTGCCTCGGATAATCAGTTCCTTCTTTCTCCAGGTACGGGGTGGAACAAGATTCCAGTGAAAAAGAAAAGCTACATTTCATATGCAGCCCATGCAGATCAGCTTTTATAGGGGATTCAGAGATTCCAGACCCCACTCTAATCATCATGGCCTCTCTTGTCTACTGAGGCTGTCCCACCAGCTGTCAGCATACTGGTTTCAGTTTATCTCCACAATTTAACAGAGTTCTCTTTTTGTCTGCTGCAGCACACTGATGAAACAAAAATTGTAGAGGCAGGGAGCTGTGGAATCATAAGTACTCACTTTTCTTAAAGAGTGTATGTCAGAATAATTGCAATAACTCTGATGTAAAGGAACAATGTGAGAAAAGGAACACTGATTAGCAAGGCCTGTCCTATGGCCAACTCTGTGCTTCTGTAACATGCACCGAATTTCATGACCATGGTTTTTTTATCAGAAGAAATGCAGAAATTTGTGGTCGAGGCTATAAAGAAGTTGTGGACAATCCCAGAGAAATCAGTGCAGCCAAGCCTTCCTTCAGACCTTCAGGATTAGGCTGATAATACCAAAGAAATATATCTCTTATAATCTGTGGAGCCTATTAAAATCAGAAATATTTCTGAAACCTTTATGAAATTGAAACCTCTTTTGTAAGATTCCATCTAGATTTCATCGAACAAGGAAATCTTGAATTATTTATAAATCACGTTTTTTGGTGTTAAACGGTCGCTATTAAAATTCATTAGCTTTGATAGTGTGCATGCTAGAAAGCTTTTCTGAATTTTTAGAAAGCATATTACAGTAAAAAATCCTCTAGATAAACAATTCATAGAATCAAACTTGCAATATATTCTGAACCAGACATAATTAGCCAATAGAAACTGAGATCTTACTGAACATTTATTCCAGTTGTTATTGGAATGTTAAACAATTTTGAAATGCTTTAAATAATCTCATACTTGAAATGAGATACACAGACTACTGAAATTTGAGACAGGCCCATTGCCTTTCCCTTGTCTTAATTTCATCATGTCAGAGACTGTAATAATTGCCAGAGTAACTGTGAAGGACAGATATCCTACACAGAATTTTCATCTCTTACAATTTGAACTATATCTGCAAACTACTCTTCTCTGTCCTGTAATGTATCTTGTTATAGAACCTTTCTTAGCTTTCAAGTTTGTATTCTCTCTAAAAAGCTGCTTCTAGTACATCTATATTACTCAGGAACACTGCTCATTCTGTGTCTTGAGCCACAGCCTTGTAAAAAAAAATCCCTTAAGTTTATTTCATTAAGAAAATAAACTTCCATTCTTGTGTATGCCTAGAGTGATCAATTTTGGAAAACTAATTTTAAAGCAGGGGATAAAAATCCTCTACCTCACTGATACTCTAAATTGTGAATCATACCCTTAAATAAAAAATCCAGAAGGTTGTTTAAGCAATTGTATTCCTCTTTAATAAAGACAGAGAAAGTCTAACTCCTGTAAAATGACCAGAACGGTTTTTTGAGAGACTTGTTTGATGATGTAGTATTTTGTTTTTCCTTTGAAAACTTTTCTGAGAGCTCTCTAAAATTAATCATAGGTAGCTGGAAGTTGGACTACCTCTTCATTGCATACCTGTTAGAGGAACATAGAAAGGCCCAAATGATAATGGCTTTCACCCTCTTCCTTTTTATTAAAAACCAAAATGAAAAAATAAAAACTGTAAGAATAGCCATATACACTGGATCAGACAAAACAAACAAACAGACAAACAAACTAACCCAAAACCACCACAAAAAATGATCCAGTCTCTTTACCCTGATAACGGGCAAAAGTGAATGGCTAGAGAAGAACACAAAAGCCAGCACTTACAGATGATCCATCCATTTTATATTTTCCAGACTCCAGCTATTTTCAGTTCTGGGGGTCTCTGAGCTCTAACATGACTATTGTGCTCAAAACCCTTTTAACGAAGGAGATGTGCTTGCCATGTGTTACCAAAACAGGCTTTTAGCTTCCAACACATTTTTTGGAATGGAGCTAGATAGCTCAATGACCTGTTATACAGAGAATTATTTCTATTGGAAATTACCTTCCATTAGCTTCATCCAATGCTCCGTTGTTCCAAATTTGCAAGAGAGTACAAACAGTTGATCACCATCTATTATCTTCTGTCATTCATGATTTTGAAGACCTATACAATTTCTCTTTCAGTTATTTAATTTTAGAAAGGGAATCCTTATATTCTTACAAAGAACTTTTTTTTTACTGTCAATACTGTTCTGCTTAAACTTTCTTCAGTTCTACTCTCTTCTGTATGAGATGGTGAGTGCTAACAGAAAGTATTCAAAATGCTATGAATTGATGCACTAGTGATGTAAAGGCACAAGCAAACACTGTTTAAGGAAACGATATGCCAGAAATTATTAGAAATAACTTTTATTATCTTAGCACTGTATCTTTATGCCTTTCTCACATGTGGGTGCACCTCTTCAGTGTCCTGAGAACCAAAATATTTGGATTAGTTTCTCTGTCAATCAAATAGCTAAACCAAATCTTTAAACATTCTTTTTTTATTATTATTTTATTCACAAACAGGACTGAAATTGTTTTCTCTACCTCAGAAGGCATACAAAATTGCTTCCTTTGCCTGCCATCT
Source organism: Acanthornis magna (assembly GCA_036785705.1). NCBI lineage: Eukaryota > Metazoa > Chordata > Aves > Passeriformes > Acanthizidae > Acanthornis > Acanthornis magna. The sequence goes on from JAWUZG010000016.1 coordinate 10,638,327, forward strand.
GTGAAGGTGTGATTTCTGGAATCCTCACACATGTAACAAGCTGTACCTCCCTCCCACTGGCCATTTCCTAATGCTGCTTCCACCTGCAAAGGCTCAGCTGGCCTGCTGAGAGGTTACTTAGGTGTGCTCAGCTACACAAATCATATGTAAACAGAGCCAAAGCATTTTAAACTGCAGTGTTTTCAGTAGTAATGGCCAAGAAAAGGTGTATGACTTTGTGTCAAAAAGAAGCAGAGTGCCTTTTTCAATAGTATCTCTTGGTGGTGTGCATAACTCGTGTCTAAAGGTTCAGTGGATATTTCCTTTCCCACTGAAAATATTCCTGAAAGATGAGATGAGTAAAGATAAGTATGCCTGTTCTTTCTTCTGCTATTTCTCTATATGTGAAAACATTTGCCTAGTGTCTTACTGTTGGCATCTTTGCTGCTGTTGGTTTTGACATATATCCTCTTGTAGGCTTGATGAATAGAAATGTCGGAAAATGGTGTCTTATGGCCTAAAAGTGGAGTAACATCAGGCTGTAAACAATAGCATAAAGTGCTATTAAGTCTGTAGGGTAAACACACTCAACTTGACAAAATGAGCCAACTGCTGATATTTCATGGATTTATGCTAGCTGAAGTAAACTGATCCTCCTCCAAACTCATTTAATCACAGTTCTCTTCAGGGCTGTTTATAACATTACTAAGTTCTAGACAAATACAGATTAAAGTCTGATTTATGTTTTCAAGAAGATAGTGTCTTTAAAACAAAACTGAAATATAGTAACTAACATATATTTTCAAAGCAAAGCTTATAATGAGCTTTGAAAGCAAATTTCCCACTACAATAGATAATTTTATGGTGATTGTAGGGCTATTCATAATGTGTCAAAAATAATGACAAAATATAGGAACTTTTAATTATAAAACTCTCATCAGCAAGGTGAAGATATTTGCGTATGGTGGTGTCTATATGAATGTCTTATAATCTTTGCATCATACAATCTATTCAGCTCTTGTTACATGAAATTATAAATAGAAGGTATATTTTTGTAATTGTCATCATATTATTTGATTACAAGAAACGTGTGTTTTATATGAAAGACAAACACAGTAATCCTTAGAGAAAAACCTACATGAAGGAAGAAGTGATTGTGATTTTTTCTTTTAAAGAGAATTGGGTCATTATGATCATTTTATGGAGAAACTAGGCCATAACTGGCTAAACCAAGGAACTGTGCCTTACTTATTAGTGTGATCTGATTTTCTAAAAACTTCCTGAAGCGTAAATGTTCATGAATTTGCAGAAGTATAAATCGAACAATTTTTGCTGCAATGACTATAAATATGAACTGGCTATTAAGATAACTGGGGCAGAGAATTTAATCTAAAAGTCCCTTATTAATATAACTTGATCTCAGAGTGAAGTATTTGTTTGAAGTCATCATTTTGATGGAAGATTTTGCTACTGCATACGATGACAATCACATTGGTCCCTCTTATTCAGTGTACATGTGAAGGACCTTCTAATGCCCTGAAGATGCTCAATAAAATGAGAAAGAAAATATAGTGGGCTATTAAATACATTTTAGTTTATCTACCATTCTTAACCAGACTGGTGAAACACTACAAAAAGATAAGAATATATTTTAAAAAATTAAATACTGTAGTGTTGCAATAGTGCATATATTAATAAAATGTTTACACACATGAAACATTTTCATTGAAGGGACCAGATCATCCTGCCAACTAGTAATGATAAAAGTTCATCTTGCCCTGAAAACAACGTTGGATTGCATGAAAAATTTGCATTCACTTTGCTAAATGCTTTAGTACTTTTCAGCATATTTCAAAGCTTTATCACCTTAAATACAGGTCTGAAATGATCTTCACTTCATTAAAAAATATTGACTGGTAGAAGCCTGAGACCAACCTTTTCACCATGGAATGCTGTGAGACTTCAAATTTTGGCACAGTAAAACTAGGCATTTACTGTGCTCATTCTATTTTCTTGGCGCTCTTTTTAATAATGTGACCTCTGAACACACCATTAATGATGGATTAATGACTCTGCCAAGTCTGCTTACAAATGAAAGAAGGGTGGGTGAAGCTAGTAGAATCTGATTTTCTTTTTTACCTTTTGAGGAAAAATTTAGGTTTTCATTAAAACATTGACATGCAGGCTGATTTTTTTTCATACTTCTATTTTAAAAAATCAATATGATTTTACAATTTCTCTAGAGACAAATACAAAAACTAGTTTAAAAATGGTTTTCATCATTAAATGTCACCATTCTTCTGTCAATCCTCCTACTTCCATGGGACAAGATCTGAGTATCTTCTTGCTGTCTCATCTACAAAAACTTACAGTTTCTATCAGCTGTTGATAAGTGCTATCATAATACAATACTTTTCCTCATGCATAGAGTAGATTTTTCATCCTTAAGGATGGCAGGTTTTAAATTAATTTCTACTGTGGTGTTTTCTGTTTTGTTTTGGGGTTTATAGATAAGTTCTAACCCAGAATACCAGCCAGTAGACATGAAATCCTTTAAGCTTATGTATACCTTTCCACTTGCTTTATATATAATTTACCTATTAATCGAAGTATTGTCTGTAGTAAGTAAAGAGGAATATCTGCTTCTGCAATGTGACTCAGATCCTAGGGGGACTAAATTGTCCTCCGTGGGTACCTGTCTGATTTCAGTAGTAAAGATAAAAGCGAGGGCAAGTTCATTACGTGTTTTACAACAAATTAACCTTGTTTTTTATAAAGTAATTCTAGGCTGCAGATGTCATCACAGGATTGAAGATATACTTCTGATCCAAGTTAACTTTTAAGCACTTAAAAATGGTATTGGATTTGGTCTCAGGTTACCTATATGAAAATTACTCCTAAGGTACTCTGGAAGTTTTTGTAGTAAACATCTATGATAGGGTCTGAGCCAAATATTCCACTGTGGCAGTCAGTTCAACGTTGGATGAATGACAATCCACTCTATTTCTTTTATACCTCATGTCTTCAACATCTGGCTCTATTAATGCAAACATATTTAACATACCAAGAAATGCATGGCTATCCCACTGCACTATTATGTTTTGCCCCCTTCCTTTTTCTGTTTCTTTCTTTGGAAAGTGGTGCAGTTCATCCTGATTTTCTAAGACATTTATTAAGATACTTAAAAGATGAGAGATGGGAGGCATTGGGATAAGTATTGTAGACTTCATGGCCAGAAATGCAATGAGACTCTTGAGAATATTTCAGGGCATTACTTTATTCATGAGCTAAAGACAGTGACTGCTGAGTGAACAGTGATCATCATAGTATACCCAATGGGTTTGAAGCTTCTTACAAGGATATGCTAAAAGCTTTTAATATTCTCTCAGCTTGTAGCAAATCCCTCCATTATTTTGTGTGTTAAATGAATGCAAAGTGCACTCATCTAAAAATCTGTCTGTCTAAAAATAATATTTTTTGGACGAGCTACTTGGAGAATAGAAAAGAGTAAGAAAAAAACACTTCTCATGCTTTAAGAGAAAGTTATTTTTTTATATGCATTAGCATATAAGCTGGAGTCAGCACAGGGTTTGGGGTTGTTTTTCTTTTTTTTTTTACAGAAAGGAATAGTGTTGCAAGTTAAAGATGCTGTCAGAGAATATCGTGAAAAAGAGGTAGAAGAGCAGTTCCTATAGTACAACAACTTTGAATGAAAGGAAATTACTGAGAATGGTATCTTATAAGTAACCTTGTCCGGTGTGGGTTGCCAACAAAAAGTTTGATATGATCTGGAAATTTATACACTTTAAAATACATTTATTCAGTAAGTTTCTTCAGCTGATCTCAGAGGACTTTTACTACATCACTGTAATGTAGATAAAATGAAAAGTAAACTGAAGAGAAGAATGCTTTCTTAGCTTTCAAAAGATCATTAAATGACAATCACCTCAGTGGAGTAAATCTAGACATGTGGTTTGGTTTTCAGTTCCTTCAAAATCACCCAGGAGACCTTAGCTGTAGTTTACTTCTGAATGCAAAGGACAATGATTACAATTCATCTCTGCAGTGGATTTTCGGTGCTGGGGTGCAGTTCCAGGTCCCTCTGCAGTGCTGAGCCTGCAGAAGTTGCTGACACTGGTGTGGCGTGTGTCACCACGGCCTCTCTGCAGCTCGCAGGGCACCTCTGGCACAGCAGGATGCAACCAGGCTTGTGCACAGAACAAGTTCTTGGCTTTTAGGTGATGTGTATGGCCTGCTCTGACACTAAACTTGTCTCAGACTTGACAGCAGGGCTGTGTACCAAGATGCGAGATCACACAATAACTTTCTGCTAATCTAAAAATTAGATGGGGGAAGAATGGTGCAAAAAGTTTGATTTCAGTCCAGGAAAAGACAGTGGTATTAAACATGTGTGCATGGAAGGGGATGTGGTTTTGTTCCAGAGTGCTGTGTGGCCATCTGCAGCACAGCAGTTGTCCTATGTGTTCCAGCATGCTCCAACATGATTTTCATGTAGCCACATTGCTGGGGAGTGAGTTCTTCAAAACCACCACACATGTATGAATTTAGACCCAGATCATCAAATACATTCAAGTGACTAATTCTTACTAATTCCCATCAAAATATACTCAATATACAAAATATACTGAGTGCCATTCCTTCCTTTGATGCACCTCTCTATCAGTTTCAGTAAGGACAGCATTTAAATACAATATTGATGTTCAATTTATACTGTTTACCAAATGGGTTTTAATACACCAGGCAATTAATAACGGCAACTCTAGATATGCAGTGTAAGGGATATTTATCTACAATGTCTTTTTCTATCTGTAGTTAAAAAGAATGAAAGTAATGGATGCTGTGAATTTCAGCTTGACTACATAATATATTAGTGCTGGCTTGCCAGCCAAACAGCTAGAACACTGGAGAGAAGGTTCTATATCCTTGCTTGAGGTCACTGAGAAGTACAATTCCTATCTCTTAGGAAACTCCATCATTTACAAAAAATTTGGTATGAACACAAACCAAAACCAAACCTTCATATTTCAGTAGCAGCAAAAAGTGATTATTTCTGTTTTGAGTCTAGGGGTACTTTTCAGCCTTTTAAATTTGTTATTGATAAATACTTTGTAAAATTATTTCATTCTCATAAAAAGAAAATAATTTTTAATGTCAATAAAATGAAGTATTCAGACTGTATTATTGAAACACAGGAAGAAGTTGAATTTCATGTGGGAGAAAACATGGGCTGTGATTAGGATAAAAATATAATTTTTCATCTCTGATGTCATAATCTGAAACTCCACAAAGGAAAAAAAGAGATCTCTTCAATTAGTTACTGTTAAAAAAGACATTTTCAGTTAGTCATGCCTGCATCCTTGAAGAATTTAATAGCATTGGTTTTAGGGGTATTTTTTAAAGCATGGCATATTTAATTTAAAGCAAGCCTTTAAAGGGAAGATAGAAAGGACCAAACCTTCCTGTGACTTATACCCTTATGCACTTTTCTACATTTGAATTTTCTGAAGTGACAATTACCTCTAAAAATGTCAACTCATTTGCATTTTTGTTGGACTATTACACAGCATTAAAAATATGGACATACCAATGTTAGATAAGACTTCAACATTTGTTATTGGCCAGAACATAATGAAAACTTGGCCAAAAAATTGCTGATTTGGCAGTGACAAACAGAAATCCAGATATAATTGACTTCCTCATGATAGCACAAGTCAGGGAGCATGGAAATGAGAGTTTTAAATATATGAGTCAAAAGTGCATCTTTAAGGAAACCACTTGACTTTTCATCTTCCCTTGTAATTACCTAGTGTACATCTAGGAAAAACCATCTCTTTCTAAAAATTCCAAAGGACATCCATATTTTATTATAGCAGATTTGTCACTGGTTAAACAAACTTGCCTAAAGCAAGTCTCTGTGTTCTTAGCCTCTAATAATATGAGGGAAGCATAAAATATTAAATGCACCCCACTATTAATCTGCAAGTGAATGAGTATTTCCAACTGATGTTAAAATGTTAGAAACATGCATTAAACAATCATTAGTTGCTAAAATGTAAATGCATTCTTTACTTAATAAAATACTTTTCAGTGTCAGCCAACATTTTCAAAATGTCTCTTAAATAAGTAATAATAGTATTTAGCTTGATGAACTTAAAGGATAACTTCCAAGAACAGTATTCCCATTAGTCACCAATATTTGCTTTAGGCTTTTGGGTAACCTGTGTTGGTCGGGATATTATATAAAGAAAACAAGAATAAATGTTTTCATAATCTTACTGAAAAGTAAAGAAGGGTCTCTTGGCAATACAGGCAAAAATTACAAATACAATAAATACTAAAGTAAATATTAAAGACCAAGCTAGTTTTATTTAGATCAGTTTGGATGTAAACTTGATATTTGCAAAAATGAATGTGGAGATTTTAGAAGACTGATGGGATTCAAAGAAATTCAAAAACCTTTATGCTGCAGAAGCCTTGGAGAAACAGAAGGGTTTCTGTGACCTAACTGAGGAATGGAGGTAACCACAAAATGCCACAAAATTTTTATTGGTTCTTTCACAAGCAAATCTCTTGTGACTCAAAATTCCACACTGAGATTCAGATTTATATCAGAATATTGTGGAAAATACAGAGCTGCTGCTGATTCTCATGAAAACTCTCACAGAATTCTATGTTGTCATACCAGAAGCTGAATGTGTATACTTACAAGACATCAGCTCTTGCTTCTTTATGCTGAGTGGAAAATTCTGGATAGGAACCTACTATTTCCAGAATACTTAAATTACTGTATTATTGCCCTCATGCCTCAGTTATTCTTATAAATTGATATTTTTACCTTTTTCTGTCCTGAAAATTATCCCTACAGGCTTGTTAACTGAGAGTGGATGGAAGATCTCCATTACAATCTATTTGATGTACCTACTCCACAAGAAATGGTAATTTAAACTAGCACATGTGCAGGTGTCAGCTGAATTGAGTATTTCAATATACTGCAGAGCTTGAATTTGTGAATATCCAAATAATGTTGGAAAAATGCAGAAAAGCTTTTGCTGCCAACCTTGTGTTGCTGCTGCCTGCCTGTACAGCAGAAATATTTCCTAGTACACTGTTCAATTTTCAAATGATCAGGTTTCTAGGAATAAAAATAGAAAAAGTGTGAGGGTGATAGAGTGTAGGTAGAGATCAATTAAGAGTATTTAGAATTCAGCTTTATTTACTTTGGGTCTGCAAAGGGAAGCAATTAAGCCAAGAAGGTACTTTGCTTAGAAGGACGTTAGACAAAGATGGTGGTGTTTATCTGCTGAAATGAGGGAGTGCACATTTGAGTAATCACATTTAAAGTTTGATTCATCCTTCAGTATGTACCTGCTTCGGACAAAGGATTAATTCCTTAAACTCCTCTGACTCTATTAACTGGATCTTCTTGGCTATAATGGGACACTCTGCAGCTAGTTGAACTGTGGATAGATATGGCATTATAGATAACTTAAATGGGATTAATCCCTTTACATCAGAAAAATTTGCACTGTCTAGAGTGCAAAAGTAGAGAAAGGGGAATATACTAAAGATGTAACAGAAAACTCTTATCCAAATGGGAGTTCATAATCAGAAGAAATGAGAAACCTAACCACTTCTAAAACTGGAGCTGGTACATACATACATACGTACGTACGTACGTACGTACATACATTCATGTGTATGTACATACACACACACACACACACACACACACACATAAAAGGAATTGCAGAACATACTGTAGTAAGAGAAAAGTACAGGACTTGACTGAAGCTATCCTTTCCTGTCCTATATTGTATTGAAGTAAACCTGGATAAATTAGTTCAGAATTTCAGTATAGATATTCATATAAATATAAGTTAAAGCCCTCTCCCATAGTTATATGAAACTTGTTATTTACAGTAAAAAAAAAAAAAAACAACCCTGCAAATAAATTTTGAACAACAATACACTAATAATGTAAATATAAGTGCTACAAGGAAACCAGTGAATCCTATATTTTATCCTAGCTAATACACGTGGAAATCTATTTTTGAAGATATTAATGGTTATATTAGGTGTGCATTAACTGGCTTCCCTTACAATTTTCATCCTAATTGTTGCTTTTCATTCCTTATCAGAGCTTTTCAGATAACAGAAAAATCACTCATGAATATTTTAATGAATAAATAAAGCTGCTGTTCTGTTATTCTGTATACTTTATTGAATATTATTTGACAGTATTCTGACAACTGACACTTTGTTCATGAAAATGAGTGCAAATCCCACAAGTGCAAGCCAGTTCATCCAAAAGCCTATACCAGTAGTATATTCTATGGCTTTCTCCACTTGTCACCTGTTACCTGCCTGTTTGAAAGGAACCACATATCCACTGGGCTCCAAAAACAATACTGCAAGACTGAAGTAAAAGATTAAACATGATGAAAGAATGCCCAAAACTAAGTGATTGTTCTGAAATGTGGAACGTCACAATTCATTTAAATAATCCAATCAATGATTAAGTATGTACAGTATGAATAATTAAGGCTAGACTCAAATCACAAAAAATCATTAAAGACATAAAAGAGGTTGCATGGTTAGAGAGAGCATACTTTTAAGCTTTTTGCTGGTTTCTAATAAAACTTTTTTACAGATTGTGGTGTTTGTCAAGGATGCTAGAATTAACAAACAAGGAAGAAGGAAGACGAAAGAAGCTGACAATTGTTTTGTATTGCTTCTGTTTAACATAGATGCCACCTCTAGTGATGGTACTGGGGCACGATGGGAGTAAACTCTCAATTAAATGTAATAACCACAACAACACAAAAATCAACAAATCCAAGTATTTGAACAAACAATACATACAAGTGAGCCTGTGATCTTATTTTAGGAGCCTGGATAAAAGTATATGCAGATAAGATCTAGCCTTCTGTTTTACCTCCTGCAATTGTGGTGATTCTCCTTCACCTTGAAACAGTATCTCTAGCTTTTCCCTTTGATTCCTCTTTGTCTAATAGCTTTTTTACCAGCTTCCATTTTATCATTGCTAGAGCTCATTGTTGTGATAGCTCCTAATTTTAAATATTTCAGGTTTATTAGCCTTCGAGAAAAGGCATTTCTAAAATCTATAAAATATTGTTTTGTTCTCTAATTCCTTCCTTTTTGAGAGAACAATCTCTTTAGTGTCTATTTATTCATCTTTAAATTTTAGGGTTGGACTTGCATTTGATTTAATCTCTGTTATAACTTTATAATCCTTGCATGGATAGCTTTGATGTTCCCTTGCATCCAGTGAACACACATTCAGCTTTTTCAGTCTTGTTCATAATACAAATCTTTGAAGCTTGATATAATTTTTTGTTTCAGTAGGATGTACTCAATCAGCAGCAATTATGCTGTTTCCAATATGTGGTGTCCCCAGGCAGGGAGAATACAAATCTAACCAATTCCAGTCCCAAACCCCAAGCAACATGTTTTGGTTTTTTTCAAAGACTGAAACAACAAATAGAGTTGCCAATAATGTTAAACAACTGGCAACTCTATTTGAGTTGCAAAAGTAACAATTTACTGTTATTTTTGATAGGGGTGAACTAGGCTTTTTTACTGTTTATTTTACATATATATATATATATAAAAATATATATATATTTTCATATATATATATCTCATGAGTCATTGGAACAGCTCATCTTAAGAGTTAAATTCAGTTGTACTTGCAATCTGTCTTTACATCTGTGCTTTACTAAGTTTAGGCTTGCTTCTAAGAATTATAGTAAAAAGAGAAAGTATCACATATGCAAACTCAAAAGTTCCTGCAGGACCCTATTTTCTCTCCTGTGTTAGGCTGCTTAGTGATCTTTCCTACCAACTTCTCCTTTTTATGTTTAAGTTAGGTGCTAAAAATTGTTCCAGGAGTGTGAAAGCTGGCTTATATACCAAGAAAGTGACAAAGCTATGCCAAATTATACCAACTGAGGATTTTTCTTTTTGTCTATTTCAAATATTCCTTTTCCATATTAGTTAGTCATGGTGTCAAAAAGACATGAGCATATAAGAAAATCTTTAACAGCTGAACCTCATGACCAACTGTTGTGAATATTAAGAGAATTTAACCCTGCTGTCAGTATGAAATTTTTCATGATCATGAATATTCATTGTATCATGATGGGAGTGAAGACTAGCTTCAGCTTCTACTCTAGGAGTCCCTGGAGCATCATGAGATACATGATGAATTTAAATCTGATCATGGCCTTAATCTGTCTCCTGAATGTGCTGATATCTCTTAAGAGTTTACACAGATAAGACAAAAAATCCTTTAGATATTAGAAAAAAAGCCATCCTATCTCTTAACTTTATAAAAACTTACAGAATTGCAGAATGAAAATTTTTCATATTTTTCAAAACTCAAATTTTTCAAAACTTCTCCCAGCTTCAGAAAAATTGCATAGACTCCAGCTGCATAAATACATTTTCACGAGTCAAAAGAAACAGTGGAATATAAATAAAAAGTGCTTTTTTGATTAAGAGGAAAATGAAAAACACGAAAAATTATTATTTTTTATTAAAAAGAAACAAAGAAAAAGAACATGAATAAATCACACTAAAAAAAAGAAAAAAGACAGTAAAATAGGCAGTAATTTCCCATTTAGAGTGTAGATGGCAGAAGCAGAAAAGAAGATTTAGGAGAAAAACTCTTGGGGTAATTGTTAGTTGGAGATATTCTAATTGAAACTTCCCCAGAGTGTTCACAAATTTGGTGGGTAGCTACCAGACAAAGCTACAATTTCGAACCTCCTGGTTCTCCCATGCAAGACAAAACACACAGAAGGCAACAGCAGACTAATTCCCAGTTCTGCAACTGAAAGGCAATACTGATGCACGTGGTACATTCTGCACCTGCCTGTGCCTACCTCTGGCCTTGGGCATTTAACAAAAGCACGTTGATGAACAGGCTTTGCTGAGTATGAACTGTGCTCATTCTAGGAATCACTAGAAACCAAATCTGATTTTCTCCTTGCTGTTCGTCACATTTTTGTCTACATATCTTCTGTTTAAGTCATTGACTGCGTGCAGTTTATTTAAGGGAGTTCGGTCAACTGTACAAATAAAGGAGTTCCTAGGAATAGATGAAGTGTCTGTTAGCTGGCTAAGAAAGATATGACTAATATTTGCTTGACTTAAATGTAGATTTAAGGACATTAAAATATGTAACAGTATGTAGACCTTTAAGTTAACATGGTAACACTACCAATAACAGAACCAGCAATAAACATTTTAAAACACAACTAAATATGGAAGTGGTATATAACTGCAGACAGGCAAATGGAGATTCGTTGTACATTTGCTCCAACATGGTATTTTGTATGAGTAGCAAAATCTACAAGGTAAGAACAAAGGAAGTACTGTGAGAGGTGTCTGATAGAATAACTGCAGAAAAAGCAGGGAAGATGTTTGGTGAAAACAGAACAAGTCCTGTCCATCCCCAAACAGAAAAACTATGTCAAAAGCAGATGAGATCACCCCCTTTATTTTGCAGAAAGCATTAAGTAGAGCAAAACATGAGTAGGGAAAATGGAGAAATAAAAACATCCATACTTGGGCCACAGTTTTCTTCATCAAAATGCTGTGAATCCTGGCCACCTCCATTTTGGTGACTGAGTACCTTAATCATCAGCCCTAACTTGTCTAAGTTTAAAAATGTTAAGAATTAACTGTTTGTTTAGGTACTGCTAATGATTATATTGCCCATGTGTACTGTCATTGAATGTCAGTCCAGTAAAATGTTGGATTGAAACTGATTTATCAGTTTTTTAAGCACTTCTATCAGAATGTTTCTTATAAAATGCAATATCAAAATGCATTCAGACTGTGGCACAGGCAGTCTCTCTGTCTTGTCAGTTTACTCTGTAGTGGAAGAAGTTGTTTCTTAATGTGCATTCATAGTGTGCAAAAAGCTTTGTTCATGCTTTTCAGTGCTACTGTAGCACAATTAAATAAAAGTTGTTTATTATTGTATTAAGTGAATACTGAAATCTCACCCAAAAGGAAATTATTTTGTAGATTTGAATTGCATTACAAGAGCAAATAAATAGCTCCTCTTAAACACATCTACAAACACCTAAATGCTTTATTATAAGAAGTCTTTAAGATGGAGTTTTTTTCCTCTTCTGACTTTTTTTTGCCTTCTCTTTTAATTATATATTATACTCTGTCAACAGCAATAAAGTACATGGATGCATTTTAACTGTGCTGCAGATATCAGCATATGGGTATATTTAGCAAATCCAATAACACTTCACCACTCATTCTCAGAACATTTAGAAGTGTACAAAAGTGTGAAGATAAACCCCCTTAGAGAGCCTCTTGGCTCTAGTGGCATGTAGTAGCAGCTCTTTAGCAGTCTCAGGAAGCATGGTCCTTGTAGTTTTCAGATCAATTTGTCTAATGAAATCCAGAAAATTACAAAATTTAAAAGGTGAAATATAAAAGAGTGAAAAGTTCAAGTCAATTTTCAATTTTTTAAAATCGCAATGTTATATATGTTTTGGAATCTGTACAAAAGGTGAAATCAGTGCTGAACCCTTTGAAATCCATTGTGTCCAAGTAGGAGACAGCTTCATCTACATGTTTCCCCTGGGAAAGGACAGTCAGCAGGTAAGGTGTTGATGGAGACTGCGTGGGGAAGAGCCTGGTGCTTCTGTAGATGTGTCTTCTGACATTACAGAATGCAGAGTGGGTGAAAGGAGGCATAAAAAAGGGACTGGTGACTCTCCAGTGCAATTCCACCTCCTCCTGAGCCCCTGCTTGCAAGTTTTGGCAGCACAGTGCTGTTCAGAGAGCATTAGCTGAGCACAGATGGTCTCTGAGAAGGAGGCTGTCCAGCCCTCTCTGATCTGAGTGGAAGCTTCATGATGTAAACTGTACCTTCCAGAATTAGTCCAATTTCTGATGTGACTGATTCTGGAACCAGTCTCTGGTTATGTAATGGGAGGGATTCTGGATTCAGAGATATAGGGACTAAGTTACAGATATTCATGTACAGTCCTAAGTATCCCATTCAAGGAAAATGCATAGGTACAGCTTTAAATCAAACACATGGTTGAGACTTACCACACTCCTTACCATGAAACTTCTTAAGACTCCTTAAGTGTCTAATATTAAACAAGTGCTTAAATATTTTGCCAAATATAGATTGATTAGTTGCATTGGCATGATGAAGAGCTTTGCTGAAAAAGTACTTATAGAAAGAAAAGGCAAAGCTATTATTTCCCACATAGTTAATGTGCCATGATTCGTTTTCGAGAACATTTGTCTACGTCCTGACTGTAGGAAAAGCCTTCTTAGGTCTACTGATAAATGAAACAAATATCTCTGTTCCAGTAAGGATTAGAGTTTAGCATTATGAAAGACCATAGGAATTAGGGAAATGCCTAGAGAGCACATGCTTGACTAGAGATCTCTGTATGCTGAGTTCAGCTAGGCCCCTTCTGTTTTTCTGTCAGCTCTTCTCTTACCCTATGTCCTTTTCCTTCTATTTCCTCATTTTAACTATGTAAGCCCTCTTATTATGTCCTTCCCAGTCTTACAATTGCTAGCTACTTTTTTTCTTAATTTCTTTCCCTCACCTTTCACAGTAATTTTTCTCTGAATCTGTGCCAAATTACTTACACTCTCCACTCTATATTTCATTTCTTTCCGTGTCATTTCCAACCAATGTCTGACCTACTTTTGCTCTAGCAATTCTGTCTGCCCATAATAAGACAAAAAAACCCCCATGTATCATGTGCCTAAACACTGATCCCTGATCCTTAAAACTGCTTAACAGCCACCAAGCTTCCAGAGGAAGTTTGATTATTCCTCATCCCTGCTTATTCTTTCGAGGGCAGTATGCAGGCATGGTTCAAGCCACAGCAAATGCCAAAGATATTCTCCACTTGCAGAAAAACCAAGGTCAGACCAGTTTGATTCTCATGTCCTACAGTCACTCAGTACTATGACTTTGACCCTGAAACACTCCCGCGCACCCTCATGACAGAGATCAGGGAATGCTGATTGGTTACCATACAGCCCATACATGATTTCAGTTCTGAATTCATCAAAGGTATATTCATATTTTACAATACCTTAGGATTTTGGCAGTACATGGGTCTGACAGAGGGCCCAGGGACAAGCTGTTTGTAATGTATATTTGAATACTCTGCTTTAGAAAGTGCATTGCTGCTGTGAACCTGTCTGTGCCCCTCAGTCCCAAATGAGAAATCATCCTCAGCTTATTTTACATACTGCTGTAAATTTATCCAAAGGACAGACAAGGATTGGCTTTGGAAATACCTCTAGTTTCCTCAGCTGCGTCCCCTATGCTGGCACCCTTAGGTGGAGGGATGTGCCAGAGGCTCTCCAGAGGAGAAAGTGGCCTGGAGCAAGCTGCCTCACTGGTGCCTTGAAAGAGAAATCCCTCACCGTGGTCATAACTAGTCACCCGAATGTTAAACTTCACAAATGTAGGTATATTTTTCACGAACAGGTCCTGCCACCTGATTGTGCAGTTTCAATCTCTACCAGGGCACAGGTCTGCAATAGACACAGAAAAGCAACAGTGAAATTGCAGTGATGCTTATTTAAGGGTGTGAAGCTGGTTATTGGTGGAAACTTAATCTATGTGTAGATTACCTTATTTTCCTGTTCTTACAAAAGAGCTTATCTTCCACTGAAGACCCTCAAGTCTTATTATTTTTGTTTCAGTAAGGACTACCTGAAATAGCAGAATTGGTTGTCGAGAAGTCTATATTTGCTACATTTGAAGATAGCAGCTATTTAATCAATAAGGATATCTGTCATTAGTAGTCAAACACACACACACAGATATACACACAGAGTAGGTTTTGAAGTTATCCCTTTAAGCCTCCACTGAAGCTTTAGTATTTCACTGTTATGACTCTCTCTAACTTGCTCTTATTTTATCAGTTTGCTTATTATTGTTATGAATTTTTATAGGTGAAGTGTGGTTGCCCACTTCTAATTTTTCACCCTGAAGTTGCAATCACAAAGGCAAAATTCACCGGTTTAATTTGAATGAACATCCTTATAGATTCAGGACTCGTTGATGTTGCTCCCAAATGCCTCAGTTATACCTAAAGGCATAAAAAGCACCAGTAGATGGCTCTGTAGTTCCTGAATTATGAGCAAGGAAACGAGGGAGGCTTTGATAGCTTTGACTTTTGCGAGTAAATTTGATTTGGTGACACCAATGACAGGAATAAACTTCATGCCGACTTGCTGAAATGGGACACTTCCATTTGTTACGCCACACCGTTTCAAAATGGCCCGTCTGTCCTCGACTCACATCGACCTTGAACACTTCCGAGGGATCAACAGGAGTGCTGCTGTCCTGCACAGGCAATGGCTCCAAATAAATCAGCAGCAGGGTGACACCCAGCTTATGGGAGAGGGCACAATTACTGAGCATCGCCGTGTGCTGCTTGTGGCACAGTGATAAACACGGAGGTGTGGAGGCTGCTACAGATGCCCGAGCCCAATGGTGTTGTCCCCTGGTAAACGGGATTAAAACTGAGCATAGCTGAACATATGCTTGCACTGAAATTAACTACCAAACACTCAGAAAAGGTTGTTTCTGTTTTACTTAAAAATAAAGCTGACTGAGAATGGGAAAGAGAAAAGCAGGAAGAAAATGCATTGAAAAAAAAAAAAAAACAAAAACCAAAACAAAGCCAAAACCCCATAACCCCCTGCTTTTGTAAATCAAGGAATTTAATAATTTTTTCCAGGCAATTTAGAGGAAGTAGTAGGATTTCCTCTCTGCGCAGCCCTCATTCCCAAGCGCAGGACCTGGGTGGGCTTTCAAAGGAGATTTTAAGCATGCTTGAGTGCTCTGGCACAGGTCAGCAGGGTCCCCTTGGTGTATTCCTCCACAATTTAAATTCCTTTGAATATGTGCAAAATTTACTGCCGGAAAAGGGGATTTTGAAAATTTATAAGTGGGACTCTGCACCCAGTATAAATGTTGGCTGTATCTAAATGTGAATTAATCTAAGTTAAAAGCACGGGAATAGTGGGAAACTCCCGAGTTTGAAAATGAGCAGGGGGTAATTAAATTTCTAACACAGCAAAGCAGTTGCATCTGTAACAACTGAGATGCTTATCTGTGTGCTTTAACTAAATCCAAACCCTTATAAAAACAATATAAGAAACTTGGGCTGACTGCAACAGGACATACAGAAGTGGCATGTTGAGGCTTAATAAACCAAAATAAGTTAAATTGATAAATGTTAGTTTTTCCCTTAAAGTAGATCTTCTACATGAAAAATACTTGATTTCATACTTCATGATGAAAAATATTATTAGTAATCTCCCAGAAAAATTGTCCTAACTGTACTTCTGAAGGAAATGCATTTTACAGACATTTTCCAGATAGTCTTAGTGTGTTTCAATGGCACATAGATAATGTCTCTGCTATTTAACTGCTTTAAAAAGAGATGCAAGCTGTTTTAAAAAGAGAGATCCATCCATTTTATGTAAATGGCAAAAATTTGCAAGGATGTTGATATTCAAGCATCAACATGAAAAATCAACATTAAACATTATGTGTTTATGTCAATAACTCACCCTGTAACCCCAAATATTCTATGATTCTATAAGCAAAATAATGATCTGGTATGCTTTTTTATAAATGCCTGGTGTTCTCTGACCACCTTAATAGTTTTCCTTGCCATTGACAATGATTTTGAGAGTAAGGAAAGTAAGATTACAATGGAGAAAATTAATCTAGCACTATTCTTTATTTCACTGCAGAGAAGTTGCATATGGAGAGATCATTGCATTTATCTAATGCAGTAAATTTCTGTGACCTTTCACTTCCCTAGAAAAGGCTAAAATATCTCACAGAATTCAGCATTAAGCACTGGTATTACCTTGGAAACAATGCTCTTTAAGTAGTCTGAGACACAAATATTAATATGTTTTATAATAGTCATATTTACCTGGATAGAAGAAAAACTTGAGTTTATGGCAACCCATACCTTCTAAATTTATAAAGCCCAAAATATATTTTAAATTTCCTTTATTAATGGCAATTAAGTACCTTTTGCTTCTATTGAGAAAAATATTACCAGGGTAAGCTGGCTTGAATTGCATTGCATTCACTAGCTAAGTGAGCTAAGGCAGTTCTGACAGAATAGCTGATGTGTGGCAAAGTGCTTTCCTGATAGCTATATTCAACTTCTACCCTATGGTAAGTCTGAGAGAATTCAATTGCAATATGTGAATACAATATGACCTTTGGATTCAAATGCCTAAATAATTATGAGAGACAAAGCACTCTCAGATTCAAGTAAATGCAACATATGTACTTGCTTATCTGCCTATGGTGGTGACCTTATTGTTTGGTAATACTACTTTATTAACAAAATTTGATTTCACCAACCTTTGACTTTTTAGTCCCCATTTTGTCACATGTCAGATTGGTATCTCTCTGAAACGAGACTGCTTCTGAACTTCTAGCTTTAACTGGCATCACAGAACTAGCAAAGGCTGATGGAGAGATGCTCCTTCATTTCAGATTTACAGAATTATCCTTATCCCCTTTCCTGTCCTGGATCAGAAGGCTGTTTGAACACTGCAGACATATTATTCTGCATGATCAGAATTCAAAGTTTTATCTAGAAACTGTTAAAACTAGTCTCAGAAAGCTACAGGGAGAGAACAGATCAAGTAACTCATATACCACAGAAAAAAATTAAATATCATTCTATTACACTCTACAGCACATCACCCTACATTTTTTCAGGAGGTTTTTTTTGTTGTTGCTTTTTTGTGTTGTTTTGGTTTTTCTCCCCCAGCCTATCTAGCATTGGGAAGTGCCTATATACGTTCAATTTTTATTCTAACCACCAGCAGATTACCACAATGTGAATTATACAATTCATATTAGATGGGATAAATGCAATAATTTTACTAAGGTTAAGAAAAAATCCCCAGCATACTGAATTTACAGTAAGTGCTTGAAAATAACATCCATTCTTCTCTTCAAGATACTGTGTTAAGACCAGATTTTTTCAGGGTTCTGAATGATTACACTTAAAGCCACTTAACCATATTGATATAACCAGTGGAGAAGTCAAAGCATGGATGCTTATAACTTTATATGGTCTACACTTCATATAAAAAATGGGTACTGTATATCTGATTCAAACTAATATATAATTTCCACTATAGCTATAGAGGAATGATAAAAAAATTATATGGTCTCAATGGAGAATTTTCCAAATGTTTCTGGAAGTGGTTATGGATACAAAAAAGAACATTGTCAAGTACTGTTATCAGTGTGCATGGACACACTCATGCACATGCTAACTGTTATACATTAGGGGATTGTCTGCCCTGATTGGTCTGGGGTTCTGGTGTGGGTTTTTTTTTAAAGAGGAAAGATTTGGGGGTTGACATTTTCCTTCTTCCAAAAGTGGCTATACCCTTATCCTCTATCAAGCAAGATTGGAAAGAACCGAAAGCAGATGGTATAATGTAACCGGAGTGAGAGATGAAGCAAATACTTCAGAAAGAATAGTGAGAAAGCCGTTCTCTCTGCATCATGCCAGGACACTTCTCAGCCCACGTCCATGCTATAATTAGGTATCACATGGTATCCATGGCTAGTAATGCTTTCACACAACAAGCTCAGAATGATTTAGAACAAAATTTAGAAAATGTACAGGTTGAAAATGACGTCTTTATTTTTTGGCACATTACGGAGTCTTTATTTGAATAATGTTTTGATATATGTTTTTAAAAGCTTTTAAATGTATAAACATAAAATAGTATAAAGTCATAAACATCTAGTAATTTTTCTTGAAATGTATCTATTTTTCACTGCTACGTGCATGTGCTCTACTTTAAATAAATGTGGTATACATCTCTTAAGACCATTCCTGATGGCAATTTTGGGAGAGATATCAGCCTTTCCCCATAAAAGTTCTCCGTAGAAGTTATTTTGGGAACACTCCTAATTCTGTAAATGAAAAACTAAGTTTCTCTAGGGAACTGGTTGTACCACTGATCAAGTGAAGAAAGCCACAGAATCCACAAACCATGCTAGGCAGGAGTGGCTAATGACAACATATCCCTTTATGAGCCAGAAGGAATTATATTCCCTATCCAGACCTCTCCAACAAGGATTATTTTATTGATTTCAGAAAGTTGAGTGAGTTGAATGTCACAAATAAATACATTATTAACATGCAACAGCCTCAAAAAATATAGGTTTTGATCAGGTATCCGATATTTGCTCAGTTGAAGGATGCGTTGGCACCTTACCAAGAGACCAGAGGTCGCATTTAATTTACATAAAGTAGATCAGATCTCCTTCCCTCTCATCTGTTTAAAGGCAGGATGAGATTCACAGATTCATTTATTCAAGCAGATGTTGGTTAGACAAATATATACAGGGAAGTCCTTGGGTGATTGATAATGGACTAACAGATCAAAATAATATGACCTTGAAATACAGGGATTTTGCCTTTCCTTAGAAATGGGTATCTGAACAGTGATTAGGTGTATTGCTTTCATTTTGTTTCCTATTCACTATTGAAAACACTGCTATCTTTCTTTCTCTATGAAAAAAAATCAATAAATCTAGACCCTCTGAATTAGGAATGAAAAACCTCTCACCCATTAATCAAACACTCCAGTTCTCTAGTGGCCACCATTACTAGAGACTCTTCCTCTTGTCCACCTGGGCTTTGGTGGAGAGACTTGATTATGAAGACTATCAATCCATTTGACAGCAACAAGCATATTGAAACCCACTGTAAACTGTCACCAGTACGAATTAAGAAAGAAATAAGGACAGCAAAACCAAATAATTCAATAACAGTATAAGCAGAGTTCTTTAAAGAAATAAATGCAAGTTTTATATGTGCTTTTAATGATTGGTAACTGTTTTGTAAGTTTAACTGGAAACAAACTGACTGTTCATTTTTAAAAGGGATCTGAAAAGAACTGATATGGTAGAAAAACATTCTTTTAAAAATGATGGTTTGATTGTTCCTAACTCTGAAAATAAACAACACAGTTACTTGAAAATACATGATTCTATATTTATTCATGGATTAAACAATCAAAATGTAAGAAAGGTTGCACTCCTTGTACAAAACTAAATAATTGAATTCTTGCTTTAAGTAAACTGCTGAACACAACATTAATTATTAATTAGGAATCAGCTGAACCTAGGATTAATTATAGAACAGCTGCTGCTGCAGACCCATGATCAAGTGTCTGCTCTTGAGTGAGCAAGGATACTTGCTGTGGGAATTCAGGGTGAGAAATTCTTCTGTGTTACTAAGGTGAATCATTTGAAGATCTCCCCAGAAAATACTTTGGAAAATGTCAAATGACAGCTCTAGTAAGAGCCTATTGATGCTAACCGAGATCTAATAAAGGGATTGAAAGGCAGATGAGGGGTTGGTGTAACAGTAAGAGCGTGTATCTTCACAAAGACCAAAATAGCCCTTGAGTGCTCTAGTGCAATTTATCCAGCCATGCTGAAAGAGATAAGGAATGCTTCCTAGGAGCAGACAACAGCTATTTGAAGTAATTGCATGTCCAGAACAACTTCTATCCAAAACCACATGAGTACTATGGGGTTTTTTTTGCATCTTAGGGTTTACCAAAGTGGTGTCGAATAACCAACCACAATTCACTACAGGAGAATGTCAACAGTTTGTAAAGCTCCACAGGAGGAAATCATAGACCCATGGACAGCTACCCTATCTTAAAAGCACCAGAGGCAGCACTTAAAAATAAATGCAGTCTTAAGGAAAAAAAAAATCCTTCTCTAGGCCTAGTGAACACTGCACCATATAAAAGTGTGCTTAAAGTTCCGATAGCTGGAGATCTTATTAAGAGTTTATTTTCTCAAATCTGTCTTCCTTCTTGATTATGTTTTTAATGAGGAGATTAAAACACCAATTTGGTAAAGCTCGTGATACATTTTTTTAATGGAAATTATTGAATAAAGCAGATCATGGGAGTTTTGCTTGGACAAGCTGATACAAATGTCTGTGAGAGTTTGTGTTTAAGACTCACAAAATATGTATCTGCATGTATTTTACTCTCAGAAGAGGGAGGTAAGCCCAGAACAGTTCAAAATTTGGATGTAATTAAGAATTATTTTCTTACTGTAAAATTGAAACTTTTGGCTACCACAGAAACAACTAGGACCAAACCAGCAAGAAACAGATTTGGCCACTGTATGGGTTTCAGTGCACTTTTCAAACAAATAATAGTGCTAAGCTGAAAGATACTACACAAGTGGCAAATGAAACAGAGATGAGTATTCCACAGTGACTGCAAGTGCAATGCAGCATGTGGTTTGCATGTGGTTAAATTGAATGAGAGAAGGTTAACCAAAATGCCTGCAAAGGAGGGGGCAAGATGAATTTTAAGCTGCTCCTTGTATGTTTTCAACATACAGGGTTCTTTCCTTACTGTCTTTGCAGAAATCTATACAATCTAACATCTTGGTGTTCCGCATAGTAAATAGAAAGTCTTAAAATTCAAGACTAGGTTTAATGCACTCACGATCTCTGCATAAAAAATATCAGTTTTGGATATAGTAATATTAGTCCCTACTCTGTGTAGTTGCTCCCTGTTAAAACCAGATCTAGTTTTAAAAGCAGATCAAAACATTTCAACTAGATTTAGTGTTTCTCTTCGGAAGGAAGAACAATTTTTATATTTGGAGACCTAGGAAAGGAATCAGATATGTGAATTCTTCTCTAAACTGCACAGGAAGACACAGATTGCAGACCCAAAATTGGAAAACTTCATGAGAAAATATTCTTCTTGGCTCCACAGAATCCCTTTATAGGCTTATTTGTTTGCTTGCAATGGTAGCTACTATATGGTACTTCATAAAATTACATCTGTTGTATGATTTCTCATCATGCACAATATCTTACTTTCACGAGTAGTGGGATTGCTGCTGTATATCTAAATAAGAATTTCTTTTCTCAGCCCTGTTGACTTAAATATTTCTTCTCAAAGAAGAAAGAATTGCAAAGGCTGTTTCATTTCCTATCCAAAGAACAACATGAACAGCAAGGAGGTGATGGATGGATTATCTAAAATGCTCTCACAGCCCTGGGACCCAGATCTTCTGCTGTTATGAAGTATCAAAGCCCTGTGAGAACCTTCTCTATTGAATTCAGAGGAGTGAAGATTCCACTCATGGAGACCATTGGCATAAAGTCCCAATGGAAAACGATTTTTGCCTGACATATTACAGTGCATTTTAGCATTTTGCAAAGATTGTAATTCAGACTGCTAGTATAATTTATAGGTTTCGATTCTTCAGTATAGCAAATGTTTTGGTGTTGTGCAGTACATTTGTCACTGCATTTATTTCTGTGTTCTTTATTACCATCTTGTATAATCTGTGTTGTGTCAATTATTTGGAGTATAATATGTCTATCTTTGGAGAGAGAGAGTGTACTGAAAGTTTGCAATAAAAAGTGTGAATTTACACAAGGTATCTGTGGTAATTTTGGACTGTAAAATCAAAAATAATACTGGATGAAAAATACTTGGTAATTTCAATTTTGAAACTGTCACTGCCTCCAAACATTCTGCTGACTTATCTTTCATTAATTTACATATCTCTGTCTAACGTTGAAAAGAAAACCACTTCCGTGAGATAAACCTGTTTGAGAGTTACAAATACATCAGCTCTAAGCAATTGCAAAATAAAGCTTCATTTGCTGTGATTCCAAAGCAAGAAAGAATGTGGTAAAAAAAAAAAAAGAGTAACAATAGCAATAATGCTAATGTTAATAAAAATAAGCATCATAATAAAAGTATTTACTCACATTCCAGTAGAACAAGTGCATTCCAATGAGACCTCATGAAGTACTGAATTAGACAGTACTTGAATACAACAGGACAATATCTGAACACAATAAGATTCAATTTTCACAAGTATCCAAAGCTAAGATCAACCAAAAACTGGACGGTTGCATGTAGTAGGGCTGAAAAGGCATTTAAGGGTCAGAGCCTTCTGCATATTTGCTGTCTGTTGCTGGAGGATCCTAAGTTTCCTATGTCCACTAGCTTTTAATCAGGATGTAAAAGAGAGACCTATTTTCATTTCCTTGAGTTTCATATGCAGAAGCACATTAACTGTGGCATCACAGAAATAGGGGTGTAGCTTGTGTTTCAAAGTGGAGTAGACAAGCATTTGCCTTTATAGCAGCACCATATCATAGGTATTTCATGAACAAAACCAAATTTCTGATCAATTTCTGAATTTCTGAACAAAACTCTGGAAGGAGAAGCTGAAAACTTGTTAGCAGCTTTTGCTTTAAAATGGTGTTAATACTGATACATCTTTCTGAGGAGTGACTCCAGAAATTTGAAGAGGGTCCAGAGTAGCAGAGTTCAGTTTTCCCATCAAGATTTAGGAGACGGAAAGCCACATTTCTTCAGCTTTCACAATAAAGTTGTAAAACAACAACAAAAGGATCAATTATTGTTCTTAGGCATAAAAACACCAAGAATTGCTCTTTTGAAGCTACCCCAGCATATAGCCTCACCTCTCCCCCCTATATCGAAAACTGGACATCAGAAATAGAGAATAAAATGTAATTGGTTTCTGTTTAGGGCACACACCAAGGAGAGGGAGAATCTGAAATCTGTTCTCTGTGCTGAGGATTGTTTATACATTTTCAAAGAAAACATACGTTTGGCAAAATATGTAAATGCCCTGAGCTGGCAAAAGGGCACAAATATCTGTTTCCAAGTGCACCCAGAAGCATAGAGAAACATGATCTCAACTGATCACACTGTTTTGTATTTTCAGACTTAAAATCTTGATTTCTTCACTGTGACAAACCTTTGGCTGAAATGGGGGATAAATTCGATTATGTTCACTGAGCCAGTGATGAAAGCACACACAAAGCTGTTGTGCTTTACACCTATGGCCTTCCTAATTGGATACAAGCATTTGAATCTCTGGTTTCCAGATCTCTTGGAAAGACTTTAAACCCCAGATGACTGTGATGGAAACTGTGTCCCTGAATTAAAGGTCCCTCTAGGAACTAAATAATATTCCTAATTTGGAGATTTGCACTTAAAAATCTCATTTCTATGCAAAGTATTAAAACCGTGCAATAAAATATTGTATTTTCTTCCTCCTTTGGTGCAAAAATTCAATAAAAGGAAAAAGAGACCAATGCACTGAATTAATAAGCTTGGCAGACAAAAAATTAGTAGACATGGCATTGGGATTGAAATGGAACCTTAAAAATTAATTTTTTTATCAGCAACATTTTGTTTTATTTTTACTTTCTGTTTCAGAATCATCTGGATGAAAAACTGAAGATTTTGGATTCCCTCTGTAAGTGAATAAATTACTGCTGAGCTCTCAAGGAGCTGTGGCTTCTGAAAGGGTGGAAATCTGGTAGACCAGCTGCCAGAAAGCAGTCTCAACAAAGGTGAATTGGCAAGCAATCAGATAAATCAGATAAATTTTGAGAATTTAATCAAAAGTGACTTATCTCTATGAAAATCCCCTAATTTGATGAATAAGCAAAGTCTACTGACCTTCAAACCCAGTTACTTCCTTTGTCCATGGCACTTGTACCAGTGATCCTGTGACAAATAGTTGCTAAGAGCACTACATAAAAGAGAAAATCAGCTCATTCCATGTACTTGCCAGCTATGTGAAAACGCATGTTGCTCTGCTGCATGGGGGATATTGGAAACAGAAATTCTCTCAACCTCCTGGCCAGAATCAGGCTCTAACCACAGCTTTCACAATGTGAACCGCACAGTTTCATTGCTTGGTGTGAATGTGTCAAGAAAGAAAAGAATGTTAAGGATCTCAGACAATCACTGCATCTGGTTTTTATCCTGCTCACTGTCTCACTCAGGAAGGAATATGGTTATTTTTAAATCTAAGGTCCATGTGTGGAGCCAAATGAACATAATACTCCAGCTGATTCAAAGATGATAGGAAAAGATTTTAAATGTTTTGAATTGTATAGGCTTATTAATCATTTGCTAAATCCTCTTCCCCCAAAAATCAAAGCCCTCATTTGTTCATCAAGCAGTCATTATAGCTTTGGTCCCCATATAAAAGCCTCAAAAAACCCCACCCCAAAACGTACTGGAATATAAATATTCTTCATTACCAGCTCATCAACACTATATGAAAACTAATTTATTAATTGATTGGGACTTTTCAAGCAGCTGTAACAGTCAAACAGTTGAATACAATTCTCACCATGATGATGTAACTAAATTTTGTCCAAAATTCCCAAAACTGCAGTTGACTGGTTGTCCAGCAGCTCATTCTGTGACCATAGTTTCTTTTGCTTTTCATCTCCTCTACTCAAATATTTTGTGTGTGGTTTTTTTCAAGCTGCAATTACTATTGAAAATAATTTCTTAAACAGCATTTGGGAATGGATATATTATTTTAGTGGACACCCTGAAACCACAATTAACAGGACTTTTTCTAGGTGCAGCAATCCAGTTACTGATAACCCCCTGTCCTGCAGCTTCTACAGGTACTGCTTCCCCCTGAATTGACTGTGAATGACTCATTTGCATCTAATTATAAGTTGTGGGATTCACTTGGATATATGTTGATATACTTCTGCCAGTCTATTTAGTGAATGACACTAAACAAAAAATGGTGTTTATAGTCTTTAAACAGACAAAAGAGTTTCCTTTATCTAGGAATATTTCATACATTTGCAAAATAAGGCTCGGTCAGTACTTTGAATAGCTGAAACATTTGAGATTTTGACTAACTATTTTAAATGTGTACACTTTAGAGGATATTAGTACTTAAGTACAGAAAGCTATAGTGATTCAATTGTTCCTTCTTATTTCTTGACAAATTTGGTTAGCGTTCTGTTTTTCATCTAGTCTCAACAGTGTTATTAACTAGAGCAGGTATAATAGAGAGACCTCATAGTACACCAAGTAAAGATCTTCTTTAAACATAATTTTAGCAAAATAAACCCAGACAATTATATTCATGCTATTTAAATGGTTGTAATACTTAATGTGTTTAAAAATTCTTTCTCAAGCTGCCCAGATGGGATTTTCAAGTTAAAATATCAGATGAAAGCAAAATGCAGTATAAGAATTGGAAGCCAGTGGTAAAACCAAGTAAAAAATATGAACTCTGTTTGTACTTTTTATTGTAGGGAAAGTATGTTTCTACTAACTGTTTGAAGACTCGGGGTATTTTCCTTTCCTTTTTGTTTTGTTTTTCTTTGCTTCCTATGAAATTATAAACAGTCAGAGGCATGTAAATGCCTTGCCCTCTGTTAATCTGAGATAGAATCTGTGGCAGTTTGCCTTTTCAGTGATATATAGATTTAGGGTATATATTGTTAATCCCATTAATTTGTCATTAAATAATTAGCCACATCTGCATCAGACATATCTGATGCTGGTTATCAAAATTTGTAGCTTAAATTCAATCTTTTTATTACCCTCTTTCTGCTCTTCGTTGACTTATTGGTCATGTCTGTTATGTTATTCTTTCCATGTACATCAGAGGACTAGGATTTTTATTTTCATGCTGCATATTATTCCTTCTGGTTTTCAACAATGGTCCTAGTTATTTAAGTGAAAACAGGTGAGACCTTTTTGGGAAAGAAGAGAAAAAAACAATGAAGCAAGCAGCTAAGGAACTTTGTTTGAATATGTTATTAATTTCTGAGATCCTAAGGATCAGATCCCCAGCTCAAGTTAAATCCCTTTCTGCTACACTAACTTTGCACAGGGTTTATGAACTCAAACTCAAGGAGCAAGTGGAGGTTTTTCCTTCTCATGCAAGTCCGCTTCTAGTATTAATACCCCTCTGGTATTAATCCTGAACTCCTACTCTCCATCGTAGTGTGGGACAGTTTTGGCCCTAGCTGGGATGAACCTTTTTGTCCCCTTCGCTACCTCCTTGCTCCCCTGTTTCTAGCCCAAGCCCTGCAGAGCAGTGCAGGGGACTCTCAAAGCTCAATAATGGAAGGGATACCCTTGTCCTACCGAGAACAAACTGATTTGTACATGCACTGGTTTCTCATGTACAACTGTACTTGAGTTTTCTTCAACAAAATAGTTACGCTCACCTACCATGTTCACACACTGGTACAAGGGAGAGACTTTCACTGACAAATTCTAGGTGAGCATAATCAATTAATTTGTGCAAAAAGAATGTGCAGAAGAATTGGGTTGCTTCTGAGTCTGTGAATGCTGCATGGCAAGCTCAGAATGGATTCATGTGCTTAAGTTTTTGGAGATTGTTAGGATTTTAAGTGGGAAATAAGATGGATATATGGAGACTGTAATCTCTATACATGAGGCACCTGCTTAAGTTGATTATTTTTATGCATCAAGAAAGCAATAACCACGGTATTAAAAAACTTTGTAATCTTCCTGAGATAGTCTAAATGAAAGAGATTACTTGAAAAAAAAAATATTCTCATACTCGGTGAATTCCCTAGAGAGCTGAATGCCCTCATTGCAAAGAAATCCCAGCCTCTAGCCCAGAAGAAATTGGATTCTTCTACAGATTCCTGGCAGGAACGAAAGATGTGTTTCTGTGGCATTTTTCAGTCAAGAACTGCTTTTGGAATGTGAAAGGATGTGATGGAGGGAGAAGTTAATTATCAGAATCTGCATGAAATTCTGAGAAAGGCATTTTCTCAGAAATGCAATTCATCAGGTGTATCTCTCTGACACATATATGATCTTTATTTATACGTGAGCATCTATCATACCACATCTTTTCCAAATCTTGGTACTCTGAAGATACAGATTTTACACAAATGCTGCTTGTGCCCATTGCCCTTTCACAAAGCACAAGTTCCTTGCTCTTTTAAATACACAAGTCTCTTTTACGATTGTGGTCAGCACTACAACTTAAAGGGCTGGACTATTTCAAATGTGAAACCATACACTGTAAATGAATTAGTAGCACCTCCTTTCACTGCCTTCCTCAAACACACGGTCAGTGGTAACTTGTAAAATATTTGCATCTATCTCCTATTGTAGGGCATGATATAAATAACAATAATACTTCTAGCAATATTTTCCTGCTAGTGATGAGGGTGGAATCCCAGCCCTATGTCTCTGGTAGAGTTCCCATTTGCTTTATGATAGGGTCCAGATTTAGCTAAAGAAGGCTGCAATCTGGTAGACTTTGCAAATAAAATCTGAACCTCATTCTTCTCCTGTCAGGGCAGGCTTTTCCATGCAGCAGCTTACACAGTGATGAAGTGAGTCTTTGTCAAGCCAGCTGGCTCTGCCTGAAAGCCTTCTTGTGCTGCTAAGGGAAAGCTTGTCTCCATGTCTCAAAGGGATAGTAGTCTTTTCACTTTTAAACAGCTTTTTTTCTTCACGGATTTAAGTGTGTTTACATTTCTTTGTCAAAGTGCTGATTCCATATCGTTGCTGGTTTTCCTATCTCTGGCTCCAAGATGATGTTCATACTTATGACTTGGAGACAACATCATCATCATCAAGCCTCATACTATGAACATTCCTTGGCAGAGTTTTTCTGGCAGGTGATTTTTCCATTAGGGGATTTTCTTCATTTTGACTTTGCTCCTAAACTCTTCACTCTGTCTGTTTGGATGCTGGGAGCGCACTTCAGACTGACTGCAACAAAATCCCCAGATTTGTGCTCACTTCTCCATAGTGTCATATTCATAAATATAGTAATGTTTTCTAATGTAAACTCATAGTAAAGTTCACACATTTCTTCAGTAAGATTGAAGGGAAGTATTAAGCAAAATTTAATGTGAATGCATTTATGAGATGTTAGAAAATAACTAAGTCTTGCTGTGAAATTGTGTTTTTACATTACAGGAAGGCTCAAAAATTGGATTCTCCTCAGTTCCAAAATTAGTACTTGGTTTCTTTCAAAAAAAGACCAACATGTGGCAAAATGAAAGATTTGGATTCCTGTCTTCTGCCTGAATTTGTGACTGATCTGAAAGTCCTCTTGATTTATTTTACTGCCTGAGACTTCAAGGATTTGGATTTTATTTTTACCTAACCAAATGTATTGTTGAAACCAATTTTGTCTTAGGACAATAAACTAATCCTCAGATAGATAGCCTCCCAAAATACAATGTTTTAGATATTTTTACTATTTCACAGAAATAATCTGGACTGTAAACAGAACTCTAGTGCCACTTGGGGACAAAACCAACTTTTTTGGTTGGTTTTTTGGTTTTTTTTTGTTTTTTTGGGGGGTTTTCTTTGGGGTTTTTTTTTGCATTTTTTGGGGGGTTTTTTTTGTTTATTTTCTTCTAGAGGAAGACCAAAAACTCCTTTAGAGCAATGGTTAAGGCACTTATCTGGGGTGACACAAACAGCATCTTCTCCCAGGGCTTGGACATCTAGTTCTTATGTTTAATGTCCATATTCTAATCCTTGGGATAGGTGCCTATTCAGATGTCAGGCAAGGGTAAGAAGTGATTGTTTTTCTACTTTCAATCCAAAATTCCATTCCAGACCAATGTTTTTCAGAAACTGATATATCTGAGAAGATATAAGAATGAATTTTTGATGCATCGTCACTTTCTGAGAGAAAAAAACCCCTTTGATTTAAAGTTCCTCACTACAAAATGTACCAAAATTCAATAGTAATTACAAACTACTGAAAGAATGTGGTGCTCATAGAATGAGTTGTAAGACAGACAAAAAGGCTAGAATATATTATGAGAACGACTTTGTGTTCACTGTATTATCTTACATGAAAAAAATTCAGTTTCATTAATCATTTTCAGTATGTCTGTTCCATAATAATTTATGAACACAATATCTAGTTATTGAGATATGTGTCATACGAAGACGGTTAAATTCAAAGGAGGGTAAGCAAAATGTGAAGACAAGCCATTACTTTGCGAATGCTTTTGTACTGGAATGAGATGATGACTGAGTTATTACGATGGACATTTTGCTCTTTGCCTTCTTCCACCTAAAAAACTTCTTTCCCCATCCAAAATCAAGCACCAGGGAACAAGCAGAACTAAAGAACTATAGCACTTACAAAAGAGGATACTTCAAAAAAAATCTAATAATATAGATAAAACCATTTTTTCTCATATAAGAAGCTTCCAGACCTGCCTGGCTCATATCTATGCCTCTTATAGTTGAGTAGAGTATATGTGTTTTATTCTTTAAAATGAAACAATATTTTTGAAACTTGTCTTGACAATTAATTCACCTCTGGTCACAGACTACTTAAGGGAAGAACTGCCTTTGTTGATAAACAATAAAAACATACAGAGTACTGTGGCCAAGAGCCTATTCTAAAAGTGAGAAAATCATGTAATTGTTCCCCAGGACAGGTTAAAGTATTTTTGGATAAGGACCAGAGGAAGGAGAATGATACAATTATGCTCGTAATCCTGAGAGAAGTGTTACCTCATTTTTTGAAAAAAAGTACTGCCAGACAGAGCTATTTAAATCAAATAACCCTTGCTCCACTGAAAATCTGAAGCAAACCTCAATTAAATTGTCAAAATACCCTAGATATCCTGTTTTCAGAATCTCCACTCTGACTCATCTAGAACTGTGGAAAAAGGTTAATGATTTTTTCCAACCCACCTCTGTAGAGTCAAAAAGCTTCATTTGCCTCCTTTACCTTAATCAAATGGAAGCCATATTACAACCATTGAAAACCTTGTTCAAAGAGTTGAAACAGTTTTAGGCTCTTTCTACTTCTTAATTCAAATGAAACCCGCAGTGTGTCCTACTTAGGAACACGACATAGCACCTTAGCATTCCTCATAGCTACTGCTAATTGTCACTGGGTTTTTATCTGTTATACACTGCTTTAGATAGATTTTTTTGCTTAAAACTCTACTACTGCTTCATAAAGACTGTAGCTATTATTTTCAAAATCTCTGTCTGGATGCTGCTTCTTAAATCATTCAAGTGAAACTGAAGTAATTTACACTTGCACTCGAAGTGGGATATGACATGTCAGATTAGAGCCCTCCATCTAAACATTATTTATTTTTAGCAAACCACTACTTCAGCTCATAAGCTAATTATTACTGTAATGATAGAAGTACTGCAGGAATTCTCAGCCAAAGTTCATTTAATTTGCATTTTAATATACTAAATCTTCTTTTCATTAAGAGTGCTGATACAGGAGTTTAAGACACAAAATAAAGATGTGGGTGTGTTTGTGGATAACTCTGAAATCCACTGTGGCATATAAAAGCAAACGAGGATCCTCTCTTTGGCACCATTACCTAAATTCCTCTCCACCTCTTTTCTGTGTGAGCTGAAGGCTGTGCAGATGGTTTGGCATAACTCACTCAACAAAATGATTCAGAGGCAGGAAGGCAAAGCCCATGTTACTTGAAACTTCATTCCTTTCTTTTCGCAGCATACTGCAGGAATTTACTACCTGGAAGATTTTCTTTGTTAGAATTTTAACAACTTAGTCTAATAAGAAGCTGTATTTTTCCAGCAAGCATATAGATTTGCCTCTTCAAAAGGCTTCTCAGAGAGCACCGTAGCACAGTTATCATATCTGCGTTTTCAGAGAGCTGCAATGCAGGTCTTAAAATGTCATTGACAGCATCACATTTGTAAACTTCTGTAGGTGCCACTTTTGTATTAAATTCATCTAATGAAAGTACAAATGAAAGTAAAGAGGTTACCAGAAGGCAATAGCTACCTGCATTAGGAGGCTTGTTTGAATCCTTCGTGAGAGATATATTTTCTAAAGAGCCATAATTGGAGATGAAAATCAATTTGTCACAAAGTCCCTTTTTTCACTCTTTCCTTAAGTGCTATCCCTTTATCTGTCTCGACAGAATTTACCCAGCTGTTTTCTTGTGTATCTTAGATAAAATGACCATGTCTTCAAACTGCTGCCAAACAGAACAATTTTCTGATGGCATTTTTATAGAGTTACAAAAGATCCTCACAAAATGTAAGATGCTGTGCTTTTAAAGTTTACCTCAACGTCAGTATTATCAGCTTATGTTTCAGTAGTGACATATGTGCATCTCTCACAGGAACTGGGGAGCTGAGCAGTAGGAGATTTTTTTGTTAGAAACTTTGGATTTTGAATAGGAATCTCACATTTTACAAAAAGCTTTGAGATCCACCCTGAGCAAAAGAGCGACTTTCATAATGAGTCTCTTTTCTTACAAGCCAGGGTTCTGCCTCATTTATTTCTTTGAAGTGTTTTACTCTGCAAGTAGTGCCATTAAAAGTAATGCTAGAGACAATCTGAATCTTGAAAAGAGAAGGGAAAATGTATTGTAATATTTAGGAAACAAAGCGGAGAGTTCAGACAAAAAAACCAAACCCCAGCTAGCTCAAAACCTGCCATAAATCCTTTGTGTAATGTATTACTTAGTTCAGCACATACAATTTTGTTTAGATCATATACTTCCTCCAGCTATCTTAATACATTCCTTGAGCCCACCCAGATGTGTCTCCATGATGATTTTTAGTGCTTCTACTGCTTCATAAGGTATTGCTTTAAATGCAGGTGGTTTAAAGTTAGTTCTCAGATGGAGAACTGAGGCACAGAGAAAGTTATGACCTAGGGAAATTATAACCAGTGCAGTCATGGCTTGTAAGTAATGTCGTCTAACATTATGTTGGTTAATTTTTCTCCTCACAGGGGTATCCACTGACATTTGGATTGTCCTTGGGTACCACACTTAACCTCCTTTTGTCACTCCCTTAATGGGGTCTAGCTCTGCCATAGGTTCTATAACTCTTCTGTCATAGAAACCCCAATATGTTCTAGATACTTCATTCCATGCCAAGTGCCGCTGGACACCAGGCTGCACACAGGTGAATCAAGCCTTGGAAGTCTAACTCTGATCACAGCATCAGAGCTGTCAGGATCATTTGACAGCTAATCAGTATCATGATTGCAATTCCTCTTCCTAGATGTGCAGGCCTACAAATCTGCTTTAAGATGGGGTATATCACAGTGTGAACTGTGCTGAATTCACTGACTTGGCATTCCCTGACTAAAATGAAAACTTAGGTCACAATGGAGACACAGATAAGGCGAATGCTGGCATGAAGACCCTGATTGTTGATCTTTATCTCTTGACTGCTTTGCACTTAGTAATTCATTCCTTTTTATTTTTTCAGTATGCTTCATAGAAATATAGAGAGTATGCTGTAATCAGTGGAATTTAGTGTTGTTTCCATCAACATTTTGAACATAAAAGCTCTTGGTTTACTCATCTTTTTAATGAGATAAAAAAAGTAAGCCTGACCATCAGAGGCAGACAGATTATCAGTGAATTTGGTGTTGTATGTGGTGGTTAATGAGGGCAAGTTGCCCCTCCATTATCTCAAAGAGTCTTTTTATTTGGTTTATATTATCACAGATAAACGTGTGGTTGTGTTTTAGTCAAGAGGCACTGTGGACCAGTGGGAAGCAGCCTTCTCATCTCTCAGTCAAACTGAACAAGGGATACACAATTCTAAAGCAGTACTGTGTATTGGAGTTATGAGGAGAAAAAGTGAGAAATAGAACGTTGTTTAATAGGATGTGTGCGTCTACAGTAAATGATCATGTGAAAACACCAGCTGTTTCTGTATGTCAGAAAGAGAATGGGGAGTCTGCAGGGCCAGGTCACTAAGCCAGGCAAGACACCTCCTTTTGTTCCCAAATACTTTTACCTGTCTTTTGTGAGCTTCCCCCAAATGACTCACTAATCCAATCAGGATCAGTACTGAATGAGTCAAAGTCCCTCAAAACTATGCTAGTTATTTCAGATGAATCTTCATATGTATGACCATGCAAATTCTTCATGTTCTGTGAAAAATTGCCTCATAAATAGTTCTGGTAAGCAAGGCAGCAGACAACTTAAGTGAAACATATCATGACAAGTATGCAAATAATGTCATCAGGCCCAGCCAATATAGTGTCAGATTATGAACCAGATCCAGTATTTTTGCTGCCGCATGGTGATTCAATGTTTCTGGACTTTGTCAGCAAAAAATAAATCATGGGTCTGAAAAACTTGATGCTATTTTTCAGACATGGCAAGCAGATATGTACAAAAATGGCTTCAGATCTGATTTATTAAGATCACCTTTTTGTCTCCAGAGGATAACTGGAACACATGCATTTTTATTTTTTCCTCCAAAATGCTCATTTATGGAAGAACATGTTTCAGCCCCTAAATGATTATTCTATGCTTGTCAGTTTTAGATTGCAGCACCAGTTCTGTTAATGATTTCTGAGGTGATGCTGATGCCTCTGAGGCTGCCTGGCAGAATTGCTAGCATAAAACTAATGAGTATCCTGGCATGATCCTGCACTGTTAGGACATGAAGGCAAAAGGGGAAATAAATTAGAAATCTGGGTGTGTAGAAAGAATATCTGTAAAGGCACTTAATGGAGTCTAGAATAAAAAATTAATCACCCATAATAATTAGGGTTTGTGAGACTATTTAATTTAA
Organism: Acanthornis magna; assembly: GCA_036785705.1. NCBI lineage: Eukaryota > Metazoa > Chordata > Aves > Passeriformes > Acanthizidae > Acanthornis > Acanthornis magna. The sequence goes on from JAWUZG010000016.1 coordinate 10,672,815, forward strand.
TTCCATTTGTACATATTTTCCACCCAATGATAAATGAACTCTGGGATAACTTGTAAGCAAAATCTGAACCTCATATAAGCTTTAGAAATGTGTAGAGTAGAGAGTTATTTGACCACAACGGCTTCTACCTGCTGTTTTCATTCTACATCTAACAGGTTTCACGTAATCTTTGAGTACAAAATGACGTGGCACCGGTGTAAAGTGCTGTTGGAACAGACAAAACCTGAAAGTGCTTTATATAATCTAAGTGAAAAAAGGTAAATTAAACATCAGTGCGAAGCAGACTATTATTAAACTATTAGAAAGCTAAAGCCACTACAGTTTATTGTTCCTAATTCCTCAGCCTCTAAAGTCTTATTTAGCATTTCACTTTTTCCAGATCAGTAATATGCTGATTTTTTTCTTTTTTTTAATACAGTCTTTAACTTCTAGCTCTTCTAGTGAGGGCAATTTACCATAATTTAAAACCCTGGAAATGTTTGTCTTAAAAGTAACTATAAAGCAAACAACAAAAAAAGAGGCATTAAAGATATTGTCTGCTTTGATTTTTGAGTGCACAGGTTAATGAGAAGTCATTTTTGTAATTTGTGGCACAAATTTCTGAAATTCAGTGTAGCATGTTATGCAGCCAGCGAAACCTCATGGTCATTCTTTCTGACATTAATGTCTGTGCATGTGTGAAACAGTTTGAGAAGAAAGATGATAGCATTGTTCCAAAGACGGAAATAAATTCCTAGTAAGACTAATAGCATAAATTCAAACCTCTTGGGTAGAACTTCAGAGTTTGACACCTCTCTATGAGATCAGCAGGTACTGACCTTGTATAACTCTTGTTCAGAGCTGCATATTCTTACTAAATGAAGTAGAGAATGCATAGTATTTTAGATCTGTATTTAAGGTCTGTGACAGAAAAAAAGAATGTAAGAAAATGTGTGGAAAGGGTCTAGATTATAAAAAATATAGATTAAGTTTTTTTTTTTAATCAACAGGTGAAAACTTACAAACTACTGGAGATGTGGTCATAATACCACTGAGTAAATGAAGAATGCAAAACAACAAAAATATGTGAGTTTTATTTCCCTGGGCATAAAAAGTGTCAGAACAGTCTTTTTTTTTTTTTTTTTTTCTTTTTTAAATCCAAAATGGAATGAAAACAGAGGGGAAAAAAAATCAACATTTTCTATGAAAAAATATTGTAAAAGAGATTTGTTTTGTTTTGACTTATTCAGTTTATTATATTTCTTGTACTTTCATAAAATCTATGGCTCATTTAATCTTAGAGTGATTTGGTTCACCAGTTCAGATACTTTATATTTAAATTACATATTTTCTTTATGTTAAAATAATTATGAGGGTAAGAATACTTTTAGAAAATTTGTGAGATTTTTTCTATTATATTTTTTTAAATTGAAAGTAAAAAGCTTATAGACCTCTCCTGCTAGTATTTGCTCCTCTGGGTTTTGGGTGTTCTGGATTTGGGTTGAGACTTAAGTACCTACATGCTGACACCTTTTAAGGTGAACCTGTACTGAACATTTTAATAAATCTATTTTTTTCATTCCTTTAATCCTCTCTAGTGTGCATATCAATGCATCTTTATTCAATCCCTTAAGCAGAGCTAAATGTAAGCTCACTATATCTTGCTTTTGTGATAGATAACTGCAATGAATGTGTATCTGGGTAGCATTTCATGAGTTAGCAGAATCTGCTGAAAGTAGAGTGGAAGATGTTTAAACATAGTGGTAAGAAGAGAGTAGGAAAGTGAATGGTTTTCAGTGGAAAGGGAATTTGATTAAATAGAAAGTTTGAAGGTCCTGAGGTGAAATTGGAGACAGCTGAAAAAGAAAATCCTGATTCACAGCTTGTAAGTTTTACCTTTTCACTTCAGTGCATGCACACTATTGTTTAACTATCTAAGACTTCTGGAAGAGAGCACCCTTGCAGAAAAAGTGACAGGAATCATGGGGAAAACACAAAAAATGTTAATTCTGGATCAAAAGAAAGACAGGCTGAATCACTAGACCTAAATTTATCTTACTGATGTTAACTGCATAGAAGTTTAACATTCGGTACCAAGCAGTTGATCATTTGGATTTCAACACAATCAAAATAGAGGTAACAAACACGAGTAGGAAAATAACAGCTCATTCCAAGTGTTCGTATCTGTGAGATAATTCTCTCTGGAAGTACCTTTCAAAAATTCTCCACAGAGAAAATGTAGATGCCTTGCTGTTGATACAAAACAGGGTGAAGTGGTTGAAAATCCAGCTTATTGTACTAACATCTGAAAGAACCTCAGGCTGAATAAATGGGCTGACAAAAACCTTAGGAAGCTCAGCAAAAGGAATTGCCAGATTCTGTATCTGAGGAGGAGGAACCCCATGCACCAGCATATGTTGGGAGCCACCTGTCTGGAAAACATCTTGGCAGAAAAGGCCTGGGATTATGGTGAACACCAAACTGAAAATGAGTAGGCATTAGGGGGAGTGTTTTAAAAAGTGAAAGTATTTTTAAAATTTTGTCAGTTTTCTATCCAGTACCAAAAGTTCCTGTTGCTTTAAGCCTGGCTGTTTCCACCAGCTACTGAAGAGTTAGTTACCAATACACATACATTTAGGTACGTGATGATTTACTTATGATTTTTCACACTCTGCCAACTGATAACTTTACCTCGCAGTTCTTATCCAGGCCTGTCACAGTTCAATGGAGCCATCTGTAAGCTTATGTGGAGGAAAGAGTCTTAGCAGAATAAAGCAAGAGAGCTCAAATATAGTCCCACCTAAAAAGCAATTGGAAAAGTAAAGCTGGTAATGCTCTGAATGGATAAAGGGAGCTTACCTTGAATTTCAGTTACTTCAACCCTTCCTTATATAATGATAAATCAGTGTTTATGCTTTGGCTCGACAGCTGAGTGAAAGTGTGTCAGATATGGCAAATACATAAAAAGTTTTGCGCAATAGAGAAAGTTTTCTGTCTTGCAAGTAGCAGGTTCTTTGGAAATAAAATCCTGACAGGAATTCCTGTACAATCCATATTGTATCTGTGAATACTCCTTCTGTTAAAGTTATTCTACTAAATAAACCCAGTAGGACTCTATATGCATTTATTAAAATTGAGTAGACTAGAAGCTTATATTTTTAATAGCTGTATTTTTTAATTCAAATAGTGGGGACAGAACTTTTCACAGATTGTCAAAAAGTACTTACAACATCCTCTAGAAAGTTATCAAAATAGAATTGCACCGTGAGGGGCCACTTTGGAGTATCTAACCTTAATTTATTGTTTTTCAAATGTATTTGTTTATAAATAATCACTAGGACTAAAATACTTCTAAAAAGCAAAAATTCTTGTATACTACATCTTAGAACCATTGCTGAGTTAGAAACCATCATTGACACAGATAGCATTTGAGGGCATTGTCCAGGTCAGATATTAAATAATGTCAAGGTCCAAGAATCTGTGCCAGACAAGTTATGTTAAAATTTCTAACAAATGTAAAGAGAATTCCTCAGAATACATTACATAATCTTACTGGGTTTTGTTATTAAAAGTTAGTTGCTTCAGGAGACTAATCTGGTTTATTTAACATATAAAAATTGTTCTGACTTCTTGAAAAAAAAAAGTGTATATATGTGTGTATGCATGTGTGTGTGTGTGTGTATACACACACAGAAGACAGTAGTTCTGCTGTTCCATGGTCACAGTTTGAGCTGTGGGTGTACCTCCACCTGTAGTAAGCAATGGCACTAAGTATAGAAGAAGAATACCCACAGGAGCCAAAATTTGAAGACTCTTACTCTAAAAAAGGGATATAGTTTTTGATCTCCATCCTAATTAGGCCAAAATAATTCAAGTTCCACTCTAGTAAAGAATGTAAATACATTAATAGTTTTAACCATATGGAAATCCCATCTATGATTACATATATATATTTAAATTTCCTCTCTCACCTGCATCATTTCTGGACTACAGTTTATTCAAGTATGAGACTTGTTATCCTTAATTAAAGACAAATTCATATGCTCTGATTAACAGCTACTTTGACATCAGTACATCTAAAGGAAGCTTCGAGCTATGTTAGCATTAAGACATTCTCATGGTTCCATCAGTTCCACCATAATCCAACAAAGTCATGTCCTAATTCCCTGGTCACTCCACCAAGCCATTGGAAACTCCCCAGTAATTTATATCATCCAAGACTGACATCACCTTGTCAGAAAACAGCCCTGTGAACTTTTGCTTAACAAAGAAAGGGGGATGCAAAACTTTTCGTAACACTTGTAAAGCTACTGAAAAAATATATACTACTCTAAAACTGCACTTTATGACAGTAGAATGGTACACAGAATGGACCCAAGATAAAGTGCATTACCAGTAAATGTGGCATTTGATGGTAATGTGCTTGAGCTGGGTCATATTTTTCTTTTAATAACAGAGAATGCAACAGAAGTAATTCAAAACTAGTTTTATGCAAATATATTTATTCTCTTCTTTAAAAATGCTCCCTAGTGTGTTGACTTTTGCTGGGATAAAGTTAATTTTCTTCAGGGTAGCTGGGATGATTCTATGTTTTGGATTTGTGTAGGAAACTGTTGAAAATTCCGCAATGTTTTCGCTATCACTGACCAGTACTTGCAGAGTTAAGGCCTTTTCTCCACACCCCTCCCTCCACCAGCAAGTAGGCTGGGGGTGTAGAAGGTGTTAGGAGGGGACACAGCCAAGACAGCTGACCCCAACTGGCCAAAGGATATTCCATACCATTATATGTGATGGACTCTTGCTTCCCTGGGGATGATTGAACATCTGCCTGCCCATGGGAAGTAGTCAATGAGTTCCCTTGTTTTGCTTTGCTTGTGTTATTAAGTTGTCTTTACCTCAACCCATGATTTTTCCTGCTTTTACTCTTCTGATTCCCCCATCCCACCCATGGGATTGTGAGTGAGCAGCTGCGTGGGGTTTGGCTGCTGCCTGGGGTTAAACCACCTAACAAGAAAGTGGGCAAAGGAATTCTTCTATATTCATTCTGTCCTGCTGTCTTTCCAGCAAGATTCCTTGCATCTTTAAATTTGTCCTACAGCTGTGAGCCACTAAATTAATTTTTGTTGCTGTTGTATTGCTTTAGCATACGGTGATGGGTTATCAGAACTGAAAGGTATAGTGATGTGAATGTCTCCCTTTTCACACACACTGTTATCTAAATTCCCTGGGAATTAAGTCTGATGTTTCCAAACAATAATAATTGTGTGATAACTGAATGATGGAAGATGAGAGAACACCATGAAGGACAAGAAGAATACTATAAAAAGTTCTATACAATAGTTATCTCTCAATGCCAGAACCAGGAAATAAAACTCAGTGGAAAGCTTACAATAAGGATAAGCACACAACTGGTTGGATAGCTGAACAGTGAAATTTACTTTTGAAATATAATAAAGCCAAGAAGTCTCTAAAACTTAGAAAAAAAAACAGGACACATTTAAATGACATATAATGTCCAGCACTTTACAGGTTAAAAAAATAATCTGCAAATTCTTCTTTAACGGTCAGCAAAGGATTCCTTCAGAATCCTCTAAAGCATCTTTACTCAACTGTGGTCAGAAAATATGAGAGTAAATGGACCATGCTGCCTATTCTAAGTGCTTCAGTGAAATTATAGTTTGTTATTTGGGATTTCTGGTTTTGGAAATTACCTAGCACAGCATATTTCTTCTGCAGTTTCCTCGTCTTTCAAAACTCCATGCAAAAAGGCCATCAACTATGCTTTCTAAATTTAAAATGATGACAGTCACCTTACATTAGGTGTTACAGAAAACACTGCGATAAAAAAAAATTGCTGTGTCTTATATCCGATTATTTCAGTACATTTTTGCTTAAACAGCAATCTGATATGCCCAAGGGTAAATTTTTCTGACCTCAGTGAAATGTGTTTCCAGACTGGTACCTTTCAGCAAACATGCACAGCAGACATGCATCAGCACACGAGTTTCAGTCTAAAGCCTGCAAAAATAGCTGCAAAGGCACCTAACTCACCACAAAGCTTTAGATCAGTCCCCACATCTCAATTTCCTCCTAATCAAAGTGAAGGATTTTTTTCTTATTAATTCCACAATATGTCTGAAAATACCTACTAGCAAGAAATAGTATTTTTTGTTCCCTAATCCAAAGTGTTAGCAGCTTTAGACCTTAATTGGAAAGACAGTGCATGTTTTTTTTAAAAAGCCTGGTCATGAGTATTAAAATAGTCCCAGTTTTGTACTAGCCTCTAGGAGACTAAAAAATTAGTCACTGGATCACCAGCTCAGCTACCTGTCCTGAAAATCTTTCTTTACCTACTCTGCCTGGTCTCATTGGCTTTGTCAGGGCCCAAGACAATATTTGTCCTTAGAATTTTTCTAAGATAGAAATGAATTAGTCATAGAAGACTCCCTGAGCTATACTCTGCTGTGAAAAAAATGGGAGCAGAGAAGGGCTCATCCTTACAATTATGCATGTTTTGTCTTTTACTTCAGTCTGTAATGCCTTTGATTTCATCTGTATAGAACAGTGGTTTAGAACATATATCTAGAAATGCCTACAGCAATCACTGTGTCCTGTGCCATCACCCAGACTATTATCCTGGGCCCTGAACACAAGTCATATGGTGTCGCCGGTGGCGTGGGCTAGACCAGCTGACCACCAGGGTCAGGCGCCATCTTGTAAGCACCGCATGGCTGGCCATGTGGCCAGCGCCATCTTGTACACACATGGTCGGGCTGGCTGAGGTTTTGCAGGTAAGAAAGAGGGTGAGAGAAAGGCTTGAATCGGCAGGAGACTAATTGCCGTCGGTTAAAGTCCCATTTTCTTAAAACCAGGGTGGCTTTAACTTGGGAATAAAACTCCCTCTGCGAGCTAGAGGTACTATTTCCCATCCTAGTACCACAGCCGCAGGCAGACATTTTAAACCTGAGGAATAGGGCAGGACAAAAATGGGGGGGGGGGGGGGGGGGGGGGTGTGCAAGGGGAGCCCTGCACGCACCAGACTCCGTGGACTTCTGATTCCAAGTGCGGCACCTCAGGTTTCTAGCATTGAAACCGCTCCTCGCTTGCCCGGACGAAAAATTCCTCAGGTTGACTCCGGCATACTAAGTTTCTTTCTCTTTTTCGGAGGAGGATTTGCTTGGTCTCCCTTCTGGACGAGTCCCGTAAAACCGGACGTTCGTCGGGGCGGTGGCTGTGCGAAGGTGCACCTGCATCCAGGGTCACCCAGCTGGGATCCCTAGCAACCGCTGGGGTCCGTGTTCGGGCGCCACATGTCGCTGGTGGTGTGGGCTGGACCAGCTGACCACCAGGGTTTGGTCAGCAGCCCGGCGGCGGCGTCTGCAAGTGTCCCTGAATTTCAGGTTCACAGCAGTCAGGGATAGTGTCCCCTGGCCGCGGGCCGAGCCTTCCTAGAGGCAGCCACGCTGTGTCCCCAAAGCCGGAGTGCTGCAGGGAGTGTTCCCTTGCCTGGAGCAAAACACACACACAGTCACGGTCGTCAGCTGCTTGGGCTCAGGGGCGAGAGACCCCGGCCTCAGCAGAGCATCAGACTTTTATTCTGAGGGTAACAACCAATCTCGGAATGGCACGGGGGAGGAACCAGGGAGGGACAAAGGGACAGGGACCAATCGGGAAGGAGGAAGGGAGGAAAGAGGGAGATACGAAATACCATCATGGACTGAGGGACAGGAGGAACTCAACCCCTCCCTGGGACAATCCACCCTCGACTCCACCCCAGGGGGGTTTTATTCTCTGGGTCTCCACAGATTTCTCAGGGGGGAAGGAACTCTCTGGGCATGAACCCCTGCTACAATATGGTGACATGGCACCCCAGAAAAAATTTGTCAGGCAATGGGACACATTTCCAAAACCTCATAGACATTTGAGCCAAAGAACATGGCATTGAGTGGTATATCATAACCCCTATCATGCAGCATCCTCGGGGAAAATCAAATGATAAAATGAACTATTAAAGACTACACTGAGAGCAGTGTGTGGTTGGACCTTCAAACACTGGGAGACACATTTAGTAAAAAAACTCTGGTTAGTTAACACTGGAGGATCTGGTCCTGCCCAATCAAAACTATTATGTGCTTTAGAAGGGATAAAGCAGTGCACATAAAAAACTATGCTGAGGAAAACAGACTGGGTTATTCCTGCTTCAGGCAAAGAAAAACCCATTTGAGCAACAGCTTTTGCTCAAGGACCTGGCTGCACTTGATGGATAAAGCAGGAGGATGTGAAAGTACAAAGTGTACCTGAAGGAGATTTGCTTTTGGGTGAGAATAATAAATTATATTATATTATATTATATTATATTATATTATATTATATTATATTATATTATATTATATTATATTAAGTGCTTTATAACACTGCATATTATCACTTCTAGGTGGCTAGGTGTCCATCAGCACATTGGGTGCCTCATGGAGCCCGTCTCTGCCACTCTGATTTGGGGACCTGAAGTGACTCCCTTTCAGTTGCTATATCAAAGTTAATACTGTAAAAATCACCCATATAAATGAAGAATGAACTTTGATGAAACCAGAAAAGTGCATTGGAGATGAAATCTCAACTGGCTTCAGCATTGAAGAATCCAGAACCCCACACCATCTTTCCTGCTCTGAGACACTGCTATAACAGATAAATCCCAAAGTCACGGACTACATAAACTCAATGGACATTTTATAGGGATGGCCCATAGATTAAGGGAATGATGTCTGTGTGCGCATATCAAAAGACAGTAAAGGTAACAGTGTACTGGAAAGCATGGGACTGGGCATGACATAAATATTATTGAAAAAGGGGTGGATACTGTCCTGGCTTTGACTGGGATAGAGCTAATTTTCTTTCTAGTAGCTGGCACAGAGGTGTGGTTTGGATTTAGGGTGACAATAATGTTGGTAATACACTGATATTTTTAGTTGCGGCGAGGAGGTGCATAAGAGGTGGTGAGGGAGCACAGCCAGGACAACTAACTGAGTTGGCCAAGGGATATTCCATACCTTAGAATGTCGTGCCCAGCATGTAAACTGATGGAGTTGGCTGGGAGAGGGCTGAGTGTTGTGGGGGATTGGAATAAAAAGTGTCAGATGAAGATACTTGTCAGTAAGTACTTCTGATTATTACTGGCTCTTTTTTGGTCAGTCTTTAGTTCTATTTGAGATATCCTTTATGGCAAGAATTTACACAGAATATTGACTCTGGTTTGCTCATAAAAGACCATATGCAGTGCAGTAAAAATCTTTAATAGTTGAGATACTGCTGTTATGTCAGGGGCTTGCTTAAAAACTTTTTCACCCTGGTGTCTCTCTCTGTCCCAGAACCATCCCAAAAGGAAATAAATATAAGAATACCTTTTTGTCCTTGACAGGTCCTAAAAACTGAAGTAAAGCAAAACAAACAGAAGGGTTCTTTTACATATATTAAGCATGAAAAGATAGAGGAATATGAAAAAGTAGAAAACATGTACATTCATGCTTGCTTCCACAAAAAGACAATATTCCCTCATGAATTGTTTTTCTTTTGTTGTCGTTACAGTCTGACAACTAATGTCACTGTTTATTGAGTTAATCTATCATTATAAAATGCCAAATAAGCAATAGCAAAAAAATATCATGTAGAGAGTGGTAAAACTACAAATCAGACAGTTACTGCTGATTAATTTTCCCCTAGATTTTCCCAAAGGTAGACTGTGAGAAAAGAAGAAGAATATTCAAGGTCTCTCTATCATTTCTATAGAGACCAAAAGAGTTAATAAATGAGTAAATAGAAATCAATAAATTTAATTATTTCTTGTATTGGTTTTCAAAATGCATTATAGTTTTCACTACCTGATTATCATTGATCTGTTAGGGAATAGGGGAAGGGAAAGAAGTAATCAACCAAGACAATTCCAGGCACAGTTTCTTTTCTTTTTTCTATCTGGCTTTGCTGTTTCTGTGTGTCAAAGGATCATGCTGAAGAATTATACATTAGCTATCTGATCTTGAAAGTCTTAAATAAATACTATAGAAGAGAATATTTTGTGCTCAAATAGGGTTTGTTTTCTTTTGAAGCATGCCTGGAGTCATTAGCAGCCTGTAGCATTAATCTCGCAGATCGCATCTAAGACCTTAATGTTATTCTCAGAGAAATTGCTTTCTGAATGCTATTTGGAGCAAACTTCAACTCCTAATTGTCTAGGAGGAGCTCTCAATCCAAGTATCCATTCATTCGCATGTCCCAAATGATGAATATGCTAATGAAAAACAAAGAGAGAAGTGAACATAACTTGTCCTTACACAGATTTCATACCATCTTCACATGCCTGTACAGGGATACAATAATGCTGACATTCAGAATTAGCTTGCCTGTTGTTCAAAAAAAATTTCTTCCCTTTTACTATTTTAGCATTTCTTGGACTCTTCACAAAGCAAGCTGCCTTGTCCCTGAATTTACGCATAGATGTTTATAATTAATAGTCATATTTTGAGAGGAGAAGGATATAAATTTATATTGCTACAAAGAATTGAGAATTAAAACTTTCTTTAAATTTCTAGAAAGCATTCCAGAAATTCTACTACATCCTGATAACAGTGACCTACTGCATGTTTTGGGTTGCCTGACCTGTTAGCACATATTCAGTACATGCAAATGGGGACAAGGATCCTAATTCCTCAGAAGAATTAGTCATCTGTGTTTCCAATACTAATGAAGACATTTCTGAGTCACCTCTGATGGTGTTTATTTGGGCGAGCTCTGCTGTGACAAGAGGTGCACTGTCATTCTGATATGACCAAAGATGGTGGATAAACAGTTAGAAAACAAAATATATTTGCTTTAATTCACAAGCTCCACATAGTAGTTTGCCATACAGTCTTGTTGTTTACGCCTGGCTTCCCTGGCCGTCCTTGATCAAGGCGTCAGCCCCCAAATGCTCAGCGGCTCGACTGTCACGCCGCTCCGAAGCCTGGTGTGGCTGGATCACGCAGAGGCAGGGCTGCCCACAGCAAGGGAGAGACGAGGTGTCGATGAAATAAGGCGAAAGAGGCAAAGGGTTGCGGGAGGGGGTCTCCCCCGTGGTCTCCTTTATTATGGAAAGGGCAAGGGGATCCGGGAAGGAGAGTCGTGGAGGGAGAACTCCGGGGAAACGTCCCTGTGCAGCTAGTTTTAAGGGGAGGTACCAGCCAATGGGGTAAAGGACAAGGGGAAGGTACAGTGGTTAGGGGTCCAATAGAAACATTTGAGGGAGGGGTACAACAGCTCAGAACCAATAAAACTTCAAACATAACAGAACTTTCGGGAAGAAGCGGTTAGCCCAAGGCTCTGGACATGCCTTTCTTCTGGAACAAGGGGTGGATCTTAGATCCTGGTTCCACCCCTCGAGTCCTCCCCTAATGAGGAGCCTCCTACAGAGGAGGTGGAGCTGGAGTATGAGGCAGCAGCAACCAGGGTTGGACCTCCCACACAGTCTGACTAAACTGCAAGGAACTGGACTACCTAAACACTCAGGTCTTCCCCAGAAAATGTTCCCAAGGAACCAAAACAGGTCTCTACATCAATCTATTACCAAACTGATATATCAAATCAGCTTAGCAAATCTGTCAGGTCAAAGCCCTTTCGAAGACCTAAATGTCCCTGCCATTTTATGTGTCTTCCCTAAGACAAGAAATGCTATTCACCAAGTTAAAGAAATAGAAGTATGTGACATGGGTTCTGTAAATAGCTGTAGATAAATACTCAACTTAGAGATACTCATTTGAGCTCTCCTACACAGCAGAGTATTCACACTCCCCCTACGAAAATCAGTTTTCAACTATAATCACTGAAATTAAGGGGCTGTGCATGAAGTATGGTTAGAAACTGAAGAAATCAGGAATCAAAAAATAACATTAAGTCCTAGATGGAGATGTGCTAACAAAAAAACTTCAGAAATTACAGAAAAACAGTATGTAGTGGGAATGAAATCTTCACCTTAATTAAAAGCCTCGTTGTAATGTGCCAAAACTTGTTTGATCTTGGTAACAGGAGTAAAAAAAGACTATTGAAATATAAAAGGTGGTTATATCTAGAACTGCCACAGACATCAGGTGAAATGAGTGATCATTTCACTCAAAACTGTTCAGAAAAATCTGAATAGTTCTACTCTATTTCTTCACTTTTAGTAAAAAAGGTGGAATTTAGATTTAGATTGCTAAATATAAGTACTTTACTAAGGAAATAGCATCAGTTGAAGAGGACTTCAAATAACGTTAAAAATGCAGGAGGCTGTGCAATGGATATTGAGTTGAATTTCTAAATTTAGCAAACTATTTAAAGTCTTATCAAGCAATCATGTCTTCTTAATTCATTTCATAAATTCCTGTCACAAAATGGTGTTTTTTTCCCAAATGATCTTGTCAGTACAGAGTAAAATTTACTAACAGCACTAAAATGATGAATGTTTTGAATACTGATCATTGCTTAACACTGAACTACTTTCTGTAATGATTATGATTTAACAAGAGTCACGAAATCTTGTTAAAGGTCTCAGTGGTCTGCAAAGGCAAAAGACTTAGAAGGTCACTGGAAACACTTTAATTATACATGGACATCTTCATTCCACTTAGACTTGAAGATAATATCTTCAGAAACTAAATAGAGCCTTAGGATCATATTGAGTTTAATATCAAAAACTCTTTGCTTTAAAAGCCCTGTTCTAAATTTAACTTTCACACTAATCAAATAGTACACCTTAATGCAACTTTTAAGCTTTTTCTTTTGAATTATATTCAGTAGTCATCATACAATTAAAACAGTAATTCAAAATCCTTGCACTTTTACACAGTAGAGGTATTATAAATTCACAGAGCTACAGACTGGAAGAGACTGGAATGCAGGTCTGAAGGTCAGCTTTTCTAACCCTTGTGCTCAAGCAGGGCACCTAGAACAGGCTGCCCAGAAGCATATTTGGACGGCTTTTGAAAATCTCCAAGTAGAAAAATTTAATGACCACTCTGGGGAAAACCATTCCAGGGTTTGACCATCCTCAGAGTTAAAAGGCTGTTTCCTGATGTTCAAATGGAACATCCTGGGTTTCATTTTGTTCCCATTAGTTCTCATCCTGTCACTGGGCACTACTGGAAAGAGGCTGGCTTGTTCTTTGCAGCATTTGTTCAGGCATTTATACGCAATGAAGAGATCCTCCAGAGCCTTTCCTTCTTCAAGAAGAAGTCTCAGCTCTCTTACCTTTTCCTCATATGCTCTTGGTACTTAATCATCTCCATGGCCCTGTGCTGGACTCTCTGGAATATGTCCATGTCTCTCCTGTTCTGGGGTGTCTGGAACTGGACCTGGTGCTGCAGGTGTGACCTCCCCAGTGCTGAGGAAGGAAAAGGATCCCCTCCCTCAACTTGCTGGCAACACTTCTCCTAATACAGCTCCTAATATGATACCTTTAGACTTCTCTGGCAGGGGCACATTGTTCTGTTCTTCTGGGCTTCTGTTCAGTTTCTATGTTATCTTTGAGCAGCTGCCTAAAATCTTTAAAACTTAATTACAGATGAAAATATGAAGCTATTAATAAAATTATTTTGACGTAGTGTCCAAGTTGAATAAACACTGGAATTGTGATCAAATTACCATTAGAAGGAACACTTTAAAGCAGAGACAAAATCTCTAAAGAAGTTTGCAGGAAGTGTGATTTCCTACTGCTGCATTACGTGAGGTTTTTTAATTGGGGTAAGTGTGTGAGAAAAGTTTTAAATTATTGTTGTGCTTACCTCTTAATTTTCAAACTTTCTAATTTGACATTATGTTATTCTTTTACCCTTTGTTTTATAGCAGTGACATTCTTTCATTTTCCATACCGGCTTTCTGATAATTTAGAAAATCCTTTCAATTAATTATGAAAAAAAGACTGACCCTAAAGCAAACAACTCTCTAATTTACTACTCTACTTCACAAAAATTTTAATACATTTAGTGGCATCTTCCTGCTAGAATATAAGCAATTTTTTTGTTTCTTTCTTTCTTTTACTGAGTATGCAGATTTACTAACTGTTGCTATCTGTCTCAAACTTTTGTTTCATCTAAGTTGTATTTGACTAGGGTAAAGATTTTCCATTTAGAGTACTTTTTTTACAAGTATTGTTCTTTGTACAAAGAAAACAAATTAAGATAAATTCTCTTGATATATAATTTAACAAGCAGTGCTCATCAGAAACCTTTTCTCCCATTCCTCCATTTTGTAGACAAGCCTAAGCTACCTAGAGCTAGAAAGTGGGACCATAAAGAAAAGAGAACTGGAGAAAAATGGAAGTTAAATTTAAAAAAAGGAATTAAAAAAAAAAGTGATCAGTTTTTCCAATATTTCATTGAATATTTTTACTTTGAACACTGAACAGGAATATGGGATTTTATTTACAGAATTATCTGTAAGGGAATACCAAGTGAAAAAGTACTGTTGCCAAATACGTTATTTTTTCTTCTCTTAAAAACCCTTTGGGGATTAAAAAAATCTTTTTTAATGTCACTGATATGTTTTCCACAATGAAAACACTGCAGTCATTTTTAATCTCCTTTTAATATGTGTATCATTTTTTCTGATGGCAAGTAAAAAAGCTGTTGTAAGGGCAAAATCTCTTGGCCACACCTGTGTTAAGCTTTCATTTTTAAAGGGACTTGTGCTGTAGCATTTTGACGTCAAAGACACATCACCCAGCACAGTAGGATCTTTCTATTCCCACACTCTGGGAATGTATGAAAATGTTGCTACCTGATGGTAGATGCATCAAATGAATGGATCTGAAATTGAGTGCAGTGTTTGGCAGTGACTCATTTGGAAACCACAGGCAGTCACCAGGGCCCCACATCCTGGTTTATCTGCTTGTCAAAAAGGATTATTATTTAGTTCATCAAAGGCTTAGGAAGGCTTAATGAATGAATATAATGAGTCCTAGGAACTCCAGGTAAACATCCCTGTACAGAAGAGAAAAATGTTATTATAAAGCAGACTTTGTGAAGCGCAAGAAGGCCTTGTGCTGGAGCACGGGAGTTGCACCAGGAACAGACAAACCAGACTGGAAGCCAAAGTCAACTGTCACTTGATATTTTTATGTCTGGACTTCATTGTAAGATACCTGATTCCCTGCTTTACCAGGATTACAGCTCTCTACCTTTCCCCCTCAGTCTCAGACCTCCTCTGTCCTTTAGGTGTCTTCCCCACACTAAATGGCAACAGATAGCAGCTGATGACATTCTCCCTCTGGGTTAAAACCCTTATTGTATTGTGTTAGGCAGAAAACATTCTCTCAAGAAAATTTTTAATCTGATTTCCATAAAAGAATTTCATTGATATATTGTCTAAATCTGTTCTTCCCAAATCAAGCTGTTCCTACTCCTTTCCTTCTCCCATCGCATGCAATAAAGCTTATTTGCCAAAAACCTATTGTGGCTTCTGCCCTTAGTGAGAGATTTCAGCTTGTGCTCCATTTACAATAAAAAGAGCAGTGTAGAAGCAGAAAGTGCCATCTTTGAAGAAGGATGAGCTATTTCTGCAGTCAGTGAGGGACATTAGAGGATTTCTGTGTAGGGATCTTGACATAAATTTCTTCTTTACTTCTTCACCTGGAGAGACCCTCCTTTCCAGTGAGTTAGCATTTCATTGTTGTGCAGTTGTTTAATGTTTCTTTCCTTTGACAAATGGTACCTTTTCAACTAAATAAAACAAGGTAGAAATTAACCGTGTAACTGATTAGCTAATATCCATGCAAAATCTACAGACCTGTGGGTAGTAATACAACTAAAGTAATAGAAAACAACTCAGGCAAGTTAAGTAGGTGAAGCTGAAATTTGCAGCAGGAGTTGTTTCAAAGGTGTCAGTATATCATTACAGATACGCTGTATGTGTATAAGAGTGTTTATTTAAATTGCTTCTGCTCTAGTATTCATTTGACATGAGAGTCAAATCGCTGGGAGAACAAAGGTCAAATTCTGTCTTCAGAAAGGCCTGTTCAGTCATCCTACTTGTTTAATGAGAGCTGAACTTTCAGGGCAGTGTCACTTCCCAAGTGTTGTCAATGCAGCTAAAGTCATGAAGTAATAGAGTCTCAGTGGAGGGTTTGTTCTTCTGAAGATTTCACATAAAATTCAGTTGAGGTGTTTCAGAAGCTAAACTAAGCTTATATAAGATACATATTTCATATACAAAACAGTAATAAAATATATATTAATGTAAAATACATATTTTATTTTAAAGCAACCAGGCTTACTGTCATCTTTTTGGTTATTTGTTTTGAACAGTGGGACATAAGGATATGGTCAATATTTTTAAACTGAGTGACTATATTGAATTTTATAAATATAAGCAAGGGCTCAGCCTTCAAACAAGAAAAAAATCATAATTGGTTGGGCTATAAAAAACAAGATAATAGGATATTACTTTTTTCATCATAACACCCCTTTTTGTTTCAAACTATTGAACTTAGGAGTGAAAATGTCTGTGGCACAACAGGTAGAATTATATTTAGGTGGGAGAAAATACCTTTACGATCTCTGGGAAACTCCTTTGTTTACCATGGATAGTAGTGTCCATAGTGTCATTTGATAGATATGTCATGCTGGTGAATTTTCTCCTTTATAAACTGTGTGACTGCAAGAAACCTTTAAATGTGAAGTCAGCAAATACTCAGTGGGAGTACATCAGTCCTGAAGATTTATTCTGTGCAGAGACCCTCACCAAGTGCCCTCCAGTCCTGCACAGCTCCTGTGTGACCACCTGTCATCAGGGCTTTGTGTTCTTCATCCCAAGGCAACAAGCAGGAGGCTTGGGTCTCCTTCACGGACTGGTTCTGCCAGAATTGTCAGGGGGCAAGAAAAGATTGTTTCTTCTACACTCTGAGTAACCTGCTGCTGGCAGCAGATGCTTAAGAGAGGAAACTGCTTTTTGGCGTGAAGAGATAGAAACATGAGGAAGAAGGAGAGGAGGATGTGTTGAGATGGACAGAAGTGGACTTGGGCATTGTGGCTGGAATGTCAGGAAGCAATGGAGAGTTAGCAAGGGCTGCAGGGGTAAAAGATAGGAGGAGAAATGGGAGAAGCACTGGAATAAATGGGATTCCCTTTATCTTCTGAGAAACAATTGTGAAACACAGATGTCAATATATTGTCATAGCTATGGTCTTAAAAAAACAAGTGGCACAGATCTTTCCTGTTTGAGTGATCATGAGACAAGCATTCCTTGAGGGGAAAAGGATGTAGTAGTCTTAGACCTGCTTTACTATATGCCTTGCTATGATTTTGGGTGAATTTTCTGGGTTAATGCAGTCTTCAAATGAGAGATTTAGACTCTAAAATTGATAAAACCTTTTTTCCCCTTTTCCATTTTTTTAAAGGACAACCATTTCCCTAATCCCTTTATAATTACAAAAGAAGCTGTATGTCAAAGGCTGACAATTTCACCATGAAGAGCATCTGCTTAAGTTCCCTCATATTTCTCACTGGAGAATGCTTCAAAAACAATTCCCTAATCTTTAAGGGCTCTTTTAAAATCGAAACATTAATTCTTGGGCATTTGTAACTGTTCAGTTCCTTGTTTCTATTCAAGATGAAGATCTTCTGCCACCTTATTCACTAGAACATCTTCACAAACATTTGTACCAGGTAGACAACCAAGGTTTTGCCAACTTCAGTGTTGTGGACATGGAAAGACTTTCCCATCTGGAGAATTGTTTCAGGAGTTTATACATTTGCTCAGATATGGAAAAAATATTTCTTATCACCAAATTGCTCTGGAAATGTTTAATAAAGAAAAAAAAAAAGGAGGCATCAGTTGAATAAATAAAAGCATGCTGAATCAGTCTTTTTGAATAATTTATTTTCATTTGATCTTTCAGTGTATTTTTTTTTTGTATAATAGGTAAGCTAAAACTAGTAATAACTATAAGCAGGATATAATTTTTATTGAACCTGAAGCTTGGATTTTTCAGCAATTTCAGGACTATAGCCAGCTTGAACTTGAAATAATAAAACAAGAATACAGCTTTTTTAAATATTCCAAATTTAACCTCATCTTCAAATCCATTTCCACTAAAAAAGGAATTATTTGTGGATTTTAAGGTTCAAATATATTACTTCCTTACCCTTATTCATACTAGTTGTTCCCTGTCTGACTAAAGCAGTCTAGACAAAGGCAGAATTGAGTTAGAATTTAATGAGTTTTTAAAGTGATGGTATCACAGTTCTACTGTGAATAAAAAAATTAAAACAATTTATATTTTATATGTTTTATTTTTCTTTAGGTTCACTATTATTTCCAGACTAAGCATAGGAATCTCAATATATCTCCTGTGTTCATTCACAGCAAGGGTGAGAAAGGGTGCCAACCATACTCCTGGAAGAAAAGCCAAGATTGCAATAAAACATTTAATGAAAAATATAAATAAAAGACTAAGAAGACATGCTATCCAACAAACACTTATGAATCATTCACCACCAACACTACTTTGTATTTCTTTTAGGTTAGATGGTTTCTGAATGCAATTTGTCCTTCAAAATTTCCTATTTCATTCTCCTCAAGGAATGAGAAGTGTGGTGCCAACCAATAGTTTCATCACTTCAGTTCCTGAAAAGCAATCAGGCAGTTAAGGAATTTTTTTTTACTCCCATAAAATGTGGTCATATTACCTTCACCAGGTGTCAATGACCACCTAAATTTTAACAGTTAATTAATTCAAGTCACTTCTCCTTTCTACATGTACAGATGACATGACATTTATAGAGGATTGTAAAAGTAGGAAGGCAGATGAAGCCTGAAAGCTCATAAGCAGCCCTTTTGGAAAACTTCATAAGTTCAATGAATGTTCTCAAGTGCTGAATTAAAAAATGGCATTAGTAAGGAGAGAGAAAGAGAGAATCATTTGTTAAAAAATGCATGTCCCTTTTGCTTTCCCTTGACATTTATAACATACAAAGTAAATGAAACTGCAGTTGGGGCAGTTAGGGTAGCTCTACAAACTGCAGTAGTTCAGCAGGTGGTAACAACTGTAATTTGGAAAGGAACACAACTGACCTCTTCATTTTTTCTTTTTTGACTCAGGATTTTATTTTAATTTTGTTGAGAAATCTTCAAAGAGAATGTATAAAAAGCCTTTATATACTTTGTGAAATGTAAAATTAATTCTCTTATCACCCAGATGCAGCCTTGATATGAGAGAAACAAATGCTTTAGAAATACAAAGAGATTAGATTTTCTTTATGTTTCTAAGCAGAGACACTTAGTTTAGGTAGCTTAGATCCACAGTTTTGGATTTGCAAAAGACAAACAGCTTATGTATTCAGAAAAATCTTATATAAACAAAACGCAAATGAGGTTTTCTTTTGACTCAGAAATGTAGGAGGACCCAATCTTGAGCATACATATCTCAGCAAGCACAGGCAGCCTATTTTAACTCATATTACAGCACACACAGCTGCACTTAGGTGCATGAAGCACTTTTCGAGACATAACAGAAATATATCACCAGAAGGTAGGAGTACACATTTTCTTCAGTTCTGTAAAAATAAAGACTTAGCAGGTGTTTGTGACAAATTTATGTAACACCAGAAATCTAGTATTATTTTGGAAAGTTAAATCTGTAATTTTGAGTCTGAGTCATAGTCTTGGTTTATTTGACATCTTTATAGCACAAATCAGTCTGAGTACCTCCCAATTAATTCAGTGTCATTCAGCAAGTCATAAGAAATATGTCATTACCACCATATTAGAGATTTGAAGACCAAGCACAAGGAAGAGACCTTCTGTTCACACGGACTAAAAACACTATGACCAGTTGAAAGACTGCTCAAAATATTGCAATCTCTGCCTGCTTCCCTCTAAATCTAGACATCAAGCTTTGCTGTAAGTCTGCATCTGTGAAACACTCCCACTTTAAGTCCACTTATATTATCAATATAGACTGGTAAGAGCTAATTTAATAGCTGGAGGTAGTGGCCTTACCAATAATTTCACAGAGTTTTTTTTGTTGAATGTTGCTTGGGTGTTTTTTGGGGTTTTTTTTCTGGTCACTGCCAGAAATGTACTACCAAGGTCTTTTTCTCCTGTCCTGCTGGGTTTTTTTGGGGTTTTGGGACCATTTTCACTTCTGATATTATCTGTATTTACAGAGATTTTTTGCTTCCTTCTCCCAGAGAAGAACTATGTTTATCACAGATACAAATAATAAATCTATGTATGGACATATAATTATTTGGTTTTGACATTTCTGCTTCTAAATGTTTGTGATCCAAATGTTCTGGATCAAGAAATACATCCTAATAAATTGAGCATAAAGTGAACAACAGTCTGCACTTCCAGTTTTGATATTTCCACTTACATGGTTAATTTGCAGCTGCAATTGTAAACTCTTGCAGCAATGTAATTTTGTCATTTTAATTGTTTCTTCAGATATCAATATTGCTGCCATGATACATAATAAAATTACCCTAACGAAGGTAATAAAAACCCAGGGCGTTTCCTTAGTTCACAGGTTTCTCAGGTGAATATACCCCTCTCCCTTTCTTTGCCTCAACAAATCTCATGAGTGATAGAACAAGTGAATTTCAATGAGATTTAGCTCTAGAAGTGTGAGGGAGGGGAGAATATTACCAAATGTTTTACGACAACATATGTTCGTTACTAATGGTGTTACTCAAAATCATAAATAATGAAAGAAATTGATATCATGAGTGCAGTTTGTCTAGCATGTCTCAATTATACAATCTCAGGGTATATATCAAGTTTATGGTATTGTGTAAATCTTTATTAACCACTATAAAAGGTTTACACTTTTGTAACAATATGCAAATAGACCATTTAATTTACTTACAGACCTATCAAAATAAAATCCCCATAGGGTATCTAGGCAGCAGTAAACAAAATCCTTTCTGGAGTTTTCTGCTGACCTTTTTATAACTGCTAAGCTTCCAGGTAGTGCAGGGAATACAGAACTTGCTGCTTTAGCTTCTCTACAGCAGGAGACAATGACAGATGATGTTTTGCTTATACTTTCTCATAGCATGGGTTAATTCATGATGGACATATTGTACATGTGAACATATTTTTCCTGAACTGGTAAGTGGGATAGGGGCTGTTCTAAAAAAGCATCAGGAACTGAAGGTGCAGATTGCTCTCCAAATCTCCCACTATAGTGACATAGGTTCAGTTGAATCTGAATTTCATAGATACTTCTGTATTTGTTTGGTAAATCAACTCATGAAAATAACTTTTTGTCCTCACTGGGAGCTTCGGGCAACTAAACACCTACACTGTGAGATATGCCACAGGATATTATCTGCCTTCCTTCTTTTGACATGGAATTGAAAAACCAAACAAGAGCTGCACTCAAGAAAAGCTAAAGAATTTAATATCAGAAAAAGAAGTAATGTTTTGTAGGAAAAAAACCCCAAAATCAGGACAGCTTTAGAAATGCTATGATAATAATTTGCAATGTGTTTGTATTTTATCCAATGACTGTTAATAATTTTCACTTTCAGAGAAGCATCCTAACCCAAAAGACACAGGCATTACTGTTTCCTCTGCCTATGTTTTAGATTGGTTCAGTTTAATGTTTGCACTAATTTTGCAGGATGCTATTAAGAAGGCAGACTGCAGATACCAACTACTTAACACTGCTTGAGGGTTCGATGTAGAGAAGTATAGAGTGGGAAGAGTTCATGGATATGAATTTAAAATAGGGGCAACTTGGATCCTGAGAGACTAGTTAATCAGAGTCACTCATTTCTAGACTGAGCATTGTTTCCTTTAGGCAAGTTGTTGTGAAATATAAATTAAAATGCTGAAGGCCAGGATAGTGTTTTTTGTTGGGAGTCTTGTGAAGAGAGTGACACCTTTAAGAATGTCTGAGTCAGATGTCTAAACCCCAAAGAGAAATGGAATTTAAGACACTTTCCTGATGTCAATTAGAGGTTTGCTTGGTTTAGTTAGTGTGTTGGACAGCTCTGCATGTTTTTTATTCCTTTCTGGGGCACCTCAGAAATAGCCGTGTTTCACTTGTGTTACTATCATTCTGTTTCCAATCCAATTCTAGTCGAGAATGACCTAACTGAACCAAATCTCCACTGCTATCATCGTTGTTGTCATGAAGCAAAACTGAGCAACATCACCCATACCAGGTGGGCCAGTTTGTTACTCCAAATGACAATAACTCTATTCCTCCTCCAGCTAAAAAAATAGAGATGTGTAGTACTGTTGGCCTAATGCTTCAAGTCAAATACTGGTCTGAACACTGCAGTGATTCCAGAGTCAAAAAATAGAGCACTTCAAGATGGAAGTACTACAGATGTGGAAAGGTTTATACCTACTACCATTGAAAAAGTAGATTCTGTTCCATTTATTAATGTATTTATGTTTATAATTTCTAATACCATTTCCCTTGATTATCTTAATCCTAAGATAGAAATGTTTGCAGAAGTAGATGGCAGACTGAAAAATGCTGCTTTACATATTAACATGCAGTCTAAACCCAGACATTTAAAGAATATATAATTATAAAAAGCAATTTGTTAATGGATAACTTTGCTTTCTCCTCTAAATATATCCAGGAACTATTATATCTTTGTTATTTACACTCCGTTGGTAATACGTAATTCATCCAACGGCATTTATTTTACCATGGCTGATAGCATATTGTTTCTTCGTAGCTGCACGTGGCTCCATTTTGCATTTCAGGTTCTATGTCTTAATTTTAAGTGATTCATGACCTTTTTTTACTATTGTATGTGAGCCTATGTTTGTGAGTGCATATGTATACATATGACAACATGAAGAATTTTTTTCAGGGTTTTTTGTTTTTTCATTGGCTGTAGAAAATAACTTTTGGTCTCTATGCAATACAGACATTTTGTTTTATTTGAATGCTGTTGAAGCACACTTGTAAGCAACTCTGGAACAAAGGTTTATTGTGGAATAAGAATGGCAAAAGTATTTTACACGTAGATGAGATTTGTCATATCTTGAATATGACAAATATCTAGAATAAAGCATATTAAAAGTTACCTACATATAAGGTTAGGGATGAATTACAGCTCCTTCTGAGCTGTGTGCTCAAGGAAGATAGCTGGCGAGCAGTAGAGACTACTGTTTCAAACACCATATATTTAAATAATTTTGGGGTGCTTTTTAAATTCTATCGTTTAGACTCTGTGTATTTTTTTCTCCATTATTACTCAGGTACATAGATGCTGGAATAACACTTCTCTGTTTTCTACCATTAAAAAACTTTTAATTCTTCTTCCACCTGCAATGATTTAAAATCTAAAGGTCTTCCCATTGAAATATTCTCGTCCTTTACAAAGATTTACAGACTAAATAGGATTAATACATAATGAGAAAGCAAATATCACAAAGTGAAGATTGTGTTGTAACTTGGAAAATTTGGGGAGAAGAGATAGCAGTTTGGGAATGCTAGAAGTTAACACATTTTTTTTAATTCCAAAACTTAGTCCGTATGTTTATGGTTGTCTCCTTTTATGTTTATTCATGGAGATCATCCTACAGGAATACTTTGTGTAATTGCATTATAATGATCTTGAATGTATTCTATGAAACTTGTGGTTGAGCACCTTTCCTTCCAGAACATTCAGCTCTAAACTCAGAAAGTGGCAAGATCACCTGAAATGCAGATGCAATAAAGGAACTGGTCATGTTTAATGGGATGTAGCTGAAATTTGGGTTGTTAAGCCTGGATTCTAATTATTCTTCATTTCAATTCAGTCTTAACCTAGCAGCCACTAACTTCCTCAAGTGTCCTCAGATTTATATCACCAAATGTAGGCTTTTTTTGTCTGCATTACTTGTCTAGTCTTGCTTCAGAGTTAGTTGAAATAAACAGATACTTCTAGGTCACATTTTTCTGTTGTAAGCCTGGTGTTTAAAATAGATCAGATGATTCACACTCCAGACAGGTCCATTTCTCTTCATTGATTATAAAAGGAGCCTAAATGTCTAATGTTAGGGAAAATGGGTCTATGCCTCAGGTTCTTGGAGCTAAGGGTGGTGCCATGCAGGCACCACTCAGCAGGCTCTGGGATGGCTCCTTTTGCCTACCAAAGCAGATTCTAACTGTTCTGGAAACCAAGGAATCATATTATTATAATCTCCTGACTACATTCTTTTACTTGCTGCTCTTCCCACATTTGGAGCTAATGTTTGGCCTTGGCTTGGTCCCCGCCTGTAACTGCAGCGCTGTTAGGGAAATAACCTTCCGTTTTCCCTTGGAGGTTCTCCAGCTGTTGGAAGCTGTGATGCTGTTCATCCTGGACTGTTTTTGGCTTCTGGTTTGCAGGTTCATATCTGGACCATCAATGTAGGCTTTCAGGTTCTGTCACAGGAACCTTAGGCATCAGAGCACTTTCCATGCCAAGTAAGATATCAGGGTGTCAGAAATCACCTGCACACCAAACTTAGGCCACAGAGACACACTGAATTTGTAAGGTGAATGTCAGAAAGACCATTTTCCAAAGAAAACAGAGTAGAAATTGCTGGCATAAGTGCCTTTCGGGGCTCTGTAGAACACATGCCCAGAAACCATTGCAGAATAAGCACATCAGCCCCACTGACTCAGGACAGGATGACGAACAATTGCAGGGGTAGAATGAAAGAGCTGCAGATGGAAAAGGTGAGGGAAAAGAAAAATGGATCTGTATTTACACACAGATGTGCCAGATTCCATTCTCCACTGCTGGCCACAAAACATGCCTGAAGAACATCACAGTCCAGCACACACAAGCATGTCCTGCACCTCTCTTACATGGTGATTCTACATCTGCTCCTGAAATTGATCAAATATCTCTAAATTATGAAACCTTGCAAGCAAAGATATCTAGAGGTTGTGTCCCAGCTGTTATTTGCCTCCAACTCCATAAGTGTCTTCAGAACCCACATGGACATTACTTAGCTTAGGAAGTGATGAAAATTTATGAAACAGAACTATTTTAAACAAAAAGTTTAGAATTTTTTGAGTCAATGTTTTCCTATTGATGGACCTGTGGTGAGGAGTATATTCCTCAAGCACGGTAATTCATTCACTTTCACATTCTTGTTTGTGGAAGAAATAAAATCTGAATTGTATTTTCCATTCTTTGAGATGCCTTTTATTTTCTTCTGTACTTTGGGTGATGAAATTTGGACTATGGCAGACTGTTATCTGAAACTGCATTGCAAGGAAAATTCAGACTAGGGGAAAAAGACGAAACAATATCTGTTTTCAAATACATTGACTTTAAAGCCTTCTTCATAAGTGGTTTTCCTTAGTACAAAACTTCAAGGCAGAATTTACTCTACAGTGATTTTCTTTTTTCTGAAGGAAAACACTTTTACCCTAATTTATCAAACTGTTCGTTCAAAGGCTAATACAAAAGAGTGTAACAATAGTAGTGCATATCTGAGTAATATGGAAGGATTTAAGTTTGCTTATCCAAAATTAGATGGCAATTGAACAACATGCATGAACATGTAACATGACTTTAATGATGTGCTCTGACTTGGAAAAGAGAATAGACATAGTACTAAGATGTATCCAGACGAATTTAAAAAAAAAAGTCTCATTGCAAACAAGAATACACTGGTTGACCAGGTAACTGCAGAGGTACAGAGTGAGACAAAATATCGATACCAGGAAGTTAATAGATGCATTTTTATATAAAGTATTAGATAAATTTCCCCTGGAAAAATACAGGTGACAATACAGCCATCTTTCTTTAATCCTTATGAAATAACAACTGAAAAAGCCACAGTAGTTCCTGCAAAATGTGTTTTTGGTTTTTGTTTTTGACTTTTTTAAATCACATTTGGGTTTGATAAGTTAATGTTTGCCTGCCTTTTCTAATAGATTTGTTGGTCTAATAATAAAATCTATGACTTTTTACAAATCCTGTCAGTTTTGAAACAAATCATTATGAAATGGAGTGACAACTATTTTTCAGAGCAAATGGTTAAATCTGTCTTTGGTTGTCTGCATTTTTCTGATTTTATAATCACTGCTTCTTTGCTCTCTTGCTGAAGGCAGATTTTCATTGCCAAGAAGTTCTCTCTTCTAACTATTTTTGAGAATTTATACACATTTAGTTGTTACACTTTTAGTCCACAGAATAATTTCATAACTCCTGCACTTGTTCTTCCACTTCTGAGTACCTGATAAAAAACACGAATGGGAAAATTCTTCTGAACATGTTAGCTGTGATTAATTCATCACCTCCTTGCTTTTCTGTATAAGAATTTCAGACACTTTTTGGCCACAGCACCATTTCTCTTTGAGCTGATTTTCATTACTGCCTCCATAGTCTTTTGGTATCAGGGCTTTTCAGACCACCTTTATGTAGTGGTAGAGAATTGGGCAGTGGCATGAATCCCTTGTTAGAGAAACAGCTTTGCCATTCTAATAACCCCAGGATGCTCAGGGATAAGCTTCTCTAGTGCAAGTCTGTCCCTCACAGTTATTTGCAATTCTACTTGCCTCTCATGTACTAATTTTTTTTCAGCAGCAATTTCATATTTATTCCTAGATCCCGGATAAAAAAACCACTATTGAATAGTGTCAGATTGAATATCAGCTCCTCTGAAAACGTTCCCATTTAGTGATGAGTCTTCACTGACAGCTACCATTGGAGATGCATCAACTTTTATTCTGTTTGGCATGTGCTTTATTTTGATTGAGTCTAAAGGTAATTTTTAAAAATCTGAATGTCAGATGGTTAAAGTCAAAAGTTTTACAAAAACCTGAACATTCAGTCTGCAGCAATATCTTTATCTGCTGAATATGTAAACCCATAAAAAATTTGTTTGTCTGACAGCTTTATTTTCAGAAAGCCATTTTGACTAGTATTAATTATATTTATATTCTTTCATTCCTTATTAACTGGTTATTATATGGCCTCTTCTATTATTTTGTCCAGATGGGTATCAGACTAAGCAGCCTGTTAATATCCTGGTTATCCTGCCTGCCCTTTCTGCAGTCTGTCACATCCATAACCTTGTTCTTCTATTTGGGAATATTCCAAATACTTGGAGGATATTAAAAATTAACATGACTCAGATTTTTTTTAAGTTGGGTCCCATGTTTATGCTTGGCAGCTGTTAAAACCTCTTCAGTTTCTTGTAGGCTGGAATATAGTTCATCATCCTCTTAAGATTAAATAAAACATATTGTTTTCTTACATGTGGTGGAGACAATTTATCAAATATGTCTGCCAGCTCTGCATCAATTTTTAACAAATTTTCTGTTTCTATTTAGTACACTTACATCTATGCAGGATTGTTATTTATCCATTTTTCTTTAAAGAACAGTTCTTATTTGTGTTTGATTATCAGCAATGTGTTTAGTGTTTTTAATTTTTTAATCAGCTTTTTATACTTCATGATTTTTAAAGTTTTTTGCCTTCTACTTCCCAGTTGCTCCTTTTTATACATTGCATTTTTTAATTTCTTATTCATTCCTTCATAGCATCATCAAATTAAGTTAAAATGTACAAGAAAAGGCCCTTTTTGTCAATGTGCTTTTGTATTTCTGTCTGTAATCAGTGTGGCTCCATGGGGACTGCTGCTTGGGAAGTATCATTTAGCAAATGGCAGAGAACAGGATGAAGATGTGTCAAGACTTACTCTGTGGAAAACATGATATCACTCAGATTTTTTAACCCATCAGCTAATTAAAATAAATATCTTTTTTCAGTCTAAGCCAATCATGTCATAACCTTTTTTATTTGAAAGACTATGCAAAAACTAGAAAAAGTTTTCTTTTTAAAAGAATACGGTGAGTACTTAGTTCAAATTTGGTTTTGTAATATATCTTTCCCTATGATCTGGAATCTGAGAATCTTTGAGGCTTCAAATGCTTATGGTTAAATAATTGCTGAATACTATTAGTATTAGTATCGTTAGTACTTAAGTCTTTTATGTTTGAATGGCTGTAGAATCATTACCAAAGGAAGATCCACACTTTCAACAGATTATGTGTGAATATTATGACAGGGAACCTGAAAAACCTGGTATTGAATTGATCTTCCTTATCTGTGCTGAACAGCTCAAATTCTGTACACCCTGAGGTAATTTCAAGAGAGAGTTAAAGTCAGTTTAAGATGAAACAGGTGCTGGATTCAAACTTTAAAATTGAATTGCAGTTTTACATTGAAACAAAGGTTAAAAAAACCCCAAACACAGGTCATTAAAACTTCTCAGTAACTGCATTTCAGAGCATTTCCTACCAAAACCTTGGTTTTCCTTACCTGAAATCCCTGATTCATTTGAAAAGAAGACATGCTCCAATTTAAACCTTCTTGTCTATTTATTCATGTTTTTTTTAATATTGGGAAGGCTATGAAATTGCTTCTGAACTATGACATTTTCAATTTTATATTCCTGGTACAAACCATTAATGAGAATATCTCATCTGCTCTTTTTGTGTATATATTGAAGTTTCTCACCTGTTTCTGTTAGTAGTCCATGCAAGTATATACAGAATACAAATGAACACATAATCATACATTACATATATTCAGTAAAATTATTCCAGATATATTAAGACAATTTCTCTAGTCCTGGCATACAACCTGCCAGTCCAGGAAAATTTGTCTTTAGAGTTCAGCTGCACTCTCCTGGATCTTTCTGGCATTTTCTCACCGAGACTACTATTTCACAAAGGACTTTATTTTCTGTAGTTTAGGAACTCATCAAACACAACAAAAACACTCTTTATATTTAAAATCTCATTGTTTATAATTAAAAAAAATTTCCATTTACAGAGCCACTTTCATCCAGATTGTTTCCAAAGCACTTTAAAAATTATGTTTAACAGGAATACTTGGATATTTGTGAGAAGAATGGTTCAACTCTTGATAACCATTTAAAATACATAGTGAATTACAGACATAGAAAATCATTCAACACTTCAACAAAATAAGAAGTCTAGTTCAAACAGCAGAACTTGTACACTGGCACCTTACGGAAATTTCCATAAAAATTTCAAACACCCAAGAAATCACCTAGGATAAAAATGTGTCAGCCTGGACTTCTCTTATCATAAATGTGAAACTTCCCCCGGGAATTTCTGTCATCTATCCAAATGAACCTGACCATCTTTGGAAGGTTATCATTCATAGTGTAAAAAGGCATGGGTTTTTTTGACCTATGAACCTTCTTAAAAAGTGCAGGAAAGCCTGTTTTGACAAGAGTTTATGTCTCTTTACAGGTTGCATGTGCTCCTACTCGTGCCACGTACCACAGAATTGTCACCCATGCTCATTTTTACCCTGGCTAAGTCCCACAGACTCCTGCAGAAGGTAGATTCTGATCATTTGCATTGTGTTATGCCAGACTTGTAGGGAAACCAGTCCTCAGCATGGTCTCAGATATGTGCACTACCCTAATGGCTAATATATAGAAGCAAATCCATTAGTGATCAGTAAATTAAACTGGAAAATCTAACTGCAAAATAAAATAGGTTTTTCCTTATCAGTGTTACATCATTGATAGCTGCTAGTACTTCTATTAATTTTTCATTAGAGAGCAGATATGTTCAATATATATTATCAAACTGGAAGCATCACTAGTCTTAGAAAAATGAGAAATGAGGATGTATAAAACCTTTGCTGCACAGTTACAAAAGGTATTAAACACATAGAAAGGTTAGCAGAGTTTTTTCATGGAAAATTTACTCTTGTCAACTTGATGAAGTTATCTCAAATCCAAAACCGTCCAGGCTTTCTCAAGTTCAGGAAAGCTAGCAGTGAATTACTATGATGGAAAACAAAATAAAAGCAATTTTAAAAAAACGTAAGTGTGAAACAGGAGACCAGCTACAGAACAATGTTCATGAGGAGCAAGGAAATAATTGCTCATGGTCTACAGAGCAAACGCCCTGACTGAAAGCTGTATAGCTGTCAGTTGCTAAATTAAATTTCCTTAGTGTATGGGCAACTGCAGCAAGTTTCTGATTTGGATACAGCAAATCTTACCAAGATTTAGTACTTGTACCTGAGAGCTCTAATGATGGTTTCGAGAGAGAAGCCCTTGGGAGTGGAGACCGAAATTAATCTAGTACTGTTTCTTTTTAAACAGCATTTAAGCGTTGTGGAAAAGCATAAAATTTGCATTTTCAGTTCCATTAGTAAAAGAAGACTTCATCTTTATGACAAAAATTCTTGAATTTGTCGCACCTCCAAATTTATTAAACATATGAGTTCAGCCTCTGTTTTCCTCACGAACACCAGAACCCCTATACAGAACTCCTATACATATACATGCCTGTACACATACTCAGAAAGGCTGAGACCTGAACATAGACAGAGGAGACAGCAGAAATCAGCTTTTATCAAAGAAATGATGGTACAGACAATTTTGCACTGAAAACATGCTATGCGTGTCCTGAAGAAGTCCTGAAAGAGCAAGGGTAATACAATTGATTTGGTAGGAATGTCTGGTTAATTTTTCACAAGGCGTAGAGTCCTCAAAAATCAATAACTTTCTGCTGTATCTTTATTCTTCTGAATAAACTGTGTCTGTCTAAGAAACTTGATTCCTAAGCTCAGTTAGGTTCATAAAACATTCACAGACATACACAGCAGAAAAGAAACACAAGCTTTCCCAAGCAACAGTGAGCATTTAACCCCAAAGTAGGACAAAGTGAATTATTGTTTTTTGATAAAGTATCGTCCTTGCACAGATGTGATTTCTCCTTTTTTCTTTAGTGCTATAAGTTTCTTTCTTTTTCTTGGCAATACATAGGTATCTACCCAGAAATTCTTTTAAAAATTTCCATTTTCCTTGTCAATATTATATTTAGTCTATCACATTTTAAATTTTTAAAGCATTTGAAAGAAAGATGACTCCTCCTACAAATGTTACAAGCAGGTATGCCCATGATGTTTCTGCTACAGTAGGTTAGCAAATATTCTTTGAAGAATGGATAACACAGCCAGGAGAATAACAAAATACAGAAACTGTGAGAGATCAATATAAAACCAAGGAATTTTACCTAGAGGAGACTGGAGCAAACTCCACCTTGAATAATACTTGGTGAAATCTAGCTGTGCTATGTTAGCTACTAAGTTAATCTTTCGGCATCTGATCTATTTAGGTCCATTGATTATAGAACACCTAGGTAAAGAAATCTCTTGAAATAAGTGCCTGCATTTACCTGTATAAAACTAACATTTCTTCTTTCTTTGAAAAGATGTTGACTGTGACTACACACTGTATCACTCCTGACCTCAGTTACAATTTTCCAAGTGTATTAAATTTGCCTGTGCATCATACAGTTTACTCTGTGCTAAGGTGGTCTCCAGGGATCCTGCCATGTGGTGGGAAACAACTGGAGGTGGAAAGCCAATGCTGGAGTCCCACATGACAAATGGCTGAGGCTGCTGAAGGGGAAGGCAAGTCAAGCCAATTTGTAGAAGTGAAAGCTCTCCAATTAGCCCTAGAGATTGCTGAAGAAAAGTGGCCTGAACTTTATCTCTACACTGACTCCTGGATGGTAGCTAATGCCCTCTGGGGGTGGCTGCCGCAATGGAAGAAAATCAATTGGCGATGCAGGGGTAAAGCCATCTGGGCTGCTGCATTGTGACAGGACATTGCTGCACAGGTAGAAAACATGACTCTGAAGGTACGTCATGTACATGTTCGCATGCCCAAAAGTCGTGTCACTGAAGAATATCAGAACAATGAACAGGTAGATAAGGCTGCCAAGACTGGAATAATTCAGGTAGACTTAGACTGGGAGTGAAAGGGTGAGCTATTTATAGCCCAATGGGTCCATGAAACATCAGGACATCTAGGAGGGGATGCAATATACACTTGGGCTTGTGATCAAGGTGTGGGCCTGACCACAGAGGCCATCAGACAGGTTATCCACAAATGTGAAACCTGTGCTGCCATCAGGGGAGCCACACAAGTGGAATCTCCTTGGAATAGAGGGTGGTGGCTGGGTTTCTGATATGGTGAGGCCTGACAAATTGACTACATTGGACCAGTGCCATTAACATGCCAAGGCAAGAGTCCATGGTATGGGAAAATAATAACTCTCTGTGAAAGGATAGGGGATGGCAGTTAGCGACAATATGTGTTTGGTATAGAGATGGTATAAGGATGTAGTTTAAGTTGTATGTGTGGGTAAGAAGGGATTTCAGTAATGAGAAATAACACAATGGAACTGTTGGGAGGTCTATAAATTATATGGGATCTGAGTATGATGCCCAATGGTATGGAATAAGGGGTAGAGATTGTATTAGGTCTGTGTGAGCTGGAGTTCATTTTCCCACACAGCCCTCACAGTGCTGTGCAATGGTAGTTCGAAAGGTGTTGATTAAAGGTGTTTTGGCTACAGATGGGCAGAACTGGCACAGCACCAGGGCTGTCTCTCTAACATCCCCATCCCCATCAGGGTCACAGAGAGGCAGCTGACCCGAATTACCCAAATGGTTATTCCATACCATGTGGTGTCAGCTCAGGTATAAAAGCTAAGGGAGAGAGGAAGAATTGGGGTGCAGGGGGTGTGTTTGTTATTTGGTAGTGGTTGCCTTTCAGGGCAGTTGCTCTGCATGCTGATGCGCTGCTTCCCGGGAAGTGTCTGGACATTGTCCAATGATGAGAAGTAGAGATTAATTTTTTTCTCCTTTGCTTGTGAGTGCTCAAGCTTCTGCTTTTCTTTTTATTTTTGCTTTAGTAAACTGCCTTATCTCCACCTACTAGTTGTTTTCCAGCTTATTTTCTTTCTTCTGTCCCACTGGAGAGTGACAGAGCAGCTTGATGGGCACCTGGTGTCCAGCCAAGGTCAACCCACTACAATGACACTCACCTCTCCTCCTTAATCTGCCCATCGTTTCCACCTCGGAGTCAGTCAGTTACAGGCAATGAGTGAAAAAGCTGGTAGGTGGGACAACTTCACACAAACTGAACCCATTTTCTATAATAACTCTGACATCTTCCCTCCTCAAAATTTGTATTTTAAGTGTTTTGCAGACATTCACACATATTTGGTTACTTTTGTTATAGGATGAGTGTTTAGAAGTTCTGTAACCAATTTGTTGTGACAATGGGGAGGAAAGGAGAATTGATTAATTAGAATTAAAATAACAACTACTCCTCTGGACTCTGTACAATGAAATACATGACTGGGATGCAAACCTGCGGTAGTGGATGTCACCTTGAGTACAGTTATTTAATTGTCATGTCTGCACAGGCACAAACATATCCTTGCAGATAGATGCAAGGCATGTTACAACATACATTGAAGTTTGGATGTGGATTCAAAGGTACATGTAGATACAAAGTTTGGAGAATGCAAAACAGTTGTAAACTTCAGTGGATTACTTTTTCTCACATAATCAAAGACCAAGAGGATATAAAAGCTTTCAGATCATAAAATTATTTCTGATGAAACATTGCAGCAGTGAAGACAAATAAACATAGCAGCCAGAGATTACTCTGGTTAGAGAAATTTCCATTATTGTAGGCAATTGGCCATTATGTTGGGCAGAATAATTTTTTTAGAAAATAAATCTCTAAAATCTAAAGTATAAAGATTTATTTTCTTGTATTAGTTCAGCATAGTACCATTTGAGGTTTAGGTTTTCGTGGGTTTTGGTTTTTTGGTTTTTTTTTTTTTTTTTTTTTGGAAACTTACAGAAGCATGCAGGGGAAAAAGAAAAAAATACCATCCAATTTGCTTTCACTTATTATATATCTTTATTTTTCCTGGATTCTGATCTTTCAAATTTTACTTCATGGATTTTAATGACCTTTTAAAAAATTCTCTGTGTATGTGATACTGCGAAATACAGCCTTATTGCTCATCATCTCTAATACATAGTTATCCTATTTAGGTAGTATCTCAAGGGCAAACTGTAATTGGTTAGGAGCAGGAGAGTGCATGAGCACTGAAGTGTGTCCATATCTGACTGGAGTGCCTTTGTATCTAAGTAGATTCTGTGAAACTGCAAAGGTTGCTTGAAATCTTATGACAATAGATTTTCTTACGAGCTATCTGCAATCACCTAAACATGACATAATTTGAGTTACACTGGGAAACATTCTTTCTCACAGTTAGGTGGCACAGTGTTCCAATCCATATCCATGCACAGGATGGTAAACCAACTATGCATTCTACTGCCATTGTTAGAGGTCTCCCACAGATATGCCATTCTGATAAATTTTTATTTTATCCTGAAGGAACTAACATTCCAAGACAGTTTCTAATTCTGATGCTTCAGACTAGTGTAAGATATTTTACTGACTGTGGAAAATATCCTTTTTGAATTCTTACTTCTTAATGGGAGAATGATGGAAGCAGTTTGATACTCATAGGTGTTAAATTCCCTGTGGAACTAAATTAATAAGATCCTCATTATTTAATTTCTTCAAGAAAAGATCCCTTGCCTCCACAGATCTTCAATAAGGATGACTTTGTGTTTAGGATTAAAATTGTCACAATTTTTACTTTAAGTTTCAAGATGGAATGAAACCAAGGCCAGTCAATATCTACAAATTTTCCCTTGGTTTAATGTCAAGTCCTTAAGCTTCCTGTGGTTTTCGTGAGAGCACACACATTAGCCTGGGATTAGCAAAAAGAACATCTGCATGTTTGCCCTTTTATACTTTCTGCAGTACTATGGTTTTAGAGCAAAATTCATGTTATGCTAAGGTTACGTTACAAGAATTTTGCAGCAATCTACTGAAAATAACCAAAGAATATACACATATAAAAGCATAGTATGGTACTTTTATTACTGTATTTTTTTTTTCTATGCTTTTTTTCAAGTACCATTTGAAATTTCTCACTGTATGAAAATTATGTCTTGGAATTTCAAATACAAGGCAAAAATGCATTTTCAAACTCTGATTTGTCCATAACCATTGTCATTGAACAAAGACAAAGCTAGTTTTTAAACCATGTTCTATAATAACAATAGGAATGATAATAACACATGCTGAATGCAAAAGCAAAATGCCAATGACTGGAAGATTAAAGCTTTCTCTTGACTTCACGGAACACATTTCACAGCTGGTATTTCAGTAAAAGCACGCTCTGCACAAAAATTTGTTGCCAAGGAAAATATTTTGTTTTAAAAGCTTTTTTTTCTTTATTGGTTGTTTGTTTCAGAGTACCAAAGGGTTTATGGAGACTATTTTGGTTTAAAGAGTACAAAAAAGGAACTGATTCCTTTAACAGACTTGCTCAATTAATCATTTTCTTTCCTCAAGTAAATTGCTTCTGTTTTCTAAAAGGAAGAGCACATTGGGGGTAGAAGTTGAAGGACATGGAAAAGATCAACTTCTCTTGCTCATGGCCAGATTCATCAAAGTTCAGCACATCCTGGACTTGGAAATCAATAGCCCTCCTTCTTCCTCTTTTATCCTTCCTTCCATCTCTTCCCTTGATGCTCTCCAAATTTTCTACAGTCCTGTAACTCTTATCTCCTGTTTGCCCATCAAAACCAACAAAATCATTCTTTGAATCTTTCCCAAGTTGAAGCTAGTGATGATTCAGAAAGGTGGATGAGGTGAGATATTAGAAAGCTTTCACCCAAATTAACCTTTAGTCGGTGCTCCAATGTAGCAGCTCCAGCTTTCAGGGCACCAACTGTTGGCCACACAGAGGCCAGGGTTAGAGCTTGTTTTCTACAGGGTCAGGATTTTACCCTGTGCTTATGGCCAAATAGGAAATATACCAAAACTGTTTTTCCCTACACATGGAGATGACCTCTCGAGCTTTTTGTCAGAAAAATCAAAACTGTGTTTTTCTGCAGACTCCTTCATAGAGGATATGTTATTCATATCAAGAAAAGTGAAAAAATAAGGCTTCTGCAAGTATTTGCAGGTGATTTTTACTTAGTTAAGGGTCCTCTGCAAGCCAAGTGATATATAAACTGGAGATGAGATGTAGCAGTAGTGGGAACTTGGTATAGTTCTCCCCGTTTCCCTTTGTGCTCCACCAAGAGTAATTTTTTTAGCTGATGTAAGGCACATTGCTGGACTTGAGAGGGACATTCTGTGCTTCACTGCTACAGTTTTCTCTGCTACAGACCAGAAGAACTTTTCTGGAGCTTCCAAAAAATCCTTTAGTCACAGGAGGGCCAGAAAAGTGAGAGAGTAACTGACACACCACAGATAACATTACAAAGTTGCTCTTATTGAGAGTGTCAGTTTACACATTTTTTTAAATTCCTTTTAGCTGCACACAATGTTTGAGGGTCTCTCAGAAAACACAGTCACAGTGATATCCAAAGGATTAGTTTGGAGGCAGCTGCTATTAAGAAACTCAGCCTCTGGGAATTCTTGTAATTATATTCATAAATGGATCAACTCTATCATTTAGAAGTTTCCAGATGAAGTGAGAGTTAATGTGATTGTAAAGGACAGCAACATGATTTAATATCTGAAGAACAATAGAAACAGCCCATGGGAGTGAAAGAGCTGGTGCAAGGAGATTAGACTTGAGCTAAATGCCAAGACAAGAAAAAGGAGAAATGTACTCCAAACCCACTCTGTGATGCGTAAAACACTGATCAAGAATATAACCCTAAAAATGTTTAGATTATTACCTCTGATAAATCAAGCTAGTCTTCATGTTTATGAGCCTCAGCTTAGTACAGCTTCCATAAAAATACTGAATAAACTCTACAAGCATATTAGTTTACTGTTATTATTGCAATGTTTCTAAAATGCAACCTACTCTTGTTTTTATTACACTTGTAGTTCAGGAAAAGTGAAAAGTGTACTCTTTTTATGATTCGCAGCTCCCAGCCTTGTAAGAGATAAACTACTACAGACTTCATATCTTCAGATATATATTAATGTATCACAGTTAATAACTATACTGATAAAAATGGTGTTCATGAAGCTAAGGCCTGAATATGAGCACTATTGTGCAGACAGAGGTCATTCAGAGTTCTCAATAGTCCCTTTCACTGCACTTTAATCTGTCCCTAATCCCCTGACTATTGTGGGCCCACAGTTTTCACACATTGCTTTGCCAACAGACATCAATCCTGGTCTGTGAAGTGTCCCCTGTTATTCCTGTTCCACACCTTTCTTTAGGAGAAAAATACATGTCATTCTTAATGGTATAGTGAAATCTGTAATGTGGATAAACTGCACCCAGGGGATCAGATTTAAGCCATTAAAATTATTTTCACTATGGGCCCTGATGCAGAATTGGAGCACTAATCTCCAGAGATATAGGGCATCTAGCTGATTTACCGCTTCAGTCCACACTTTTAGCTCAGATTTTATTATTTGTTTGCTCTGTAACTTTCATCTATTTTCTAGACCCTCGAGCATTCAGAAGATCTTGGCAACATAACTGTATCAAACGTACTGTGTCTGACTGATAGCTCTGAAGTGTTCAGAGCATACCTTCATTATCCAAACCGGAATTAGCTGACTCTTTGTAGCTCAGATTATATTGATATGAAATAGGCTATTATACAGTAGGAATACAGCATTTTAAAAACTTGTGGAATGGACACAATGCTTACTAGCTTTGTATCGATTTCTCCAAGCAGGAATTATGATCAAAAACTAATTTCAAGCTGGGTTAAGTTTCTCTAAGATTGAATAAAACTTTCTATTAGTTCAATTACTACACACTAAAGAGTGA
Organism: Acanthornis magna; assembly: GCA_036785705.1. Taxonomy (NCBI): domain Eukaryota; kingdom Metazoa; phylum Chordata; class Aves; order Passeriformes; family Acanthizidae; genus Acanthornis; species Acanthornis magna. The sequence continues at coordinate 10,710,445 of JAWUZG010000016.1, forward strand.
AATAGCATTCAAAGAATAGCAGCTTGTTCAGAGTGATTTCTAGATCACTGAGATTCTCTTAAGAACAGCTTCTAGGATTTACAATATGCATTCCAAAAAAACCTCAAAGCTTGCTGCATCACTTTAAAATTATTCCTTTGCTCCTTTTAGTTAGGAACTTTGATTTTCTTTCCTTCTTGTTAGTGGAATAGATGGAAGAATACAGATATTACGTGCTTTTCTTTGCATGTCTGTATGCTTTCTTCTACATAGGAATAAAGAGATTTTAAATATTTGGAATATCTAAAATAGAGAGGCAATTAAAAGAGAAAAAGTGTCATTTTTCTTATGGTTGAAGTCTGGCAATGAATTCAATGACTTCACTATATCCTTAAGGGATACTGAGTGTGAAGAACAAACACCTCTAGAGACAGGTTTTGAAACATTGCATAAATCATGGTCTCCTGAAACAGTGGATGTAAACTGTTTTGATGGTTCACTGAAAAATCTTTCAGTGGCCATTTGGTATAAGAAATGCTATTTTCCTCCCTTTCTATTTGTCTTGGATGAAACATGTAAGGACTGAGACATTGATTAGTGATTTGGGAGAACTTGCAAGAAGAAAGCAAAAAGGAGAAAAGGTATAGCAAAGGAACTGCAGTTTCTCACAGACACCTCAAGAGACAAGCTATGATCCATTTGTCTTTGTCACTTTTCTGTCAGTTATTTCCAGATATCTGCAATAGCATGATCTTATTGTCAACAAATATCAGTACATAAAGTATTGCATGTGGTTATGGGCACAAAACCCCGTAATGACTGGAAGAGTTGCTCTTGGTACAGAAATGTTCAGGGTAAAATCTACAATTATGTGATTGTAATTGTATCACAAAAGATGCACTGAATGTAAAATATTTCCTCAATAGATTTCTCCTGTGGACCAAATAAATTTATTCTTCTGAAGCATAGGTATAATATCCAGAGTTTTGATTCCCACTGTAAACAAGGCTAACTGCTAATCAGAACATGCCAATCTTTTATCAATAGCAATTTAATTCCACAGGTTGCAACATACCACAGCTTTTTTCCAGTCTTTGGATAAAGTTGCATCTACAGGAGGACAATCATATGCATCTAAATCCTACGTATGAAAATACTCATGCTCTTTACTGTGCTTAAGATCTCATTGTTCCCTACCATTTCCTGCGGAGGGGAAGTGGAGACGGAGGTGCTGCTGTCATCTCTGGGATCCAATGATGAGACAAAAGGGAACGGTTCAAAGTGTCACCAGTGGAAATTCAGACTGGACATTAGGAAGCACTCCTTTGCCAAGAGGGTGGTCAAACCCTGCAACAGGGTTCCTAGAGAGGTGACAAGCCTGACAGTATTTAAGAGGCATTTGGATGATAACTTTAACAACACTTTTAACTTTTGGTCAGCCCTGAATTAGTCAGGCAGGTTGACTAGATGATGGTTACAAGTCCTTTTCAACTGAAATAGTCTAGTCTATTCTAGTCTAGTGTAATCTTTTCTTTAGATCTGTTGGAAGTGTTCATAATTAATCCATGTTTCTTTATGTATCAAAATCATGTTTATATGAATGAAATTCTTTATGTATATTATTGACTGAAGCCTTCTAGTTTACTTATGTACATAAAAGTTAAAGGCTCAAGAAGAATCAAAGCAAGTTTTTTTATATTGCCTGTCAGACAACTCATTCTTTCTTTCCTAGGGACATGAGATGCATCTTCAGCTGGAGAATGGCTGTTTTATTGTTGTGTTTTTTTAAATGGAAACTTAACAGATGAAAACTGACCAAGAGAAATAAAAATGTTTAAGAAACCTAAGCCAAATAGCCTACAAACATCCCCAACTAACAAAAACAACACCAAAAAAGCTCCACCCCTCAACAAGCCAAGAAACCAAACATCAGTTTATAAAAATCACTGTGTAGGGGAAAGGTATTGAGCAAGTTAACTGTGAAGTTGTTATCACAGCTCCTTGTGCTATTTCAAGTCTACTTTCTGTACAATTGCTGCCACTGAACTGATCCATGGGAAAAGTGAAAACAGGCCAGAAGAGACCACTGCAGAATCTAATTGGATTACCTCTGCACTCGGTATGCAGTTCTACATTGATGCTCCTTGACACAGAACCATGCGCACTGTTTACTGAACACAAAGTAGCATTACTCTGAGGTACTTTAGGAGGTACTGAAATTAATATATTTAAGATACTAATTAGAAGTTGTTTGTAGTCACAAAAGAATAGGAAAGAATAGTGACAACAAACCCCTCTCCCAAGCCATCTGTAGGCAGTGTAATGTAATATTACAAATTACATGTATAAGGCACTATGAAATAATTACCTGTTTTTATGAGAATTGAATTCACTGACCTTGGAGGTCCTTGTGAATCTGTATTTGGTGTCTGTCTTTCTGATCACAACAGTGGGAAGGGTGTTCCTGCCTTTGGCCATTGCCTGAGATTGAAACTCAATTTGTCTTCATTACACAATCATCTAACACTATCATTTGATTATTTTTTACTTTGTGTACTGATTTTTTTATCTGTTCATCTTCTTTTTCTGTTCTTTTTTTTTTTAAAATCTGTGATTTTAAAAAGGCTTTCTAACACTTCAATGTTTTTCATGCAAGATTTTCATGCTTTTCATGTCAAAGTAAAATTTCATTATAATATTGAGTCAAGTCTAAACTCACATAGAATGAGAAGATTCAGAATCAGACATAAGATATTTCTTCATCCCTGTTTTAACACAGTACATTATGATAACATGTGGGCACTTGGCAAATCTCGAAATTTTATTGTACAACTATGTGCATTTTAACCACGTCTGAAACACAGAAGTAATGTGATATAACAGAAGGCTTTCACATAATAACTTTGCTATGTCATGTTGGTAGCATGGTAGCAGCTAAGTAAATATGGATGCTTAATGGAGTATACTGCTAGAGCATTGTATATCAAATTAATGGCCCTATTTATAACTTGCATTAAATTTTCCATCATCTTGTCTTAAGACCGGAGGCTATTTTTTTAAATTGATATGGAGTGTTCTTTTTTTCACCTTCCTCTCTCAGTACCAAGATTAAGCACCATATTCTGAGCTGGCATAAATTGCTATCACCCTTCTGAAGGCAATGAAGCAATTCAAATTTACACTAACTGAAGATTTGTCCAAACAAAATGAAGAACCTGATCTCTGAAGGGAAGTAGGTACACAGCTTCTCTGACTACAGAGATAGCTGGGAGTGTGACAGCATTTTAGGATTTAGGCACAGGTGACTTATTTGCACAACTAACTTCTGTAATTGTGAAATTTTATTTCCATGTTAGGGGAAGCTATTCTAGTTGGATCATTCACAGATTTCCAGGCTGTAAAAGATAGGATACGATAAATTATAAATAAGCCACTTTTGTATTCTGACAGTAAAAAGGGGAAAAAAAAAAAAGGAAAATCAAAAACCAAACAACCAAAAAATTCCCCCCAAAAACCACACAAAAAACCCAAAAACCACCACCCAAAAATCCCGAGTTTTAAACTCAAGAAAAGTGTCCATTCATGTGCAGTATTCACATTATGTATCAACTTGAATAACCATGCCTTGTACAAATATAATTTAATAATTCATTATATCATACTGTGATATTACTATGCAAAGTTGTGCATATTTCCCAACTGCGAAGTTCTAGGCAACAGCACTGAAAATACAATGCACTATCAATGATCAGTGATATTTCTTAAGTCATAAAAAAGGCATTCCACAGCAGTTCTGGACCCTTACTTGACTTCATATAGTTTCTCCTTTCAAAGAACAACTTTACTGCGTAATCAAAATGGGTTTCTAAGCCCTGAATGATGACATGAAATCCCAGAGTCATTTGTCTACAATCAAACAATGTGACCTTTACATAAACTTGAAGTCTTGACAGTCACAATGACTGCAGATCCGTTTACAGCATCACTGTGCTGTAGTAGCAGATGTTTGCAATTGTACTTGTTCCACCACCTCTCTAATGATGTGCGATTGTCTTGAGGGAAAAACGAAAAGCCAGCTTAATTTAAGGATCGAAAAAGTGTTTGTTTGAACAAATTAAAAGAAGATAGACAAAGCAGACAGTATGAGATCTCTAAATAAGGCAAACCTTTAGGGGTGAATTAGTTTGACTGTATCTTTCATTAAGCTTACAGAAAAATAGAACTGCCAAAAGTACATAATAATATGAATGAGTGTATCTCTTCATGTTTTGGCTATTTCATCTCAATCAATATTAACTTAATATTAGCTCAACATAAATCTAGCTATTCCTAAATGTGTTTCAGATTCAATTCCCTGCAATGAAGGATGCTTTCATTTTATGCTTCACATAGCACAAAGGGATGCATTTGCATCACACCTTCCTCATTTCACCTCACCTTCCAACACTGTTATTATTTTGGTGACATCTTATCCTGTTTCCAGTGATACACAGCCCATAATTGTGCTCATGGGCCAGAAGCAAAGGAAAATACATCAAGTTAACAGCAATTTTCTTACTGATTTTCTAGAAATAAAGGAAATGAGGGGAAAAATAAAAAGAAAACCTTCTTTAAATACTTGCTTTGGTATTTTTTGAATTTAATATTATTGAAAGGTTGTTTCATCAAGAAATAATTTGCTGCATGGTGTAGTAAAACACCTCTTTATAGAGTTACATTTTGAAATAATTTAGTACTTTTAGATTTGTATTTCATTTCCCCCCCTTTCGCCCTTACTTCCACTCTCTGTTATACTAGGACTGTTTGAGAACCAGATTAATAACTTAACACATCCTCATATTTGATCTCCTATAAAGCTGCAACCCAGATTTGTTAGTATCAACATAAAAAAAAACCCCTTTAAACACAGATATTTCTTATTCTGAAAGTCTTAGAACCCCAGCAGAAAAGAATTCAACTAACAAAAGAGAACATTGAAAACAGACAATCTGTTTTTCCAAGCCTCACAAAACCAATAGCCCTCTCTTCCTCCTCCTGACTATAGAGCATAAGCCTGCAAAGCAGCAAATGCTGTAAATTCCACACAGCAGCATTTCACCTGCTTGGGTCTCTGAGGACTGTAAATTCCATGTGAATCTTTCCAGTACTCAAAAGTATTTCCTTCTGCAATTTTTTGGTGGGAATTTGATGTCAATTTTTTTTTTAAATACTAAAATTCAAACCAATGTTTGAGAAAGAACAGGTGATGATAAGATTTTCAAATCCAAAAACTGTTGACACACTTTCTAAGCTTGTACTTCAAATATGAAATGTCCTTCTGCTAAGTGGTCTATGTAACTCCTTCCCACCCCTCACTCCAAGAAATGCATACACTTAAAAGTGTGTGTGTGCACACACACACTCACATAAAATCTATGTTTCAATTACCATTCTTCAAGCCTCTTTTAGATGTGGTGTTCCAGGCAAAAAAAGCTATGAAACAGTAGACTAGCTAGGCCACTCCAGACACTGAATTAGCATCAGGCCACCCAGTGAAAGCATCATCTCCTCTGCTTCACCTCTACCTCTTTACAATAACTAAATCACTCCTTCAAAAGACTCTTTTATACTCAATGCATTTTGTACGTGAGAACAAGAAATTAAAAACCTTAATGTGCCCCAGAAAATAATGTTGCCAGTGGAATAGCCTCCTGGAACTGCAGACGCTGGTGCAAAATGCACCAGTTATCCTAGGAAATAGATTTCACTGTCTACTACACAGAAAAAAGCTATGATGTCATTGCCATTCTAACCAGGGAAATGGAAAAGTGTAAGATGCAACTTTTTCCAAACTGCAAATCTGGAAATGGGTCTAACTCTGACATATTATTGGTTTAAGAAAATTAGATTTAACCATAGTATAAAATAACATAATGAGGAAACCACACCAATCAGAGCAGATAAAATTTCTCATTACTAGTAGATACACAGAAATCTCTTCCCTATGGACTGCCTGGAATTCTTGAACTGCCTACTGGACAATGTTTAGGACTCGGTAAATATTTCTTTAGTTCATTCACAAAAGCAGCCTTCTCCAACAATAAGTCATCAAGCACATCATTTTCTCCTTTCAGTGGCAGAACAGAGTCCTTCTTCCAGTAACACATAATTCAATACACTGACAAAGCTGATCCAATGCATTTGATTTTTTACCTGTGCCAGACTTGAACAGATCATTTATAAAGCAAGCTTACGGCTGTATGAAAGGACAACACATTCTCATTTGTCTTTACACTGTTGGAACATGTGGGTGTTGCATTGACTTCATGAAGAGTCCAACATTTCTTCACAATATGCACTGTGTGTATTAAAGCACTAAACCACTACAATGCATAAATATGACTGAACATGTGAGCTGACTCTTTGATGACATGTTAAGCAGGACTGGTCAGAGGATAAAATTTTCCATGAAGTTTACACCTCTGGTTACCATTGAACTACCAGACACATCAATAAGCAGAGAAGGCCCCACAGCTGCAGGGAATGCTGTTCTTGATAGGTATTTAACTTTCTTCAAATTTAAGGGCAACAAACTACCCAAAGCCCATATTCTCATCAGACTGATCTAATCTCAGCAATTTAGACCTGTGGATACTGATATGCAAAAAGAAAAAAAAAATTTCCTCTTTTGGCTCAAGGTGCTCATCTGCCATCTGGAACAGCTTCCCCAGTCTCATCCATTATGCAAATGAGATGTAGTATTCGTTATGTTTCATCTACTGATACTAATACATTCATGTGGATGTTACAGCTTAAACCCCTGAGAAAGAATTGGCTTCACATCACTCACTGGCTTGACATCACATCTCATTACTTTTAATGGCCGTGTGGCATTTAAGGTCACTTGATTTTTAATAAAAATCAGATTTCTGTGATGTCAGTAAAATGGTAGCTACCCCTCTTCATTTCCTTATCTTTCCTTTTCTCTTCCCAAGAGATTATAGTATTTCAGACAATTGCATATCTTATTTGTTCTATGAAACTAGTTTCTTCATTTACCTTCATGTCTTTTTACTGTTTTGGAATAAAATAGATGAAAAGTTTTTCTCTCACCTTAGGATAAAGGGGGTGAAAGTGTCTGTGAAATTGTTAACAGAATTAGTAGGGAGATACAGACAGGAGCTGATAACCAGTTCTGTTCAATGTTTCATTTGTCTTTGATTTTTGATACGTTAAATGAGACAAATTCAATCTGGTAAGGTGATACCTGTGTAAACAGCCTTTAGTCACTCAAGTGAGTAAGTTGAAATCAATGTGTAAATAAGCATTATGGTTATGTCCTTGAAAGACAGAGTTTGAAAGTGCTGCCAACGCAGTCAGTCACATCTATAGCTATGAAGTACCATCCGGGATTGAGCCCTGACAGAATAGGACAGCACACTTTGATGGAAACAGTGAGCATATTCCATTCCAGTACCATTTACCTTTTAAATGAATACTCACTACATGCCAGGGATTTAACATGCTTGCTCAATATTCCAAATCACTATAGTGTAAAAGAGGAAAGAAAAGTATGAAGTGCAATTAAAATCTGTCATTTAGCATGGATAATTTAAATAGGATTCTTCTGTATTGAAAGACTGCTTGCCAAAATCGGGGTGGAAATGAACTTTAAATGCTATATGAGCTTTCACTGAGCTTTATGAAGAGAACTATCTGACTAGAAAATATAACCAAATTGGTTTTTTAAGTTATGGAAATGTATTGCAATCAGTAAAAGTAAAAGTAGTAAAAGATGCAACTGCATTGAATGAGGTAAAGGTGTGCGTTAATAATAAATAATTTCAAAACACTGTTTTTTTCCCATTTAACCCTCAGCTACTTGAGCAAACCTGGGGTCTCCAGCAGGACTGCTTAAATGAGAGAAGACAACCAGGTGTGATTCCAGAAACTTTTCCTTTGAAGATGATGGGTTTGATAGAACATTACAGTTCATAATTTTTAGCATTACATGAGGATGCAGCATTGCATGCATTTAATAAAAATTCACTAATAAGTTTCAAAGTGAAAGAATTAGTTGGATCACAATTTTTCCACATTGAGATTGCTTCATCAAATCATAAATGATAAGATGTAATAATATACATTTTGGTATCAGGACAGATGAAACCTGTATAGAATAATTTTGGATTATTCTTCCATTTTCTATACTTGCCATCTTGAAACAAATCAGAATGTTTTGCCTCAAAGTGAAACACAGAGAAAATCGCTTTTTTTCATTCTGCATTTTATCATAAACAATATTAACAGGCATTCATTTGCATTTTAAGTTTAAAGTCAAAATGCCAATGATAGAAATTATGTTTCTGAAGAAATTATCTCTAACATCCTAGGAGAACAAATTCTTTTCACTGCTATCAGGAACTGTAGACCAGCTACATTATACTACTCTGTAGGATGACCTCTCATATGCCCCATAGCTGACTTAAGGGTGGTTTAATAGTGGCATTTTTTGCATATTCAGCACAATCATTTTTCTTTAGCAGGGAGACGGAGATGTTAGCAACTGGCATTTATTCTTGTTTGGTAAAGATAGGTTTTCCTGAATTTTAGATCTACTATTCTTTATCTGCCTTTACACATTTTTGCTGCAAACTGTTTTGTTCATGTTTTCTGAATTCAATCAGGGGGGTACATTTAGCTTCACGGCTAAACTATCAAATTCAGTATTGTTCTTTATTCCACATATCCTATTTGAAAAGTGTTTGTGTGGTAGTATGTGATGTGCACTTGCTACCTTCAGCAATACCTAATTACAAACAGAGTTCTTCTCCAACAGAGACCTGGAGACTTTTGAACAAATTATGATTTAACACTGCCATCAAATGAACTTGCGAAATTTAAAGCAGAATTGGGTTCAGAGTCTTGCAAGGGGAAAATAATGCTGTTTCTATTGCTTCTGTCTACTACGTTGTTATTCACTGATGTTAAATGGCAGGTGTGAAAAGTCACCAGTACCAATTAACAGTTTAATTAGAATTGCAATGATATCTTATAATTGTGCTCTTATTTCAGTCAGCCACAAAAGTCTGCTACAGATCCAAATAAAACAAAAAATAAAGTAAAACCAAACTATTTGAAAGCTTCTTTGAAGCTGTCATGTTGAAGTTAAAACATACTGATTAATTCTTGACTGGAACATGTTAGAGAACAATACAAGCATAGAAACAGAAGATTACCAAACATCATGGCACAGCTGGAAAGAAATAAGCTAGTAACACACTGGTTTCAAAACAGGCTAATTTGATCAGAACTAAACTAATAGCTTCAAATTTCTGCAGCAAATGCAGTTTGCAAAGTCAGAGTTATCACACTGAATTCAAGCTTTTATTGTACTTGTTCACAAAGAGACACATTCATTAACAGATTCAAGCTGTAAATTAGGAATAGAATCCAAATGTTTGAGACCTGGGATATTATTTCAGTTTTTCAAAAGGAATTAGCTTTCTATTCTGCAATACACTGTGAAATAGATTGCACCCATGCCAATAAATATAGTGAACACAGGAAATAAAACCTTCATTTTGTATATCTCAGTTTAGTGTATCTCCCTGTTTTCCATCTGCTCACAGTGCAGGATGGGCTATTTTGGTCTATATTAATAGAGGATCGAGTATCAGCATCCTCCTAATCTTGAGCATTCTCCATTCCAAAATTTGGTTTTTTTCTCCAAGCAGTGTGGATACGGATCAAGTCCAGACTTAAGAATGGGCTTAATTATGCTCCAAAGCCATGTAGGCAATCAGAAGCGGGCTGCTTTGGTTCCTCAGGTAAGTGAATTAGTATTAGATGCTTTCGAATGTTTATATATTTATATTTGTTCTGTTGGGTTATAAACATTGTCCTGCAATAAGCCATGTGGGAGACACTACACTATCTGTGCTTCAGGATCATGGCATGATTTTAATTATTGGTGTTAACTGATTGGAATGAAGAGGGACAGTTTTTCAACTCTAGTTACAAACAAGAGTTCTTTATCTATTTAAGAAAGATTAATGAAAGACAATTTTATAGCAGAAACATGAAAGAGCTTGGCAATTCTAAAACAGGCTTAAAATTTAAAAAAAATCCAGGTTCTGTTTCTATGTGCACAATGATGGTATGACAGTTCAATTAAAAAAAAAGTGCAAGTAGATTATGAAGCTCTCTGAACAATTGTTCTGAATTAGTGATTCTATCTAAAGAAAGGGAAGACAGTGAAAATGGTTTGTGAAAGAAGCAAATCTTGAAGAATGTCTTAACCTCTGCTTGCAAGCTGAGGAAAGCAGTTTCCAATGAAACGAGGCTGCCTGTCTGCAGAGCAACTTAGGGGCAGCTTCTGAAAAACTCTCAGAGCATACACACTGAAGAAACCTCCCTGAAATTGTACTGGAGCCTTTCTGGATGGACGGGACAAGGCAGATTCTACGCATTCACACCTGTCAGTCAGCTCAGCACAGTACTGTACCCAAGCCCAATGTGTGATAAACACATAGCTATTATGTAAAAAAAGGTCTCTACTCTCTGAGAAAATGGGTCTCTTACTTGTTTTTTGCTCTCATCTTGCTTTTCTAACTTAAGTACAGATTCTTAATGAGGTTAACATATGTTGTAATTGCTGCACTTACTCCTAATAACAATCTCTAAATCTTTCTGATCTTTTTCCAACAAATAAATTTTAAAGAAACTACTGGGAAACAACTAATGGCTCATGGAGCAGAACTTATATGCGGGGAAGGACAGGGCTGGCTTCTCTTTCCAGTGAAAACAGGCATTCAAAGTGATTTGTCCAAGACTCATCAGGGACTGGCAAGCCTCTTATTACAAAAACACAGATGTTGGGGCTGGAAATTAATTTACTGGCTTTGTTTGTCACCTTCTGGAATGGAATTAAACCAGTGCCCTGAAGACTGCTCTCTGTAAAGAATCTCTGTTTTCTTTTTTGCTGGTTTGTTCTTCCCTCTTCAACATCCAAACAAAGTGAAAATGAAAGACATCCTCCCTGCTTCTGTAATGCTGAAATCCACTGGAGCTCCTGCTTTCAGAGAGAGCAGGAGGAGGCAAAGATCTGCATCTGTAGAAATGTCTGGCAAGCATACCTGTTTACTCGGTGCTACCTTTTGTTCAAACAAAGCCGTGTAGTGAATACAAAGGCAATTCCAAATGTCTGCAGTCTGTTAATCAGCATCAGTACACATCACAGCAGTTTCAGCAAATTGTTTATTTCGGTACATGACTCATTGCTGCAGGTGAGCAGTGCCTGAGAATGTACTGACAGGATTGCCCCTAGACAGAGACTTGCAGAGAATGCCCCTACTTTGAAAACGCTTCATTCTCATTCTCTTTCTTTGCAAACAGTTCTAAATTGAAGATTATTAGCTGTGTAAAATCCAGACAGGGAATTTCAAGCTGCTGACATTGTGGCATTGAATATACAGAGCTCAGCAGCAAGATGCCAGCAGCAATCCAAAACAACCTTCACTAGACCCCCCCCCCCATCTAATAACAACAGATTCAGAACGTCATTGGATGTGCAGCCTCCCAAGGTTATTGAATAACAATCCTATTTCTGCTAATAGTAGATGCTCCTAGCTCTCTTATAATTAGTCACCGTGGAGATTTTATAAAGGGTATTGAATTGAAAGTTATCACTGTGAATGAAACACACACACACACAGAGCAGAGGGAATTATTCTTCTATCACTCATCAACAATAGTCACAGTTACCTCTGGCACTTTCTGTGTACAATGAGGGCCTTTTATGCTCTGCAGCCTCTGAGTGATTATTGTTCTGGGAGAGGCTGGGACCTGAACATCTGCAGCTCCCCTACAGCCTGTTGAGTCAGTTCCCTCTGCAGGATCTGCAATGGCCACCTAACTGAAACACAACAGATATTCCTGGATCTAGCAGGGAGAACAATAAATCCTTCCTCCAGCAGACAACATGACAGTGCTTCCCACTCTGGGTGACTGAGCCTGTTCTCTCTACGTTGTAGACTGCACATGGCTGGAGAGAAGAGAGATCCTCCTTAATCAGTGGTGATGTTTATCATTTTTGCTGTTTTAAATAAAAGTTTCACAACTTTGCCTGATGATTCAACAATGATGTGGTCAGCAGGCAAGCATGACATCAGATTGGTGCCATGGATATCAATGTTTCAGACTTCCCCCTAAAGGTCAAAGGAATGAGGCGTGAATAGATAAACAGGCTCATCAATAAAAATATCTTTTATTTTCCAGACTGATGAGCCATAAGTTAGATTGTTAGCACACTGTGATGTGTGGATGCTGGCAGGTTTCAATACCCATAAAGACAGCTGTATCTGCAACATGGGAAACTTAAATTTTAGTGTAAATATTTGAAGGATGAATAGTGCAATGAAGATTCCACAGTGCTTCCACCATAATAAGCATTGAATGCCCTAACCAAACTAGCACAAACTGGGTTTGGGTCCCAACTGGTCTCTTCTTCCACTACTGAAAAATAGTAGAGCCCAGTTCTGGTGCTCTGGAGAAATCTGACAAAAATATGTTACTTGGGGGAGTACATGTGCATGTGCAGTGCTGCAATAATAAGAGCGGTCTGCACAATTTTGGGGATGTGTGCTTGCTTTGAATGCTTAGATCTATGCAAACACATCAGCATCCATCTGCCACTGCCCTTGACTTCACCAGTGACTGCATCATTTGCATTTTAATGCAGAGGTTCTCTGTAAAGTTTGCCTAAGCAGCATGTTTGTGAAAATGAGTTCAATTACTCTCTCCTCTTGGTTCTTCCAAAGTCTCAGAGTGAACCATAAAGTAAGATTTCTGGCTGAACATCAGGAAACACAGAAGCTCTTTTTTTTCCAGTCACGTAAGGCTTAGTGTTTTCAACATTTTCTACTTGCAGAGGTCTGTGTTGTGTGAATAACCACGAAGATATCCAAACACAAAGTATTCATTGCTCTGTAATAATACAATTTGTTTTCTAAAACAACCAGAAATCATCACACATTTTCCTGGGAGATAACTCAAGCTTCTTTTCCTATACTATTTCATTATTAACAAGATTTCTTCCCTAAACCACAAAAATTAAACTATTTATACATTCTGCAAATTTCTCAGCTCATGTTTTGCTAAACTAAACAAATATATTTATAAATCTCAAAAGAAAAACCTCTTAAAGCCACTTTTACAAGCTATATATTTCTGTCATTTGAGACCCAAACTTCTTTTCTCATTGCCTATGTCTACATTTTCACTTCAAAGGCTCTTGTTTTGCATTCAGCTCCAGCATGCTCAGCTATTGTTTCCCCTATCGCTCTGCTATCAAGGCTCCTGCAGGTTGACATTTATTACCCTGGGCCAAGAGAAAATGAAGTCAGCACAGTTACACATGCTTTTTCCACAACTGGCATGCGTGATATCATCCCAATCAGTCATCATTCAGAGATCTTCTCACCTCGTTTCCAGGCTTGATTTAAGATACATTTTGAAAGCACAAAATCAGTGTGTGTGACATTCTGTTCTTTATCTATTCCAGTACAGAAATAGTTTTAAAAGTTACATATTGCTGAGGCTACCTGTGGTTCATTAAATTAATGTTCTGCTCCTGGCAAATGACCTGTGTCCTATGAAAGGATATAAAATAAGAGGAAGTTAGACTTGAAAATTTCTTTCTTTTTTAAGTGACACTGGAAAGATAAAATTTGTTTATGAAATGTGAGGAAAATTTATTGCTAATATGTAACAGTACTGTGTTATTCATAAACATTTCTTCTTTGTATTTCATCGCCTTGGACAATGTCTCTAGATATTTTTCATCTTTCTTTAACTCCTTTCTTAGGTGATTTTTTTTTCCACTGACATGACATTGCAGTGTTTGGACATGCCAATAGATATACCTTTTAAATTTAAATACAGTGTTAAATTTAAATAAAAATTGAAATCTCTTTAAAACCAATAAATATTTCTGAAATGGAACACTGAGGATTTAGAATGCTGACAAAGAAACTTCAGATATTGGAATTTTTTCCCATTTTTTTGACTAAACAGTCGATAATTATTTTTCCAAGAACCCTTTTTTTAAGAAGGCTTAAGAGTGAGTGCTATGGAACCTAATTTTTCTAAGTTTTTAAATAGCAAAATTTTGGCTTCAACTTATGCAAGTAAAGAAATGAAAAATAAATCCTTGTATTAAAAAAAATATGATTAATAAACAACACTGTACTCTCAGGTTTTATTCTAATATCACTTAATAAAGATATCTAATATCTTTGAATATCACTTAATGAAACATGTCAATAGGAAGTTTCTCCTTCTGAAAAAAATAACAAACAAAAACCACACAACATCCCTGACCTTGTGGCTAAAAAAGCAACAGATCTTCTCATGAACTGGGTTTCATCTGCAGACAATTGAAACCTTAATGAAGAAAAAAATATATGTTCCCCAAAGCAAGAAAATCTGGAAAGTAAGGGGGGTTTACTATGTTATTTATTTCACAGCTCATTTGATCTGACTTCCAGCCCAAAGGTCAAAACCAACTGGTGACCCATAAGGAGAGTCCTCCTTTGCAATGTACTAGGAGGGCCTGATTGCCTCTTTTTATCACAGATCAAATCATCATGGAAAACTCTACCATCCCAAACATTTCTATTTCATTTATCAGTGTAACATTGGCCTGAGGACCCTCAGGGACTATTTCTCTTGGACTATTTCTTTTGGGCACTGTGAAGAGTAAATACTACCAAGTATGTGGCAGTCAGACAATTGTCATTAGGGCTCAGTGACCTTCAAGACAACAGTGAGAAACCTCACAAATCTCAAGTCTGAGCTCTCACTTCTGGGTCAGACCACTAGCTTAATAAAATAAAAAGAATGCCTCTTGCTGTTTAGGATTCATCAACACATGCTGTTTTCCTGACTTCATTTCTGGCCTAGTTGTCAATATTCTGTAGACTCTCATGTAGACTCCAAGTTGCAGTACTTGGCTGCACTGAAGGTGTGGATCAGAGAGTACCACGGATCTTTGCTTTGTCATGGAATTTACCCACCAGAAACACAAGTGAAGAGCCACAGGGTTACTATGGAAAAGAGAGACTTAAAGAAAAAAAATACTTATTTCTGGTATTTCACAGTTGCATCAAATGCGCTTCCAAAAATATAACAAAAGCAATCAACTTCTGCTGTGATGCTGGTAAATACTTCAGAAACCAACACAGATTGAACATTTTAAAGCATTGTGCAACTTTGTAGGAGCTTGTCTATTAGACACTCAAGTGCTTGTCGCCATTTTCCTACATAACCACTCATTCTCTAATTATTGTAGTATGAAACAGTTTGTATTTGAGAATGCAGCACTGCAGAGAGGCAAAGGCTGGATGTGCTTTACTGATAATACTGATCAACATGATTTATTGTACTATTACTTTGCATTTGTTGAGAATTAAACCCAAACTAGGTACTGTTTGTTACAGCTCTAAACCTACGGAAATCGAAGTGATATGACAGTATTTGTTTGCCTAAAAACTTTAGAGAAGTTTTGCTGTTTGTTCCAAGACATGACTGCTATATTTGGGTGAAAGAAGGCATAGAGGAGAATGTCTGTATGACAGATTTTTTAATTACTTCACCTTTTCAGTCATGTAAATAAGAAATCACGGGTGTAAATGATATTTTCATGTACTTACCATAAATTCAGTGTCTGCTACCCCTTTTCCTCTTTTCCTCTCAACCCAAATCAAACCTTTACAAAATTTAGACCCTGTTTTATATATTTTATCTGGTAGATAGTTGTTAAAATAGCGAAAGATAAAGAACTTGAGGTAAAAAGTAGGGGTGTACCTCAACACACTGCAGACTATTCTGGGAAAAAACAAAATGAGAAACACCAGTAATACTATAAGTTGAATTTTTAAGATTTTTTTTTTTTGCTTAAATAGTAGAAATGTTTCTACGAGAGTACAGTTTCATGGCCTGAAGACCCAGAGTAATCCTGACAAATATTCGGTGTTTAACTATACTGTTTAATTTAAGAATCAAATTATGAGATTCTTGTAAGCAATCAGAAAAAAAAATTGTGCCTGTAGAATTTGCAATGACCTTTGGAATCACTTTGTGCAGGACTGTGAATCCATTGTACCTCCACCGTTGGCTGCTGAAGGTGTGTTAAATGAGGTGCATTACTCACAGTCTTTTCTGGCAGACTAGTAGGTTATTTTGCTTAGCCTCACAGGCTCCCTGGACTGAATATGTGCTTAAAAACTCCTTTTAAGCACTGATTTTCATACTACATTTCCTGATTTCTTTGTTCAATAAAGAACCCATAGTTTAGATTTGCTTCATTTTAATCTATGCTCCATGACAAATTATTTAAGCTGGCCCTCAGTTCCTTTCTTGGCTTCGAGTAAGAAATGTAGAATATGTTTACCCACAGACACCGCGTGTCATAATGAGTTCATAAAACACTTTTCAAATACTATTATGTGGACATATGCAGTCACTTAGCTATTTATCCTCTCTTACCCTTATTAAGGTAAGAACTGATACAGGCTGATGCTAAGCTGAGGACTTTCATAATGCCTGTTGCTCTTGTTTAAAACTAGTCTAACTTTTTTATGACCTTTAGCAGAAGCAACTGCTTTTGATTCTTTAAACCTCTGATCTGTTGTTTAAGGACTCCTTTTCTGCCCTAGCAAATTGAAAGACATTTGAGACTTACATCTTAGCACAGGTGTTAATTGATCAAAGCATTGTTACACAGGGTCTGTGAAAAGGATGTTTTAGGAAGAGTTTTCATATTTCAAAGATTAGAATTCTATAATACTATAGTGAAATCTACAGTTGGAGGCAGTAAACAACAGATTTAAAATGCAGCTAAGTATGTATGACTGAACCACATTCTCTGTTTTTGTTTTACAGCAAATGCAGAAATAAAGGTAAATACAGTAATTCAGGTTACACAGGTGAACAGATTAAAATGAGTGTATTCTCCTTCAGACTCACAACACAGTCACTGGCACCATAAAGAGAATTAAGGAGTGCCAACCCTTTCTGTCATTGTGTAAATCACTTTGAGGGAATTAATTTCCTTGAACTTCAGACAAACTGCCTAGCTCTTAAAAGTCTAAAGTAGTCATTCAAGCACCTTTAATAGGAGAAAAAAATGACCACGTTCAAAGGCAATTACCCATTTTCAAAGCCAGGTATGCAATGCTGTTGTTTTACAATCAGTTTAAACCAGATTAAGCTGTCAGGGTTCTATTTCTCCCTTGTGTCAGCACAAGCACTTACCTTCCGGTTAAAACTAAGCAGTTGATTTTTTGCTATGTTAGTTTTGAGCAAGATCAATTTTCCAACCTGGTTCACTGTACAGCTGTACAAAGCTTTCCCAGGAGGCAGAGGATGGCAGGGAGGTGAAAGGGAGGTGATAGAAACCCTTCTCTTGGCATCAGCGCCAGATGCTGCTGCTGTGAATTGATTGTGAAGTTACAGCATTAGATGCAAAAGGTTGTTGCCTCTATTGATTACAGATGAGACCTCACTGGCTGACCTGGGCTACAGGGCAGTAGAAAACACCCTAAAGATACATGAGTAGAGTAGCTGTAAAGAGTAACTTTAAAACATTAAATTTTTCATGTAAAAATATATATCTTAATGAAATAGAAAAGGATTTTCTTTTTTCTTTTCATCTTTGAACACTTCCAAACATGCTGTGTGCATAAAACTAAAGAGGGTAGTTTTTTACAGAACAAAACAAATTCATTTTCAGAGTACTAAATGGACACATATCGTACTTATTTTAATTTTAACTATGCACAGGGGAACTAAATACACAGTCTAAGTCGAATAGAAATATGGGAGAACTAGACCCACAATATATCTTGACTACAGTTTCTATCAAAGGCTGAAGTCCTTTGGGATTCATATGGATTGATAAAAAAAATTAAAAAGGAAAAAAGTAATAAACTGTAATGGAAACCATGTTTCTCTTCTGTTGCCAGAAGGGATTGTAACATTCTTAGTACTACATATCTCTCAGAATGAAAAGTGGGCTCAAAAAAAAGAGGGAAGACGCAGCATGAGCGAAGGGGAGAAAAACAAGCTTACATTTGTTTTTATATTTTATGGTGTTATTGATTTGAAGGGGATAATTTGATATGACAAATAGATCTTTCACCTTTTAGCCCACCAGAAAGTGAAAAAATTCAGACTAGTGGAACAGTATTTTTAGAAGAGGAAGGGGGAAAGGTAAGTAATGGAGTAAAAGCTTCCACTTAGTTTGGAAATAGCATTTAGATGCATTCTCTAGAGACAGAGGATGTTGTTTGTGAGACTGACTTGCTTCTCTGCCCTGTAAAGACTTAGCAGTAAATTTCCTCTACTCATGACAAACACTCTGCTCTCGAGTGAAGTAGACCTGATCCAGACCCAGGGAGAGAATTTCTCCATCATTTAAGGGGCTGATGACCAAGTTATGCAGGTGCCTTTGGCTTCAGCAGTCTTTGTGTTGCTGAATTTTATTATTATTTTGCTATAATTTAAGGACTATATCTGCTATGAGAAACTTCTGTCCCATGTATGGAATTAGGGTTTCCATGGAACTTTGTCTTCAATATGCCAGATCTCCAGTGAAATTCAAAGCTTGCCACACATGTAAAACTCAGAGCTTTCTGAGCTCATATCTTAAATTAAATTTATCTGGAAAATATAGATAGAGGTAAACAGTTAGTTGGGCTAGCAGAAAGGTACTGAAAGACGCAACAGTAGAGACAGCAGTGTTCTTTTTCAGCATAAAACTTTATTTTTAGATTATCCTAAATCATGAACTTTGGGTGGTGGTCAGGTTGGTTGAACTAGCTTGGATAAAACCTGAATTAATTTGTCTTTTTTAGTCCTTTTGCCCTGTGCTGTAGCTGATCCTCTTCTGGTTGTAGGTACCAACACTCTTCATGCCCTGTGGCTCTGCCCCTCTGCTCTGCTATGCTGAGACCCCACCTGCAGTGCTGCATCAGCTCTGGGGTCCTCAGCACAGGAAGGACATGGACCTGTTGGAGTGAGTCCAGAGGAGGGTCTCCAAGATGATCAGAGTGATGGAGCACCTCTTCTGTGAGGAAAGGGTGAGAGAACTGGCATTGTTTGACCTGGAAAAGAGAAGGCTTCAGGGTAATCTAATTGTGATCTTTAACTACCTGAAGGAAACTTGCAGGAAAGATGGGGCAAGACTATTTACAAGATCCTGTATTGATAGGACAAAGGGGAATGAGTTCACCTCGAAGGAAAATATGAGTGAAAAGATAACTTCTGCTGCTTTTTGCATCCTTCACCCCCTGTCCTGAACAATTTTCGTTAGATAGGAGAGATGCTGTAACTGGTTTTGATTGGAAGTTGACATTATGCTCTCTGCATAAATGCCAAAATATAAAGGATACCAAGTAGCAATGAAAATTCATATTTGTTGAGCTGTGATTATTGTGATTATACAAATGAGAAATTGTGGAGAAATGCTGAAATACCCCCTTTTTAAAAAGTAGCTGGAACAACGACTGGAAAAAGGGGACTGTGCACACCCACAGTGTGATGCTGCAATTAATTATTTTACTCACAAGAGGAAGAAAGTAACTATTATCATGGTAAGATAAGTTATTATTCAGTGGGAAGTTATATCAGCAGAAGCTTCAGCAAAAAAGAGAAAGCTTTTGTGTGGTCTTTGGCATGAAAACAAAACAAAATCTGGATCAACTTATAATTGATATAAACAATAGGATCTGAGGTTTTTATGACATCATTTATGGAATTTTAATTAGTACAGAGACTCATGAAGCTGTCAGACTACAAAGACTGAAGCAGAAAATTAAGAGTATGGAAATGAAATGTGTACAACTTTGTTTTATGTTGTCTATTTTGAATGCTATAACTTTGTGTCAAAATACTACTATAAAATTAAGGTTTCATTGCCTCTATTGAAAATCTTTTTTTTAAGTGATGCTTTGGCTTCCTAAATTTTAATTTAGAGTGCATTGTGTCTAACATATAGAAAAAAACCCCATTTTATTTTTAAAAATGTTTAATTATCTAATACTAGATTTAGAAAAAAAAATTATAAACTAATATTATGCCATTTCTTTTACCCTACATAAACCTTTTGCACTTTTAAGGATTTTCAGTGTTTGGAAGACACTAAGATAGCCTCTAGGACTTTAAAAAGCAGGTGGAAAACAACTCAGAAAGTCAGATCCAACTCTCATTTATGTTAATGCAAATTGAGCCAACAATGAAACAATTAGGAAGGGAAAAAAAAAAAACCCAAGGAATAAAATTAAATACCAACATAGGTCCAAGTAACTAACGAGATCAAATACTGATTTCTTTCTTTCTTATTTTCTTTCTAAGCTGAGGATATTCAATCTGTGCAGTACCTGAGCCACTCAAATAGAAGCAGAACCTGACATTAAAATGTATTTGTCCTGAAGAGCAGTGCTGTCTCCTTTTCAAAGGCAGGAAACTACATGGTATTGTGTCTTCTCAAGTTCAACAGTAGATTTGAGGTTGAGGATGTGCCTGAATAGAAACCAAAGTCTTCTGATCTAATTCTTAGTAAAGTGTAAGCTTGACAGAAAAGGTGTCCTGTCCCCCCATCAATCAAGCTGGTTTGTCTTCTGGCAGCAGCGTACCTATTCTTACTTGTGTGTCTTTGGGAAATTCTTCTTGAGAAGAATCTAAATTACACCAGTCTGACTGGGAGTAAGCCAGAAATACTGTTTATTTCTGTATATATATATATATATATATATATATACAGATTTAATAAATATAACTGTAATTTTCATTACAGTTAATCTGCTCCTTTTCATATCAGGAAAACCTAATGTAACTTATTTGCTCTTCAGATAGTTCTCCAATGCTAGCTTGATGGTGGTGGGAAACAACAGACAAATTCATTTTATTTTCTGTCTTGTAAATCTATGTGCCTAGGAAAAAAATCCAGTTTTATAATGGTGTATGAGGTTTCAAAAGAAAAAGAAGATGGGGATGCAGTTTGAATCAAAATTAGTTAACTAGTCTGAATTAGTTAACTACCATGATTGAGTTAACCAGCCTGAATATTTGTCTGGGGTAAGAAAATTAAGGACAACATTAAGTGATAAAAATTGGAAAAAAAAGAAGAAATAACTATAAATAAAAAAGAGTGTGGGGATTTCCTAAAAGAAAATTCAAAGGCAGAAACATAAAACATACAATGGAAGGACAAGAAACAAAAGGTTTGAATCATGTGACATATCACCCTGAAATGAGAGCCATGTGTGACAAATGGATGGAACAAATGTAAGTTAAAGAAACGCTGCTTAGGAAGATTTTGGATATATGTGAAACTTGGTTTTACAGCTAAAAAAAAAAGGACAGAGTGAAAAAGAAGGACTAGAAAGGGTGAATATAGAAATTACAGGTCAAAATTTCTGCTTTTGGTTGGTTAGTGTGTGTCATCTCATGGTGTTAGATTGCAATAGAATAGAACAGCAGACATCACTATCATATGCAAACAGTTTATCAGCATAAAACAGTAAAATGTTCAAAGGCACACAGCTTGAATGTAGACATACACAAAGCCAAAAGCCAGCAACAACAGAATTATGGACAGGAAAAAAACCACTTAAATATTTTCTGTATCTGTTTCACTGCTTATTGCCAATTACAGGGTAATATAAGGAGTAGAGGGCTTCTTTTTGAATTCAGGTGACAAGTGGCTTTTTACAAAGAGCATGTTTTCATCTATTTCTACCCAGTAAGTAGGACAGCTGAAGTATCATTTGAAACATGTAAGCGACCAAAATAAGGGTGAATGTGGCATTCAGTGAATCGGAACTTAAATAAACAACTTTAATAATTACAAACAAACACAGAAGAAAGGATCTGGAGCAAATAAACAAAAACCTGAAACTGCAAATTACAAAACTGTGGAAGTCATCAGAGTTTTTTCAGTGATTCTATGTGTCATCCAAAATTAACTCAGAAAAATCCCCTGTTCGATAAAAAACAAATTTAAAGAAGAAAAGGTTTTTAGACATCTGAGCTAAATGAAAGTAATGGAAAGTGCCATGGTAGAATAGGAATGGAAAATACAAGACTGAACACAGATTAAACGCAGATATGATAACTCATATACAGAACAAATAACAACAAGGAGTACTTCTCAGTTCTTTTGAAGACAGATCATGAAGGTACAGACAGTTTAAAAAATATGAGAGAGTGCTATTTTATGCACGTAGATGGTATTCACAATTCACAGGACAGAGAGCAGGAGATGCTAAAACAGGCAAAAAGAGCATATTGGGAATTCAGACAGACATCTCAAAATGAACCATGTCAGAAACAATGAAAATATTTCAGGTCTGGTTTGCTTTTCTTCTCCAACATGATGATAAAATGAAAAGCTTACATTTTCAGTGACTGGAGAGAGCAACAAGAGCTGTCAAGATGATAATGTCTCTTTAAAAATCTTTACTTCATCTTCCACTTTCGAGTATGCTCTGATTATGTTTACAGGTAGTATGTATATTATGTAAATGAATGCTTGAATCTGGATGTTCAAAGGACATGAATGCCTTAGAAGGCAAAACACCCCTCCCATTTGTATAATTGCTTTATCTCTGCCTCAGATACTCAGCGTCTGTTTTTGGTAACACGTGTGAAGCTGTCTGGGAGCTTTGACTCAGCTCATTAGCAGGCTTACTGCAGCCAAGAAGTCAATGGACCACAGAGCAAACTGTCTTTTGCAGAGGCAAAAGGGAAACAGGCATGTGAAAATGGACTAATGCATACACCACTATAGAAGTTCACAGTGTCATCACTCTATGATAATACCTGCACTGCTTATCAATGATGTGTTAATCTGTTAATGAGGACCAAACACAGACAATAGGACTCATCAGAGTCCCTGTATAAACTCAACCCTGGCACTGAACTAGGACAACAGCAATAACCATCCATGTTTTAACCTATCTCTGCACTGGACCCGAGAACATATTTATTCTGTCTGTTCTACCTAGCAGTAAGTTGGTACTCACATAGTGGCTGACAGGCAATGGGCATTTTCTAGTTTACAGAAACAAAAATAGACTTGATCTTAAAATTAGTTTATTAATACATATTTTTATTTCATGCAGAAAGAACTTGTAGCATTGCAACTAAGCTGTTCCTGGGCCCTATGTTCGAGCCAGAGCTAAAGGCACATTTGCAGATAATACCGTGTGAGTGACTTTAAAAGCTTCCAGAGGGAAAGGACATAGTAGAGAAGATCACAGTATTACTTCTTGTCAGCAATTGCTGGAGACCTACATCATATTAAATATCCTAATCAGGCTGAAACAAATTTCATTGCAGTATGTTCCATATATTCTTGGTTTTTTACAATATTATTAGTGCGATATATATTTCTTGCTCAAGTGGACATGACCTGTTGCAAATCCTCTCCTTTGTCTTGAAACCTATTTTTCTGGTCATGAATTTTTGTAATTTAAAATCACTGGACAGTTATTTTCATACTGGAAATAAAAACTTTAATTATTGATGCCATGGGAGCAAGGATATTAAAGTATAATTTTCAATACTTAACTATCTATTTTTACAGCATTGAGCTAAAAGTAAGTATAATCTAATATTTTACACATGCCATCTTTTTATTTTGAGTGCAATTTTAAGACTGCCTTGACTTTTTAGAGTACAATCTAATGCTTACCACTCTTGTCATATTCAACCAAAGAGAAGAAACATTGGGAAGGTTTTCTTCATCCAGAACTGCAAAGGCTAGAGTCAATTAGAACATTTTCCTGGCAATGCTGCCAGTGATGTGCAGGGTAGAAAAGAATTCAGCTTGCTTTGGGGCGGGTAATGTGCATGCCTGAATGCTGGCAGCACAAAACCTTTCAAGCTGAACGTGAACTAAAGAGTCCAAAATAGATGCAGTAGATATAAGAAGAAATAAGAAGAAACTGCACTGGAATACTTTTATGAGCATATGTTTCAGCATTATGTGGGGCTAAATTATCCTTCCCCAGTATTATATATTTAGAGCTCACCTACTTCCACAAAGAATGACGTAAAACTCTGGTGCTTATCTTAAACTGCTTTGTGCTACAATCTGCCAAGATTAATTTCTGTGCAGTACAGTTCACACAGCTGTATTTAACATTAACTGTCAAAAAGAGAGCACAGACATAGATATGGATTCAAAAATAAACATGCTCTTATCTCCAACAGAAACAGTGTGGGCCATAGAGCAGACAAGTACATGGCTTGGGAAACAGGCAGGACTGCTGAACACTTTCCTGCTAGGAAGCTGTTTCTGTATTTTTTTTTCCTGACAGATATTTCTCTGATTAGTGCATCACTTTACAGAATACAGTTCTATGTACCCTTCCAGAGCATTACTGTTTGGGGTTTGGACTGTACGTATGGAAAGCTGAGTTTCCCCACCTTGCTTCTACAAAACCCCACCAGGCCTTTATAATCCATGACCTAACAGGTGACTAGAATTGATGCTGAACATTTTGAGAGCCATTTTAAAATTTATCAAAAATTGCAGGATCTAATTCCATGTAGAAAATATCTATATTTGACAACTGCACAGAAAAAATCCAAAAAAACCCTCTTAAAGCAAGTTTTATTTTCCTTTAAGAGACTGTTCTCATTTTATATAATTTCTCTATTCAGATATGTGTTAGTGTTTTAACTCATTATCCAATAGCATACATAATACTATTCTGTGATTTTTTTTTTTTTTTTGAATCTTGGTATAGTTTATAGTGGAAATCTGATACTGGAAATTCCAGTATTAGTGCTTTTTTAATGAGGTCTGAAGATTTTTCCTAGCTATTTATAGTTATTTGCAAGTTACAATGATTTAAAGCTACATAAGGTACTGCATTAAACAGCTTAAACAATTGTTTCAACAGTTGAATATCAACAGCATTTCAAATCAGCAATTTTGTATGCCTAATTGAAAACTCTTTTTCTTGAACTTTCTTCTTGACAATAGCTATATTTATCCTTGCAGTTTCTTCTGAGAGAGGCGAATGCTACACTTTCCCATTTTACAGATGAGGAAATTCAACATAAAGAACAAATCACTTTTCCAAGATCAGACAGACAATCTTTGACAAAACTATGAACTCTAAATCCCAGGATACTGGTGTAGTCATTGGACCACTCTTCAGCTTTTAGAGAACTACCCTTTCTGTCAAATATCATTTTTAAACTTGTTGACTTTTGAAATTACTTGTCCCTTGAAAATGGCAAAGTTGTGTGAAATGCTTTACAATATTGGGAAAATTGGATGTTATTCAATTTTCATCAAAGATAAATGAAAGCCCTGAAATATGAAAATGACAGCATTTCCCTCTAGTGGCTTTCTCAATATTTCATAGTGTCAGGAAGACAATTTTTTTCCTTTAGCTTTTCTGTTTTGACTTATTCCTTCCATACAGTCTCTCTTCTCTCAGTGAGTCACTCAGTTTTTAAATGTCTTCTAAATAAATCTTATTTCTAAAGAACCTAATGTTGTAAAACAAAGAAATAAAGAATTTATATCCATATATCTTGGTAAATCAAGTCTCCAACTTTTGCTTTATGAAATAAGACATATACCAATGAAAATGTAAAATTTGTTCCCTTTTTTTTCCAAAAAACATGTATAGGATAGAATAGAGGGCTATTTTTTTAAATTTCAGGATGTAAAACGTAAAATTATACAAAACTCTACGAAAAGTTTATACTGTCAGTTGTTGCTGAATTTTTGGTTGGATTGGTGTGTGCAAGCTTTTTTTATTTTTAGTGTTATTTAAAAATTCCAAAATAATTCCAAATGGATTGCTTCTCAAGCAATATGAAATTGGTAAGCATCAACAGTTAAAGATGATAACAACAAAATTCTTCCCAAGAACTTCATCCACCTTTACTCCCGTTAAACCCATAGATCTCTAACTCATCATATTATCCTCTAAATCCATAATGCTGCTTTCTGATGCAGATCAACCACCTACCAATGCTTCTTGCTTCTTATTTTTCAGTACAGAGAGGAGAGCTGGGCTTAACAATAACTTGATGGCTCAATGGGCTCTGCATACCAGTGTATTGTAATGCATTTCTTCTTCATGCTATTTACTCTGTATAGAGTGTGCTGTTAGAGATAAAGAGCTTTAGTATGGCACTGAGCTTGGTTAGTTTCAGGGATCAGACAGGAATATCAGTAGCTTCAGAAGCATAAGATAAACAGTCAAATGTTTTTCAAGAAAGCCTGTGAGCAATTATGGCTACTGCGTATAGTTTTTAATACCTTTTCTACAGAGACCACACATATATTTGGCACATTGCAGAGTATGTAGGGGGAAGGGAGCTCCGGCTCTTTAGAATATATTTAACTTCCTACTTTGGCTTTTTAAACTTATGAAGTGAAGCAAGAAATGAATCAATGACAAAAACAAAGATAGGAAATTATTTTACGGGTATAATCCGTGTGCATCATCTGATAATGTCCATCCACATTCAAATATAGATGAGTGGTGGGATGAGAAACTGTTGGTATTTTAATGTTATTTTTTAACAGTACTATTCTCAGGAATATCAATGTATCTACCACTAATTTCACGTAACATTCAAGGTGAAACTGGGAAAAGTCAGGTACAGGGGTCAAGTGAATTATTGATATTGGCATAGCACTGAGAACTATTCCAACAATCAACTGTTCAGCAAGAACATGTAATTTATCTATAGCTCCTTGTACATTGCAATACAAACTAGAAACAAAAGTTTCTTCAAACTAGGCTTCATTGAAAAAGGCACCTGGCAAATGACTGAAGTGATCTGTACTCGTTTCCAACCAAAGTGGCATAGACTGTTTATTGAAAGCAGTGTTTTAAAAATAACAAAGCAGCTTTCTGTGGCTCATCATCTAAATAAAACACGGTCAAAGATTTTATGGATAATGCCATCTATATTATTTTAATGAGTGACTCCCTGGAGTTACTTGAACATTTCTTTACAAAAGTAGCTCTAGTTTTGATAAAGGCACAGCTATTATCCTAGATGGCCAAAAACATTTAAGGTTATATAAGAGAAAAAAAATTAGAATCATCATTAATTCTGACATCTGATTGCATTCTGGTGTATTTCTTATTTTTTAGCCTTGAATGATTTATAATTTTCTTCTCCTATCTAAAGGTAGAATTCGTAATTCTTTTTTGTTGAGATTCTGTTCTTTCAATTAGCCTTTGGTGTTAGTTTCAAATTTAAAAAGTGTTTGTTCATTTTCAGAGAATTTGCTCCTACTGCTTAAAGAAAAATGGAGAAAGACAGGATGAGATGAAGGTGCCTGAAGCCATCGCAGCCTCCTGGTGGCTTGTTTGACATGATCTTTCTGGTGCAGATGGGAAATAGGCTTTTGCAGAGATGGATATTAGTACAAGAATCAGAGAAGAAATGCATTTCATACTGAGCCTGATCAAAGATCAAGAATAAAGGTATGAAAAAAGAACAGTCTTTAAAAAAAATCATGCCAGTCTGGTTCTTATGAAACATACAGAAAAAAATAGACATCTCACCCTGGGTCTGATCTAAAATAAAGAATGTAAATATAGAGCAAGAATTGCCTTAAAAATTAATTGTACAAAGATAGTCTGGTCTTTATAAAATCATAAAAAGACTGCAGAAATGGATTTGATTTTTTTAAAAGTCCAAATGAAAGTAAAATTTCTATGTTAATGAAATAAGTTTGGAAAGTCTTCAAGCTGCTGAAGGAACTGGCCAAATAAATTAGAATAAAATGTCATCATTCCTGCTGCATATCATTGAGATGCTGGTGGTGCTATGCATACTTAACATTAAGAAGCTCTGCAGAATCAAAATCCCTGACTGCCTACCAATGGTCTACTCTTGTTAAAACTCCTTTGGGGCCAGTGAAAAATTAGTTAAATAAAAAGTTGAAAGAATTTGTAATGAATTAAGTCATGCTGTCAATAGTTAAAAAGGTGAACTGCATTTTGAAGATTCCTAGTGGTAGGATGACACTAACTGTTGTCATTTCTACTAAACCCAGTCAGAGAACAGGGGTAATGCTAAGCATCAAAACAATTTCTTACCTGAACAGCTGTCTTTTTTAATGACTCAATCTCTTAGCAATTAAAATATATTTTCTGAATTTTATTTTATGGGCAATGTGGTTGAAATTTGTGGGTAATTTTAGACAAGGTTTGATAGATAAATTATATTGCTTCTGTAGAGAACTGATGGATCCTTTGAGTGGTCCTAAGCACGGGTATCAGCTTCTGTACATACATGAGGGATAAATTCCTTCTTACACCCAGCCTTAGAAACATTTAGTTAACGTTAGTTGAACCTACCATCTTTTATACTCAGATCTAAAGGACCAATTTCTAAGAGATGCAAATAATCACAGATCTTTGTAAGACATAGGTTTAAATATCCTCTTCCTGCTCCTTTTGGTTATCTTCATGGCATGAAATACACCTCTTTCTTCTTTCTGTTTTTATCAAGTTCTTTTGGGTCAAAGTTTGTACCGTATCAGAAAACAGCATGATGGGAAAGGGGGAGACAAACAGAGATGAAATAAAGTTTTCATAAGGAGCCTCCTTGATGCATTTATGCAAGCAAGTAAATTAAATATTTACAAACTGGGGACTCAAGAGCACATTTGGAAGTGAGAAAACTCTTTATAAAATAATTTGTTGCACTCTACTTTCTGATTCCAAAAAGTCAAGTTTCTTAAGATCTGTATCTTGGTCTTCGTTTCCTTCTGTACTGGTGAGGTAAAAATATTTCTTTTATCAGCTCTTAGAGAGAAAGAAAAAAGGAGATCTTCAAATTTTCAGTAGGTTCACAGAGAAAAAGAGAACCTGAATGTCTTTTTATACTAATGAAACTCTGGGGTTCAGGTCAGTACAGAAAGCAGTTTGAAATGGGAATTGAAATAGTTTTGAAGAAAGTCCTAGCCTTCTATGTTTTAAAGGAGTTATTGTTATTCTACTTGGTCTAAAACATATTAATTATATGCTTCTTAGTCTTTTAGTTGTTTGGTGAGAGACCAAACAAAGATCTTTTCAAAGTACAAGGTTTTTCATGAGAATTCATAGATGAAATTATTTTTTTAACCATTCCCTTTTTTGTTTTCCTGTAATTGGCTTAGTAAATATTGAAGCAGCCCTCATGATCTGTCTTCTATACTTCTAACTTCCTTACTAAAGTGGACAGGTTTTTCTTTCCCTTAATTATTTTAGTATGGAGCAGTTTAGGCCTCAGCGAGAATGTCTAATGTAGTTGGGTAGAACAATTATCTTAATGAATTTTGTAAATTCTTTTCAACTAGCTCATTTGTCTGTGGTCGAAGGAAGCTGGGTTTTGGTGAGAATTGTCAGGTATTCTCTACAGCTGACAGAAAGGTCCTTTCTGTAGTTAATTTGTATTGTGTAAATCTCTAGTATGTAAACAGTCTTCTTGTTCCTTCCATTCCTTCTATTTCTTTTAATTAAAATTAATGTTCTGAGTATTTCTCACAGACAGTGACAACTAGAGGCACATTAAATATCCTTAGGAAACAGTGGGAGAGGGAAGAGTTTACAAGATCTACTTTTGTCTTTTAGTTGCAGTGGTAAGGATATGTTTTCCTTTCTGGAAACAGCACACAAAGATGAAGGTATAGTCAAGGAATGCTGAGGACAAACTTGAATTGCCTTTCTTTTATCAATGGACAGCATAAAAATGGTAATTTCAAATCAATGAAACCTGTATTTTCATTTCCTAGTGGTGATACTTGATTCTAATTTTAATGTTTATCAATACAGTGGAGAATGTTCATTTTGGACCCTTTATTGCCCATAATTTATTTAATTTCAACGATTATTCCTCTAGTAGTCTTCAGAATTTTAAATTTACAATAATTACTGATTGAGAACAAACATTGAAACATTTCAAATTTTCAGATTTAAATGGCAATTTATTGAATAAGTATTTTAAAATTGTTACTTAATAGTAAAGGATTCAGAGCTAATATTGGATTAAGTCAGCATAGTGAGAACTTCCATCTGTTATTGTAACAAAATGTGTGAGTGTTTTTTCAATATCAGGGAAAAAATTTGTATCTAAATATATCACAGTCCAGGGCAGTACAGAGCTCTGTACACATTGTACATGTAGTTCAAGGCAACTGAGTATGGAAAAATGCATTAACTTCTGGAAGATATTTTTACCAGAAATGTTCAATATTAATTAAGGTACTAGAAAAATGCAGTGCTTGAGGCAATGGAAGTATAGCCATCTAACCTTTCAATTTAGTTATTGTTCATCATGGTCTTTCTGTAAGGGCAGTCTGAAGATTTACTGTCTGGCAGAAGAACTGTGTCAGTTCAGCAGCAATGCTGTGGAAGTTTACACAAAGTGACCGAAACTTCTGCACTTTGCCTGCAATCAGAGATCCAACATCAGAGACCTTGAAAAAACAAAAAAAGGATCAGTACTGCATTGGCAATAATGTAGGCCAAACAGGAATGACAGTAGGCAGGTGCCTGTGTCTGTTTGAAATGCAGTGAAAGGTTTATAACTACCTTAGAAAAAAATCTAAACAGAAACAAAGAAATGCAAACATTCCCACAACAGGAGGAAGGTTACAATTTCCCTTGTATTTTGTTTACAAATAACCCTGACTCATGCTCCATATGCTCCTTTTCTGTCTTCATTTCAACACTGAATATTCACTGGCTCTCCCCATCCGTAAGCTGTTATTGTTTAGAAATACTTTTATTCACTGTTTTTGTTTCTGTTAGAATTTGGTTACAACCACTGACTGAACTAATTCAACTTTTATTTTTCAAGAAAGTGATGCAGTTTTGAAACATACTCAAAATCTGCAATCAATTTGTCCATGATTTTCCTAGTATCTAAGGAACATGTGTTCAGGAAAACAAAAACACTTAGTAGGACCTAAATAATTTATCAAGTCCTTTGTAATTCTTAAGAAACATAGGAGAGAAGCAATAACAGGAATAAAAAGGCAGCACCTAAGAGATGGGCAGGGGGTGGGTGGACAGAAACAGGAAAAAAACAATCAAGACAAAAACTAGAGA
The DNA here is from genome assembly GCA_036785705.1 of Acanthornis magna. Classification (NCBI taxonomy): domain Eukaryota; kingdom Metazoa; phylum Chordata; class Aves; order Passeriformes; family Acanthizidae; genus Acanthornis; species Acanthornis magna. The sequence continues at coordinate 10,741,554 of JAWUZG010000016.1, forward strand.
TTTTGTATTTAGGAATAAATTCGTGTATGTTCAAACTCATACACACATGTGCACAGAAGATTTGAAGGGAAGCAAACAAAATCAATTTCTTAATTTTAGGTATTTCAAATGGAGGACGGAAAGAAATGTCAGGAATAAAAAAAACAAAACAAAAAACCTACACTCAATTTGCCCCCAAGAGAATTAAAAAGCCACAAACTGAACTGAGGAATTAAAAGCTTGTGCAACAATTTGCTTTGTCCATATGAACTATATTTATCTGCTGCAAGAGAAAGTTTCATTTTTTCTTTCTCTTTGATAGAAGCAAATGTCAGAGAGGTGTGTGTCAGTTCAGCACAATGCAGCTGAGGAGTGGGTAAGGGGCTTTTTTTGTCCTGCAATTGATTTAAAACAAAAAAATTAAAAAGTAACAAATAAAGACATCTCTGCTTTTGTTAATATTTCCAGCTGTTCAACAGAAAAAAAAACAACAAAAACACCCAAAACAAACAGAGGGAGAGCTTAGTATTTGCTCTTCAGACTTGTATTGCTGGGAGCTTCTGGTTCAGCACTCCAAGTGAATTATCATAAAGCACAGCATGTACACAGCTTTGTGTGCAGCAAGCAGACCACAGGCACTGCACCCAAATGGGAGAGCCAAGTGGATTCCACTACTAGCTCATTGACTTTAAATCATTTTAAAGGCCACTACATTTTGAAATTATTCATTTAAACCGTGATAGATTACATCAGTTTATATTCAGAGAAGCAATAAAGAGGAAACCCACATTCACCTCTCAACAATGCAGCCTCTCCTAATATTGGGCCTCAGTGATAATAGGAATACTATCCCTTATGGCTTTTTTGATACTTAAAGACCATTAGAGCTCGACAGCACGCTATGCACTGGTAAACATTGTTTGACTGATGAGTCCACTTTTTTGAGGAGTGACTGTAGTAATATGAAATCAGGTAATAAAGAGTTCAGGCACTACAGGTTTGCACTTAGCTTCAGTTTATTATATTCTAGGAGTGATTCCATAGTGTTGAAAAGATACAGTATAATTCAAGCGCTTCCCTTTCAGCACAAAGCTACAAACAGCCTCTTTTTGCAGAGGTAGAAAAATGAGGGTTTGGAAAAGGCTTCTGGAGGTCAGGCAGTCCAACCTCCTGCTCAAAGTAGTGCTGACTTCAAATGTAGACCAAACACACTCAGATTCTTTTTCAGCCAAATTTTTAGAGCCTCCAAGGGGGAAGATTTCATGATTTCTCTGAACTAACCTTTCTAATGCTTACCACTCTGGTTGTGAAGATTTTTATTCTTTTCTTCAAAGGGAGGTTATCTGAGTCAAGGCTAATCAGATTAAACAGAAGTAGTCAGTGAGGGTCAGGGGAACAAAGACATCGTGAGAACAACCCCTGAATCTTAAAGTCCACCAAAGTTGACTTAAGCTGTCTGGGAAGGAGAAATCTCCTGTCTCCAGATGTCCACCAAATTTAGCTACATGTAATTTTCCATTACTGTATCTGGTTTTGTCATGTCCTTTAACTATGCACCTCTTGTCATTTCCAGGGAAAGGCTTCCCCTTCCTTTCCATCTTCTCTGCAACATTTCTGTAGTGTTGTCTTTTTCTCCTGCTTAAATAAACCCAGTAACTCTAGCTTGTAAAAATGTTTAAGATACTTCATTTGCTTGTCTCTAGAATTCATGCAGAATTCAGTTGAAGACCAAGCAGAATTACCAGTGTAGAAGGCAAGCAGCAAGCCTACTAGGACAGCAGCTTTTATTGGCCAATGACTGTACCTAGGTGCCTTAACAGAAGAGTTTTCTTGGTTATTATTACTTGTGACTTCTTCTGTGGCACTGGAACTGATTTATCAGATAGGCATGGCCCTGCTGGAGCTGGCTCTTACACTGCTGTTGACAAAGGCCTGTATTTTTTCCACATCTGCAGACACAGAAAGATTCATCTAGTGGTCAGAACATACCATCTTTCAGCTTCCGCCACTGAGGAAATCCACTTACGTTGACTGCAGCTTCTGTGAGTCCCTACTCTTGTGGGAGGTAGAGCTTGGATTTCTCCTCTCCCTCCCTCATCTTGGAGTGTTTGCAAAAATCCACTTGATTCCACCCCATTCATTCCTCCTTTGCTGTGCAGCATGCTCACTCCATCTCTCACCTGGGAACTCAGAGATTTAAGCAGAACACACAGCTATCACTGATGAGGCTGTCATTGCCACCAGCTAAAGATTCAGGGAAGAGCTATGAAATCAAATTGCTGCTGAATAGTCACTTCTCAGCTAAGCTCTCCTCCCTCTGATGCCTCTTTTCAGCCCTTAAGTAGCTTTTGCTCTTTTATTCCCCCAAGTTTATTAAGATGCATCACCTTAAGATGTGCAACTACATTGTTGTAGTATAAATGCACCATTAAACTAAGAGTAAAGAGATAGTCTTAGCTCTGCCTCGTGACTTGCAAACACATAAACAGGGAGTGAATATTTCCCTTCCACACATTCAGGCTTATGGTGATCTGATTTTAGTATGTCTCAGTACAGCTTCTAGCCCTCTGGCACTTCTTAGAGCTGCACTTCAACGTGTGACTGCTTCAAGAACACGTTTATGAATGCAGCTAATTGCCACCTCTTTAACACTGATACATGACATCATCATCATCTAAAAATACAGTGAAGAATAAGTAACAGAATCTGTGGATGATTATCAGCCAGTTTATTTTAACATTTAGCTGATGAGTCTTTGAGTATGTTTCCCATCAGGGTAAGTCTCTAAAGGAAGGTCTGCACAGTTTCATTATTGGTGAAAGAAAAGGCAGCAGCTGCATTTAATTAAAAATTCATAGTAGCTTTGAGTGCAGACATTCTCTATTTTACTTGGTTGTACCTTTTGCCCCCAGGGTTCTTGACCAAATCTGAATTTATTTGGAAAGACCAAATGCAAATGGTCCAGCCATTTTTGCACATGATGAGGATTAAAATTTTTTTTTGTTGTAAAAATATTATTCTATCATTAAAATATTTTCTTGAGCAGATATATAGCTGGAAAAGCTATTAATAGAAAGTTGAGATTTTATTTGGCATCTGAATTTTGAGGAGACATGACAGTCTATGTTCCAGTATTAATTAATCTGAATTGCAACTGAGAAATGGAGGTTTGCCTGTAAACACTTGTTCCTCACAAATAATTTATTCTACATTTATAAAGTTTTACTGAAACTGTAGTTGTGTTTTATATCAAGGTATAACTTAGCTTGAAAATTGGAAGTTGTACAGAGAGTAGTCTGGGCTGAATAAATGCTAGTTGTTTGGGATATGGCGACCCTGAGAAATGGAAAGGTTTGATGGAGACAAACTACCTCCCATTCTTATGGTCACAGAAAGTTAAGAAAACATTGGCAAATAATTGAGTACTATAAACAGATTTTTACACTTAATATAATATGCAGTTAAATAAAGTAGCCAACAATCAGAAATTGTCCCTATTAACAATATAAATATATAACAATAGAAACCTATAAAGAAGGATATTCTATGCTCCCATTCACTTCAAAGAGAGGACCTGGCACAGGATGGACCCTTCCATCTTTTCTTTCTTTTTTGATAGCTTATGCTATCACTAGATAAAATAATATCTTCACAAGATAAGAAAGACACTTTTAAAGACACCAAGAAAACAAAGACACTTTTCCAGAAACAAGGCTATTTGATATTCAGCATGATCTTTAATGCCTGTTCTGTATAAAGTTTACATAATCCAGCATAAAAAGGTGGAAAGAAATGCAAGAGAAAAAAAAATTATGCTTTATGTTATCAGTTTATATATTTCATCCATTTTATATCTCTTCTTCAGCATCCTATGAGTTCCTCCTTCTTGCTCTTTGCTCAATAAAACTGTAGCCTGTAAGTGTCTCTTGAATAGATTGTGCAATAAAGATGGAATAAATTTACATTAACAAAACCCAGTAAATCTGAGGAGACAAGTCAAGGTCCAGAACTTGGAGATGAGTGTTTACTGTACATTCCCTTGCAGAGTGTGGATGTAACACTCAGCAACACTTAAAAGAAATCATTGCTCATTCAAAATTCATTATATTGTAACTACAGATTTAGTAACATACTGGCAGTTTCTATTGATTAACTCAGGGATATTGTGAAACTTGAAGCATACTGAAAGTGCCTTTAAAAGGAAATACTGATTTCATCTGGGCAGGGTGGTACACAAGCCTGGTAAAAAGAGGTGAGCAGTGTAATTCTTTTAGAGTAGCAACAGCAGATGAGCTGTAAGTTATCCTAGTGTATGTGCTCTTCTATGTGAAAACCACCTATGTTTCAAAACCAACTTTTTCCCTACAGAGAGTTACAATGATAAAGATTGTAATTTGTATTGATAGAGGTTAAAAAGACAGAGATTTATATTTTTGACTGAACAACTAGAACTTGAGGAGAGCTCCATAAATCCAGGAGTTGATTAGAGCATATTGTCAATCATATAATGCTGAAGACTCACCTTGAGCTTGCCTGATATTACTTCCTGAGTCTTTAAAATATGTGGATTTAGCAAAAACTTGGTGATTTGCAGCACTTCAAGGCATGTGAATGTTGTCAACCATTACTACATTTAATATCTTGCAAAATAAACTGGTATTTTGGGACAAATTTCAATATTATTCCACATAAAACAGGTTATCCAGAGAAGCTGTGAATATCCCGTCATTGGAAGTGTTTAAGGTCATGTTGGGATGGGGTTTTCAGGAAGCTGATCTACACAGAGGTGCCCCTGTCCTCTACGTAGAGGGGGATTGGATCAGATGAGGTTTAAATATCCCTTTTGACCCAAACAATCCTGTGATTTTATATTTCTTTCCTGCAACTTGCCTTATAAATTATTTTTTTCCTATCTCGTTATCTGGTTTTACTCAGTAATAGATTTTCTTGAAATTACTTAAAAGCGAGAAACTTGAGAGCCATTTAACAGAATTAGTATTTAAGCCACCATGACTTGATGATTTATTTTCACATAATATATTGCAACATCCATCTTAGTTTTTGTTATACAGCTGAAGTTTCTGTAATTTATAAGAAAAAGGCATCATTTCATGTATTGAGAATATGCACATGAAATTCAGATGGCAAAGATTTATACCAATGATGAGCACGTTCAAATGAACCACTGTCATTAACATTGGCACTTCTGTCATTAATAAAATCACTGTATGGCTACAGCCTTTCCTACATGATTTCCACATATGCATAATGCCTTGGTTGCAGCCAGGACAGGGTTAATTTTTGCAGCAGCTAGGAGGGGCACAGCCAGGACACTGGGTTTTTCTGTACCACCTGAGGCCATGCAGGGGGGATGGACTGGGGTGGGGATCCTTCTGTTATGGCCATTGATGGACTGTGGTCAGGTAGCGCCGTATTCCGCACCGGGAGCAATCGCGTGTGAATCCTCCACCTGGATGCTCTGCTAGTTGTACTGTTGCTGTTGTCTTTGCTTTTCTTATTTCATTGTTGGTTTTAGTAAAATGTTCTTGTCTCAACCTGTGATCTCTACCTTTTTTTGCCTCCAGTTCTCCTCTCCATTCCACCACAGGTGGAGGAGGAGAGTGGGCATGAAACATTTGGTCTGGGGTGTTTCAGTGGGAACACCAGATTGGGAAGCACTATTCCTAAACCATGACACATATGTTGTAGAGAGAGATTTCTGTATGTAAATATGCCAACGAAGATGAAAACAAAAGCTTAAAAACAAGGTCAATCACTAGAGACAAATTACCTTATATCATAAAGACTCTTTAGTTGTTTGAATTCACAGTGTTTAAAAATGTTAACAAGAATTTTCTTTTTTAAGGCAAGCACACCTTTGAAAGTTAAAGATAAGGACTCAGTTTTTTTGGCCTGTCTGGTGCTATTTAACTAAATTCCTCCCTCTACCTACTGTCTTCTTAATGTGATTTGGTAATTTCATGTCTCTGGAATGTCAGCAAGAGTAATAAAATAGCAATTTAAGAACATTTTAAAAGCCAATTTGAATGGCACTGTTCTTCTGAAGCTATTAAAATCAGGACTCACAGCAAGTCCTCATACTAGACAGCTCTGAAACTTCCATGTGTAAAAAGAGTAGTTGTTTGGGCTCAGGGGATATTCTATAAAATGAGGTGCCAAATCAGAACTTACAGATTAATATCATCTCAATGCAGATTATGCAATTCATCTTTTTGCATTCTTCTAAAAAATGTCCCCTCCTTTACTAGTCTTCACCTCACCTTGATTTTTTATAGCACAGCTGTTGTATTTTGTGATTAAAAAGCAGTCTTGGTATAACACCCAAAAGTATATGTGCTGATTTCAGTTTTTGCATCTGCTTAAGTTTCCCAGTCTTGAAAGGCTGATATCTCCTGTTTGGTGTTTTTCCTTTAGTATCCAGAAAGGAGAGTGAAATGATAGAGCAGGGAAAAAAAATAACCAGGAGAAGGATTCTTTCATCACTGAGAATCAGGTGAGGAAAAATAAGTCAGGAAATTAAGGTTGTTATTGTGTGTCATTCCTTCCTCCACTTTGAAACCTTCCACTGAGCAAGATTACTAAGAAATATTAATTTTCTGCATAATTTGGTGAAATATTATTTCTCTTAATAAAGAAAATGTGACCCTGCAAGTAGATACTCTATCAGAACTTTATTGTGATTTGTTTTTCTGTGGTTCCATCTATAAAATAACTGACACTTGAACTAAAGTGTGCTGAAAGAAATTAGCTCCTGACCAAATGTTGTAGCTTTAAGCCAGGGAGCCTTTTACATCACAGATCTATTGCACTCTAGGAGAAGAACTGAACACTTTTTTGTCCTGCCACCATCAGGTCATCAATCACACACAGCACCTGTCTTGTACACCCAGCACAGACGGCGCAGCATTGTTTTTCCAGAGCTCAGTGTCTCTATCCTTGTTTCATAAACACATGGCCCTGGGTCAGCATCTGGATCAAAGAGCTAGAAGCCAAGGCACAAACATGACATTAAGGCAGCTGTAGCGTGGCTCAGGTGAGGATTTAGAGAGGCTCCCAGCTTAAATAAAGCTTAAAAGTAAAGGACAAGAATCACATCTTCTGTCTCTTTTCTCACATGGCCCTTCCCACCAGCTCTTCTTGTGCAGCCAGTTATACTTCTAAAGGAGGGAAGAAGGGCATTTCATGCCCTGGCAATGGTTGTTTGAGTTGTATTGAGTTAGATAAGAATTATACCCTCAGCAGGTCCTCTTTCCAGCAGGCCACCCACTGTCAGGGCAAAGGAGAATACATACTTCCTCATTATTTCACAGCCACCAGTTACCAAAGTCCTGCCACATCTGTCCTCTTCAAATGGGTTCCTCGTCTTCTTCTTCTAAAAAGAGTAATGTCCTGTTCCTTCTCAAGGCAGCAGGATATTGATAGTAAAACAATATCCATCATTGTTATGTCACCAAATGTCCCAGAACCATCCTCAGCAGTGAAAAAGACACATATATTCATGAAACACATGCAGGACCCCTTGCTTCTCGCCCCTGACACTTGCCTATCTTCCCCAGCTATCTCTCTTTCAGAGATTGTCCTGAGGTGCAAAATCCACTGTAAATTGTGGTTTTGGGTGCCACCTTTCTCTTAGAAGCTAAGTAGTTTGGAAAAAAAATAAAGTTCAAGAAAATGGCATAGACCAATGGAGATAATCAGAGTGCCTATCAACATTGGATCCTTCTGCCTGGATCTGGATGAGATTGTCCATCTCCCGTCCTGAGCACGTTTAACACTGTCTATCTTGGCAGACAGCAATGTTGTGAAATGTATTATGTAATATTGTCCCACAGGGGAGCATCCAGCACTCATGTCCTGTTTAATTTTGTTCCCTTTCTTCCTTCTCTGGATGATCAACTATTCAATAAAACTATTTTCTCCTATGCCAAATATTTTCTAAAGAGAACAATATATCGAACAAGGAATGGCCTTAGAATGCAGTTGAAATTTTGAGTAGATTTTCAAGGGTTTGAAAAGATGGAGCAATGCAGCTGAAAAAGGGGAAAGAGCAGGACCAGGAAAGGCATCATATGCATTGGTTTGCTTATACTTTGTAAACGAGTCTTCTGCAGGAAGGGTTACCGTTAAACTCTGAACCACAATTCCTACAAATTTTTTTCCACAAAAGATGCACTGTGTTGCATTCACAGCATGTGTAGCAGTTTTGAAATTTCTGCTACAGCAGTTGGTCTAATTAAGTAGCAGCTATGCTCCTGGCTGATTATGGATGGGAAAGGCTGGGTATGGGTTGGGAAAGGTCTTCACTCCAGGGGAGGTAACTACAAATGCTCAGATTGTTTCTTCTGTGTTTGAGGGTCACACAGAATCTACAGGTCTGTATTAAGCACAGAATAAAGTCAGCTCCTGCTGCAGGCCATTGCTGCTTCCCAGCAGTGTGGGACCTACCCTGTGTGGAGCTCAGAGATCAGATCACAGGCTGTTCTGATTTCGAAATTTGTTCCTTGTTCCAAAGTCGACATCTGGTGATGTCATCTACAGCCAAAGACAGCATACATGGCATAAGCATGCATAAAACACCTGGCACTCAGCTTTTTACAGTCCCTTGGAGACTGATTTGGTCCAATTTATCTTTGCTTGTCTCAGTGGCCAAGATACTGAAAGTTTACCCTGACTGATAAACCTGAAATATTGGCACTGACCATAAAAGCTAGTAAAACACCAAAGCTGGGTGATTGCTTTCCATCTATATGTTGTATCCATGATGTTATTTATAATTGTGATATATATAGCAAACAACCCTTGAACCATGTGTTTTCTGGATGGCATAGGCATAGGAAACTTTTAGTCCAAGTTCAAATTGGCACTGACTGCTGATATAACCTTTTGGAAATGTATAAAACCCTACGTTTTCAAAAGTACCGTATTAATCCTCTCTGAGTTCCTGCCAGGGTGGCAAGCACCGTGCTAAAAATGTTTGGCATTTTTTCATATGAAGTTTTATGTACAGAGGTGAAGGTAAGTGAAATGTCTCTGTGTTGATTTGTAGCTGACAGAAAGTTATGAAGGAAAGATACAGGAAAAGTGTGCCGGAGCTAGAGCCATCAGCATTATGTCTGTATTGCATGGAAGAGGAGGATCCAAGCAAGCAGGAGCTTTATCAGTTATGTCACAGGGTGGCAACACCAGACTGAAATAAGAGGGCAGACCAGGATGTAGGCTGGTGCAATAGGATTCCAGGATGCAACTATGATAATATTTATGTCTTCATTATGTCATGAAATAAGAAAATGTGTAATGACTTTTCAAACTGTGCTATTTCTGGACAGCATTTCCAAAGTAGATTCCAATTTATAATGCATATTTCTGAAGAGAAAAATCTCCAGCACATAAATTGAATGAAGACATACAACTGAGAAGTCAGCAGATACTTTCTACAATGTCTTCGATGAGTTGCAATAATATGTGTATACAGGAGTGTTAGCTTTCAACAATAGGAGAAAATTCAGTCGATTCAATTTTTTTAAACAATATTTAATTTTTTTCTTACATTTCATTAAAAAAAAAAAGGAAATACTTACACTTCTGCACTACTTTCTATTTATTGATGCATTTCATCCAGCAGTTTCAATAGACTTTACATATTAAAAGCTTTGGAAATGCATATGCAGGAGACAACCAATTAAACTGATTGACAGGAGTATTAAAATACACAATAGACATGTTTGTAAGAATGTTTTATTAAATAGATCCCCACTAACAGAGGCAATTTTGCTCTCTTATTTTAATTGTTTTTATGAAGCTTTGAAATGTATGAGTTTAAATACATCTTGCTCTTTGCAAGTAATGCAATTTTAATGAAGCTAAATATAAAAGAAGTTATATAAAATAAATATAAATTATTTTAGGACAGCTATGAAAATAAGGTCTTATTTGATGATGTAAAAAAACCCAAAAAACTTTGTTTGAGTTCAATTTGCAATTACATTTCATTTTCCTGTTCTGCATTTTTACTTTTCTGCTATCCTTGTCTGCAGTTGGATTTTTATAAGACTTTCAACTGACTGACAAAATCAATAAGATAGTCTTTATATAAAACAAAACTCTCCATTCTCAAGTCCAGGTATTTAGAAATAAGTGACAGCATACATTTTGAACTGTAACTCGTAATTTTGTGTAAATGCTGGTTGATACTGATAGCGTATTTAACTTTCTCCTACAACCTGTCTTATTTTCCTCAGTAGATCAATAGGCAAACCTACATACCTGTAGCAACATAAGCTTTGTCCTGTCCTAAAAATGCTACTTGCTTTAGCACCATATTTTGTGAACTGCATGCAGAGATAATGCCTATGGAAGGTGAAAAAGGAACAGAAAAGGAAGATGTACCAAGCCTAACTTATAGCTTAGTAACTTGGCTAACTTATCTTATAGCATAGGAAGGGTTAATCAATTGATTTCAAATATCCTACACCCAAAGGTTTCTTCCTTCTTTCGTAAGTTTATCATCTCACTCATTTTAGTGGTGATAGCAGGAACATTATGTCACAGAGAGGTGGTGGGTATCCTATCCCTGGAAATATTCAAGGTCAGGCTGGACAGGGCTCTGAACAATTTGATCCAGTCGAAGATGTCCCTGTTCATTGTAATGGACTTGGGCTAGATGACCTTTGAAAGGCCACTTGCAACTCAGACTATTCTGTGATTCTATTTATTCACTAGATATACAGTTTCTGGATTTTTGTCATATGCGGATGTGGTGATTTTTCCACAATCACTTCTTTATGCAGAAGAATATCGATAAATTTTAATAAACAGGGATAACTCCTTTAAATCTGTGTATCTTACAGATTCAAGAGTTAAAAAAACCTGAGGCAACTCCACATTCAGTGACAGGTTTCAACAAGTAGAGTTTGCTAGTTGTGCAGGTCTTAACCACCCCTTACATGCCACAAATATGACCCCCAAGTCCAGACACAGCAAGTGCCTGTGTGAATACTTACACTGCTCAAAGTCTGCCACTTATTCCTTTGCACCACTCTAGTCACCTGCCTGGGATCAGATTAAACTCGGCTAAGCATAACATGCAAAGAGAAAGTGACCCTGAAAGATCCTTTCAAGTGCCCCTCCATTGTCTGCTTCATTTTAATGTGGCTGCCATATGGTTCAAGGGCCATTATAAGCCCTGTGTTTGTCTACTCCTGCTGTAAATGTTTCATTTCTCCCAGGAAGATAAAAGGACTATTCCCTTATATTAAATTAAAATTGCATTTTCTGACCATAAATACCCAACTTAAAGAATTTGCCGGTTTCAGCTAGGCTAGAGTTAATTTTCTTCACAGTGGCTGGTATGGGGCTGTGTTTTGGATTTGTGCTGAACACAGGCTTGATAAAAGAGAGATTGTTTTGTTATTGCTGAGGAGGGCTTGCATAGAGTCAAAGTTTTCCTGCTTCTTGTATTGTCAGGCTGGCAAGGAAGCTGGGGGTGCATGGGAGGTTGGGAGAAGACACAGCTGGGGCAGGTGACCCAAACTGACCAAAGGGATATTCCAGCCCATATGATGTCACACTGAGTGTATCAAGCGGGATGGAGAAGCAGGAAGGAGGGGATGTTTGGAGTGATGGTGCTTGTCTTCCCAAATCATTGTTACCTGTGATGGGGTCCTGCTCTCCTAGAGATGCATGAAAACCTGCCTTCCATGGGAAGCTGTGAATTAATTCCTTGGCTTGCTTTACTTGTGTATGCAGCTTTTGCTTTCCCTTTAAACTTTTAAGTGGCCTTTATCTCACCCCATGAGTTTTTCAGCTTTTACCCTTCGGATTCTCTCCCCGATTTCTCTGCTGGTGAGGGAGTGAGGGAGTGAGTGAGTGAGGGAGTGAGTGAGTGAGTGAGTGAGTGGCTGCAAGAGGCTTGAATGCTGGCTGGGGTTAAACCAGAACAAGAATGAAGACAGCAGCAATCCAAATTACCTTTTCTTTTTTTGGGGGGGAGGAGGGGTGGTGTGCATATGTAGCAGTGTGGGTCAAAACCACAACAAAAAGTACTAACAAGGAAGTAACATTACTGTTTTGTTTCAGTATGAAGTTGCATTGATCAAATGCTCAGGTTTCAAAGCCAAAGGGGAAGTGGGAAATTAGTTTCTAGGAATATTTCTTTTTTCTTTTGAGCTTGGATACATCTGGAAGGGAGTTTTATATGAAGCAATAAACGCATGCAAGTCACTTACATCTGCGGAAATGTTACGCTGTATTGTATGAACTCATGGAAAACAAAACATTAGCTCAAATAAGATACTAGAAAAGGGATTAGGGAATTGCCATCTTTCAACTATTTGCTTTAATTTGAATGCTCATTAACTATGTAATAGAATGGAAGAGCTTAATTACCTCGTTTATAAAAACAACATCACTGACAATTTAATTGCAATGATAGTTCTAGAAAATTTTTGGTTAACTTGCAGTGACAAATACATGATAAAATGAAGCTTTTATACTGCCAAAAAGACAACATAAAATGTTGAAATGTAGCAGTACTGAAGTAATCAGATTATTACCTATCTACAAAATAGATGAGAACAAACAGCATGTCAAAGAAGGGAGTTAAAAGATGTTTTTCACCACAAACACAGATATTGTTAAAATTATGCATTTTGTATGGATCACAAACCTTAAACTCTGCTGCTAAGTGAAAATTCATTAAAGTAACATTACTATAGTGGATTATAAACAGTCATATTAAAGGATATATGTACCGTATGGAGGCGATAGAAATAACTCTTTGAAACATGTCTATAGAGCCACGTTCTCTTTTGTAGCCTCTCCATTTCTTGAAGTGTCTTTTAATGCAGCCTTTTGCAGTGGATTTGAAGGGCATCTTCAGAAAGTAATATTTTAAAAACTCAGTTATACTTTAAAAACTCAGTTATACCTACACTTTTGATTTCCTAATATGACACCCGGAGTACTATGTCCAGTTTAGTATACCATGGTTTAGGATTATGTAAAAAGAGACTAAAACCAAATAAGAAATTTGAAGTGTTCCTGATAAATTAAAGGATTAAGAAGGGAATGATAACAACCTTCAGCAGCTTGAAAAGGCAGTTGGGAAATCAGAGGATCTGATACCCAAGCCCTGTCATACAGGATAAATAATAAAATATTTAAAACTGAAAGGAGGAAAAACTAGGTTCATGAAATGAATGTGGATATCAGTTGGCAGTATTGGCAGTGGCATCACTACAGGGTGACATCCATGAGAGGAGTCCAGGGACTGCCTTGTGATGGACACTGCTAGCTCTAGTGAACCCACTGCAGCAGGGCATATCTGCACTGAATAACATCTGTAAGCATGAAATACATGTCCTTCCAAATCCTTACCAGAATTTTGGAATAAACCAGTGTTTATTCTGTGTTTAACCAGTTCTATATGTGTTATGCAGAACTCACACGTGCCTATGCTTCATTGATAGATCATGTACCTCACAAAATACTGTTGCAGCCATAGCCTATGTGTCTGAGTATAGGGGGTTCAGAGAGGAGGAGAAATCTGAAATGGAAAAGCAGGGATGTCACTGCAATCTACCGCTTTGGGAGAAAGTGAGTTTGGGTTGCGCCATGGGAACACCACACCCTTGCTTTGGTCAAAAGCTGAGTAACTGCACACAAGGAGCCGTGACTGACCAACAGGATGGTGCAAACAAGGGTTTGATGGGCAGCCTCTGCACACACCTGGCTACAAACTCCCCAGGAGCTGGGGGAGCACTTAGGCACATATCCTCCGGGGTGCAGAAGGACAGGCGCTTGTCAAGTTCCTGCACAGACCTGGTGTGACTGTCCCATGTCTTCCACAGTGCTGTTTGGTGTTCCTTCCCCTTGATGGCAGGCTCTAGTCCCTGCTCATGGCACTTTGCAGCTGATTTTAGCCGCTGCTGAATATAGGCACATATTTTCCTCCATGTGTGTCCTTGCTGATTGTCAGCTGCTGAACCATTAAATGCTATTAAAAAAAAATGTAACAAGCTTTTCCTTTCCCACCTGAGACCATTGTCTTTGAAGCTGATGATTTATTTTCTTAGCCATTGGTACAAATTGCATCGTGCCTGACACATCATCATCTGTTTTGCAATGCTGTTTATTTTAGATTGAAAACAAATCATCCTGTGTATTTTAATACATTGGCTTGCATCTATATTGTTGATCACTGCTCCAGAAACATGTCCTTCTTCTGTCTTATTTGCTTTCTTCAAAGTAACTTCAATTATGACTGAATCCTTCAGAGACATTTTGAGGGCAATATTTTTAAAATCTGTTTTGGGGTCATTATGCTTCAGCACTTCTCTATTTAGCAGCACCCTATTTTATTAGTTGATCCAGACAATTTCTTTTTCTTCAATCTTTACTGAGATGCATTCAGCATCTATTACACTGGCTGCTTTAACTAAACATGAGCAGCAGCTCTGTGATGGTGGTCCAGCACAGACCCTCATGGCAAACCACTGCACACCAAAATAGACCATTTAAAGTAAAGACTGCTGCTCTTAGATAAAGATAACAAGCACGTATCACTCTTTGGAAGTCCTTTACTTTTTAACAATGTATGCATGTACTTCAGCTGTGCAAGTTTCTGGCCTTTACCTGAGTGAAGAGCCAGGAGGATCCCATTCTCCACGATATATACAATAAACAAATATATGACCTAACTTGGATAAAGCCCCTTCTTTAATGTGTGGTCTGTTTCTGAATCTAATTTTTCTTTACTTGCAAATATTTAAAATTTCTGACCATAAGTGACATTCTTATCCTTCTATTTACTGGTTTCACAGTATTTTAATGCAAAAGTATGTTTACGTTTCTCTTAGTAGGAATTGTTATTCCAAACTTTAATTATTTTCTTAACTAGATATAGCTCACTTACTGCTTACAGTGGTTTTAAGTGTGCATAGTTTAAGGTGCTTTAAATTATTAACTAACTGCTTTTCCACAAAAATATTTCCTTTTCCTGTTTGTTATATGGCACCTGCAACTGCCTAGAGGAAATACAGTAAATCGGTAAGGGTAAAAATCTCAAAGGAGTTGAAATATGCACAATAATTAAAGAATAAACAAAGTCTTTTCCCAGAAGAAGTAAAAGCCTAAGTTATACGAAACAACAGATATGAAATACAGATAATCCATATTTAGGTATAGGTCTTAACTCCTTTACTTTGTAGTTAGTATAAAAAACCTCATTCAGATTCTTTCACTTTCATTTGGACTAATTTTACTACTGTAGTTGAGTTGCCCCTCCTTTGTACTGACATATGTGGAAACATGATCAGTCCTACGAATTTTAACAGGTGAATTTTGGTCATTAAGAAGCAGGAGAGAAAATACATGGAAGATGCTATTTGAAATTTGAAAAAATTAGCCTATGTAAATAGTAATTAAGTATTACTTCATCTTCTAAATTTTTTTGCTAACTATATATATTTCATCTTGGATCTTATTATTAACAAAAATCAATCTGTGTGCTAGGAACAGGAAACAATGATAAATAAGGAACCAATTTTATATTAAAAATAAAAATCCCAGAGATGTCTGCAAATATTTAAATACTTTTATACTATTATTAAAAATGTATTATGTCAGGGTGAAAAATAGCTGTTAGATGGGATAATGGAAAAAGTTGATCAAGGTTATACAGAAACAAAAAATAAGTGAAGGTAATAGTATCCAATAGAAAAAAACCCTCTGCATGACCATTCAGAGGACAGCAAAGAAGAAAACTTAGAAATAGAGCAGACCTTTATTACAGACAGAAGCTACAATGGTAATATTGCTACGTATTAATATTTCAGGACAGAAATAACATTCCACAGATTTTGTTTTTTCACTTTTATTTATATGAAGATGATTAGCAGTTTCCCATTCTCTATTAACTGAGGCAAGTTCAAATACCTGCCAGTGATACATGTTTAACTCATCAAGCCTGTGCCACTTATATTGGTTATTGATACACAGCAGAGTCCCTCCAAATCAGCTGTATTTACCATTTGTTTTATGCAATCCTTCCAGGCCATGCAAAACGATTTCCTCAAGCTGATCTCAGGAGCGTCCTGAAGACAGCCTATCATAGTCAAAACCTCAGAATGAATGTATCCTCCTGTTTACGGACTGAACATTTTGAGAACTCACAGGGCAGGCCAGAAATAGAATTGAAGATAAAAAGTTTAAAAAAAAAGCAATATAATAAAGCATAGTAGCATAGTTAATGATAATAAATATATGCTTTCTAAGGAATTAATAATGTATTCAACAGTTATGTTTTCATGCTGTGCTGGGTTACAAGTCTAAATCATGAAAATAGTTATACTATGATTTTGGAACTCAATTTATTACAGAGTCTTTATTCTAAACTTATGCTACACTAGGACTAGAACATACAGTCAACTGAAAAAATACAGGCTGTCTGAGGTGAAAAATAAGGACAGAAAGTCATACTACATAGTCAATATGATACAGTTATCCAAGTCAGACAATCTGTAGTATTGCATAACTGAAGCATGATCACATAACTGAAAGGCAAAATCCAGTTAATCCATTTTTACGGCTGTCTCTATCCTAGGAAGAAGTCACCTTGAATAGATTTTGTGCTCTGTTTGGCAAGAAAGCTGTAAATCCCAGGCAGTACAGTAACTAAGATGTGCTAATACAAACCTTGTGTAAATCAGGGAGGTTCTGCATGAGACCGATTTAATTCTGTATGTAGAATTTTGTGAAAGGTAGAAATGTCTAATTGTGAAATATCTTATTCTGACTCTCTGGTTTTTAAAGGATGATGGAAACTTTCAGATGATACAGGAAGAAATTAAAAAATTAATCAAATTCTAGTGAAAATTGCATGCAGTGAAGTACTGTAAAGGAATGGTCCGATCAACTAACAAAGATGTTAGTTGATCAGACAGTAAATTTACATAACTGGGAAAAATGTGTTAAACATATTTACCCATAGCTGGAAAATAAACCCACAGAAATTCACATGTACACACACACACACACACACACACACACACACACACACAAAATTACATTGCAAAATAAGGATTAAAAATGTTGTAATATGTTGCCAATTGCAACACTAAATCCTTTTCTTTTGTGCTCTAAACACAGTATGGTTTTAATACAACAAAATTGTGCTTTAAACAAAGGCATATTCTTTCTCAATTCTTGTTTTATATACTATGAATCTTTGCTAAATTTCAGTTATGTTTTCACACAGTGCAGAATTCCTAGCACTAGTCCTCAGGAGTAAAATTTCTATAGAAAGGGTAACACACAACATGGGCCACTATGTCTCTGCAAGCTGATATCGGTTCTTAGTTGCAGTCTCTAGATCAGACATTAGTTTAAACAAGCCTAGGAAGCTACAGAGCATTTTTAAAGAATAAACAACACAGTGGCATTAAATAATCAGGAGTGAGGTTTACAAATGAAAAAAAGTCTGAGAAATCAGGACTAAATTTATTCTCCGTTAGACTGAAGTAAGAGATGTAGTGGGAAGTTCTTAAAGCTTTCTTGTTTATCTAGAAAATAAAAAATATAAAATTACACTAACTTTTATATGGCAGTCTTAAAACTAAAAACGTGAATTTAAAATACTGCTATATCTGCCTTGTTTGTTTTAGAAGAAAAATCCAAAATAATGAAAAAGGTCAGATACAGATTATAATATGTTAGTAAAGTCTCACCCTATTCTTAATATCAGTAGATTTTTCAATTATAATTGCTTTTAATTTTTTAAAGCAGATCATTTGACATTCACAATCTGATCGAGATTAAAGTTTTGAGCTAGTTTTAGTTTATTCAGCTGCCAGAGCTAAAGAGAAATAGGTAAAACAGGATGCGTAAAATGTCATTTTTCCCTTACAACACCTAATATAGCTTTGGAAAGGCCTGTAGATGAAACAAGTTCTGATATATAGTGGGGTGAGTCTCTGAGTAGGATGGCTTTGCTGTTCTTATCATATCATTCCACTGCCTCCTCCAGTAAAAGAGCAGGAAGAAAAGTACTTCTCTGCAGATCAGAATTCCAGTGAAAACTTTAATAAGCTTGTTACTTTTTATGGCCTATCATGAATAACTTGGATACAATAATGAAATTATTAATTTTTTTAAAAGAATATCAAAACAGAATAAAAATTAAGGATGAAAGAGATATAAAATCCTTCTTTTGGAATTTCTTTCAGAGAAGTTAGACAGCATCTTCACAAAGTTTCATGAAAGTTTTCAAAAATTCATTATTTTTAGTATCAGAAAGTCATTGGACTAACCTGGAAAATTATATAACAAAAGGCAAATGTATTTCAGAGAAACAAACATAGCCAGACCTTGGACAGCCTTTCCTTGTTTTGAAATAAAGAACATAAAAAATTATGAGAATTAAGTTTAACAAAATAGATTCCTGTTTCTATTTACAGTATATTAGTATTTAAAAATTCATAATGACTTCCTGTCATCCTATATCAAAAGATCTACTTTTGGTCACCAAGACAAGAGAGAGGAAAAAAAAAATGTAGCAATAAGGAACAAAGTGAGAGTCTGGTTGAGGTCAAGTAATGGAAAAAAATCAGAGAAATTCTTATATATCTGTCCATTCTTTACTTAAACAGAAAAAAAAATGTACTTGAGATGGGGGGGGGTTGGAAGTCAATGTTCTTTAAGGTCCCATTCAACCCAAACTCTTCTGCAATTCTATGGCTCTTGTAGTTCTTTTCAAGCACAGCTCAATGGAAAGCTCTATGTCAACTCTCATCTCAAAATGCAGCTTTTGGTACTGTTTTGAATAGTTGACAGATTGAATTTAGTCTGGAAGGAAATGCAAAAACATTTGGTATGATGATATCAAATGTGTTAAACCAAAAAGTGTTTAAAAGAAGGAAATTTTTAAAACAACATTGAAAAAATAAAAATTGTAAAAAAAACACTCTACTTATGTATATGGTAAATAATTTATATACCTATGCTAGTAAATATTATAAAACATGAGAATAATTTGACTTTTTTTTCTGAAAATATAAATGGCACTGATCAAGCTACCACAAATATAGTTTAGTCTCAGTCACTTTCTCTTCAACTTTTCATTTTGATTACTCTTATTTGCCTATTCAGATTCTTACTTTTCTTAATTGCAAATAACTAATCAAAATCTCTCCTACAAGATTTTGATAAAATAACTCCTTACAATCCTTGGAAGAAACTCAACAACTTGTATAAAATAATCTATAAAATGATCTTTTGTACCTTCTTAATTATGAGGATGAATTAGTTAGTTTATCAGCTATTTGAAAGAATCTAAGAGAACTTTATTTGTTTTTTGTTGGAATGACTGCAATATGTTAAATTCACTTGAAAGGGGGCAAACAGTAGGTCAAATCTCTTGGAGCTTTGATAAACCAATTAATTCTATAAAAAAGAAGAAAACCGCAACCTCACTAGACACTACTCAAGAGGGTCAGTCACTGACAGATAATATAGGAAATGAATAATAAGAGAAAGATTTATTTTAATGAAGATATTTTTCCAGGTTAAAAAAATATAAGATGCAAAACTGCACAGCTCTTCTATTTTTCTTGAAATAAAGTGGATTAGAATGAAAGTCCAGGACTTAAATGCAAAATAACTTAAATTTTATAAAATACCAAAGACCACTCAATACCTTTTCCGAGGATAGAGCCCAAAACATAGAAAAACAGAACATTTGGAAACGAATGATCTGCTGTCTGCCCTTCCAAACTACATTAATTTCCATAGGTTCAGAGACTAATAAAACATGATTATCTCCACTCTAAATTTGCCAGAAGCTCTTTACGCTATTTCTCAGTTTCTATGAAGTCCATCCACACCAAGCAGATGACTGATTTTTCCCCTTTCAAGAACAAGGGTGTGGGAGAGAGAATAAAACCTCCAGCTAATGCATATTTGAATTGACAAATAAAACCACTATTTAACTACTAAAACCTCTCTTTGACTATGCAGTCTGGGAGAGAGGATTGCAAGTGTAGTACTTCTCAGAAACCAGAAATTTTATTTCACAACAATCACATTTTCTGAGTAGATGGTGCTGACCTGAAGCCCCCTGGTAGCAGCAGTCAGGGCTGTGAGGAGGTGTGGTTGCTGTCCTTTTGCTGAGCAGTTTTCTGAGGTTTCCCACAGCTTGGCACCATACTTAAGCCACCAGGATAGTTTAAATTGATACTGGTACCTCCTAAAACCAGATGGATGTGGAGGTACAGATGGGCCTTCTTGATTTTCTACCACAACTTTTTTGCTGACTTAGACTAAAGCCATAGCAGCCCAGCAGGGTGTGGAGACAAAAATGAGGGGATGTCCTCTGACACAGGATACCTGTATACCTATAAATCTCACTTTTGCTTTCACAGTGTGACCACCACTGTGTCTTGATGTGTTGATGGCACAGATTTATTCTATCAGCTGTCAGTCGGACCACTAATTTTTAGCTTCTCCCAGGGAAAACTTCAAAGGAACATGGATAGTTTACCTAAAAGAGAATAAAATTAAACTGAGTGAAATGGTCACAGTCTTGCCTAGTAAAAACGATGATGTATGAAACCTATAGCCAGAATATTCTAATTTTCAGTGGGACTTGGGAGAGTGGGCTACAAAATAATTTTCTAATTATTAATATAATTTTATTAATTAGCTTTCTCTTAATCTTCAGATGGACTATCTGGCTGCAGGGGACATTCCCCAGAACTGGATCTAAGAATGGTCTCAGCTTAGGAGGTATGAACTCATAACTGCTCCACAGGAAATAAGAATGGTTATTTAAGATTTATACAGGGAGCAATGTGCAATTTACTGAGTCCCATTCATGTGATCATATGCTTGAACACAAATGCAACGGCAAAAGAGCCAAAAAGGTGGAGTTTGAGCAGCAGCAACATGACTTACTCAGATGACTTACTGTTGCAGTCCTTACAAATTTTTATTTTTAAGCATCTAATGCTCTTATTGGAAGGATTGTACAATGAGACAACTGATTTAGGAGAGAAAAAAGAAATTTATCTCACTTTACAACATAAAACACAAAGTCTTTCCACCCCTACCCCAACACAACAGAAAAACAAACAAAGCAGCTTCACAATGTCTATAGAAAATGCAGAGAATGAAACAATTGTGAGGAGTAATGTTATTTATGTCAGAATAATTAATCCTGATATCCATTTCATTCTGCTTTCACAAAATGTGGATCAACTTCATAACACAGAAATTATTTTTGTTATTCAGTTCTAAAAGTTGATTTATTTCATTCATTCATAATGGTGTAAGGTGGAATAGAGGCTGGAGACTTTCATTTCATATGAAGTTGTTTGCTTTTTCTTAGCCATATTCCACTGAAATTGTTTGAAATGGCTCTGGGCTCTGTTATTCCTTGATAACCCCTAGAAATAAATGCATATAGACCTCAGCTGGCTTGTATGTTCAGGAGAAAGCTGAACAACCAGAGCAATCCACAAAGCATTTTTTCTTCAATTAAAATAAAGTTTCTCAACTGTTTCTCATTTATACATCCAAATAGAGCACATTGTTCAAAGAAGCTCTTCAGTGAATGTTTCTTTTCTTAGTATGGGACTTTTATGGTGGTGGAGGCAAAGAGGAGGAAGAAAAAATGAAGGAAGGTTTGTGAAATATGAGACAACTCAGAATATTCACATAGCATATGTACTGTTGGAGGATGAATTTGAGCCTTAAATAATTGCCTGTAAGGAAAGGTAATTCCCATAGCTAGTAGATGGCATTTTACAGGAGAGTGAGAGATACAGGTGCCTTTACACCTACATTTGTGAATGCCTCTGTACTTTGAAGAGCAGAGTGCAAAGGAACAACTGCAGAGTTTCCTCTTTGACAAGAATTTCTATTTAGCAGTCTTTTCTTGAGAAAAACATTGTGGAAATAGTTACACTTGCATGAAAAACTTGATTTATAATGGAGGAACACATCCAACAGAAAACTTTTCATAAAATACATTAACACAGCATCTCACAGAATTATTACAGTGTATTAAGTACATGAAAGTTTTGGTATTGTAAGGCTGTTGAGATGATAAGGTTCATATGCTGGGACAAGAATCTCTGCAGGGGTGATGCACAAGATTAATTTTAAATGCAAATTGCTGTATACATAAGTGTGAAATCTATTTTTTATTTCATAGATGGAATTACATGGCTAATGTTCATAATATAGGAAAATAATATCAGAAAATAAACAGCATTTCATTTCACATCAAGCAATCATTGAAAGTTTCACAGGAAAGCTTTTATCAAAATTCTGTCTCATGATGTGTATTACCTATGAATTAATTTCTAACTTCACATTAGTCCAATCCATGATCCAAGTCATTCTGTGGAAGGTGATTTTATAAGAAATGAAATTCCATGGAAAATTTTCACAAAAATCAAGTTTCTCAAAAAGAAAATACATCAGAGTTAAGGAACATATTCTAATAATGCTAATTTCATAATTAAAATACAGGAAAATTATGGATTAAAACATAAAAAGAGGTCAGCTTACACAAGCTTTATTAAAAAAAAGTCAAAGTTCTTCTGTGTTATCTTGGTGTTCACAGTCTCTTCTTCAGCATGACCATCACTTGTCTTTCACTTAGACAAGCCTTTTTCAGGTTGCAGATTTCCTGCTGAAGAATCTGATTCCCAGTGCTATTGTTTAATGTGCCAACTAGGTTTCACATTACACAGAGACATAAAACAAACTGTCCAAGCAATGTTTTCTCCAAAAAAAAGATTTCCACCTACTAGAAGTCTTACAGTCTTGGAGAAAATTGACTGGACAACACTCACAGAAAAAAGAGAAAATAAATCACTTTCAACTTCATTCATCAAGGACAAAACCAGACAATTTTGTTGCATCACCTCAATGTAGCCAAAGATGATAAATCCTTTGCACTCATGTCACTCACAGTTTCCTGTGAACAAAAACAGTGAAGGAACTAAGTACCTTCATTTGAAGCGGGAGGGGCCATCATTTCAGTCCTTTCATATGAAGAGGAACTGTGAGCTCTGTTCTACAACAGTAGCTCTTTTAATTTCAAGCACTACGCAGTGTTTCCTCATGTGCAAAGTTATTTGCCTTTGAGGATGCCTTGGTTTTAATCTGTTTGCATAAGAAAACTCCCCACATGAATAGTGCCCCTTGAATCTAATAATTTTCCCTGCCCTTCCCTGAAGTGTTAATCTTGCTGTTGTGTTCTTTCATTGTTAAGTGATCACATTTATATTACGTGATGCATTGTACAAGTGTGTAATATTAGAGTGGCTTTATTGCAGCCACAAATAGCCACTGGAGCTCATTGATCCTTTGAACCAGTTCTTTCTGGTTCAAATTATATTACATAAAACTGAAATATGTTTATGAACATTTCCAAAGAAGATGGTTAAATTTTGTGTTGTGAACAAATGGTGAAAGAACCCTTAGAAGGCTGAAATGTATAAAATGTACATTTTAGAATCCCAAAGGAAGGTGTCATGATGTGATAACATACCACTTAAACCCCTTGCTGGAAAGTAAAAACCTAAACTTTGAATCTAGGAGATTTTGTTATTGTATCACAGACAGTTTTATACACCCTTCATGAGTTCAAACTTGAATTAGAATTTTGAATTGTTGTATTAATTTCTTTTAAGCAGATAATACAAGCCATCTACCATGCCCTGTAGATGGTCTTTTTTCGTATAAAGGGAATAATCATAGAGATATACAGTAAACAATATGCCATGCAAACTATATTTGCAAGAATACTACCTTTATTGCTCCTGCGCTGATCATTTCCAAGAAGAATGGATCGATTACGTTGTCCTCACCAGCTGACCTGCAGCTATTCAAATACTGTAGGAGAAGAGTTATCTTTGAAAAGTAATGCATTATTTCAAAATTTCTGTTTCACACTATTCTTATGTAACATTTTAATGAATCCATTAAAAAAAACTGGAAGAACATATACAAAATTAAAAAGCTCTTCAGACTTTGTGAAGATATTGCTGTTTCAACATCTTACAGAGCAATGCTTCTAGGTTCAGACAGCTAACTTTAAGCATTTCTCAAAATACCTGGAAGTTTTAAATTTTGGATCACAAATCTATGACAACATCCAAGGAATGCATTACTCAGTGGTTTAGAAGGCCAGTCTTCCTCAAGACAGATGGTTGCACTCCAGGTCTTTTGTCTGTATCCTGACTTTTCCAATGTATTATCATTCTATAAGAATGAATAAAATATTATCTTATTCATTAGAAAAATCTGATGCAGATCTAGAAACAAATTTATAAAGACATGTCACCTTTATAAGATACTAAACAGAAAAGCAAGGTACAATATGAGCATCATTGAAGACTAAATGATCGGAATTTTATTTAATCAGTGTTCTTCTGTAATTATTCGTAATTTCTTTCCCCTTAAAAATAGAGCATGGTTATTTCCCTCATAGGAAGAAAAATTCCTTTATGAATTGCTGTGACATTACATTGACGAAGCCCAAGCTCAGTACAGTAACACTATCAGAAGAAGAAAACTGAATTTTATTAATTATGTTACAAAAACAATACATAAAAAGCCTGCTTATGAAACACTGACTACATCTGGTATATCAACACTTGAAACAGTTTGCTGAGTAACCTACAGAAAGCAGAATGAGTCTGACAGTTTAATGGTAGAGCTACTTCAGCTATACTTTTTCTGGGAAAGATCTGCATCGATCATTATTCTCTTCACATCTGTTGCTGTTCTCAGCAGTGAGACCTGATGACCCAGCAAGCTGCCTCCTTCAGATGCCTGGAAAATTAGCCATTGCTTCAGAGCTTGCCCTTTAAATTCAGAGTGAGCAGACTTTATCCTACCACTAAGCCCATTGATTTAAAATGATGGGTTTATGGTACTGGAGAATACAAAAGAGCCAAAAGAGCTCTGTAATATTTGAGATCTAACTCTGGGGTTAGTCAGGATGTGAGACATTTAGAAGTCAGCTTCAGTTTCTAAGAGAAAGTCCTGAGAGACTTGCTAAACTGCCAGTGATTTAGAACATTTTCCCCCTCTTTCTGGTATCTGCGTACAGGAATTCTGTCAGCAAAATGTATCCTCCAACCCAACCCATCCCCAGCAGTTATTACTCAGCCAGGTTGACAAAGTGAGTAACAGTCCTTCATAGCATCATTTGTCACCTTTTAAACTCCCTTTCCCCTTTTGACTCAGCTAACATTTCAACATAGAAGACTACAACTTCCTGCTAGAAAAAAAAAAAGATGAAAAACATAATGAACTTGTCCATGCAGCTCAAAAAAGGAGTAAAGTGAGCCTTTTCTCTAATGGCAGCAGGGAGGATTCTGTTCTCTATTTTGTTGGGCTGCACTAACCCTCTCTGCCTCAGCTCCCACTGACTTTGGTCAACTCTGGATTGGCTTTGGTGTAACACAGAGTTTGACCTGGAGACATTGACATGCCAGACATCAGGAATGATTGAAAATCTGCAACTGAGACTCAGGTATTAGAAAAAGGTATATATTGAATTTCCAAATGCCTGATCCTTCTACTTAATCCCAGCAATAACCATGGTGACCGTTGCAGAAAAATGTCCACAGAGATCAAATGCAATAAAGCCCATGTGTCAGAAAGCAATGACTGATTGAACTCTTCTCAAAATGTGTTTTGCAGGTCCCCATAATGACAGGAATTATATATATATATATATATATATATATATATATATATCTATATATATATATACTTACAGAGTATTCTGTCTACAAGTAGTACACAACTGATTTTGAAGTCATCCATGTTAACCAAATATGTTGGGTTTGTGTGGTGAGTTTTTGGTAGCCGAGGGGCTACAGGGGTGGATTCTGTGGGAAGCTGTCAAAAGCTTCCCCTATGACTGACAGAATCAGTGTCAAATGGGCTGGCCAAGGCTAAACCAATCCATGATGATGGTAGTGCCTCTGGAATAAAATATTTCGGGAGGGTGGAAAACCCCTGAGCAACTGTAGCCAAAGACAGGAGTGAGGGTATCTGAGAGAAACAGCTCTGCAGACACCAAGGTCAGTGAAGAAGCAGAGGAGGTTCTCCAGGCACTGGAGCAAAGATTTCCCTGTAGGCCATGGTGCAGCCCATGACAAGGCAGCTGTGCCCCTGCAGCCCATGGAGGTCCATGGTGCATCCACCTGCAGCCTACACTGCAGACCCTACACTGGAGCAGGGAGATACCTGAAGGAGGCTGTGATTCCCTGAGAAGCCCAAACTTGAGAAGCTCCTGGAAGGACCTGTTGCCCTAGGGAGTGAGGATCCTATGGTGGAACAGGATTTCTGGCTGGACTTGTGACCCCGCAGGGGACCCACACTGGAGCAGCCTGTTCCCAAAGAACTGCTGTCCATGGAAGGGACCCACATTGGAGCAGTTTGTGGAGAACCAAAGCCTGTGAGAAGGACTCATGCTGGAGTGGAGAAAGAGCGTGAGGAGTGGCAAAGAATGTGTGATGAGGTGATCACAGCCCCCATTCCCCATCTCACTGAGCAGCTGTAGGGGGGAGGTCAAGATCTGGGAATAAAACTAGGCTTGGGAAGAGAGAGGGGTAGGGGGAAAGTGTTTTAAGATTTGGTTTTTTTCTCCTTATCCTACTCTGATTTAATTAGTAATAAATTCAGTTAAATTTCCCATGACACTAATCTGTGAGTGACCTCTCCCTGTCCTTATCTCAACCCACGAACCTTTAATTTTTTTTCTCTCCTGTGCAACTGAGAAGGAGAGTGACAAAGAAGCTTTGGTGAGCACCTGGCACCCAGCCAGGGTCAACCCACTACACCAAATATGATATTATACGATATATCTCAGTGTCAAATAGTCAGCTTGCATGATACTTACCATATCCTCATATAGCATACCTTACCAGCGACAGGGTTTTGGTACTGTTTAATCTCCAACACAATTATTTACCAATGTCTTCTGCCCCATTAATCCAAGCAATCACATTCATTTCAGACTTCTCTATACAAAGAAGCAGTGTCTGCCTGTCTAAAGGTTTTAATCTTCTGTGCTATAAAATGATGTTATGTTTCACTCTGATTGAAAAGTTGTGCTATCTAGGGGATTATAGAAGTACTACAAGTGGCACCAATCATCAAATAAACTCCAAGGGGGGAAGAGGAAGATTTGTCCTTTTTCTCCCTGTATGAAATATGAAATAAAAAAAGAACCTTTTGGTTCATTCCCTCCCCCACCTTTGTCTTTCACAAGCACTAATCCTCTTGGGTTTTCTCCAAAGGTTTTATGGACCCCAGTATGAAATATGCTGTCATACTGATCATTGCAAGATGACACTTTAAAAATATAAATCCAGCGAGAGTGTGATAACCTTCATTGTCAAATGGAAGGCAAAAAGGCAGCAAATGCACTCAAGTGAGTTTTTAAAGCTAAGTACGAAGGTGACAGGAACACTGAAGAGCTAGTCAGCCTGGCTAGGTCTGGAGGTTGGAAGGAGTAGAAGAAACCTAACATGATTATTCTCAGAATTTACAATATTGCAGATGATGATTTTGTGTCTAAAGGAAATCTTCATTGAAAAACATCCTTTATTTAATAAACAATGAACAAAGAAGAAAACCCAAATCAGTATAAAATATTGCTTGCCATCACCACCCTCAAACAACTGTCTGGCATAGAGGTGAAAGCATCAGGCTCTTCAAAATTATTTTTAATATGGAAAGTAACACAAATTATGCCAGTGGCAGGAAGAAGCCTGGAAGGCAAAGCAAACAAGTGGGTCATACTCTCAGTATGTTGGCCTGGAGTAAAAGTCACATAGTTCAAGCCTAAGAGACTCAGCCTGTGATGTATAAACATCGTAACAGTGTTTATGTGAATTGGAAAAATGCTAAAATAAAAGTAATGAAAAATATACAGCAGCATTTGCGAAACTAATCTGTTTACTTAATTTTCATTGGAGTTTTCTTTGTTTCCCTTCTTCTCTTTCCTAATATAGACCCTCTAGCCCAGTAATACATAATATTTAATGGGATCTGCGTTAATGCTAATTGTTTTCAAAGCAATTGTGATCTTTAAACTGATTTGCTTTCTATTGCCTGCTTTATTAGTTTGAGTTAATTCTCCTTTTGGGTGTTTCTTTTAAACTATATAATCCTTAGCTAAATGAAGTAATGTCTTTTGAAGTTGAAAATCTAGCACCAAGAAAATGAGGGAGCTAATTTTTATTCAGTAGTTGCAGGTGGTTTTTGTCCCAGCTTTAGTCACAATGGTGGAGGTATAAAGGAGTAGTTCTTTCTCAGTGTGGCATATTAGTTTTAAACTCCAGGAGAAAAAATGAACAGGCACAAAAAAATGGTGTCGAGTCCATTCACCTACCAATAAATATCCTTTCATCTGAGCACCTTGCCAAGGCTGGACACAGCTGCCTTGACAGCAGGCAGCTTCTTCCTTATCCGATGATTAACAGTGCTCTTCAGGAGAGGGGAAAAGCCACCCCACATCACAGTCTTAGATAATGCAACCTCAGGTCTTCCATACATTTATTTACAGCAACATTCTTGTCTCCAGTTTTCAAATTTTTTCTCTCTTTTGTAGCTGTATTTGGCTACTGGTCTGTAATGCGTTTATAAAGACAAACATCACGGTGTGTGTATTCCAATAACAGGCACATATTTTGCACCTTTTTTTTTCTGAACAGATAATTAACTGTGACAAGAGCCTGTCAAAGTAACAGATGATCCTACTCAAACTTCCTCCAGTCCCTTGGCCTGTATCAAACCAATGAACCTTGGTAGTTCAGTCTACAGAAGTACATGAAAAAAACCATGAGATAGACAGAAATCTTCTGTTCTTCCCTGAAACATAGCTCCTCATGCAGTCAATGGATTTATCATGCATCAGTCACTTTGCATCATCAGACGGATGTCAGACTCCAGACAAATCAAAAAGAATAGCCTCTGAGAATGGGAATGTTTTTTTATCAATGCCAAATATTTAGCTAAATTAAAAACTTTAACATAATGGCTGTTGTAGTAATAACAATAATAGAAAAAGAATAGCTGATTTTTAGTAGTCTTTTTTTGGCTTTAAAGTTTAAGCAAGGATGAAATTGTAGAAAACTTCAGACTAAGAAGAAAACAAATCAGACTTGATTCAAGTGTTGCTCATCTGTGATCAAAAGTATATTTGGAAAACAAATTCGAG
This sequence comes from Acanthornis magna, assembly GCA_036785705.1. Lineage (NCBI taxonomy): Eukaryota > Metazoa > Chordata > Aves > Passeriformes > Acanthizidae > Acanthornis > Acanthornis magna. The sequence goes on from JAWUZG010000016.1 coordinate 10,770,802, forward strand.
GGGATTAGACATCTGAACTGGTTTTATAAAAACTCCTAAAGGGGGGAGGGAAAGGGGGGTGTCTGTTTTCCTGGTTTGTTTATCAACGTTGTAAATGCATGCAGAAAGCATTAAGCTTTGCTCCCTTTTTCTGCTCTCTCAGAAGCTTTTCTAATTTTGTTCAAAGGGTGGAAAAGGGAGAAAAAGAGACATTTTAAGACACTCTTAAAAGCCAAAATAGAATTTAAATAACCATTTCCCAAATTGCTTTCTTGTATTTGAAATAGAACTAAGTTCCAGTTACAATGGAAATTATATCTTTAAAAATAACCACTCAGGATTTTACAGTCTAACAGCTTTAACTAAAATCTACATGGATCAAGCTTTTGATAATTTCTTCCACCTCCATAAACCAAATTAGCTGAGTCCCACTTTAAGACAAGCATTTGGAATTAAGCTGAATTCTCTGTTTCCCGGTTTCTCTGTTCTTTATGAGGCTCAACAAGAAACAACAGAGCAGATGATATCTCATAATCTGTAAAGCTGCAGGAGTAGATAGCTTTCCTTAGCATCACTGATTTAGCATTGCATTTACAAATTGGTCTTTCTGCTCTCTGGCAATACATCGCCGTCCAATTCAGTTCTGCTCATCAAGAATGTCAGACATCAAGCAAGTAATGCCCAAGAGCACGGCTTTTTCGGTCTAGAAACTACTTCAACATCAGTCATCAATCTTAAAAAAAAAAAAAAAAAATTAGCGGTCTTCCCCTCACAAAGCAGGAGATTCCAAGTGCCTCACATATTGCAACTTAGTATATTTGGATGTACTAGTAAAAACATATGAAACTCTATTTACTTTTCCCTAGTCCTTTAAAGCCGAACAAAAGGAAAGCTGCTATTCAGTCATTCCGTTTGTTTCTATAATTCCAAAAAGACTTTTTTGTTGTATAAAATGTCAGTTGTCTTTTCTTTCCTTTCCATAAAGTCCTGCAAGAACTGTGCTCCTAATACAAACCAACCACCAGAACACCTGCAAGCAGCATGGTGGATCTTGTCCATGCACTGAATACACAATAGGCAGTTTAAGTGATAAGAAGATTTAAAAAGAAACCTTATTAATTTCAAGTTTATCTCTCTAGCAGATGTTCTATTTTATTAATAATTATTAAGGTACTAGAATCACTACAGTGTTATAAAAAGTCTAATTATATTTTCTAAATTCCAAACCTGAAGTAGACCTCTGATATACATGGAGCTGCATTGTAACTTTTCAGCACTACAGGAATCACAATATTGAACTTGAAACTAAGTTCATTCTCTGCTTCTCAGTTTTTATTTTGCAATTGGTCATTCTACATGATCAGTTTTGAAATTTCTTGATATTTTGATCAAAATATATTCAGATTTGTCAAGGAGGCCAGGGAAGAAATTATGTAATCTTTATATTAAAATCCATCTGGATTTTTGCAGACATCAAAGCTGCCATTTAAAGTCTTTGCTTCAAGTGATTAAATAGAAATGTTGCTGAAAATACACCTTTCTTGATAAAAACTGAGCGTGCCTTTGAGAATTCACTTCTGTATGGCATGTAACTGAATTTCTAGAAAAGACAGACAAACAGACTTCATATTTAGCATCTGTCTTCTGTTTTCTAACTCATTTTGGACTAGGGAAAAAAACCAGGAACACAATGTATTCAATACTGTTCTAATATTAATAATGTCCTTTGTGATATTTTTGTGCATCAGAGATTTGTACCTTCACAAAACCCCTGTATAACTTGTTATTAGAATCCAGATGTCTGACATGATGGACACAGGTTGCCTTCTGTTAACTGCACTGCCTCTGAGACAGCGTCCCTGAAAGTGAATGCACTTGGTAACCCGACCTGTGCCCTGTGTGCACACACGATCCACTATTTCCATGCTTTATAAATAGCAGCTGCTATACTGTGGGGAAGAGTTTGCTATAAACTCTAATAATTAGTTCTTTAAAGGAAGTACTAGAAATTTGTGAAACGTTTGTTCTCTCAAGATCAATGGTCCAAAGCTTGATACTTATTGGTGAGGGCATTATACTGGATAAAACAGACTATGTGCTCGTATACCTGAAGAATTAATGGCTGTCAAACCATCTCATAAAAGCAAAATTATTGTTGATGAAACAATCTAGCCTGCTGTTTCTTTCATTTCAATAGTTTTGCACCTGTAAACCTCTACTGTATTGGTTTGATAAACCGCACAACCAGTTTGATTTGATATCATGCTTTTAGGTATAAAATATATATTCATATTTATTCTACATATATTCATACTCCTACATATTCATCAAATACACTCATAAACATTAATTCTCCCCCCCCTTTTCTAACTGATATTGGCAACAAGCTTTCCATTAAGAACTCAAGGGATATAATTATACTCAGGTCTTATGGTGGATCATGTAATAGGATACAGTTAACTTTTGTTATGCAGATGACATGAGAGTCATTTTATAGTTCTGTATTTACAAAATGCTTTCATAAATACTTGGAAATGGTTTCTGAAGTTAAGTAGTTGCCATTAAGAGCATTGATTTTGACAGATGCTTTTCAAGAGATGGGAATTTACAGGTTCATATTTACCAGTTTAGGTTTTATAGGAGAAATACATTTAAAAAAATCACTAAACAATATATAGAACTGTCTATTTCTATTGTCATTCTGGTTCACTCATACAGAATGTGTTAGTGTTTACAGACCAGACAGTCCATTTTCAGCACTGTTAATCTTCTGCAGATTTGACCATGAATCGATCCTGGTTGAGAGATCATTTGTGAGAGAATTAACCTAGTTGAGCATGTGAGGTCAGAAATAGAATGGAATAAAGAGCAAAGCCTGAGAGACAAAATAGATGCTCCTAAAGATTGTCTCTCCTCTTTTTATAGCAGCTTAACCTTTGACCAAAAAACCCAACAACAAACAAAAAGGAAGAAAGCTATTAGGTCATCAGTACTTGTTGGGAAACCTGAATTAGAAATTAAGAAAAAGAAAATGTCAGTCCAATGACATATAATTTGGCTTCTCAGACATAAGGAGAGTGAGAAATGCCTGAAAGGATTTACTGAGCACATTCCACAGAAAACCAAGGGAATTTAAAAATCTTTCATGAGATTATTAAAGCAGATTTTGGAGTAAGAGACAAACTGATTTGTAGATGAAAACTGAGAAGCAATTTTAAACAACTGATATCATTAATGTAAGCAAAATAGATATTAAGTACCTTCCATTTGTTTCCGAATTTATTGCTGAAAATCTCTGTTCAGGAGATAAAAGGAAAAATAGAATAAAAAAAATGTTTTCTGTAATTATGGAATTTGACATTAGATAACAACTGTATTGGGTTCTCTGGAAATGAAATTATTCTCTTTAAGTGACAGTTTCTGGATTCACCTTTAGCCATTTTCCACAACTCATAAGTCACTATTTTGAACACTGAAATATTTATCATTACAGAAATCAGAGAAGTTGTCCTTTTAAAAAAATTTCCTTTCTTACCTATGAGAAATAAAAGTACAGGTGGAGTAAGGCTCAGATCCTCAAAAATATTCAGACAATTTCTAGTGTTTTCAATGACAAGTCCTACTAACCCTTTCTTGAATGCAGAGGGTAAGTTCGCAAGCAGTATGAAACTGAATATTTACGTTTTTGTAACCATGTAGTCAACTGGATGCTAACATCCATGCTTTATACATTACAACATGTTTAGTTGAGCTCTTTTAAAATCTGCTGATCCTCCCATTGCAAAATTTCTGGTAAAAAAGCACTTCTCTTCCAAACCCTTTGTAAAACAACACTTTACTCCTAACGCCTACTCGTCCTTGTTCACTGTGTGGCATGAAGGATTCTATTGTATGTCTTAGAGACCATATTTTATTGGAAAGCTGAGTTACAAAGAACACACGAGTATCTCATGTGAACATATGTATACAATAAGAGTGGACTTTTTTTCTTCTGAAACTAAAATATTATATTCTCCAATAATACCAAGACTAGACATGTGTTAAGAAAAAAGGAACAATGCAGCTAGAGTCAGTTTAAGGTTTAAGATTTTTGGTAAGGTGACTAGACCAGAAGGCAGAAAAAGTAGTATGAGTTAGGGAAAGGTAAAACAATTAGCCTGGGAGCAAGGAATTGAAACTGAGAATGTGTTAAACTGAACCACAATATTGCTCTATTGATGGACTCAGAAATTTTTGTGGATTAATCTTTGAGCTGCATGTGTATTTGGAGAAATCACGACTGTTAGTAATACAAAATAGCTGACCTGTGTTTTTTTTTATACAAACTGCATGTTTCAGGACAGAGCATCAAAAGAATTGGTGAAAGAAATGTTTAAAGCAGGCTTCAGCATTCTCAACTCTGCTACTGAAATGCTATGTAAAATTTAGAAGTCACTAAATCCATCACCCATCTCAATTCATCTATCTAACAATGAGTGTATTAAAATATTCCCAACTTTTCTTTTCCTCCTGAAGAGGAATGAGGTGAAGAAGAAACAGAATACATCTAAAGGGCGATGCAGCTTTTGAGTACAGTGAACTTCCCTGTCTAAGAGTTGTTCACATGAAAAAGAATTGCAGCTTCCAAAGATGTTGCCAGGTGAACCTCTGAAAAAGTATTGGTGATGTATTGCTGATTTCTTTTTCTTCTTCTGCAGGGTCACTGTGCTTTATGACAGCAATACCAAGATTTCCTTAAGTTTCACAAGACCCTGAAAAATAATCAGCTTCTCTCATTTATGTCACCAATGAAAATATTGACAATTATAGAATGTTTGTTCAAGATGGCCTGTAACACCAACCGGATTTTATTGTTTGTTTGCCAAGAACAAACAGTACGGAGGCCTGAATGCTTGATGCATGAACAGTCTTTGGAGTTTAGCATAGATACGCACAAAAGATCAAAGCTGCTGCTTTGCTGAAAGTGAATGCCTGTGCCAGTGGCTCATTTGTTTCATGATAAAGTCATTCTGGAAAAATCCTGTACTCTGACAAATTTCAATTAGGTTAATTACATTCTGCTTCCCTAAATTTCCCCTGCAGCTTCAGATGGAGACAGCTTTCTTAATTTCCTTTCCTAGCATGTTGTAGAGGGTTGCTGTGTTTTGGTAAATAGCTGCTGCATTCCACCCAACATGTGGCTCATCTAATCCCTTTTTCTTCAGTACTTTCACAGTGTGAATTTTGCCTTATTACACTGGAAAACCTTCTGTTTCGGAAAGAGTAAGGGACAGATTCCCCCTGGTGCTTTACATTTTGGATGCCATGTAAAAGGGCTTAAGTGAAAGTAGGAATCCTGTCCTGAACCCTTTTTCATGGATTAACTGAGTTTAAGAGAACAACTTTCTATGTGTGTGTGTGGTGGCAATGACGGAACAACACAAGCTCAGTCAAAAATTTTTACATGCCTTTTCTTCAATTTTATCCTTTACTGACGTGCATTTTCTCTGTCTTTTGCCCCCAAAAAGAATTAATCTTGATTGTGGTTGCAGAAAGTGAAGTCATATTTCTCTCTTTAGTTCTTACACTTTCAGTGATATAATTTGATGTAGGCCTGACATTTCTCTAACTTTTTTCTCCTCTATCAGTGTCTGGTAAGAACTTGATCTTAACCCAGAGTACATATTCATCAACTTGCTAAAAAGAGCTGCTAAACCCTCTTTCAACTCTTCTGTCTTAGCTTTGTCCTGAGTGTGTTGTGGCAAGAATATAAACTTCTAAACACCCGCTCTATGCAAGGGCTCTTCCTTGTCTAACAACACTTTTTGTGGGTAGTATGATATCACTGGGACCAACGCCTAAGGAAGGTGTAAATAAAGTGGGATTGCACATTTTTATTATGTTTTCTGGCGAGGTCAATTCAGGGGTTAATTACTAGTACAACTAAACTTGCTGAATAGCCACATTTGGAGTGTTGCATTTCAAGACCACTGAGAGTGAGAAAAGGGTCAGGCACATGCACTACAAATTTGAAATGTAGAGTAAATGGAAACATTTCTGAGCAGGTTGATCCACATATTCCAGGCACAAAACAAGTAAACTTTGCAAGCACTACTTTATCTGAATCTTATCAGGAACTAGAATTGACATTTTACCTATTAAAGAAAAACAATTGCAATGAATGGGGATAGCATATTTATTGTAACTAGTCTGTTATGTTTTGTTTGGAACTTGAAATTTATCTCCTAGCTCAATAACTGAGCATGGGTCACAGATGTTGCAGAGCACCAAAGACAATTAGCTGACCTAGCTTCTGACCTAGGTTCTGTCTGGAAATTAATCCTATAGTGCACTGGCCGCTGTTTGTCCTGTTAATGCACAAACTGCTCTACTTGGCTTAATCTCATTCTACAAGATAATCTAGTTAACCAGCAGTATTTGTCTTTCTAAGTAGGAAATTTGTGAAGATTATAAGAAAACTTTGCATGGAAAGAGAAAAATTAGGTTTTAAAAAAGACAGAAACTGGTAAAAAATACGTACTGAAAATTCTTATTCTATTGCTCCTTTTCTTCAGCAGGACAGTTGACCAGCAGAATTTGTTTTTCAGGCAAAGGTCATCACATATAGTATCTTTTTCATGCTATTTTGATGAAGCATAAGGATTTTTTTGCCCTGTAGAAAAAACCAGGAATATAAGATTCTCTTAATTTCAAATGGAAATGATGAAACATTTCTTGCAAAATTCTGCAGAAGTTGTATGTTCATTATTTTTGTTTTTAACACATCAAAGAGTGTCCTAAGAACAGTCTGCCTTTCATATATCTCCATTAGCTCTTTGCTATAATTATTGACTAAGTAAAAGAGAAAAAAAAAAAAGGAAACTTTTTTTCAAGTACTTTTACCTGAAATCTTGATTGGTACAACAGGAAAATCACACTGTGTGGCAATCACGTATGCTCAAGAGTGAATGCATGCTAGAAAATAGTAGCAGTAGGTAAACAAGTCTGTAGATACATGAGTAAGTCTCACATGTGCCCAGATGAAAGTCAAAAAGCTGAGAGATGAAAATCAACTAAGACGAAGAAAAAGAGTACATTTAGAAAAATAGGAGGGGGAAAAGTGTTTAGGTGTCCTCTGACTTTTTTTTTTTTATATATTATACTCATCAAGCTATTTTTTATATTGATTTTTACTGCTCTGCTATAAAAACATGTTCGTCCAGTGCCCTGAGAACCCTCAATATCATTAAATATATACTAAATAACATTCCTGTCAATTATCCCTGTGTTCAAACTCACTCCTCATCAGTGTAAATACAAAAAACAAGTTCATTAATCTCCTGAAAAGTTCCCCTGGAGAATCCTAAACTATGGACTATTTGGGGCTGGATGACGTGTCTCTTTTCGTTCATAGAATCCTAGAGTATCCTGAGTGGAAAGGGATTCACAAGGATCATCAAAGTCCAGCATCTCAAGAGAAAGTGTAAGATGGGTTCTGAGGAAAATATAAAGTGTGTGGGATGTGTTACTGAGGGCTGACTGGATTGGATAATTGCACACTGCCAAATAAAACCCAAACAAAACTGATAATCTTTCAGTCATTAGTCCAGGGCAACTGAGAGACAACTTGGATGCCAATCATAGCCTGAAATCTTTCTACATAATTTTTTCAGTGAAATGAGGAGGCACCAACTTAAGATGAAATAAGGAGCACTGAAACAACCACTCCACTATTTCCAAATTGTTCTTTTCTATCTTGAAAGCAAACAGAAACTAAGTGCTTTTTTTTCTCTCTGTGAATGGCTGAGGTTATGTTCATGCTTAAAGAACATACATTTTTACTTCTTCTATAAAATTTTTTTTCAGACTTTCTCATAATTGCCATCAGCTTCATAAAGGAAATCATATTATTATATTGATTAACAGTGGCTGCATTTTCCAATTATTTCTATAATGAGTTTAGTGGCAATGACCCAGAAAATGGACAAAGACCTCACTTCAGATTAATGTTGATTTGATGTAAATTGTTATTTTTTCCCTTCTCACCAGAAAATGATAATGATAGATCCCCACTGTTAATTAATCAAAACCTCTCAAAATAGAGTTCACCAGGTGGAAATAATTAGCAGTTAATTGTCTCCTGTTTATTACTCTTCAGAGATGTAAACAACAGTCTGGTTTTATTTGACAGTATTTACTAAAAAGACCTTCAATAAATAAATTAGTGGCACAAATTTTATAGTTATGGTATGAATATTTGTGGTTGTGCATTTGTTTTATGAAACTATTCAATGTACAAAGAATCTGCACTTTTCCCTCCAGAAAAGCAGCAGGTGCAAACATTTGCCATTTGTTTCATATGCAAAATTTCCTTTTTTTTTCCTTGACTGAGTAATTGAGTGGCAGAAAAACATGATCAGAATGTTCTAATGTGGAATCACAAATAAGAAGGAGGTTTTTTCTCGTTTGCACTTTGATGTCTACGGAGGTTTTGTGTTTTAGAAAAAAACATGTTTTACTTGGGTAGAGTAGGAATTTAATAACAGAGGGATTGCTATCATGATGGTAATGGTGATAACGGTGATTGCTCTTTTTTTGGGTTAGTGGTCAAATGTCCCTTAGGTGCCCAAATCCTATTATGAATTTACACCCACAAATGAGGCACCTTACACAATTCAGAGGAAACTTTAGAATCCAGATTGCTGTTATATTTAAAGTAAAATGAATTTACCATCTGATTAAAAAATGAGGTTGTATATGAGCTCTCTTTTTCAAAACAAAGGAGAGAAATAAATTAATTTAAAAATTACAGTCACATTAAGATAATTAGCAGTCATCAATCTGCAGCTTATTGTTAAAAGACTGTCACTCTTTAAAGCCACTAAATGAGATCCATTCCCCTTAAAGCTTGGTTTGATCCTCAGATGAAATGTGTTTATGGCTTCTGGTCAGGCTATAGCCAATTTTTAAATTCAAAATCTGTATTACCAGACTTTTGTTCCAGGGGCTCTTTTCTTGAACTCAGGACTGATGGCCATAGGGAACAAGAAGCAATATCTTTTCACTTCCACTGTGGTACTATTTCAGAGACAGCACTTCAGTTTTTCCAGTTTGCACAACAAACTCTGGTTTCTAAAACATGAGTGTGAAAACTCACCAAGAATTGAACTTTGTCAATTTTGTTGCAAATAGTATGGATCTGTCTGCTTGATTTTTGCTATTACTCGTATAATAAACATACTAAAGTAATGCTGACCAACTTTAGTTTTAGTATTTTTAAAACCTGAAAATTCTATGAATTTAATAATAGTAATAATAATTAAAAAGTTTATATTTTCATGGTGTGTATGTGTAACTTAGAGGATAAATTTCCAGGGCTGCAAACTCTTGTCATATCCCTCCCATCTAGAGCAAACAATTGATACCATCAGAAAAATACAATCAAACTTCTAAATATTTCTTAGTTTGTGTTTTTAAACTGTCACTTTTAGTTCCAGACAACAATATTGTTTTCTGCAAGACCTGTGCTTGCAGTCAAAGAGCTGCCTAGTGCTGGCATTATTTTCTCTCAGATGTCATTAGATAAAGTTCATTGACTTATTTCTTTTTTCAGCATGACAATTTAATATTTGATTTCATTTTTACCTATAAAGACAAAAACCCCACACATTTGTGTTTGCTTTATGAAATGTTACAGTAAAAACAAAACTAAAGACTTCAGCTACCACTTAAAGAACTCAGCTGTCAGGTGGTGATAAGCCAGTGACAAGGCTAGGGCAGGACTCTGTAAAAAGAAGATTTTTTACACTGTTTTGCCCCTCTGGATCAAGAGAGTCAACTTTTGGCTCAAGATTAATCTAGAAAATTAGAAACACTATGGCCTACCCTAGACATAGACTTTTGTACAATATTTCTTGTTTACTGTCCCGATTGGAGTTTTTATGCTGTTTTGTCTGCCAGGACAAAATTCAGCTGAACTTTATCTGCCATTTCTGCCATTCATTATTTTGAAAAGACCTCTGAGAAAAAAATATCCTTTCTTTAAGAAAGAATATATTTTTCTATTGAAAAGTCCATAATTCTTCCATCTAGGTGAGTAGCATTCTTGAAATAGATCAGTCTGAATTCCCTAGAATTAAGGTTTGAATTTTTCCTTGACTGCGATATTTTGTAGGTTATTTTTAGCTTTAAGATTTCTGAAAAGGCCATTTAGCACCATTTTCTTTTGAATTTCTCTTTATGACTTTAAATTTTCCTGGCTGTGATCATATATTAGTAGTACATGTAGCTACAGGACTATTTCTTTAATACTGTGTTTTAAACAGGAGGGAGTGCCAGCTGATTACCATGTTTTTATATGTGTATATGAGTCTATACACACCTACAAACTCCCACATGCAAGCACATGCACACACACAAACACACACACACACTCACGTAAACTGCTAGATTGGTTTTAAGGTTACGATTTTATCTGTAGATTTGTGCTCAGGATCTAAGACATCAGTCCCCCTTCTACTGAAATTAGCGTGAAGCTCTCACTGTAGTAAATTTCATTTGTCAGCCCAAATTTAGCATCAATAATACTGAAATATATACCAAAAACTGTTTTAAAAAGCACAACTGGTGTCTAAGTAATACAGGTTTATATAATGCCCTATCATGTCATTACATACGATAATTTGATAATAAGATAACTCCAGGTTTATTATTTTCTCCTTGATTTTTCTTTCTCATGTTTTATGCTTTCATCAATCTCAGCCAGAGAGAAGGAACAAAAAACCCATGTGGATTTGCAAGCTTTACTTTTTGGATTAAACCAAAACATGTAATATTCAAATAGCATATTTTCAGCCTTAGAATTACAGACCTTGAAATTGGAACTGATTTTATGCTTTCCTAAAATAATATTTTTATGAGTGAAATTGGAAGAGCAGCATGCAGTGGGAGAAGAGGAAAAATGGACCTGGCTGCTGCTACAGGGGAATTTGAAATTTTGCTTGGAGAATAAAGCAGAGTTTTACTGCAAACACCCACAAAAGGGAGTTTTTATTCTGCAGAACACATTCTTCTGAGCCTCCTCCTTGCCTGATTTTTCTCCTCCCCTTCTACTAAACAGAGAGAAAAAAGCCTTTTTTTAGGGATATAGTTGACCAGTTTTAAACATTGGCATTGACATTAGCTGAATAAACGGAAACCTTTTCCTTTTATATGCACACTAATAATATAAAATATTTTATATGGAGATTTCTGAAGCTTGCAGAGGTGATAGGTAACATATTCCATACTTAACAGGTAAGGAACTGAAACAAAGGACCAAGGTTAGTCTACAGGCTGATAGCACAGTCTGTACCCTTGTACTTTTTCCTCATCTGTCAGGCAGTGTGCAGAAAAGGACAGATGATAGGTTATTCTGGAATTTTGGCGAGGGTATGAGCTATTGATTGCATGTTACTCTGTTTCATATAAAAAATTATATTCTATTGTATATAAACAACACCCGAAAAAAGCATAAAAATGGCAGAACGGGTGAAATTCCATGTCAATGTAAAGGGTTCAAAATCTTCCACCCACTTCTGTCAGCTTTGCATTTCAAATGACCAAGATTTCACTGATATGTCATTTTTAGAAATTTGAAAAGAAATGCTGAGTTCTATGAAGTGAAGAGAAGCCCTTGTGTCCTACTGATAGGAAACAGGGCAGTGGTCACAACACCAGCCTCACAGAGTTCGAGAAGGGTTTGAACAACACTCTCAGGCACATGGTGTGACTCTTGGGGTGTCCTGTGCTGAGCCAGGAGCTGGACTCCAATGGTCCTTGTGGGTCCCTTCCTACTCAAGATATTTTGTAATTCTCTGGTTCTATTATACAAAATCTATGTCTTTGCTATCCAATAAAAATAACCCACCTCAGTAACTGATCATCAGTTACTTTATATTTACTTGAATAGTAAATACTTTGGACTAAGACACTCTGTAGTACATACATACAAATCACTGGATGAATGAACCAATGGGTGAATAAATACTCTTGCTATGCTTGACAGACCAAAGGGATTCATTATACTTAAACTGAGAATTCTCTTAGTTGAGCAAATGTAACAAAGTTATAAGCTTTTGTCAAAGTGTAAATAAATTCCGCAGATGACTTGGATGTTTCAATTGCACTGGAATGTTCAATTGCACTGGAAGCTCAAGAGGTGAATTGACATGAAGGTTCATAGATATAACTCATCAACACCAAGTGAAGTGTATTTTTATGTGAGTTTTGTAAATAGATAAAGAGTGGTGGGTTTTAAGCTGTTTCTACCCTTCTCCAAATATCAGGAGAAAATGGTGAGAAAATGTGCTGTGACTTTACAAGCTGGAAGATGTTGGGGTAGGAGGGCAAGAAATCAAAGACACTTCATCATCAATGTGGTGTCAAAGCTGGGGTAAGGAAGCCTTATGTTAAGAGTAAAACAGAAATTGTTTTCATCAGGTGAAGTAAAAACAGAGTCACGTGAAGACATCTGGTCCTACAGCATGCTGGTTTCTCATAGCACTGAGTGAGCCCTCCAAAGTGTCAGCTAGACCTGTATCCATGTGTAACATCTCCTCCATGCATCCTGATTATCTCCTCATTTTGGCCTGAGAGTTCTGTGTGCCTGGTAAAGAGTGAATTTGGCTAGGTTTTCGGGTATCTAGCATTCCTGCAGAAACAGTACCAGTAGCTCCAACGAAAATAACAGATGTCTGAAAGTCCTGGGGAAATGACCTCTCTCGGTGGGCATCTTGGACATGCTGACCTCACCACATGTGTGATGTAGAGTTCAGAGCCACCTTCTCAGAAACTGCAGCCTATCCAGAATATCCCTACCATCTGTGCACATCCACACCGTATTCTTTTCCAAAGAATAGGAAATATTTTGCTAGGAAAAAGATAATGAAACCTTAGGAAAGAAAACAAACTAAATAACAGACAGGTGTTCCATAAAATTTAAGGTGAAAATTTGGGGTGAGAGAGAAGAGACCTGACTGGGATAAAATGTTTTATCACTGCTAATAAATCAATTCTAGCCTGGGTTGTTAATGATTAAACATAACTTCTATCAACCTGACTGTGCAGTGGACTGTGTTGAATGAGACAGTGGCTCGGCTCCCAGATGTGAAGCTGTATCTCCATCACAGTGAAAAAAGGAGCCTGTCAAACAGGCAGAGTTTGGTTGCCTCACAAGAGAGAACACAGTAACTCTAAGGTGATCTTGAGCAGATCCCACATGAGCTGTTCTGGGAGGAGAGCTGGTGGAGAGGCTTGCATTACTACATCTATGCTGTAAATACTTTAACTTATTCTTCCCCAAAGTTTTATCACTCTTGGATTTTTGCTGAACCATAACTCTGCTATAAAATAGAAAAGAAAAAAAAAGGAAATAAAGGGGAATAATGGCTTAATAAGAGGAAGAAATTTAATAGAGTTAAAAATTCAAAACTCAGTTAAAGGTAGTTAAAACTCTAATTAAAGTGCAGTTGATTTGTATTCATTATCCAATCCTATAATTGTAGAGATAGAAACTTTATTTTGATGAAATGGGGATAAAACCACGACAACATCAGATTCATGAATTTATTTAATGTATAAAGCAAGTGTTAGATAAGATACATCGAGGCCTCAAGCTTTCTTACACAGAAAGAAGTTGGATGTGGTTCCTTCTTTTAGTTGCCTTCAGATGTGGGGTTTTGAATAACATATTTAACCTGAAAAATGTAGGAGTACCCCTTTTATGATTCATTTGCCTTGAGAGTCTACTAGCTCCTTCATCATAGACTGGGCTGGGTGATGCTAGAGGAAAGAAGCCAAAGTCAACAGGATACGGATTTAGCAGCTCCAGTGTACAAAATAGAGTCATCCATTACCAACACAATTTTTTAAAAATTGCTTAAATAGCCCGGTGTGTACCATAGACCCATTCGCAATAATTTTAACCTATACAATGACAGGCTATGTGGATTTTCTCATGCTAATTTAAAAAAGTTTAAAAAAGCCCCAAACTGAATAGCCCAGTGTGTATCCTTGCCTAGTTCCTGAGCAACTTAACTTACACTGACAAGTTATGTGGGTTTCACCAAACTTATTTACCACTTAAAATCAAATGTATCTACCATAGTAGCTCCTGTATCAAATTACATACAGAATGTTCCTCTTGTAACACTCAATAAATGATCTCATATGTGTTCCATAAACCTTCACTCGTTTGCCAAAACTGAAGAAAAAGAGAAGCAATGCAGAAACTGATCCTTAACATTAATATTAAACAAAAGGCATAGGCAGAGAATGGCAAAAACAGTCCTATCCAGCTCCAAAGAGCAATGCATGCCAGCATGACCTCATAACAGCAACAGTTTGAGTCTCTGCAAACTTCTCAATCAGGAGCATCAGAGCCTTATTCAAAGAAGGGTGTGCAAACGTAACGTCATTCATGCAAAATACTTTAATCAAGGAAAAAGAAAGTCTAAAAGCAGGTTACTTAAAGGTAGCCCCTGGCTTGCACTTTTGTATTTTTACAAGTTAAAAGTGTATATCAAGCTAACCCACCAATTAATTAAAAAAAAAAAAAAATCCATAGCAACCTTTTAAAAATCTTGTTCTAAAATACTTCTGTTAATCAAGCAACCCACGATTATTTTGTAGGGTAGAATGCATCTAGTAAGTATTTTTATTACAACTGCTAGTAAAGCCAGAACCCATACTGACAGTGAAAAGATATGCAAGTTCATTGATCTGAATGAAAGGAACTGGATCTCCTTTGAGATGAAGGATCTGCCTAATAAAAAGGAAATAAAGACCTCCATTCTCCTCCTCCCAAAACAGGAAAAGGAAAAAAATGAAAATAAAATTCAACTGTTAATATCTGGCATAACACAGAGTCCCATCTGTTTTTGAGCATAAGTTTCTCAGCAACTTTTGGACAGTGAAATGTAGCAATAATGCTCTGACTCACAAAATCAGTATGATGAAAGCTTGACATAGTCAAACATTCATCTATTCTGATTTCAGTAGTCTTGGAAATACCAGAGATCTGTTTTGCTGATTAAATACTGAAACGGTGTTTCCCTCTAAGCATGGATATTTACTTACCCTATTTTTCCATGAGATATTGTTTACTTTGTAGAAAGATAATTTTCTTAGGAAAATTTTAGCATTTCCATCCAGATTCCAATTCCTTCAGTCAAGTAACTGTAATAAATTTTTAAGGTCCAGGGTGTATTCTAGTCCCATCAAGACTATGATGTGTGTGTGGCTGGAATACAAACAAGGAAAAAAATCTCCCTCTAAAAGTACTCCATTATTCTGGGAGACTTTCAAATTAGAATATATTATGTGAATAAAAAAAGAAAATGAGCATAATAAATAAAAACTACTTTACAGTTGGTATCTGTCTTTATCTATAAATAAATTAGAAAGAAAATTAACTGAAGAACCAGCCAGATCATGAAAAGGATGAACATCACAGCTTCAAAAAGTGAATGCAAGATTTCAGTGTCTTTTCCAAAAGCTTTCCCTAGATGAAGCAAAAATGGCATGCTCTTGATTCTAAAAGCTTGACTCTCCTTTTCCTGCCGTTGCCTAAAATCACACTAAAAGCAATTTAACTATTTCTTCATTACTGTAGAATTTTGGAAGAGGAGGCTATAGGAAGATATACTGGTTGAAGATATTAACAACCTTCATCCTGCCATCCATTCCTCTGTGAGTAACTTTTTCTGCCACACTACTGCTCAAGGGGAGATGTGTGTGAACAATTCTGCTTCAAGCCAAATCTGAAATTTTTACTTATTTTTGTAACGAGGCTTGAGTTTCGCATCTGTTTCTACTTTCCCCAAACTTTCCAAGTTGCTGACTGCTCCAGGAAGAGGTCTCTGAACTGAACTAGAATGGTGACAGTGGCTGTTACGTTTACCTGTTCCTTCTCAGCAATCTAGTGCTGCTTCTACCATGGGTTTTTTATTTCAGTGTTGGATACTAAAGATGTAAGTCAAACCTGCACTCAACTCATTCCGAGGGTGTCAGTAAATATGCATGAAATTCAGTAGCTGTGGTGATGTATTTAAAGTTTAATTGTAATCTGTAAACCTTTTCCTGTTAAATATAATTCAGAGCATCTTACTGAATGTACTCTAATTCTTTCTTATGCTACTGTAAGAAAAATAAGACTGTACTAAAATCAATAATATAATGTTACTGACTCATTCTATCCTATGCCATTTCATGGCATTCCAAAGTGACATTGAAATACCACTAATGGAACAGTGAACCTATTTTTCAATTATACTAATAGTAACAGCTACTGGTTGGAACAATTTGTGAGAGAATTTGGAAAGCGCTACTGCAATTATTAAGCACAGCCACATTCTTTCCAAGTACCAGTGATGGTATTAATTTAGTTTGATTCACCTCACAATAATGTTTTCCAGATAAGCCATTTTCAAACCTAATGGTTCAGGATCAGCATTTCTGGAAGGAACACAGAAGTGTGGGACTGGCTGATGGTGCTGGTCTTGAAACACCTGCATACAGAACTAGACCCATGAATAGTTCTTTAAAAAATAGTGTGCCCACATGCTAAACTGATTATCATCAGGAAATGTGCATGGGAAGAATGCATTCCAGCTATCATCTTGACTCCATTTTGGGATAATGTTTTCTCCTTCTGGACTATTTTCTCCTACAAGAAGTATCTGTGGTTCAATAAACACATATCTCCTAGTTGAAAGGTCAGTGAAAACACAGGAAATGAGCAGAGTTCAATAGTTTCTGCAGTGGGGACCAGGACTAAGTTCTAATCCTTTCTTTGCTGTTGTTGTGTGACCATATCAAATCACTTTTATTGGGTGCTGGGTGGCATATTTTTACCTGCAAAACGGATTAATGACCCTGCCATTTTTTGGTAAAGAAATTCAATATTTTTTCATAAAAATAAGTATTGGCAAGCTGAATATCATTATTAATAAGTACAAGGAAATACCCTGTAGTCACTGGTGCCCTATTAGAAGATTGATTAACTTGTCTAAAGACACTTTTCTATCAAGGACTGACATTCATTGTGCATTAAAACTGTCTGAGGTTTTTTAGGTACTCTGCTCTTTTCAACATGAGAAATAGGAATCTTAAGACTAGGTGTTGCAATGGAAAGCTATCACATTTCACAGAAAATCCTAAACCTAGAAAGAGATGACTCTAACATGCCAATTTTACTGGTAACTTGTAGCTTTACTATTGCAGTGTTTCTTGGCATTCCATTGTCTCTAATCTGCTTATATTGCTCTGGCAAGGAACAAATTTGTGATGAATTACATATTCAAGATGCACATGAAGTGGGAATATAGTGTAAAATGTTACTGAGGTTAATGAGTACTATAAAAGCATGCATCATAGAATTTCAAAATGAGAAAATTTGAAACGTAGTACAGTCATGTTGGTGGGAAAACTTCTGCATTCTATTGGTAGGTTTCAGCCTGATCAGACAAGTTCCATAGTCCTTTTATCCATTACTGAATTTATTACCTCATTTGGTGTATCCTTATAATTACTACTGCAAAAGTCATCAAACCAAACCAAACCAAACCAAACAAAGCACTCATCCACAAAACCACAACAAACAAACAAACTACCAAGAAGAAATAAGAACATTTTCCCCAAAGGTCCTTGAAGTTATTTTGTATAAGAAGTCCAAGTTCAAAAAGAAACCAACTTTTAAAATGTTTTTAAATGAGAGTTCCATGCAAAATCAGATTAATGTTCTACAATGACATCAAACTGTAATGTTAGTAAACATTTCCACAAATATTTAAGGCTCTCTCACAGGTTCTTTACACTTCACTAGCTTAATTTTACAATGGATCATATTCCTGACAATATGTATGCATTTTTGAAAATAATGAGTTTGGTATGTCTATAACATAGCATTTCAGTATTTGTAGTGTCCCATGTATGAATAGTAATTATTTTTAGGATAGTAATGTCTTCAGTTGTGGAATTTTCCCCAAGAAAGTGATATTGACATCTATCTTAAGTAGATGCTATTCCTTTGAACGTGTTAAAGTAGCAAAATTCAGTCCTTGTTTAAAATCCTGTTTAGGTCTGTTTTTATCATGCTCTATTGCCAAGACAATCAAACAGATAAAAGCATTAGCACAATAGTTTTAACAAGCCATTTAATAAAATGAATAATTTCCTCTGTCCCTGAAGAAATTAGCATTTATTCCTTTATAAAATCTGCCTTCATAGTGATTATGTCATGTGTCATGTTCATGGCATAATGAATTCTGCAAAAATTACTTCACATTCCTTCACGCTCATTTGAGAATGGCCAGTGATTATGAACTACTACATACATAGGCCATGAGTAACCAGCATTCATTTTAAGTGTTGATAACTATGATAGTCATAGCCAAATCAATTATGCGTGCTCAGCCTTTGGTATACCCAGGAAATCCAAGGCACTGAGCTCACTCAACGTGCTAAATGAAGTTGTTCCCTAGATATGCAGGTCAGCTATGCAAGACCCTATTTACCTCTTCATGCACAGTTACCATTTTTCCTACTAGGTGCTGAGCATTTTTAAAACAGAAAGTTGTCATGGTTATAGAGGCATAGCCAGATTCTATCAGACTTTCATATGGGTTTATAGCAACCACCATACGTGCTCAATCTGCACTGGCAAATAACTTCTCTTTCCTCCCTCCACGATGATGCCTTAATATAGTTGAGAGGGTGATGAACTTTAGAGATTTCTCCAAGAGCCTACATAAATGTCATATCAAGTTTGATTTCCTCTACCGTACAGAGGCCTTCAGAACAACTCTAGGAAGCCATGAAACCTAAATAGATCCTGTGGTCCTACTACCATGTTTGAGGTCATGTAGCAAAGATATCATAAAATTCCCTCCTCTCCTCTGAAGACAAGGGACTACTCACACTTTATAAGTGTGAAGATAGCAACAGAAAAAGACAACTCAGAATGTCTAAGCTACCAGGCAACCCTAGCTGGCACAGTTTTCCAGAGACCACTTTCAAAGTGAAGAACCTTTCTGGCTCTTCTATCTAATGCCAGGACACTTAAAAAGCAGTATCTGAGTAAATATATACTGACTCCATCCTACCTGTCTTGGCAGGAGGTCTGTGAAGCTGACAGTATGGTTCCACAGAAACAGGATTCTGTAGCTATCTCTGCAAGTTATTAATTATGCAGTGTCATATTTACTTGCATTTGTGGGTATTCCCTGTGTGGCCTGAAGAAAGTCTCTGATAAAGTAAGCTTTTTGTCAATCCTAAAGTAATTTAAGTTTTCCCATTGTCCCCTGCTTTATAAATGAGAAACTCAAGATAATTGTTGTATCATTTTGCTTGCTCTACTTGTATAGATACCCTTATTTTTGTCTGGAACTAACAATGATTCTGCTTCTCCATAATGAAAAGTAAAGAATATAGGATATTTTATAAACTCATGTTTCTGGAGTTGCTTTAACAATTACAATCAGTTAAAAATTATATAATTAAAAATAGTGTCTATTTGAATAATAAAAGCTAAAGGGAAGAAAGGAAAGACCTTTTTTTGGCTGAGAGATATAGTAACTAAGATGAAATTAACTGACATTTTTATGGTTTTTACAGCTAGATATAAACACATACAGACATATTTTACAAAACAGATTACTGGAGTCTGCTTGGTCAAACATACATAATAATGTAAAGAAATTAGTAATGTAGGTACTGCTGAAACAGTACTTTATTCTTGTTTTCAAGGGTTGAATGCAGTACAGCAAAACACAGCAAGAATGACACATCACAGTCAATATAGTAAGTTGTAAAGTATAATGAATGGATTTTTCTGGTGCTCTTAGTAAAGGAGGAAGGAAGGAAGGAAGGAAGGAAGGAAGGAAGGAAGGAAGGAAGGAAGGAAGGAAGGAAGGAAGGAAGGAAGGAAGGAAGGAAGGAAGGAAGGAAGGAAGGAAGGAAGGAAGGAAAGGAAAGGAAAGGAAGTTGGTTAAGTTATAGTTGGGCTTTGGCCCTTCTAATTTTCTCCTTGTATACCATAATATTCTCATAGTCCTCCTGAGTTGCCTGCCCTTTCTTTCAAGGCTGATAAATTCTTCTTTTTTTCCAGGCTGACAGATCCCCAACAGGCCATCCATTTTGGCATGTAGGGACAGTCTGCTCCCGCATTTTTAAGACTTTCTTCTTGAAGAATGTCCAGCTTTCCTGGACTCCTTTGTCTTTCAGTACAACCTCCCAAGGGACTCTGTCAACCAAAGACTCTAAAGAGGCTAAAGTCTTCCTTCCACGCTATGACTATCTTGCATTAATATTGACTACCTTCTCTACTATTGTAGTGCCCTTTCCATTCTTGTGCTAAACATTTATCAGATTTTATAAGACAAGTTTTGCAAATCAACAGTCAGGACACTGACAACTCCTGGAAGCACAAGTAAAGGGTAGTTCATCTTCAGCAAATTGATGAGGGATATGTTTACAAAAAATCAGTTATTATAAACTACATTTTTCTTCACATTTCCATGCTCTGTAAAGAACAACACGGCAGGATTGATCCTCAGCCAAAAGGCATTTAATTATGTATACTGGGAAGAAATGAAAACCAAAACCCCATTATAAATCATCCCCAAATAATTCATACTCCAGCTGAAGTTTAAGCCTGCACTTAAAGCACAAAGAAGCTGATACAAAATTCCAATAAATTGCCTTTTATGAGGGAAGGTAACAGCTTCTGTGTCATTCAGGTATATCTGTCTCTTAAACCAGTGTTTCTCTTGTACATTAATTATAGAAAATTGATCTCCTGGCCCATGTAGATGGGGTATCTTCACCAGCAGTTAAATCTGTTTCCAAATCCATTTTATTCACCCTTGGAAAATCTGTAGCTGAGTTGTAGTGGGTGGTCAGGTAGGAAAAAATGCGCAACATCAGTCGTAGTCTCTCCTTCTCACCCTCAGTTCTTCTCTTCCTTTGTAGAAGAGGTTGTAGTTCCATATAAAAACTATAGGCACCCAAGCTAAAGATGTTGGTAGTGAAGAGGCTCATTGAAGATCAGCAGCCATCATCTATTTCAATAATAGGGAAAGAATTACAGTGTATGAGCATATAAAGGTGAAATAGGGACTCAAAGGTTGCAAAAATGTTGAACCATTTCAGAAAAGCTTTTAAAATTCCATTTCAGGTTTGTTAGATCAACAGCTCTGAAGATCAAAGTAATTTTCTGAATTGCTACCCCCAGAAGACCCTTCTACTTCTGATGAAATGTCCCCATCCAAAACAGAACGGGTTGTTTTTTTCAGGGACAAGCATTAGACTAAAACATGTAATGTGTGGCTGAGACTTCTTAACGCAGATTATCAAACTTCATTTTTCCATCTTTGACATGCGGTGTCCGTCTGAGAATGACTGGAACATAATCTTGAAGGCTTAAATTTCTGGACTTGCTCTTGATGAGTGGTAGAAAATAATGAACCATTCTTCAGTAAGTGCTTATGTGTTGCCAAGGGCCCCGAAAAATATGGGATGAAATAAATGGTGCTATTTGTACTGTGAAATTTAAATACAATATTTCTTAGATTTACAAGGCCCTAGTACCTAAAGCAGACCTCATATATGATTTTTTATATGTATTTATTTTGAGGGAGGAGCATAGGAATTTTTAAGTGAGCAGCTTCAGGTACTTATGGCACCTGCATTTGTCCCACAGGTAATATTACTTTCTTGTCAGTAAGAGGGAGTTTGCAGAGATCTGGGGCAAATCTTTACAGTCAACTTCTGAGATTTGAGAATAGGAACATCCTTTTCTGATGTGACAAGGATAAGGATCACCAGAAATGGTCACAGAGACCTTCCTTTGTGGCCAGAAGGAAGGTGCTGGACAAGAGCCATCAGCACAGAATGAAAATCTTGTGACTGCTTTTTTTTTTAAACAGCTTGCTAGACAAATTCTCAGTGATTGACCAAGTGGAAATGTGGGATGCCTGTTCAGCTTAAAATCCATTCTGCTCTATTAATCTATAAAAGATAGAAGACTAAAGGTACCTGGTGTTTAATTAATTTAACTTTCTTTCTAGAGAGTAAGCCTGAAGAAACAAAGTTCTGAATAATTAGAGGCATGCTAAAATAGAAACAAAATGGAGGGAGTGAGTAAAACTAATTAAATATTGCTCCTCTTCAGTGGATTCTTGGGACACACATAGTATCAAAATGACAGTTATTGTTATCTTCCAGTTTCTTCTCCTCAAGCATGCAGAAGTGGGAAATAGGAGCGGAACACAAACATGCAACTGTAATTCTCAAGTAGTTGTGCTCATTTTAGCATATTCGGGAGAGTATCTTTAATGATGTCCCACCTATCATAGGTAAAATAAGAAAGACAACCCTAAAGAATATGGTTTAACAGAGTTGCAGATAGTTTGTTTCTAGTCTTCACAACTTTTCCTTATTATATAGATGATGACATGAGAACAGCTGTGTGATCACAAAACAAAAATGCTGTATCAAGCCCTAAATAGAGTCACAAAATATTTTTTCTATCTCTAAGCAAACAAGGGGGAGTGGGATAAATTTCTTGAGATGCAGGTCTGGGGGAAATCCTTCATTGTTGTTAGAATCTGCGGTCTGAGCAGAGCTTGTGGTGATTACTCAATGGGGAGAATCCGTGTTTATGTTAAAAGGCGGAAAAAAGTGTTCCCGTAAACATTCACATTTAGAATTTATTGTGAAATCTCTGCACCTTAAACATCACCACTTCCATGACAGCTAAGAACAACAGAAGCACAGTAACAAGACTGCACAAGCTGTGTGGATAATAGGAATGCTGTCTAGAATCCCAAGGGGGATAGTATAGCTGTACCACTGAGATAAATCAGGGATTTATGAGAGAAAGTCCTTCTCTGCTTTGAAAAATATTATTTTGATGTCATATGCTTGACATGGTGCTCTCCTGTTCAGTCACAGAAGTGTAAGTTTGTAGCCTTCCCAGTTTGAACTCTGACCTTTCAAAGGTGCTGGCAGAGCTGAAAGATCCAGTTTTGCTGAAGGAGTCAATAACACAGCAAAAAGAAAAGCAGGGTGGTTTTTTTGTTGTTGTTTTTTTTTTTTTTTTTCCTGAAAGATTGCGAAGAATTCTGGTTTATATTTGGTGCCACCAGTGAACTAAACATGACACAAACAACATTTTATCAATTTTTTTCCATACTGACAAAAATAGTTCTATACCTTTTTAAATGCCTACAGGAGTTGGTCTAGTGTTTGACACATTTGATGGGTTAGAAAGAAAAAGATTAACTGCTTTGGACACCATAAATAGGCTGGACTCAGACCTCAGTGGTAGATTCATCTACCACTAAATTTTTGTAATTAATTTCATTGATTTGACAGTGTAAGCCCAACAACAAAGCTCAAGCTAAGTTCAAAAATCCATTAAGACTATTTTCTCCCTTAGTAGATTTTGGGTTCAGTTTTATTTTTTAAATTTCTCAAGTGATGTTATAAAGATGAGAGTTTAAATTTTAAAAAAAAACCGACCTGGCCTCACTTTCCTCGTTACAAACACCTACCTTTCCTTTATCAAAGAAAATTTGCTACAATTAACAGGAGAGGAAGAAGGACAGAAGCATGAATGCATATCTCCTCAGAGCTTAAAAACTAGTTGACAGAAGTCAGCTTAGTTACTTCAGAAATATACAGACTATATTTTTGCATGGAACATCAGACACTTAAATCTTTGTTTCAAATACCAGTTGCTAGACACCTGCTGCTGAGACCGAAACAGGAAACAACACGGTTTAAAATATTACATATATAAATAGAGTTACTTTACAACTACATGCTTTATACATTAAGTTTAAAGTTTATTTACATCTCAATTTGGCAGAAGTGAAATATCCATTTAAAAAAAAAAGGGAAATCATACTAATTTTCTTTTTTTTAATGCTAGATTGACATCTCTGTCTCAAAGAACACCTCTTTACAAGACAGACATCATATGAACAATACCCACACAGGAATTAGGAAAGAACACCAGAATTAAATTTGTAAAATTGAGGATTGCCAACAATAAGAAATCAAGATAAAGTAAAAAAATCGTCACCTGCTCACAGCCCCCTTTCTTCAAAATCTTCTCCTTCATTGCATAAAGCTAATAAAATGAGAAGTTCTCTCCAACACACACCACTCATATTCTTTTTAATCCTTCACTGACTCAAGATGTTCTAGAGAACTCTCAGTCTATTCCCATTTTATCCTCAAACACATATTGGGTCTGTGTGAGCTGGAGGTCATTTTCCCATACAGCCCTCACAGTGCTGTGTTGTGCAATGGTAGCTGGAAAGGTGTTGATCAAAGGTGTTTTGGCTGCAGATGAGCAGAGCTGGCACAGCACCAGGGCTGTCTCTCTAACATCCCCATCCCCATCAAGGTGCTGGGAGTGGACAAGACCCTGGGAAGGGTCACAGTGAGGCAGCTGACCTGAATTACCCAAAGGGCTATTCCATACCATGTGGGGTCAGCTCAGGTATAAAAGCTAAGGGGAGGTAATGGCATTTGTTTGTGATGTTTGCCTTGTGCAGCAGCTGCTGTATGTGCTGACGCTCTGCTTCTCGGTAAGTGGCTGAACATTGCTTACTGTTGGGAAGTAGATAAAAACCCTTCCCCCCCCCCATTTGCTCATGCATGTGCAAGCTTTCACTCTTGCTTTAGAAAAATGCCTCATCTCAACCTATGACTCATTTTCCATCTTATTTCCTCTCCCTTGTCCAGCTGGGAAGGGGAGTGGCAGAGCTGATTTGTGGGTACCTGGTGTTCAGCCAAGGTGTTCACACCTTACAAGGTTTTAATTTAATCTAATCAAGGTTTTAGTTTTATTAAAACCTACAAACCTTAAAAAATTCTATCTGGCAAAATACTTCTTCCTTGAGGAAGAGCTGGATCCGGTTTACTCTGTTCTTAGATGTGTCTCATGGCACAATCTGCTTCCAGTAATGAGGATTAATTGGAGCCACCTGCCTACATTTCCCTAGGTGCATGTGTTCATTCTGTCCCAGACATCAAATAACCCTGCAATAGTTGCAGATAAAAAAATTTCCAACTCTTAATTTTGCAATGCTTCTGTCCACAGACAGGAGGTATTTACACCCAAGGAGCAAAAATCACTTAAAGAGCAAAATATACCTTGTCCTTAAAAGATTCAAACTGTAGAAAATAAATGTTTAAATGATGCCATTAGGTTATTTTTAGAAATATTTCTGTGAGTTTTTACCAAAGACCTTTTCCCTTCTTTTTCTATTTTAGAAGAAGAAATTAAATACATAGTCATTATATAGTTTGATTTCTAGCTGTGAAATCACTTCTCTTGCAGTCTTTAATTGAGGAAAACCTTCCTAAATTATAAATGTCTGGTAAAGGCAAGACTACCAAATTAGTCTTGTATAAGTAGAGGTTTTTTTTTCCCCACAATGCTCTTTTGTAGCTTTTCTACCCTTTGGACAAATGTTTCTTATACATACAGTGTATAATTTCTCCTCTTAAAAATTACAGTAAATGACTACTAGAAGACATTATATAAAAGGAAAAAATCAATATAACTAATATTTATGAGCACATTTTAACACAGAGAATAAAAAACTAATATAGAATGTTAAAGCAAAAGGGAAGCTTAGAAACTATTTTTTAGGTTGAATATATATAGACATTTTCAATGAATAAATATTTTTTTATGCAATATCTGTGTTACTTCCTGCATAAAAAACCCAGTAACAAATATTTTCTGGAAACAATTGGCAGTGACTACAAGAATTTTAAAAAATTAACCTATTAAAAAAACCCTCAGCATCCACCAATGCAATGAAACTATAGCTATGTGAATGTATTAAATAAATATAATGAAATATTAAATAATTGTCAAGATTCAATGAGATTCAAGAAACTCCAAATTTAGAGTTGCATTAAGAGAACTGTAAAGCAATGGTATCTCTATGACTAATAGAGATAATAATTATTGCTGGGTTTTGCATATTTGTTTATTTCTTTTTAAGGCTTAGCTGTTCTGATGTCTTTTGAGGAGGGTCCTGGTCAGAATATAATCATGTCTATCAGTTCTCAAGAAAATAATGATCTAAAACTTCCATGGGTAAGTAGTTGGATCTTAACAAATATGAGGCACCAGAGGGCAACAGACTGTCTAAAACTTCCAGAGGTGAATAACAGTAAAATGAGACTTAATAGGAAAGTATTATTTTTAAAAAAGTAAAATTAATTGGTATATTTCTATCAGCAAAGTCTCAAACTGGGATTAACTGAAGCAGACAACATTTTATTTTGAAGAGCAAAACCAAGCGATATCTCCTTCCTCAAAACCAAATAATTTAACTTTAATGCTAAAATAATATAAAACTAAAGTTATTTTAATATATATCTTCAGCATTTTTGCTTTTTGAAATTGTGATTTTAAATTACAAATGATGGATTTTGACAACAGTTTAATTTTTTTTATTTTAAAGTCTATTTTTTCCTATCAACATGGAATTCACATTAAAGTGACGAAAATTATATAAAAAAATTTTCATGTGAAAGTGTATAAAGGTGAAAACATTTTAACTTTTTCCCATCCTCATTTTTAATTAAGAAAAAAATCAGTATAATAAAGTTTCATTCAATTGTTCTTCATCTTGCAAAACAAGTCTGACCTCTGTAAAACCTACCAAAAGCTAGGTGGTTCCTGTTACCTTTCACTTTTATTTAAAAGCAGAATTTTCCAATTATGTCATTCAGACCAACTCTTCTCGAGTCATCCTTTGATAGAATTATTGGCAACTGACATCCACCTGGCTCCAAAGTGCGCTAGAGTACACCAGCAGACTGAACGAGGGAAGTTTTTGGGAAGTAACAGAAATATGGAGAAGTTACATAAAGGTCTTGTGGACAAAACTGTTATGAAACATCTGAATATATAAACAGAATAGGGAATGGTAAATACCTGTTACATTATAACAGATAGGTATAATACAGAAATTAAAGGAAAAGGAGTTCTGTAGCATCTTCCTTTCCCTCTCAGAGGGAAGGCAATTTAGAGTGAAATCGGTCCAGAGTTCCTGACACGCTGAAATGTTTGGAAAAGGATGAAAGATATCCTTCTTAATGTTTCAGCAAATTGTTTCTCTGAAAATAGCAGCAGCAGGTGCTGAAGTGACTGAAGCGAACTAAGCAGAGTTCTTTTTTTTTTTTTTTTTTTTAATCAGGATGGATGAAAGTTATTTTGAACATCAGAAAACATTCAGTTCAGGGATCTCAGTAAAGGAGCTGTGTAGGCTTCATAATGGCACATTTTTGAAAACAAAGAAAACAAGCACTTTTCTGTCTGCGATACATATTTTGTTCAGTAAACAAGAAAATCTGCTACTTCTTCCTAATTACCTCTGTGGAGAATAAAATAGGTAATACTTGTATAATAGGTTACCTGAATCATAAACTGTTTGTTTCCCCACTAGATACAATGGAGACTCTTTTTCTGATTGTCCTCTCAGTATACACCCCTAGTGGAAATAAAATTACTGTAAAATGAACATCAGCTCTGAATAGCCACCCAGCAGTAGTTCAGGAGTACTTCATTTTGAAATCCCTTGATGACAAGTCCTCATTCTCATTTGGATCCATCTGTGGTTGCTGTCCTTGAGAGCTGAGACTAGTCTGAGTGTGGCGCTCCAGCAAGAGGAGTACCTATGAAGGTTATGAAAACAATTCACCCAAAGGTGAGTTACACCTCCTGGATGTTGCTAATCTTACTCTGAATTTGCAAAAATTATTCCAGTGAAGCAAAGCTTTGGGTTAAGAAAAAAAACCCCAAACAACTGTAGTTAACTTTTTCCCTTTTGGCAAGTTCAGGGGCCAATCTTTCTGAGTTTATCTCCACTACTTAAATGTAATGATTGTTCTAGAACAATGATTCAATCAAAGACTCTCCCTTTAGTTTTTCAAGTAATTTTCTCTTTGGGAGTATTTCAGGAAAGCTGCTTTAAATCCTACCTTGGTGGTCTTTTCCTCTATGTAGATTGCAACATGGTTTTTAGAGGATATAGTTATCTAAATTAGGGACCTGACACTGAATGCAGGACAGGTGATACAGAGCATCAGCGAGAAAAATTGAAGGGCATCAATCTAGCTCAAATCAAATTATTGAGAAGGGGAAGTCTGCCTGAAAATACAACATCCAACAGAGCAATTTGGAAAGAAAATTTATACAAGTGCCGTAAGTAGTAAGAATTGTGACTTTGCATTTAGCATTTCTGCTGCCTCCTATATCATGCGGGTTGCTGTGAGAATTTGAGATTGCAGTCAAAGCTATAACCTCATCACTGCTATAATTTGTGTTCTGCCCTTAGATCCAATTTTGCATCTAGAAAACTAGAATATTTTACAAATTTAAATATGTTTGAATCCAAAGAAAAATAAGCTTTTTCAAAGACAGGTGTTTTTAAAATAAATTAATTTAGGTGAAAATCAGAAATTTTGTGAGTTGCCTTTCCAGAATATCTGTGGCTCTCTATCTCTATATATGTGCACAATTCTGCAACGGAATACAATAGGATTTTATGAAAGGTTTTGTTTTTTACCACAAAGCAAGAGACAAGTTCCTTCCCTTGGCTAAGTACTTTAGAATGTGACAAAATCTTTGATATGTTTTCAGAATACTTGTTTAATCATAGTTAGGGGGACTTGAATAGAAGAAATTGAAGAAAATTTAACATGGGTAGTAAAAAAGAGACTTGGATAAATACTGTAGCAGACAATGAACAACTTTATCAATATGCAATATTGAAGCAATATTTTCATTTGAGTAAACAGGTGATGAATGAGTAACCATTGGCAAAATACTATTTTCCTCTTATTTTAAATGAGCTGACTAAAACTTTGTGAAGTCAAAAGTTATGCTCATGATGAATGTTTTTAGACATCTTCTTGATATGATTGCCTGCTGTGAGGAAAATTACATAAAGGCAAGACAAAGAAAAGTGTCCTTACCTCACTGACTTTATATATGGTGGATGATATTGGAGCATGATTTTTGTGTGAGATATTTTTATTAGATGAATGTAGGATCAGTAGATATGTCTACTTATCTACATCTCATATTCTTCAAAAACTCTTTGAAAATGAAGTGAGAACCTTATAAATCAGTCTCTTTCCCCCCCTCCCCCACCAAGATTTATGTTATTGTCAGAAATGAAACAAACCAACACAAACAACAAAAGTCCTAGCACATAATGATGAATGTACCACTTGTAGATCGGCAGTTAGGACTGAATCTAGTTGTACATCTAGGTTTAGGCCAGAAAGCTAACAATGTTTTTTGTTTCTAAGTTTCATTAACTTTTAAAGCATAAGGAAAACCAAAGTATTTTGAATGTTAAATAAGGCTGCTAGTGTTATTTTTTCTCTAGGAATGAGAAAATTAAAAAGTAAGAGAGTTTTAGGAAGGAAAATCACGAGAATGTTTAGCAAATCCCTATTGTATTCAAATGTGTTTTTCACATGAGTATGCAAAAGGTGTCAATTTAAAATACAGGCTGAAGCTTGAGATGAATCTAATAAGAACTATTCTGCTTTCAGAAGAGCCTTCTGGGATGCAAAATTTTTTATTAATTTTAATTCACTATGAATCAAGGAAGAAGTTCATCGCAAATAATTTTCTGATCTATGAACCAGTTTTTGATCTGTGAACCATGAGGAATAAAAATACAATCTTTTATGGAAATCAAGAAGCAATCAAAGATCTTACATGTTAAAATCAATCTTAAAAGCTATTTGAGAACTAAGTGTTGAAAAGAGGTCATGTTTTATATGTAAAAAAGTAGAAATAGTGTTAACTCTTGCAGATTTAAGTACTTTTAGAGACATAAAGACAGATGTGACAATATTCAGGTCTTCATCCATTGTCTGATGTTTCTGATTAAAATTCATTATTTCATGTAAAATGTTAACACTAGTGTAAGTCTCCTGCTTCAAGACTGTGCCAAACACAGCCATGGCACAATTTCACTTTCTCTAATTCCGAATGCATTTGCTGCTAGAAAACTGTATCAGTGTCATGATTCAGGAATTTATAATTCTCTGGGTAGCTGAACTGTGGTTACATCGCTTGGGGTTCCAAACACCTTGCTTCCTTTCCCATTCAAAAGTAATCTTGATGCCAGAAATGCAGACACGTGAGAGTGAGCACATAAGGGCTGTGCGCATGAGAGAAACAGGAGAAGAGAGAAAAATATAGAGAGGTGTGAAATGCAAGGCAGTGGGGCACAGTGGGTTAACTTATATAATGTATAAATATATATTAATAGAATCATATAAAATATAATAATATATTATATCTGATTTGTAATAAAACCTTGTTTTACGAATTTATTTATTAATTTGATAAAACCCAAGGACATATGTATGAACCAGATTCTTGATTGGAGTATATTTTCTTCTGTGTCAATACAGTGATTTACACTGAATGATATCATCAACTTCACCCTCATTATCATATCACCATTGAAATGACTACTTATTTTTAGGCCTTTTACTCTCACATTTCCCATGAATGTGATTCATATATGGCTTTCTTCTGGCATTTCAGAATTCAAGAATTGACGGAGACTGTCTTAGAATTGATTTTGATGCAAAACCAATGATACACTTCCAGCAGAGAAATCAGAATTTTAATCTCGGATTGTCCAGCTTTAATGGATAAACAAACCAATGCAAAATATAGAGTGATCTGTCTTCCAGATAAAGAAAAAGAGATTAATTCTTATTTAAATTAATAAAATTTTTTAATCAAGAGCTTAATAACAATAACATCAATTTTATTCTGCAATCCTGAAATTATTAGGATTGCAGAATCTAGTGAGAAAACTTGTCCCCAGACTCAAATGTTAAAAAGATTTTCTAATGTCTTACTAATACCTAACTGATTAACTAACATCTATCTGAATCTTCCCATCACATGTTGAACATATCACTTTTTTTATTCTTTGTAGACATGAAAAGGAAGTAATACACATAATTTTTAAAAGTACTTGATGATCTAACTACTCTTTACTAGATTACTTTTCTTGACCCATTCAACTTCTTCCTGCAGTTCTTCATAAGTCTAACTTGTAAGCCATTCATCACTTTTGTTTTTCTCCTTTGTGCTTTTTCCAGTTTATGTGCTCATTGTTATAAAACCACATCCCACTCTTAGAGTCCTTCTGATTTATAGTCTCATTCTGTACTAATATTAGCAATATTAATAATGTCATACCTTATATTATTTCCTTCCTCTCTTTAGAAATCCTTCTTATGAAAGCCCATCTTCCTGGCTAAAGTTTGCATTTTTAATCTTTTGTTATGCTTTTGCTCCACTTTTACATTATTTTGCACAGAATTATCAATTGATACTTCTTGACACTTTCACAGATATGCCATGTTTCCAAATGTTTCCTTCGCTTTAGTCAGATGCATCTTTCACATAGCACAGCCTAAATTCTCTCAGCATTTGTAAAAAAATGCTTCAGCAAAATATGCTTCAACATTGTCCTCAATAATTTATTGGTAGACTGTGACTATTTATAATGCTTATTCAGCAGGCATTCTCCTCGTACCAGAAGGCCATGTCCTTCAGGTATTAGACATCTGAAATAAGGTGCATAAGTCTTATTCTCTCTCTCTTACTATGATACTACTTTGTGCTATTCCCCTTTTTATCTTTTTGGAGGGTTTTAACAGCCTTCTCTCTTCCTTCTGAGCTACAGAGAAAGCATAAATATTTTCATCATACAGTAAAAAGCTTTATTTTCTCCCTACCTATCTTATTGTATCTCTGATTTAGGCCATCTGGTCTCTGAGAGGCCAGTTAAGGTTTGTTTGTGGATCAAGATATCTAGTCATCGTTGTTTGTTCTTGATACACTTTACAGTAATGTATAGATGTCTAACGTATTTGATAAGTTCCCCTATTATTCTCTTTCCTATGAGCTATCTAATAATGTCAAAAATATTATCTTAGTCTGATGCAGCTAAAATTCTTCATATAAGGATCTATCTTTTGGCTTTGCACTATTTAATTGCAATTTTTAATCATAAATCTCTTTATTTGGATTATGTTACTGCAATCCCCTACATACCAGTCTCCTTGAAACTCAAGAAATTTACTTTTTTAGAACAGCAAAATATGTATGTGCTTAAACATGCCTATATTCCTATTTATATAATTTTCAGAGATATTAACTAGTAGCTTGCATAAATCTTAGGTTTTTTTGGGGATATTTCTTAATTAACTTCTACTCACCCTAGCCCCTCTAAGAAATACTTACCTACTAAAACGAGAATAAAGTGTCTACTCAGGCCTAAAAATATGGATGACATTCATAAATTTGGTTTGATATATTTGAATATGCCAAATATCAAAACTATCTTTCATATCTCAATACTTCTTTTGAAAATTTTGTTTGAAAGTAATACAATTGTCTGAACTTCTGCCCATTTTTTACCTTAAAACTTAAAATTTATGTTTTGTCCTTATTATCATTCATCTCTGCATTATGTTCAGTGCTTTTGTATAGACCCAGTACAATTCCGCTTCTGTAGTAAATGAACTCTGGAAAAAAATTTGGGTTTGCTTTCATTAGAACAGGGTGAACGCTGAAACACATTTTCTAGAGATATTCAATTTTGCATAGAAATTTCAGGATTTAGCTTTGGTGTTGCTCCAGTCGCGGTGCTGGCACTTGTCTGTTTGCATATTCACTCTTTGGCAGTGTGATGAACAGAGCTCTATCTTCCTAAGGCTAGAGAAAAAATATGTTTTGGTGAAAGAAATTGTTTCAGTCTTCAGGTTCTATGCATGCCAATTTTGAAGAAAACTTTTTTCCCATGGACTTTCTAAACCACAACAAAGGAGTCCATGCTAAGGATCAGCTATCTGGATGAGAGGTTGATGCAGACAGATTTCTGGACAGCCACAAAAGCACTTCAAGACCAAATACATTCTTCTGCACAGTCCTGAATAGCAGCCTCGTCTGTGGCATTTTAATGTGGCTGTTCCTGTAATTCCAAACACAAGCTGCGAACAGCATCTCTAATGTTAGCTTCTAGAAAGTTAATAAAGCAGACCATGAAGAGTTTTTCAGTGTAAGAGCTAACTTCTGCAGCAGGTCCATAGTTTTGTTGGCATTAGCATTGTTACAGGTGGTACTAATTTTGCACAAAAACACTGATCTATAGCAATGTCTGTTTCATTAGACTTTTGAAAGCTTCCTTTCACATTGGATATGAGAATGAATTACTTTTTCCACCCATTTGTCAAAAAAACATAATGAAGACCATGCAAAAAAAAATTGGAAGAGATGGAAACAGGAGATGAAAGCTACTGTTTGAGATTTCTTTTTCATGACAACTTATAGCAGTAGAGATTTTCTATCTTGTCTCTGTCTCGCTTATTAAGGAGGAGAAATAGTGGCTGAAGAGAAAAAAGTCATTAAAGAAGAACTTCACTGCCTGCTTTCCTCTAACAGTGGTTTGGAAGCCAGAGTCAGCAGCAGGTGCAGTCACATCATGCTCCTCTGCCTTTCCAAGAACTCAGTAGGAGCTGTAGCTGGAGACTTGAGCAGGTCCCAGTACGAAGACCAATGTGCACAGCCAAAGACAAGTTTTAGAAGGAAGGCAGCACACTAAAGCCCACTTGTCAAATGAATAATCTGCTTTTCATTGTCACATGTGCATCCCCTTCCACTTGCACATTCCCACAACATCTCTTTCATGTTGCAATCTTTCTATTGGAAACTGACACTCTTTGCTTGGGATTTAACCCTTTACCCACAAATGTTTCACTGTCTCTTGTCACCCTTGTTCTCTTTTGTCACAGGAAGTTTTCACTGTGATAGAATAACTGTGTTTCCATAATTAACCAGTTGCAGCATTGGCACAGGTTATATTTGGAAATTCTGTATACTGTGTGGAGGAAGTGCTACATCTTTCAGAATTTAAGATGAAATTACTTGTTTCCCAGAAGTAGATCAGGCTCATGGCTACTTTGTGATTGTTTCCAAGCCTTCCTGCATTCCAGCTGTTGAGTCCCAGAGCACACCCCACTCTTAGGAATTTGGCTGGAAAAGCTACAGAGTTCAGCTGTCTGAGTCCAAGTTTGAGTTGTTTGGTGATAGGAACTCCTGTGAGGAAAGCTGCAAACAAGGTCCTGCCCCTCCTTTCCTTTCAGCACTGCTTGTAAACTGACACTTGACCCTGCCCCAGCCTGCGCTACACTCTAGCTGTAGGAGCTCTGCCTGTGCCTGAGCTTGTATCTCTGAATCTCTTCCAGACACAGTGGTTTGGCTTCTTGGCTTGGCCTTGGACCCATCTCGCTGCTGCAGAGCTGCTGATCAGTCTCTGCACTCCATTCTGACCCAGACGAGCTGTTCTGTCAGTGAGGTCACCGCTCTCATCTGCGCTGCTGTTGTGCTCAGCTCACAGCTCACCTTCCCTTGCAGGGCAGGACTATAATTTCTGTTCTAAAGCAGAACTAGGATGAGGATTCCTTCCTGTGACTTCTACGTGGGTTTAAGTGTATTTCTGAAAAGGATATGCTATCAGTTTATCAAGCAAAATGTCCACTACCTTCAGTTCTTTTCTGTAAAACAAACATTTAATTAGGAGGTAATAAAAAAATTAAAAAATAAAAAAAAATCGAATCTATTCAAACTTAGCAAAAACAAGCCCTCCATTGTAGATACCGTTATTTTAACAAATGGAAATATTATTGTTGGAAGAATATCAGTCTAGATATGTTCACATAAGTAATTAATAGGAGCTTAATAGTTTAGAAAGGAGCAGGTGCAAGTCAATGAAAAAAAAGAGATGTTTTCTTTCATATCACTGGCAGTATGTTTAATGACAAAATATTATTTTTAAGTCTGAGGTGCTTTTTTATTATGTTTTCAGTGTCCACTTTCCCAATATATAAAGGTTTTTGTTCTACAATAGGAAAGAATTATCCCAAGTACTTTCCTGAAGTCCGAAAAATTAGAGCTGTCCCATTTCACTTGTGTAGAGGCTCCTTTATCTCATAAAATCATCTTATCTGAGATAACCTTATCAGATATTAGTCTTCCAGGGTACAGTTCTGCTTATTCATGAGCTATTAAAAAGACAGCAGTGTTCTTGTACTTCACCCAGCCATGTTTAAGAAATCCTAACCACTCAAATAATTCTGGGAGACTCTATGCAAAAGCAAAGAGGTGGAATGAAGAAAGCTTGAGTAGAGTCATGAAAACCAGAAGAGATACAATCTCTGCAATCCTGAAAGGATTAATACAAATAAAAGTCAATACCTTTATTCTATTGCAGGGTTATGCCATTAAATAACTTCAAAAAAAGATGTACTTCATATTTAGTTATCATTAAAGTTAATTTTATTGTTGATTTTGGATTTATTATTACTTGGGAGTGACTTATGTGTTTGGAAAATATTTATGTCTTATACCTTAAAAATCAGTGATATTTGAGGGATAAAAGCTATTTCTTTAACCTTTTCTGCATGTACTTCAAATGTCTTGCAGTGTTATACAAGTTTTCAGAAAAGCTCAATCTTGGACTTGTCCCAATGGCTCTAAGAACTGCATGGGAGAAAACACTTCTCTCACCATTCCTCTTTCTGGCCTAAATTGCCCACAATAAAAATGTTAAACCATCTGTACCATGACTACAGTTTCTGAATTTCAGCTATGAGTTTAGATTGCTCTCCATCATTCTGCTTAGTACTGATTAGAATCTCTACTGAACCTGTCATATTAATGTCACTGCTCTGTGGAATTTCTGGGAAAAGTGGTTCATGATCCTTCCTCCAGAGAAACGAGAACCATCTTTGAGTTAATACAGAGTAATCAAAATGAATCTTGGAAGAGGAACTAAACAGAGGCAGACAATCATGTAGGTGCCTGAATGGTGTTCTGAGACATGAGAGATCCAGTTATGGCTCCTGGCGGAGCAGCAGATTTCAAATCTGATCTTGTGTAAATGGGGTTTCTCATCTGCAAGGTGAAGATAACAATAATTCTCCAGCTCACAGATGCAGGGAGTTTTGATACATTAAAACACTCATTATACTTGTAAGGGTATTATAAGCACCTTGTAAATTTTTACATATGTAGGAACAACCTCAGCTGAACTGAGCAATAAAGCTGATTATTACAATCACAACAGAATTGTCCTTTTT
This sequence comes from Acanthornis magna, assembly GCA_036785705.1. NCBI lineage: Eukaryota > Metazoa > Chordata > Aves > Passeriformes > Acanthizidae > Acanthornis > Acanthornis magna. The sequence goes on from JAWUZG010000016.1 coordinate 10,807,024, forward strand.
TTCTTTCCATGTCATTCTGTTTTCCAATACTTATTTTACCCAGAGTTATTTACCTGAGGGCACTGAGAAGAGAGGGCAATAACATCAGTCCAGATGTGCAAAATAATAAATTAGTCATGATTGAAACCGCCTATGGATAACTGAAATTATTGACCAGCAGTGGTTGCCTGACCTGTATCCATCAAAGTGTCAAACCATGTAGAGGTAGACAGCAGGTATGCACCCTAGAAAGAGAAAGGACTGCATCAATCTCTGATGCTGTTCCATGCTGCTTCAGGTAATTTTGACATAGGATAAATTACAATACCATTCACTCACAAAAAAATATGATTAAAAGCAGCACCAGTACTTATTTGTTTTTGAAGTATGTATCGTATTAGTCATTGGAGAAACTATCCACTCATTCTATGGAAAATAGTTTTGAGTATCTTGTGATATACATTCTTCTGCAATGTCTTATTGAATAGTTCTGTAAAAATTAAACATAAATACTACTGAATAAAGAATTTTTAGCAAACTTAGAAAAACTAGTGACAGCCATATCCCAAAAGTGTAAAGAATGGTTCAAAATTTAATTTAAATTTACTTTTATTTGTTTAAATGCATTTTCTAAATTATTTCTGTAATATTCTACTATAATTTGTAATGTGATATTGGTATAATCTATATCATATTCTCAACATTAGTGTTATTAGCACAAAATGTTGATATCTATAGGTCATGATGTTAGCTTTCTACCTTCATGGAAAAAATACTGAAAAGTACTGCACAGCTCAGGCTTAACTATTTCCTTGTTGTCTCTTGATAACTTAAAACACAATTGCCAGAGATTATGTAAAGTCCTGTTTTTTTTCCAGACATTTCTTATCTCTGCAATATTAATAGCAGAATTTGTTTCCATCTGCTCTATAAGTAGCAAGCATTCACAAAGTTTCTTCATCTACTGTCTTAGAATATAGAATCTTAAATTGATGAATTTTCAAGGCTCTTGAGAGACCGTGGAATTCAACAGAAAATTTTCCATTAGCCTCTGTGAAATAGGTCTCACAGTTCTTGACTTGTTTACTATCATCCCTGACATATACTAGAATAAATTTATGTAGAAAGGAAGGGAATTTTCATCTTTATGAAGTTTTTCATTTGGTTAGGTCTGGAATAAGGGAGTTAAACTATAGGAGATCCATGGTAATTTTTGAGATGTGGAAAGGAGAATACAATTAAAATTTTAGTTCTGCCTACTTTTGGAGCATGCCCATCTTCTTGAATTTATAAATCTGACTTCATTGGATTAACCTCTCTTGAAAATGGATTTTTAAAAATTTCCAGTTACTGTGGTTTAATCCCAGACAGTTAAGTACTAGGCAACTGCTTGCTCATGTCTTCCCCATTACCTCCATCCCCAGAGGGATGGGGAAGAGAATCAGAAAAAGTTAAGTTCTGTGGGTTAAAATAAAAACTGTTCCATAACAGGGGAAAAAAAGAAAAAGAGGGACAGGAATAAAATCCAGAGAAAAAAAGAAATGGGCAATACAATGCACAGACAATACCCTAGCAGCAATCAGCCCCTCCTGGCCAACTCCCCCAGTTTAGTGGGCATGATGCTCTTTGATATGGAATATCCCTTTGGCCAGTTGCAGTCAGCTGTCCTGGCTGTGCTCACTCCCAACTTCTTGTGTACCTTCTCGCTGGCAGAGCATGGGAAACAGAAAAGCCCTTGACTTCGGGTAAGCACAGCACAGCAACAACTAAACCAGCAGCGTGTTATCAACATTTTTCTTCCACTAAATCCAAAACACAGCACTTTTCAAGCTACTAGGAAGATAATTAACTCTATCCCACCTGAAACCAGGACACTAAATCTAAAATACTTGTGCATAGAACATAATTTAGTTTTCTGCTTTTATATTTTTTATTTGATTTTATGATTCTACAATTTATATTTTCTACTTGTATATTTTAGCCTGCTATTCTTGTATCAAGACAAGGGAAAGATAGATGAACAGATGCTGAAAAAATAAAATCAATATTATCTCAACTAGGACTTTTATAGATATTTAAAAACAACTCTCCATAAAAATAAATATTAAATATTGTCCAGTAGATGTACCATACACTATGCAAATTATACTACTAAATTTGCTTCCCAGTGCCTTTTCCAGATTTTAAACCATGTTCTTTTAATGTCAGTAATTAGAGACTGAAATTAGCTGACACAATTTCAGGTACTTAAAAGCCATTTTGGGAATAAAGTATGATGTAATTGGGAATGTTTTATTTATGCTTTTGACCTGTGTAGGTCTCTTTTTCACTCCTTCATGAATAACTGGACATCACTCTTGTATTCACAGAGAATGTATTGAAAGTTTCTTGAATTTTAACTTGACTTAGCCTGGTATGAAAATCTTGTTATACAGCCTTGGTTAGTCCTCTGCTTACAAATTTGTAGTCATCTAGTGAGGGTGCAGGAACAGCAGCATTAGGCTTAGGTGATCTGTTGCACGCTGTGAATAACAAATACCAAACAGTGAATACACAAAGCCAGCAGTTTACAAATAAGCTCCAGTGAAAATTATTCTTTCGTATTTCTCAGTGTGTACCTCTGCATGTCAAAGATAATAGAATAAAAAGGCTCCAAATCAGCTCATGAATGATGGGATAAAATAATTATAATGGAATAAGGGAAATTAATAATGGATAATACTGATATTAAATTCTTTGAACATTCCTATTCTGCAGACCTACAAATCAGAGATGGTTCAGTCTGTTACCTCCATGCTCTCTGACTGTAGTCCTCTATTTCATCCAGTCTGAAGTCAGACTGAAATAATCAGAGTAATGCTCTTGTTTTCAGTTGGTCCCAGTGATAGAGTGCCATTCAGGAGAATTTAGTAAATCTCACAGGGATTCCCACTCTTCCAGAATTTTTTTCCTAGGAGCTATGATCAAAAAAGTCTTACACTTCATTACAGGGGATGGAGTGGAACAAAGAGAATAATTTTGCATGAAAAAGAGCCTAAAGCCCTCTCTAGTAGCCAAAAGGAATGGAAGAACCAAAGAATGTATCAAAGCAGGAACAGGGGCCATAGTAGCCATTGTTCAAGTCAGAAGCAGAGAAGAAGACAGATGCCCATGGGAATAACTTGAGCAGAAATGGATGCAGGAAACAAGGTGTCTGAGATGAATTAGCACTAAAGCAGCAAAAAAGAGTGCTAGCAAATGTAGCAAACTAAATTTTTTTAATAACATGGCTGCGCAAAACACAAAAAATTAAAAAGGACAGGGTGTTCTTTCTAATTTAGTATAAAATCTACATGAATATGTACAAATCCCTGGCCTCTCCAATGACCACCGAGAGTGGTGTTTGATATGTTTCTTAAGAGTCTGCTTATCTTCCATCCTTCAGCTGCTGCTCTCTTGATATTTCCTAGTTTCTGTTTTCCATCTATAACAGGTCTTCAATTTATAAACCAGGTTATTAAATGTGGAGTAGTTAAAGGTAAATCTCATACCTTGTAGAACTTGAACTGCCTCTTTAAGTTTAGAAATAAACCATTGCCCCTGCTCTGAAAGGACTTTCTGCTTGAATTAACCATCTTGTAATCTGTAGGAAAAACACAACTATAATAATCAGGCAAGCAAGTAGACCATATAATATTAATAAACAATTACAGACATCTCACACATTCTTCACACTTGGCTGTCTAAACAAATCAATACAAAAGGAAAGATCTAGTTAAGGCTGGGATAAAAATCTAGTGCTTTATCTTTAAGGTAAGTCAAAACATAACAATTCAACTTTATTATGTATAGTGTGGTTTGTACAGGTTGCATCCCAAAGGCTTTACGGCGGTAGATAATACTCTTCCAGAATAAGATAACAACATTAACAATGGGAAGAGAGAAATTATAGCCACACTCACATCTCTCTATCAGTGGTGTAAATTGAACCCAGTACTACTGAAATCAATATGCTTTACACTGATACAGAATTGCTCAGAGATTAGAATCAGGCCCTGGTTAGGTAGCAGAGAAACAATTTCTTTTCAGCTGAGAATTGCAATGGAATGGTAAGTCAATGAAGCAGAGACACAGGATGGCAGTTCTCAGCATGAAACTTAAGTGAGGAAAGAAAACATAAAGAAGCAGCAAGCAATATGGGTGAAGCCTATCAGTGTTTTTAAAATTAAGAGGAACATGTAGAAACTCTAAGTAAAACAATTGTTGGAAGAATATATGTGATTGTTCTTACAGTCATGCTCTGGAACTCAATGAGAGTTTTTCATCAGCTTTCAATATTAGCTTTGTATCACAAGCTAGGGACATGTTGCTGGAGTACAGAGAATGCTCTAGGCAGCAGAAATGGAAATAAGCAAATGAAATATATTGGTTTACTGACAGACAAGACAAAGTCACTGAGGCATGTTTCTTCACTAGATAAGAGCAACAGTAAACTTCTCAATTCTGTGGGTTTTCTTTATAAAAAAACAGCAAGCAACAAAAAGAAAAAAAAATTTTTAGTGGTCTCCAAAAGAGTAGGGTGATCTTAATAGGTTGGAGGCTGAAACAGCACCACCTTCTCTTAGCAGCTGGCAGATTTGCTAATACCCACATAATCTCGTATGCAGCCCCCTATTCTGATGTGGCCACCAGAAGGTATCCATCAGGTCTGATGCCAGACTTTGCTTCATCATGTTGCATGTAGACATTCAAATATAAAATACGAACAAACACACAGTATCGTCCCCTGCCAGCCTGCCACACACACACCCACAGAACCCTACAGCAAAAAAAAACTGTAACTACCTGCAGAATAATGTGAACTTTTGTAAGTTTGTTCTCTTTCTGAACATATGACACAATTGAAATATGTCTGTCTGACAAGTCTAAGAAGCACCCCTTAAACAGGAAAGAAAAGTTTCCAGACTTTTGTATATTTTAAGTTGGTTTTTTTTCCTGCAATGGTGATTTCTTCTCTATTTAGACAGTAGCTGGTTTTTAATTTCAGGTCAGTTGATTATTGCTATAGCCATTGACTAAGGAAAAAACCATTATGAAATGACAATAAAGTTGTTCATATTATTTTTTCTTTCCAGAATTTCATGTTACTTTTTTCTTTTTTCTTTTTTTTTTTTTTTTGTGAGTTTGGAAGTGCTCTCTTTTCCTTGCCTAAGGTGGAAAGGACATTCTAAGAGAGTCTTAAAAGTGAACAACTAACCACCTGTGCTTTTTGCACAGTATCTGCCATTCAGCAGTGTGCTAAGCCTGTCTCTGATGAGCTTATGATTCTAAAAAGTCTAAGCAGCATTCCCTTAAGAAAGAATGCACTTGAGAGATCAATACTTTTGCCTGTTGGCCTTGTTGAGCAAAGATCAATACATGTACAGAAATCAGCCCAGCAGATGTGACTGTGAAGACTAGCAGGCCCCAGACAGAGGAATGCCTAATGGGGACAGCTATCTGTCTGTACAGCTCCAAATGCACCATGAAGCACTGCACTTCACTTGGCTCACGTGGGGGTTGTGATACCTCAAGCTGTGCGCTGGTAATCTGTGTTGTGTTTTTGCCAATTTATGCTGCTCATGTGAAGTTAGGGGGACTTTAGCTATTAGATCCTTTATTCCTTGTCCAACATGGGGCATTAATCAAGTAAAGATGACAGCTACGCCCAGCTCAGAGAATTCTCCTGGCAGCCCCCAGGCACCCTGTAGAGAAAGCACTAATGTATGACAAGCCTTTGCCAACATTTGGCACCTTGATGCTGTTGCCTGGCCTGTTTTCTTATGAAGTTGGTATTGTCAGCTTTCCTGATGGACTCAGAGACGTTATTTAATTTCGCTGCATAAGGGAGAGAGAAATCCATTAGTATTCGAGGCCTGTCAATGAAGATTGTGTCACTAGCTAACAGAAACTGCAAATGTGCCAGATTGCTCAGCAGAAACTGAAGGGGCAGGAGACTGCAGGTAATAGGTTGAATGAAATTTATCCTCTTTATCTCTCACAAAAAGTTGCTTCCTTTCAGAAAAACTCACAGAAGGCAAAAACTTGTCCACAGCAATCATTGAAAGCACAGGAAAAGGTGATGCTGAAATAGAGCAAAATATAATGCTTAAAGTGGATTCTCAAAGGGAACTTAGACATCAAAATGCCTTTTTAAAAGCCAAAATGCCCAATATGTCAAAACCTTGAAAGAGGCTACTTCCCTCAGGACCTGCATTTCTATTGAATTGTGGAACACCTAAGACCCACATTAAATTGTGTCCTGGAAAAATGTACAAAGAAGGTATTTCCCTGCTAGTCAAGCTGGTAGTAACACCGAGGGAACATCTGATTATGTGTGAAGGGCAGTTGGTTTTGCACAGCTTGTTTTCCTTGTTTTTTGAGAGCAAAATTCCAGCTTCTCCATATATGTCATGAAGGAAAGATTTCACCTGGGATCTTCCATTTTTCCAAGAAAGATCTTTAGTAATTAAACAGCTGGAATCCTGAGCTAGATGTCTTTTCCTATTTCTTCACCAGTGAAAAAATTCTGTTTTGTGCAAATTATTTCAGTATTCAACAGGCAGTAGTAAAACGAAAATACCAGCTGCATGACTTGGCAGCATTCATGTGGGAGAGTCAGGCTCAGATCCTTCCTCTGGCGGTCATTCCATCAGTTACAGAAAGCAAAGCAGCTTCAGTGGGCCAGTGACAGAGACCTGCCTGAGAGTATTTTCATAGTTGGTATCAACAAATCAAATCCATCTGAGCATTGCACAAATGATCTGTATAATCCAGACAGTCCAGTTATGTTATGTACTGATTTAGCGATTAAAGAAGCCACACTGAGATTAGTCACATCTTCAAACACAAAGAAATAAAGGAAAAAAAAAGAAAAAAAAAAAAGGAATTGTTCTGCCTCTCTCTTACACTTAGCAAGTGGAATAAAGGAAAAGAAATTCTAATCATTAGGAGATTATTAAACTGTCAACAGAAACATTAGTGCTCTAAAGGAGCTTGCAGCACCATAGGACATTTACTGGAAAACTTAATCTGGAGATACAAGTTACAAGTTCTCACTATTTTATATTTTCAATGTCAAGCTCTATACTGTTCTTGCTTATAAAGTTTTCCTCTCCTAGACTTCTCAGTTTCATCTGCTCAGCTAACAGTAGTCTCCATCTTCCCACCTCTTCTGACATCCACACTTTCATCATTCTGGCTGCCTTTTGCTTCCCTGACCAGAACAAACTACCCGTTTCTTCCCATGTCATTGATTTTTTCATTATTTAAAACATCGTCATAAATAATCATCTAAACTGGGACTTAGATATTTGAAGCTGTTTTAAGACCAAGACAGTTCCTCCATCCATCTACGCTGTCTACCTGTAGGTGTCTCTATTTGACTGGTGCCTCTTTATTCAATTTGGGTTCTTTGGTTGCTCATCCAGGTACAAAAATGAACAGGTGAGTGGAAATCTTCTGCTGTAGACAGTAATTCTGCCGAGCTGAATAGTCACATAAATTGCCCTTAAATCCTCTGAAGAAACCTCATATGGTGTAAAAGCTTGGACCTACGTGAAACTTTAATGGTGTCATGATGGTGACATATATCTTTTGCATAACGTTTAGGAATTAGAAACTCTAGAAAGTTACTGATTTGATGAGTACCTATAAAAAAATGCACTCACTGTGCAGTAAGAAATTCAAGACTCAAGAGACCACACAGAAGAAAGGAAGACTAAACCATCACTGGATTTAAAAAAGGGGGATGAGAAACATCCCCTAGAAGAACAAACATGAAGAAAGCAAAATACACAACAAACACGTTGTGTGAAAAAATTAGAACACCATAACACTGTCTTCTAGATACAGCTCACTGTTGCATGGTTGGAATTCCTGTATTAAAGAAGAAAGGAAGAAAACATTTCTAAAGATTTCATTCTGCTTACACAGGATAATGGCATAAATTAAAAAAAGATCAACAGAAATAAGAGTCCTGTCATACTGGAACAAGGTCTAATATGATATTCTCTGTCAGACAAATCACAATACAGTCCTGTTATTTTCTCTTTGTTAGGGAGAGGAGGTCTGCAATGAAAGTGTTAGTGGGAGCAGCTGATAATGCAGGCAACTCTTAACCTTGAAACTTTTCCAAATAATTTGCTTTTCACCCTTGGCTGCTCAACATTAGTGCAGTACAATTATGAAGATGTAAACATCACAAGGACACCTGGCACACAGCCTGTCACAATGAGTTAAACTTGAGTATTCGATTCCCTGAGCAACCATGGGAAGAGAATGAGCCACCTCATCAGGAATTCAACTGTGTCAGTTTAGGAGGAGGTGAGGATGGGAGGAGTTGATCCATCAAGCTCAGCCAGAACCCAGCCAACCTTCTGTTTTCTACTTTCATTCAGGCAGTAGAATCAGATCATAAATGGGCCTGTCAAGTCCACAGTCAAATGAACTGTAGGAGAGAACCTGGAAGGTACCTCATCCTGTACCTAAATTCTCATGAAATACCTTTTTTTTTTTCCCCTCCAGTGCAAATGCTGCAATTTGCTTGTTTTAAATGGCTATAAATCACATAAAGAAGCAAATTGGCTAGAGAATGGAGCATTTAATTATTTCTTTTCACGTAATTAGCAAATTTGAGTTGAGGTAAGCTTGATAGACCACTAAGCTGCATCCATTCAAAGTCCTTCATTATCATATTAACCTTGCTTCCCCTTTTTCCCAGACATAAGACTCAAAGATTTTTAACTGAAGGATTAGCTGCTACTGATTAGTAAATTAAATTTGGAGTTTTAGTGCTATTTCCATATTATTATAATTTAATAATTCATGAAGTGAGAACTTTGCTGAATAATCAAAATACTTAAAACTAGTACTAGGGATTTTGGGCAATTCTTTTAGCCTTGTTCTTAATTAATTATTAAATATGTTATATTTTCAAATACCTCTAAGAACAGGCCTTTCTTGCCACATTTTGGAAAATCTAATTCTCATCTCATTTAATGGTGGTGCAATGTGAAGATAACTTCACGGACTTAATTAAAGACTAAGTGTTATGAAAATCATTAAAATTATTAAAAACATTAGCAAAAATAGAAAACCTGCTTGGGGGGACAATATAATTTTTTCATTACCATTTTTCCAATGCTTTTCCCCTCCAGATTGTTTTAGCCTAGCATACACACCCACCTTCCTTCTCTTTGCATTTCTTTCTTTCTCTCTTTGCATGCTTTTACATATATTTTCATCCTGTACATATATTGTCAGCATATACATATCCTGGATAGCTATAGTTTAAAATTACGATATTGCCTGAGCCATCCAACCCACAAAATAACAATAAATCTTATATAAACATGCCATTCAAGTATGCAGTCATATGGTAAGCATCTTTTTAAAGTAAGCTGTAATTTTATATTGCATCTACTGTTACAGTTGCTCTGATATTTATCTTGACATATAAAGTAGTATTTTAAACTATAATTATCAAAATTCAGCCATAATTTCTGAATGAAAGGACACTTACTTAGTTTAGCAATTTTCAAGATAATCACATTACTGTTTGAAGATGCTTAAGAAGTGACAAAATGTCACAGCAAAATTTCTCAAAATAGCAAGTAATCATACTTAAGAAGGACTGTGTTCCTCCATAAATTAACAGAAGTTGACTTTATTGCATTTTGTAGTTATCTGCAACTCAGCTCTGCATCTGTTGCAAGAATGAAAAGGAAGTGGTGCTAGTGAGGGTGGGTATCGAGGGGAGGGGAGGAGATTTCTCAGTGCTTAGCTACACTACTAAAAGAAACTAAGAGCAGTGAAGTAGGAACTAACCAGTTGAATTGTTCTGCTTGGGTTTTGATTGACTGACCTGTGGATGCACTATTCTAAGATTTCTCTCTTCTTTCTCATGAATCGTATGGGAAAAAAAGATAAGCTGAATTCTTCTTGCTCTTTCTAATCCATGTTTTGGAACTGGGTGCTGTAAGAACTTCAACCAATCGCCCCGGGGGGTGGATGGCTATGAACCAATCACCGTTAGACTCTTAACATCTATATAGGAAGAGAATTTTTAAATAAACTTCCTCTTGTGATTTCCACCGGCTCTCTGCCTGTTTTCTTGCTATATCCGCACGCTTGCAGCGACACTGACCTGCACATAGATGTTTTCAGAAGAAAAGATATTATTACAGTGGGTTGTGGAAATTGTCTTTTACCTTAGCATCATTGCTGTAACTAGAATATATGGTGTATTTTCGGTCAAAGTGAATTTTCATCTCAAAAACAACTGTGTTGGTTAAAGACATCTTGAGGCCACCAAGTTCACTGCCAGGTAGGTTTCCAAAGTGACACAGTTTTCCATCCTGCTAGTCCATGCCAAGGGGTTTGATCTCTGTGCCAGGGCACAGTGTTTCTAAGGTCACTGGATGTGCAGTGGAGCTCAGAGATGTATGGGAGAATGAAGACAAGGGTCCTTCGTGGAGCAGATACATAGAACAAATTGCCACATGGGTATACAGTGAATCTAGGGACAATAGAAGGGCTGAAAAATCTGAGTCTGAGAGGCTCATGTGGTGGCTGTTTTATTTCACACATGGTGGTAGGAGGAGAGAGAGGGGAAACAGGGAATGTTGATGCACAGTGAAATTGGCATGTCACTTTCAAAGCGTGTCGAACAGGATACTGAAGAGAAAATCAGCTTCACCAAAAAGCAGTAGAGCCTGAGGAGCCCATTAGTGCCTGGGAACTTGCAGTTCTGATGAACTTATGCAAGTTTTTATCAGTCTTTCTAACCATGAGGATCTATAACTTTGGAGTTTTCATCTTATGGGAGCTAATGTGAGCTCCCTTTTATTTTTTATGAACTTGATATTGCACATTTTAGCAGCTATGATTATGATTGCTGTACGGTTATGATGGTTCTGCTATATTTTGTCTATCTTCCCCAGAAATCTTTCCTATAGAGACACAGAAAGAAAGGTTATTTTCTAGCAAGTTACAGCTGTTCAGTGACAAAGAAAACAGAGTTACTGTGCAGTGCTGAGAAAAATGCAAGGGAATTTTATCATTACAGAATAATTATTTTTTAACCTTGATTATTTGCACAAATGCATTTCTTATAGAGCACTGATTCATCTATACACATGTATAAAAACTAAACTTTTGCTTCTGTGTTCTGCAATAATTTTCTAAGTGTCCTGTCTTCCAGGTCTGATGTACTTACAACTAATACTTCCCTTCCTTGTGCTTCACAGCTGTGCTGTTATTCTTTTAAACACTTGCTTTAGTACTGCTACCTCCAGCACTGGCCTACCTTGGTGATGAACAGATGAGCACAGCGGAAATATGACCAGCACAGAATTACTAATATTCCCTTTTACAGAGCTAGTGGAGGTTGTATCATGATTTACAAATACTCAGTGACACTAAAATTAATTGCATTTTTTGAAAGAGTTTGCTTTATCCCAAACACTGACTGACTTAGACTTTAATGGAAAGTATCTCCTTCTTTGGTTTTCTCATGTGAATTTTTTTTGTTGTTGTTAATTTTCATCAATGGGGATAGTAAGAATACTCACTCTTTTCTGTCTAAGAGAAACGTATGCAATCACTTCCATTTGGTATTTACTTACATTTAGTGAACTTTTTATTCACAGCCCATAACTTGTAATGGGGTGCTAGGCACTATCAGAGTGTGCTTTTACTCTTATTTTAGGCTTATCATCATTTTCTGGAAGGGTATGCTTTGATGTTTCCCAGCCAAAACATTCTCTATGCAAGTTGCATTAAAATTCTTACAAAATCAGTCAGTAAATTACACAAATAGATTTCATATTAACTGTTACAAAAGTTTATAAAAAATACTGGTCAAAGAAAAATAAGCAAACCTCACTTTGTCTACTAATCTCAAAATAACATACTCTAAATCTCCACTGTTTTTTAGAAGACTCATCATGGTCCAGCTAAACACATTGACCAGGAATTCGTGTACCTCATATCCCACATTCAAAGGAAAGAACAAGGTGGACTACAAATCAGCTTTTATATCCCATCACATCCTTATCATAACTCTACTTGGGGTTTAACATATTTTAAAATTCTTTCTTCCCTATCAGCATAATCAGCTTTTAGCCTATTTGCTGTTCCTTGTGGCTTATCCTATTTATTTTTCTATCACCTTCATGATTTGTATGTGCAACTACACATCCCTTTGCCCACTCACGTGCTGAGGTAAAATGTCTCTCCTGTGCTGTCACTGTGCTCCAGAACAGAGAAATGGGCAACCTTGCTGATAACTTGTTTTGGAAAATGAAGATGTTGAAGTAGTGATAGCTGTCAAAGAGGGCATCTCAGTACAATATGGTCTGTGGTGCATAACTAGAAGAGAATTAAATCTTTTCTGTGATCACAGTCTCTAGGAAAATAAATTGCACTGTCTTTAACAGCAGTGACCAGTTTATGCATGGCACTTTATGTAGTTAACATAAAATCAGCAATAATCAAAACATCTATAAAAGGATTATATGGAAAAGTAGGTCATATTGTTCACAGTGTGTGTTTGACCTGGTAATTGATAGATATTCCAAAGTAATTTACCATTAGTCACTCTATTCAATGATTCTAATAGTTTATTCAATAACAAGTGTGGAACTTTCATGAAAAATAAGATATTCGATTTTAAGTAGAAAACATTTCATAAATAAATTAATGGTCTGATTTTCCAGAGTGGCTGTATCAGTGAAAGTGAGAGGTTGTTTTCTGCTTTTAAAAAAATGTTCATTTCTACTCATAAAGCTACTTGAGGAATAAATTGATGTATGCAGCGTGCTTTAAATGCAACTTTTTTAGTTTGAATTTCACCATAATAAACTTAACATTGCGATTTGGAAAGCAGGAATCCCTAAACAGTAAATCTGAGAGCATTTCACCTCCTCTTTAAAAAATCATTTGGTGTATTCAATGTGAGAAAAGAGGGTATGCAGATGTATTTGGCCTCTGTGGCAAGGTTTTGGTTGTGGAGTTCTGCAGGCATGGCTTCTTCGAGAAAATGCCAGAGGCTTCTCCCGTGTTCGAGAGAATTGCTGCAAGACGGCTCTGGTGGATTTACCATCAACCAAGGCGGAGCCCATGAGTAATGGTGGTAGAACCTCTGGGATAATATATTTGAGAAGGAAAGAAAAGTGCACAGAAGAAAATATCAGCCAGAGAAGAGATGAGTGAAAATATGTGAGGGAAATAATTCTGAAGACACAAGGTGACTGAAGATCAAGGGGAAGGAGGTGCTCCTGGTGCTGGAGATGAGGGTCTCCTGCAGCCTGTGGTGCAGACCATGGTGAGGCAGCTGTGCCCCTGCGGACCGTGGGGGTCCATGGGGGAGCAGAGATCCACCTGCAGCCCCTGGAGGAGCCCACGCTGGAGCAGGTGGGGGCCTGAAGGAGGTTGTGGCGCTCTGGAAAGCCTATACCTGGAGCAGGGTCCTCACAGGACCTGTGGCCATAGAGAGAGGATCCCATGCTGGAGGGGGCTGGCTGGGGTGACTTGTGCCCTCCAAGGGACTCATGCTGCAGCAGTCTGTGCCTGAAAGACTACAACCCATGGAAGGGAGCCAGGCTGGAGCACTTCACAAGGAACTGCAGCTGTGGGAGAGACTCACATTGGAGAAGTTCACAGAATCATAGAATCGTAAAGGTTGGAAAAGACCTCCAAGATCAAGTCTAATCATCGACCATTGAGGGTGTACTTGATCCCCTTGTCCAAATCATTGACAAAGATATTAAGCAGGATTGGCATCAAAACTGAGCCTTGGGGAACCCCACTCCACCCTGGAGCAGGTGAAGAGGGTGAGGAGGAAGCAGTGGCAGACATGAATGATAAACTGACCAGAACCCACATTCTTCATTTCCCATTCACCTGCAGCACTGGAGAGGAGGACATAGAGAAATTGAGAATCAAGTTGAGCCAGGAATAAAAGGCAAGGGTAGGGGGAAGGTGTTTCTAAGATCTGGTATAATTTCTCATTATCCTACTCTGATTTGATAGCTATGATAATAGATAAAATTCTTTTTTCTGGGGTCAAGTCTGTTTTGCCCATGACTGTAGTGTAAACCCACCATTCTTTTGTTGTATTTTTCTCTCCTGTCTAGCTGAGAATGGGGAAGTGATAGAGCAGCTTTGCTGGGCATCTGGCATATAGCTAGGGTTGAACCACTACAAAAACATAGAAAAAAATGCCCTTTTTAATGTATTCATATAATGTATTAAATTCAACTTATGAGCTGGTTTAAGTGGCTCAGTTTTGGGCCATTCTAGAAGAGCAGACACAAGCAATGCTTTTTTAATAACTCTCTTCCTTTGATGCAATCCTTTATATTTCAACTTTTATGCTTATTTTTTACATTTCTCACCTCCCTCCTGCATGCCAAATGGAGTAAAAAGTACCCTTAAGGAATATAAGAAACCACAAAAACGTATTTAGTCTTGGAGTAATTTGAAAAAAATCTATAAGTTGTTCCAACAGAGCGGTTTCCAAGCCAAAGCTCGAATAGTATGTGTTTAACTTACCTATTGAAGTATACTGTGGTCATATTATTTTTACTGAGATAATTGTGAACTGTTCAATTCCACTGATTCTGGCATTTCCATTCTGCTTCATCGCTAAAAGCTGTTGACACAGATTCTTCTAATGTCTATTTATTCATAATTCACTGATTTTAACCCCTCCCTTCTACTTCTAACCTAAAAGTCTAATTTTAAAATTAACTCAAACCACTCATGTCATCTTTTAATCATAAGGAATCTATTCTTGATAAGGTGGTTGGTTAAATGTCAAAACCCAAATGCCAATTAAAATAAATATGTAATTAGAGAAAAGGTATAATTTTGAGTTCTGACTGCTTTGGGATTATCTCACAATATCTTGATTTTGCCTTCAGTAAAAAAAATCAAAGTAAAGAACTTCTGTACTTCACAGGGAAGATAACACTTGATCTGGATACTGTCACAGTGGAGTGACAATCCTTGCCCTGCAGCTGCCAGGATCTAGTTATGCCTGGGCTGAAAAAAAGGAATTGTGCAGATATGTGAATTAGGAAGACTCAAATTGTACTCCACATAGTCCTGAAGCTTGTGGGGGTATCAAGGAGTGATTATTGAAATTTTCTAATGGCATTGGAGCAGGGATAAGGCAAGGAGTATGTGTCTGAGCACAGTTATTTTTCTTGACTTTAGAAGTGGCAAATCATAACTTTCCTAAACTGTCATGGTGGGAGCTGACCAGATGCAGGTCAGACCAAAGGCTGAAGGTGCTTTCAGTGCTCTCAGGTCATGTTCCTAAAGGGAAACATTTTGTACAGTGTCATTGTAATGGAGAATACATGGAACATGCAGCAGGAAGGCAAGGATCAGAGTCAGACTCCTTGGTTCACAGAGGTATCACTGAGCTGCAGGATGTAGTAAAATTCCTTATTCTTCATTTTCTCACTGTCCTTCCCACACTGCACAGGTTGAAATAGAGAAATGATGAGGCCCTTCATACGTTTGGTTTCAATTGGGTAGGCAGAGCATGCTTTCCTTTAAAACTGAACTCATGGATATAAGCTCCGGAGGTTAAGGACTTTTTTCTCATTTGTTGGATCAATAAATGTATGCTAACCAGCAGGAGGCAAAAGATCACCTCCTTTCAGAGAGACTCATCAGCCTGGACGTCACTGTGTATTAACTGTGCTGTATGGCTTTGAGATTGAAACTGCTGTCATGTCTAATCAGCTTGAAATGAAGGTAGGGAGTTTGCATCAAGGTACTTGCATATTCTAATGCTAAACACAAGAGATTGAATCCAGAGAGCCATCTCCTGCCTAAGAGGGAAAAAAAGGATATGTTTTGCATTTTCTTGAAGTTTTGCAAGTATATTGTATTAGATCTTTTCTGTGTATAATTTCTTACACTTAGAAAATAATTTTGCTCTGTCATCCAGATGGACTTCAAGGTAAAAGCTATAATTTTCCAGTTTAAATGTTATTAATTTTGGACTTTATAATAATTTAAAAAAAAAATCCAAACTGGCTCCAAACTGAATTGTTTCTTTCAGTTTTCTTTATTCTACATTTGAGAGTTACAATTTTCTCACTAAGAAAACATTGCTATGTAAATTATTTTAGCAGCCCCCCATTACATTATTAAATGTTTAATTTGTAAGCATTTTGTGTATTTAGACACCATACAATCCAGGGACAAATGGCCTTTATAGAGTTTCTGCATTGATTACAAATATTTTGTTATCTGAAAGGTCTTTTACCCTTTTTCCAGGAAGCTCTTCCTCTCTTGCTTATCTTTATTTAAGGGTTAACACCAAAACCCACAGAGGGTAATCCTTTCCAAAAATAGATTCCTGGTCTTAGCTTTTTATTCCCAGGAGTGTTCCCAGGAAGAATAAGTGTATCCAGGAAAAAAGCATAGGAGAACTCTGAGTTTGTTACTGCAAAAGCTTTACAAATGTTACTGACTCTTGCCCAGTCTCTGCAGTCAGGTTATTTCATGCACTGAAGGCTGTCTTGTTCTTTAAATACAGCCACTACACAAATAGAATTGCCAAACGAACTATTGCACAAGTCAGTGCTTTGGACTTCCTTCGGTCATTGTTCACTAACAATGTAACAGTAGCTGAGATCAGATGCTCAAGGAGACAAGTGACAAAGAAGAGCTCATGTGTTATTTCAGACTTGATTAGTTAACATTTATCTTCTTGCGAAAATCCTTTGGGCTTTATCTGTTTATATCTAATTGAAGAAAAAGGAATTGAATGAGAAAATGAGGCTTTGGAAGGTGGTTTGCTTTAAAATCATAACTACTGCCAATACCGGCTTCATATTGCTTAGGTAAGATTAATTTGCTTTTCCAGAGGCCATTTATATTACAGGTTTAATTCTGATGTTAATCTTCTCTCCAAACTTGTCTCTAATTTGCAGAAGTGACCCTGCCTCTATGTTACTCAAATTCAGGATACTTCTTTATGATGACAGTTATCTCAATATCAAATTTCATCCAGGTCATGATGTCAGTGTGAAATCACAAACAACTTTTCTCCAGCGATTGAAATGCTCCATCTATTTAAAAGAATGCCTGGGTAATACTGAAAATATAGTGAAAAACTTCTTTACCAGCCGAAAGTTTCTGAATTGTTATACACTTAATCACAGCGTAATTTACAAAAGAAACCATTACTTACCCTGACACCTAAGTAACTTAATTTTCAGGTTCTAAGAAATCAGATTTCACATTTGTTTCAACTATTACACAATTAATCAATGATTTGAAGTATAATACTTTATAGAGTAACAAGATTCTGTCTAAAATTCCACATTCTCTTGAATTTTTACATTGCCATTTTACCTGAAGACCTCTCAGATTACTAAATTGTTTTTCAAAAACATTTCCTGCATCATGCATCTTTTCCGCTTGTACCCATTTTAAACTGTCTCAGTAAAAATCATCGGGGGATGGCAGAGTAATCTTAAATTCTAACTGTGCAGAAGTCTGGAAAAAAGAAAGTACTTTTGCCTATATCATTTATTAAAATTAATCTGTGCATTCATTTGGTTGTTTTCTTGTCACAAATGAAAAGGCTTGTGTTCAGCAAAGGTCACCTGGCTTACATCTCTACATCAGGGAAAGCCTGTTTGAAATGTAATATCGGGTTTCTGGGGCCATTTGGACTGCCTTAGGACAAAAAGTTTCTGCAATCCAAACAATCTTTAAAAAAATAGTGTTATACCCCTACTAAATAATGGATTACTTCAAATTTGACATCAGTGTGACCATTATTTGGAGTGCTCTGAGGTGTGCTGAAATGCCCTTCATTTACTGTTAGCTTTCCTAAAGTAACAGATCTCTTTGGAGAATCAATATTTCTAAAGTTATAGTTTTAAAGCATCTTGTGAGGTAGCATGTGAAAGGACATAAGTCCTGCAGGGAAGGATAGTTCTCTTTTATGAGTGCATTTCTCGTATATTTGCATAAATATCCTTCTTCCTTCAGTTCTTCAGTTTACAGTTATTTGCAGTTATTTAATTATTGTTGTTGTCATTCTCTGCCATCCCCTAATTTAGTATTTAAGTTCCTAGCTCTAAATGCAGTGGTCTCAGTAGTATCAGCAGGGCCAAAGCTAGACTGAAACAAAACAATTTAAAAAAAAACAAAAACAAAAGACCCTGCGAGTTTCAATTAATTTTCTCCCAGATGCTGCAGTTCATCTCCCACATTGTTAAAAATCTTCTCAGCTCGTTGAGTATAGCTGGCACTGTCTTGTTGGAGGCAAGATGCAGTTATGCAGAAATTGCATGCTCTGCTACATGCGATTGCACGGGTCATTCTGTACCCATATGTATTCTTTCAGCAGCTGGGGAAAATGTGGAGGAATGGACTGTGTAAGGTACAGCCTAGGATGACAGAATGTTTAAAACAGAGATTGTTTTTAAAGGAAAGGAGAGGAAAAGAATGGAGATCGAGTTTCAACCTGTGGGAGCCAGGAACTCCAAGTACCTCTCTTAAATAAAAGAGAGAGGCTGAAGCAATTGTTGTTTCATTGATTGGAAACACAGCTAAGCCGTATTGCTGGTATTGATTTCTTCAGGAAATACCACTCAAAGCTGTCTATAAGTGGCATGATACCTTCTTTTCCACTGACTATGGAACAGCTGGAGAGATCTGCAAAGCTGCAGAGCTTTCTCTAGAAGATCACAAAATTAATGAGCTCTATGTGTGTGTATGCATGTGTGCCTCAATGAGATATCCACAAGAAACTTAAGAATAAAGGAGGGTAAGAGTCTAAGGACCATTTAAAATTCCTAGTTAAAGTCTTGAAGCGTATTAAAGAAATCTAAAAAAAAAAAACCTTTCAAACCTGGCTCATAAATCTTTGACTTTTGAAATATTTCTACCAAGTAGGTTTCTTTAAAAGGGCTGGAGATCTTTTGTTCATCTGGTGATTCTGGTGAGTTGAAAAATGCACAGTTTTATCACACAGTTCATGTCTCATCTCTTTTTATCCAAAGTAAAATAATACGTATTTTTTTAAAAATAAGTGTTTTAAATCCCAGCTGTCTGCTAGAATGTGACCATTGACCTGAAAACAAGCAATGGTACAAATAAATAGTTTTTAACAAATGTTAAATACACAGATTATGACCTTATTGGTTAGAAGCTTATCTTCAATAACACACTGAGTTTATATATCTGAACAAATGCAAGCATGAGTTTGGCCACTCATGAGCATAGAAAAGCTTTCAAACTCCTCCAGAGCTAGGTTGCCTATGTGTACTGAGAAGCTTGCTGAGGAGAAAATATCCTCCTGAACATATATCCATAATCTCACTTTTGTGGTATCAAGTATGACTGTTTTGGCCTGTTTAAAATAAGTATCTGCCCACATTCTGTTTACAAATATCTCAGATCTAAGGAAGGTTTAAAGATATGTGGGCATAAGTTTGTTCTGTAGTCTGAAATTAGAGCCAGAACCCAAACGCCATGAATTAGGGAGCTTTTTAATCTAGCTACAATTAATCACAGACAGATGCTTATGTCCTGATGAAATCTATATTTATACCACCCTTAAAAAGGACCTGTAAGAAAGCTGCCTCCCACTTACCTTCCATCTGCAGAATCATAATGCAGATACTGAAAGCTGTCTCCCATGGGACCCATTGACATTATTTTCAGCCACAGCACATTAAAAAAATCAGTAATAACTTTGGCTGTTCCTGTTTGACTTGACATGATGGCAAAGTATGTTGCCGTTTTCAACATTTATATTCATGAACTATTTGAGGGAAAAATCCTAAATCCATATGCTATGAAGACACCAGCTAAAATTTCACGAGCAGAATGAGTCTGGGTACTGGGATATCATAAGATCAGAAACAGAGATTTTCCAGCCAACTACTAAATCCTGAGAATTCAAAGACTGAACAGAACCTATGTGGCAGATGGAGAAAGATTGCTACTTGCTTCTCATTACTTTGTATAGGAAGAGAGGAATCGCTACTAGACAGATAATGGGAACCATCATTGCTTTTATTTTTTGGAAGAATAGGTGCCAAAATAAAAAAAAAAAATCTTCTTTATCAGACTGCCTAGACTGATAAAAGATGTTTCTAGCTTTATTAAACTGCAGGCCACTGTGCTTACTAAACCTCAGTGTTTGGCAATGTCATGAGTAAGAAATTCTAAAAGAGAGGGAAGCCATATGAGGAATTACTGAGGCCACTTGGTTTGTTCAACCTTAAGAATAGGTGACTGAGGGTACACTTCATCACAGTATCACAGAATAAGCTGAGTTGGAAGAGACCCACAAGGATCACTGAGTCCACCTCCTGCGCCTGCACAGAAGAGCCCCAAGAGCCCTGTGCTTGAGAGCATTGTCCAAAGACTTCTTGAACTCTGTCAGGCTGGTGCTGTGACCACTGCCCTGGGGAGCTGTTCCAGTGCCCAACCACCCTCTGGATGAAGAACCTTTTTCTAATACCCAGCCTAAACCTTCCCTAGTACAACTTCAGGCCATTCCCTTAGGTCCTGAAGCTCTTCACCAGAGAAAAGACATCATGCCTCCCCATCTGCCTCCCCTCACAAGGTTCCAGCTGACTGGAAGCTGGTGAATGTTGTCCTGATTTTCAAGGAGGTCAAGAAGGCTGAACCTGGAAACTACAGACCTGTTAGTCTCATTCAATACTGGGTAAAGTTGTCTCTTACAAGTGAGGATATTCTATCATAGTACTTTTTAAATTAAGATAAATTCTGAAATATGTTCTAAAGAAAGACCACAGATATACTGATGAATACTTATATCTGATCCACAATTTAATGCAAAACATGGGGTTTAGTCATATATTTTCTGTATAATTGTCTATATAATACCATATGTTGATATATTTCAGTTGTGCTATTTCTCATCTGATCTTCTGTTTAAAGTACACGTCAGCATATATTCCCATCTTCAATGCTAGTTACGACTAACAAGGTTTTTTCCTTGCTTTCAAAGCAGGTTTTTCTTATAAGCAATTTTGTTTGTTAGCTTAAAGAAAGTCCTAGGATTCTCAGATATGTATAAAGTTGACATTTTCATGGTAAGGCAGGAAGTCGGTTTCATGATTTTTAGTGATTAATTTTCAACCTAGCAAATTCAATTTCCGTTTTCAACAACTTTGCATTTATTGAATGCTCATAGATGAATCATTGTAAACAAAATAGGATAGGTTGAGGATTTTGTTCTCAACTATCTATGGTGGAAATTTTGCCTTTTTGAAGTTATAGGCTTGAGCAAACTGACTAACATTTTCCAAACTCCTGTCTAAATTCCTAACAATAAATTCTTGCCTGAATCAATCAGATTTTATAGTATGGCAATACCTGAACATTATTCTTATTTTTAGTTTAGAGTAACGCTTAGGATCTCTGGTAATGGTCAAAACCTTTCTGCATTTGTGTCTAGACAAACAGAAAAAAAAGACAATTTTTCTACCTCCTAGAAAGCTTATGCCTCTACATATGTGTCTGTATATTGAACACTGACTGAATTTCTGGTCCTCCCTAGTAAAAAAACTCTTCAGTGTGGAAAGAGTCAGTTAAGTAGGGAATAGATTCTAACTCATACAGACTATCACTTCCGTTTTGTGTAGAATAACTAGGGAGTAATGAGAGTAAAAATTGATGGTGTGAAAGAGGTAAAACGAGGTGTGATGTATGTAGTTAGTTTTTGACTGATACAAGAATTTGCAAATGATAAAAATTTCAAAATTATCTAGAAATATTTCTGAGGGGAAAAAACCCTCATCTGGGGTTATTAAATACAATAGGGATTAACTCTGAGGGCTCTGACATTCCACCTATCTTGTGGAATTCCAACTCACTACTGGGGGGGAGGGTTGGGTGTTCAAGAAAATACTGCTACAGCTTGTCTACCCTTCTTCCATTATCTATTACCATCCATTCTCCTACTATAAACAGGAGAGTTGGACAGATGGTCCCTTTCATTCTGACCTGGAATAGCTGCCCTTTCATCTTATTTTTGTGTTATAACCTGCTATATCATCACATATGTAGAGTGAAATACCATAATTGATATCATCAGCATAGATATATGAGTGTATGTGCCATAGTCTGTTGTTTAGGTAGATATCTGAACACACCAAGAGAGTTTTAGTTTTCAACTGTGATGTAGAAGATCATGGTAAAAAACAACTATCTGCTCTCCTGTGCAGTTCCCACATCCATATTGCCACTATATCCAGACAGACCAGCATCTCACTTCAACTACAGTACTGAAGGGTTCCTTTTTTTCTCAATATTAGACCAATCTCACTTAAATTCAGTCACATTAATATGAAAATCAGACTAGCCTTCGAGAGACACAATATCTCTCTGATAGTCCTTTGGTGTGCTAGGTTTCTCATACAGATCCAGAGGAGAAATAACTTGGAAGGAAGTCCAACCTACAGTGACAGTTGTTTTCTCAGTGTATTTAGTCTATTGTAGCTGATTGAATTGTGTGTGGGTTAGTGATGAACAGCTTTAGTCGCCTGCATGTGTATATGCTAAAGACCACTGAAATTTATGAAGTTTTCTTAACATAAAGATAATTACAATTGTTTGTTTTCTTTTAGAGGCCTGTATTAAGTGGTATTAATTCACAATATATTCCATAGTGAAAATAAAATATAAGTTTCATTCAATTACGTACTAAGGAGCCTATTCTGAAGTAAATATTTTCAAGTTAATCTCCACAAAGAGTGCATATAACTTTGTTTGTAAAGACCTTATCACTCAGCTGTTTTGCATAGTCAACAATATGTACTTATCTATAAATTCATTATCTAATAGGATTTTTTTCAGAATAATGAACTATTCTAAGTATTTTATTTATGAAATTGGAATAGTTTGGTATTAAGAGACTGTATTTATTAAAATCAAGCCATGTGTTTTGAGTAAACTTATTACAGTAATTAGACTGTTTGTCATGGCACGTATCTAGCCATGAATATTTGCATTTGTCGTAAGCCTTTTCCACAGCTGGACTGAAGTAATTTAAATCAGAGAGCTTTGTTCCTTTCTGCAGTTTAAAATGCTTTATTATGGAGGTAGAAAGAGATCAGGGAGTACAGATTCTAATATCCTGTCAAAATTGTGTATTTCCTCATGCAATTAATATATATCATATAAATAAATAAAAATTAAATTGGCACAGGACTTAGTGGCAACCCTTTTAAATTCATGCACAGCAATGTTAGTGAGTTTCTTGTGGCTTGCTGGTTTGCAAAAATGGGAGGGTTTTCCAGATATGACTGCATTCGTTCCATCTATTTGCAGTAATATTGCCTCATAGCATAACAAAGATAATTAATCACATGGGAAAAGTAAAGCCAAAAGGAAAAGTGTCTCTGTGTTTGCCTGTATGTTATCCTCTGAGGACGAGTTCAGTTGCATGTACATCAATATATCCATCGACATACAGCAGAATAGTCATAAATACTCAGCCAAGAAAA
This sequence comes from Acanthornis magna, assembly GCA_036785705.1. Classification (NCBI taxonomy): domain Eukaryota; kingdom Metazoa; phylum Chordata; class Aves; order Passeriformes; family Acanthizidae; genus Acanthornis; species Acanthornis magna. The sequence continues at coordinate 10,830,546 of JAWUZG010000016.1, forward strand.
ATAATGTTCCAAGCAGGAAGGAAACATGAAATTGCAAAAGAAAGACATTTTTTCCCGAGACCTGCATCCATTTTTGGCACTGACTAAGCTTATTTATGGCCCTTTGGGCGATGTTACTCCTGCATTAGGATCTTAAAAGCCTTGCCATTTGTGTTATCATAGCATTTGATGTGGCTAATATGATATAAAAAAGTCCTGCAATGATTTACAGATCTGGAAGATTCTGTCCAGCCAAAATATGAAGAAAAGATAGCCAGACAAAGAGATTAATATGAACACTCCCTTTGTGGCTTCAACACTGTCCTATTTAAAAAGCTATTTTAACTTTTCCCATACTCGAATAAAGTTTGTCTGAAATTATTGTTATGGTTTAAATAAGGAGAAATCCCTAATGACAGTATGTAATTTTTGGCAGAATCTTCTACTTTTATGTTATAAAAACAAGTTCAGGGATTGAGTTTTTGGGTTTGGGTGTTTTGTGGGTTGAGGTTTTTTAACTACTTTGAGAAGGAGCTAAGTGATTTAAGAGCAAAGGATAGGCATTTGAACTCTAAAAAAACCCAGTTTAGATCTCATTTTATCTCATGTTCCTGGTCTACAAGTACATTTGAGTGAAAGAAGGCACCATATAGGGATCCAAGGGAAAATGTGAACTATACTCTTGATTCTCTAAACAACCAAAGCAAAATATTGTTTGACTGACTGGGAAATAAATATTTGCTTGTCTTTAAATTCTGAAGATAAAACTACCAGTCCAGCCTAGACCTCCTATCATTCTGATGATATTCCAGTGATAAAACTCATTCAGAATTAGTTTGGTGGCACAGAAATTTTATTCTGATGTAAACCTTGGCAGAATTAGCTCTGGCTCCATCAGACAATCTTTCCCCTGGTCATATTGGAAGAAAAGTGGCAAATATGAAGTATAAGCTCACGAGTTATTAAATGTAAGTTAAATGCATGTGTCAGCTATTGACATCTCATCGCTTGAGAAGTTGTGTCACTGACAGTACAAGTCCTATATATGAGCTAAATTTCATTAAGGCCTTAACATGCTTGAATGGGTATGGTTATGAATTATAAAATCCGGCATGCTTGGATTTCAGCCAAAACTAGTCATGTCATGGATATTTGCCAGATATTGTACCTACTCTGAAGAATATTTTGCGAGATATTGGAGATGGAAGTTCATATACATATCTCTAAATGTATGTATGCACGCATGCATAACATTTAGAAAAAAAAATAATAAGCATGAGAAAAGGAGATGGAACTATCTCATGAATTAACAAATGTGTAACATAGCTACAAGTTTGGCTTATTGAAGCTGCTGGATAACTATATTCCACTATAATTATGTCTTACCAACTATGTATTTAGCACTTTCTTGTTTGCTGTCTTACCTCAATAAATTCTCATGGTCTTGTCCAATTGAATTCTGAATATCTCCAAAGATGGAGATTTGACTTCTTCCAAAGTTTGAATAGGGAGAGGGGGAAATCCTAATATCTACTCAGAATATTCTCTCTTGTAACTTCTGTCTGTTGCTTCTCTTGTTATCACTGTTTCCTTCCAAAAACTTTGGCTTTACTTTCTCTACACTCTCCCATTGTATAGCTGTAGACACCAGCAAGACCTCCCCTAAATCTTCTCTTAAGTTTGTACAAAGACAATTCCCTTGGCCTTCCCTTCTGTATTATGATCTTCAGGCCCCTGGCCATCCTTACTGTCATGCTGCAGAACCTGGATATAAGTCAGAAAATTACTGTGATTGGGCTGGGTGGTATTTCAGGTCTCATGATGAAGAACAGCTACACCAAAACCTCTATCTCTCTATCGATTAGTCTATTGACTCAGAATTTCAGGATTTACCCAAAACATGCTGCACTAGAATTTAGCCATGAATAGTTCATAATTCAGTACCTGATGAAATTACTTTGAAGATTTTTGCACATCTCTGACTTCAGACACTTTACTGTGGGTAGCACTCAAGTATTTTGCTGAAGATACTAACATGTCAGGTCTAATTTACATTTTGTCATTTTACTCCTTATCATGCTTATTTGTCTTAAAAAATAATCAAGCTGCATGGAATCCCTGTGAAAGAAAATTCTTTTGCCCTAGAAAAATGGCAAGAGCTATAATCTGTCAGGGAGAGGCTTCAAAATGCTTTCTGGTACTTTTCAAAAATATGTCATTTTTCAGTGAAGGTTGTTTCATTTCTGATAAAGTAAAGCAACTCCATTTGCCAGAGTAGGATTTAACAAAAAGCCTTAGGATGAGGAGAGAAATTAAATGTTTTCTATCATTACTGTTTTGAGTACTACAGTTATAAAATATTTTACCTGTATATATATTTGGGTTTATATATATACATTTTATATCTATATCCCTCATGTATCTATCTATGTATCTATCAACCAGATTTGAAAAACTAATCTGTGCTTGTTGGAGTATCCTAAGTATTTTAGGGAGAAAAAAACAAAAACAAAACAACCCCAAAGACCACACACACAGACACAAAAAAATAAGACAAACCAACCAAGCAAACAAAAAACCAACTCCCCTCAAACAAACAAACAAACAACAAAAAAACCCCCCAAAAAACAAAACCAAAACCAACAAAAAAACCTAAAACAAAACAAACAAAAAACCCAACAAAAAGCCCACCACGGTCATGGTTAGGAGTTCATAAGACTTATGTGTCTTTTTGCATTTGCCAAAATGTCTTCAGAAGAGGCTCTTGGTCTACATGTGTGAGCAGCTGATAGTAAGTACTTCCTACATTTAAGATTTCTATCACCAGGTATCTTAAGCGCCAGCCTGGATTCCGTGGTAGCATGGGTAGCTCTGATAGCCTGGGGCAATTCAGACCACTCTCATAATCTGTAAGTTTTAGAACCTTTCCAGTCATCTCTAAGACACTTCTCAGTTTTAAAGAAGAAAGAGCCATAGTTTGTTGTGTTTTTTTAATTTCCAAACCCATTTTGTCTATCTTTTGTGAGAAAAGAAAAAAAAAACCCAAAACCAAAAATCCCCAGGACAATTCAGCAGTACAAACTATATATTGGTAATATGTAAAAGAGTAGTGAACAGATTCTTGATGAGATTCAGATGGATGCAAATCCTGTCAGAAACTCTTTAATGTCTATAGCACTACTTTATTTTTCTCCCCTTATTTTTCTTTAAAAAAAAAAAATAATTCAATAGTTCTTGGAATCTACTGGCACATAGGCAAATACTAAAAATGTAGGGTGGAGTTCTATACATACAGTACCATTCAGTATAGACATATAAGTTACTGGTTGAGTTCACAACCAGGAGTATTTCCTGGGACAATAAATCACAAACAACGATTTCTGATCTTAGAGCTTATGAACTGGGCAGAACCAGAAGGTGTACAACTGTACAACCTGTACAACCCTTTTCCCCTTTACCTGTGTCATCTTCCTAAAAGAACTATATTGTTGCCACCTTCTGGCCACTTCACAAGATATTCTTGACTGATATGAAGAGATTAATCCTACCTGGAGGCAGGATCATTATGTTGTGACATAAAATTTTCGGACAGGTGTTAAATCAAGGATATTGGAAGCATGCCACAGGATATTCCTCAAAATTTAGAAGAAGAAAATGTATTTTAAAAAGGTTTTAATTGCAAGGAAGCCTTTGGAGCAGATGAATAATTTACACATCTCAGGCTGTTTTACAGGCAGAGCTTTTATTGATAAATGTATATGCATTAATAAAATTTTTGTAAATCAATGAAATGTAAAACACTGTATGAAAAGGGCTGATTTGAAAAAATTCTCTCTTTCTGGTCTGCCAAAGAATATGTATATTTATGTGCACATGTTTGTGTGTGGGCTACTCCCATTCTTCTGCAACATGCATAAAACCTAAGTTTTACCATTTGAGCATTTTCCCTGAGAAACAGGACCCATTGCACACAAAACATGCAGGAAATCAGGAAAAGTTGGCATCAGCTGAATCCTGGCATTCCTCTTCCTCGCGTAACTGCCAATAGAGCAAGTTAAGAAATATCTGAAGGTGAGCTCAAGATTCATAAACATTCCCATGATAATCAGATGAAGTAAGTTAAATAATATGTTGGAAAAAATTCCAGACATATTTTATATCGTGCAACCATAAAAAGCGCCCAGTGAACAGGAGGTCTCTTAATGTAATATGGAACGAAGTAGAAATTCCGTTGTACAACTAACAATGTAATCATGTAGGTGAATCTAAAATTGTCCATATCTTTAAAGAATTATCTCAATATCACTTTCTTGTTTTATATACATACATATAATAAATGAATATATATAGGCACTATTCTGTCAAATGGGAATTTAATGTGGGTCCAAGTTCACCATCATGTGAAGCAACTTTCTAGGTTCTTTCTCGAAATGGGTCATACTTTATTTTCTTTCACTGTAACCTCTTCCCTGGCAATTTGATTTAAATTTCCTTATTTCCAGCGATGTGCTGAGTAAAATCACTGAAGGTGGGTAGCTTAAACATGGGGAAACTATGTAAAAAACACCCACCGAAAAAGAAAAAATACTGTGCCATAGATACAAAAGTAATTCTTCAAATTGCTATATTATCCAAATGCATAGTTTAGGATACTTACAATAACATAAAAGCAGGATTGTTCAGGGAATGACTCATATAGTAGAATGTATACCACAGTGAAGCTGTCCAGAAAATTCTTTTTGTCCTCAGAGTAGGATGGACAAAGGTATGTATACTTCTGAAATTCCAAATCATCTCACTTGTCACATCTCTGCTTTTTTCCTAACACATAGAAGATATAATATAATACAGTTTTATATTTCTTCCAGGGGACATCAGCCATATATTTTTAAATTAGTTATGGCTATTCATTCCCTCCTGGCTTTTTTCTCTTCCACTTATCTTAGACTCTTACTGTCAAGTTCCAGAGGTATGACTCTGTGTTTCTATCAGAAGACTGATTCTATGTGCTATATAAATAATATGTAGCAACCTTGGTCCAAGGTCTTCCCGCCATAAATAGCGTAACATCTAAACAGTAGATACCTAGTCCTAAATTGGACACCTGGTTGCCCGAGATTCTGTTCAGTGGGGAGAGGCACATTCAGAGCATGATACAGATTTCATACCCTTTAAAGCGGCATCTGAAACAGCTCATTTCTCTCCATTAACAACACAGACAGCCTACAGCAATCATGCTCTTAATTTAGTCATGTACGTTAAAGCAGCTAAGTAGAATGAATCTAGGCCAAGCTGTCTGTGTGCACATAGCACTGGAGTCACAGTCATTTGTACATCGTACCCTGCATATTTCATTAATGCTCTATTCATCAGGGAACATTTGCAATTTCACCCTTAAAATTAGGATTCGTGTTTAAAAGCAGAATATCACTCTGTTATGAACATGGAACTTGTAGGCACACAAAAATCATAGCGAATAGCTCTAATGTAAAAGAAGAACAAGCATATCACTGTATGATTGCACTTGAGGGTACAACGAAAGGAAATAAATATAGCTACACAGTGTTGTGCTCAAAGGACATCCACACTTGTCTGGATCTTTTTAGTCTCATTAGAGAAAAACAAAGACCACTTCGTAGCTAATATGAGCTCTAGTTTTTTTTGCAACTGATCAAGTAGAATCAAGAAACAAACCTCAGTATTTATATATTCTGTACTTGACAGTTTCAGACATTATAGACTCAAACATTTCTTGTTGGCTTAACACATATATAAGCCGTGAAAGATGATGCAAGGTCAAAGTAGCACAAAATATAGGTTACATGCCTCTCTCTTCATCACAATATGTCATAACAGAAGCTGGTTATTATTAATGCTTGTTTTGAGTTTACATTCATTGATCCATATGCCAATGAGACATAAAAATGTATCATCAATGTGTTTATAAGGCTGTATAAATGCATGCAAAGAGAATACCTGCTGCCGCTTGTCTGGTGTGTCTCCTAATGTGCCAATGGATTAATCAGTCAGTTCTGCACATAGCAACAGCCATATTGCAATTATCCTAAGTGTCATGTTAGGGTAAAGTGAAAAATCTCATAGGATCTATGAGAAATCAAGCCAAACAGCATCTATGAGAAATCAAGCCAACCACAAGTGTGTGACTTTAAAAAAAGTATCTTGATATTCTGTCAAGGATTTCTCCTGTGTGTTTACATTTAACTACATATTCCACAGGGGTTGATCTGGTTGTGTATGTGGTCTTGTTTAGGTCTTCATTCAATCACATGTAATTTGGAAGATTTGCTTACTGCTTTGTATTTCAGTGTAAAGAATGCGGTATTCACACCTTTAGGATGTGACTTGAGTCATATCAGCAAGCAACTATTAAAACAGATCTTTTTAAATTCAGGTCATGCAAACACATATATGATTACACATCTCATAGTCATCATCATCTCTTAGAACAGCCTTGGGAGATAGGTAATTACAGAGACACTTCTTGGTCAGTCTGGCCTGATTTATTAGCCCCTTAAGTTTACGGTAAATAGCTAGTGTGGGTGTTTTCAGTCTTGATCACAATGAGTGAAAATGAAAGATCCAAGTCCTAAAAAGACCCTCTGTAGAGACAATTAACAACTGTGATAGCCTGGGCTCCCTTGAGAGTCATGCTCCTGTGTCCCTCCGCTGCAAGCACAAACATATCACAACTCACTTCCATTTCCAAGTCCCTGCAATCCAGATTCCAGCTATGCTGAGTGTAACAATATTGTTCCACTCTCTTCCAATAAATACCTCTGCCTCAAATCCTTACACCCTGGGATACTCATGTTCCATCTGCAGCTGCTGATAGGCTCTGTGCCCTCATTGTCTCCTCCACAGCTAGTGATCCCTAAACCTTCTCCATGTGCATTTACGTTGCTGTTCCAACATCTTCAAATACATTAACTGAGGACACTGATCCCTGTTCAGCAAATTTGATCTTCAAGTGCATCCACAGGAAATCATCCCACATAAATTAGCTTGGATTATTATTACATGCAGAGAAGATTTAGTCAGAAGGTGGAGAATTTAGCTGACGGCGACCACATGCAGACTGTGAACTGCAGGCAAACTTTGGCCTCATTCATCTCCTGTCCACCCGTTCCTTTTCTATGGCTCATAATAAATGTTACATTCTTCATGGGGTTGCCCTGTAGGGGAATGGGGACACAAAGGCTGGTTGGAGTTCTTATTCTGCTTTCCAGACTTTCTCCCACTCAGAGATAGATTCCTGACCATCTCCTACTTCTTCATCCTATTTTTAGAACTGGTATGAATCCACCTTTGAACTACTGTGTCTCTTCAGCCATAGGAAAGATATTTCATATACCTTTATATCTGTTTTCCTTCTCCATTCTTTATGCTCTTAGCACTTTAGGCAGATAATCTCCTTTCGAAAGACTTGGTTTATGCTGTTTGTAGAAAAAGAGGGCTCTGGTCCCATACAGCAAGTTAAGTGAAATGTAAATAATAATTGATAACATTGTCACATTATTTTTAGATGATCCAATCACAGACGAACAAGGAAAGGGTTTGTTGCTGTTGTGTTACTTTACTCTTAGGGCTTATATAAACACCAAAAAAGTTGCTTTGCTGTAACCTGGATAATCAAGGTAAGAGACCTTTCAGAAACTTCTGGTTAATCCACTTTCCTTCTTTTCTATGGATGCCTGACATCCTTTTGTTCACTACTAGAAAACTCTGAAGGCCAGCTTCTTACTTTATGGATGATGAGAAAAGGAAGTGTCCCTTTTGTACTTATAAAAACACTTGCAGAGGTGAGTAGATAGCATTTGTAGGTTGGAAATTCCTAGGGAGGCATATCAAGAGGACAAAGTCAGTTAGTGCTATCAGCAGCAGGCCCAAAAAGCAGCAGGAGGTTTCCTGTGCACCAGAGCTCACGCTGACAACTAGCTATCTAATGAAGCAGCTGATAATACAATAGTTATTTTTTGTCCTCCCATGAATTTTCTACCTTCTAATTCTATTCAGATGTCAAGCTAAAATGATGGAGAGTTTCCAGTGGCTGAATTGATGTAGGGTAGTAAAGGACACCAAAAGAAAACAAAATTATACTTTAACAGAGAATATTTTCTGATTTTGCTCACACTTACTGAATTTGGTACACACGCAGGCTTTCTTAGAGGAATATTAAAGACAGTGCAGGATCTTGCCTTTATTTCTTAGGTTCTGTTATCTTGAATGCTATACTCGACATTCTTCACAGGCAAGGAAAGCATTCTTCCTTCTGGAATGTTGGAAAACAGTATACTCATCCCATTGCTGTCTTCTGATAGCAATAATATGATACTGTCATATTTATTGATGCTTATGTGTCTTCCTACCACAACTGTGAATGTGGGTGTGTGTGTGTGCATGCATAAGGAGGGGAAAAAGTACATCTGAAGTGCGTATATTTCAATGATCATATAGGAATTGTAAAGCTATACTTTTTCCAGTTTACTGCGTGGAAATTGATAATTCCTGTGGCATGGAAATTATCCATTTCCTGTACTACGTTCATTAAATTAGAAGAGAATGTTGTTCTTTCTTCTCAGTCAAAATGTGTCAGAACAGCCTAATATGTTCCATTCCCATTAATGCCTTGGTTTGCAGTAGAGTTTTGTAGCTTCTCTTTCACCAAGATACATCAATAACTTGTATAAAACCCTCTCAGTGCATCTGGCGCAAGTCCACACCATCATACGCATAAATGTCACACATTCAGTTGGACTGACTGATGAAAGGATATATATGAACATATCATTAGTTTTCCCAGGTGAAAAGAGCAAAGAAGAGGTGATTCCTAACACAAATTTACTTATAACACTTCAGTAACAGTTATGAAGAAAAAAGGCATTATAGCTCCTTGATTCTGCATTCTCATGTAGTTCAAGCAAATTTTGGAAAGAGGAATATAGTGTCTGACTGCCTTTAGAAACTGTCTCCTTACAAAGGCAGAAACTTTGCAATCAGATAAATCCCATGTTTCATATAACTGGAGGAAGATGTATCTAATTTGGGTTCAGGCACATTAGTACATAGAAATCTTGTTATCTTAATAATCAATTTACCTGACTTTTCACTCTAATGTTAAAAGGAAAGCAGAATTTTCATTAAAAATTCTATTTGAGTTGATTACATTTCCTGGCTATTTATGAACTCCTGATGTTGAAAAGATCAGCTCTGGTACCTCTGGTCCAGATCTCTTATGTAAATGTCAATGCACCACATGCATTAACCAATGTCCAATCTGCAGAACTCCACCCCAGACCAGATGTGGTCTCTAAATGTAACTGTGATGCTACAGCGACTCAAAGAAAAGGTCTGGATGGTTCAGGTATCCCATAATTCTTAGAATCATAAAGTTAGTTGCAATATTTGACGCTGTGTTAAATTACATCTGTTGAGAATTTACACTCTCTTTGGATGAATAAAGTCTGTAGACAGTAGAGTTACAAAACAGGCAACTTCTAGAAAAATGTGTGCAATTTGAAATTAGTTTAATGGTATTTTATCTTTTTTTCCAACACAGTCTTCTTGTCTTCCTCCCTCATTAATTAGTTTCTTATCTTTTTATGGTGTCTTTATTATTAGCTTCCTCATTTTTATTATTAGCTTTCCTCTTTTCTTAGCACAGTCTGATTTCCACCAGTATCAAGATTTGGCTCAGCCAGGAGCTTTAAATATGTGAGGCAAAGTGTGATGGTTTCCCTAGCAATAGGAAATGCTTTAAACCTCAGAGTGCAAAACAAATTTGCTCACACACAATAAGTTTTCCTTCCGTTTAGTGGCTGGCACAAACTGTTGCCTCTTGCAGGGAATCAGGTATTTGTTTCTGCCATGGATTATGCGGATAAAATGAAAAAGGATGTTTAAAATTCTCCATGCAGTTTATACAACCAAGTTCAGCATTATTCAGATTATTTGGGGCTCACTCAGAATACTGCCATTCCTCAGGAGCAGTCCTCTCTCAGCCAGCAGCTGAGAAAGTGGAAGTGAGATTGAAAAGGTCTCTGAGGAAAATCTGCAGGAAAATCTGAGCCACACAAATCAAGAGAAGAGGGAAACTGGGGGCCCAGTCCCATGAGCAGTGGAGGGTGGCTGCTGCAGGGGGGAAGGCTGGGACCTGAGTAATGACTCCTAGTGCTGGAAAAGATACCAGTTTAAAAATTTTTTATATAACTCTAGTCAGGGGTTTTGTTTGCCTTTGCCCCAAGGGAAGGGAATTGAAGTTTCTTTCCAGGTCATTGTTCCACCAGGTGAGTTCTGATGAATTTAACGTCTCAACAGACTGGGAGGAGCACAGAAGATGCACAAAGACAACCACCATCAATGATGATTAATGAAGATCAACTCCAAACATCCCCCCTGGCACAGTCAGAGACACCTGGACTGGGAAAAGAGAGATAAGAATGAGGACCTAATGAACATCGGAGGCAAAGAAACCTGTATCCAATAGGAAACCAAATACTAAGAACAGTGCAACTTGGGACCAATGAACATTGAACCAATGAATTTCTCAGGGTTTTGACTGTATAAATATGTGAAAAATCTAGTAAAATCCATGTGTCATGGAATGATTTCTCTGCACACCCATGAAATGTGTGGATAAAATATTCTGTTGCACATCTTGGCCAGAACAACATCCTGGCCAGAATAAACTAATGCCTTGATTCTCTAACATTAAAAATGTTGGAGAGTTGTTTCTTTTTTTTTTTTCCTGCAGTTTCAGTGACACTAGCAGCAGCAAAAATGCTCCTGATCCACCTTTAAACCTCATGCTGTGGATTAAGCTTAATGTCAGGCACTGAGCGACACAGCAAGACCTGTCCAGGCCAGCTGATGAACCTAATATCTACACAAGGTGGAAAAGCTGAATGATAGTTTTAGGAGTCTCATTTCTGCAGAGAACTGTGACAGGAATTTGTTGTCCTGACCTGTTGTATTAGGGGATCTGTTGTTTGCTGCGGTCCAGGAAGTAAGTGTGGAGTTACTTGTGAATTATATCTTCCTTCCTTCCTTCCTTCCTTCCTTCCTTCCTTCCTTCCTTCCTTCCTTCCTTCCTTCCTTCCTTCCTTCCTTCCTTCCTTCCTTCCTTCCTTCCTTCCTTCCTTCCTTCCTTCCTTCCTTCCTTCCTTCCTTCCTTCCTTCCTTCCTTCCTTCCTTCCTTCCTTCCTTCCTTCCTTCCTTCCTTCCTCCCTCCCTCCCTCCCTCCCTCCCTCCCTCCCTCCTTCCTTCCTTCCTTCCTTCCTTCCTTCCTTCCTTCCTTCCTTCCTTCCTTCCTTCCTTCCTTCCTTCCTTCCTTCCTTCCTTCCTTCCTTCCTCCCTCCCTCCCTCCCTCCCTCCCTCCCTTCCTTCCTTCCTTCCTTCCTTCCTTCCTTCCTTCCTTCCTTCCTTCCTTCCTTCCTTCCTTCCTTCCTTCCTTCCTTCCTTCCTTCCTTCCTTCCTTCCTTCCTTCCTTCCCTCCCTCCCTCCCTCCCTCCCTCCCTCCTTCCTTCCTTCCTTCCTTCCTTCCTTCCTTCCTTCCTAGAGTCTTCATTTTTGTTCTTGAATTAAACAATCGGTTACTTACCTCCTGCAGATTATACAGAATTATCAATCTTAAACAAAGCTGGAGCTATCTGCCAGAGAAGATTTACACATTTGCAAGGATTTAAGCCATGCATCTCTCTTAGGTACATTCTGTTTGCAGCTAGTAAGAGCCTCTAATTGGCATTTAATCTTTGTAACCTCTGCATTCAGTATCTGCCTATCTCTGTGTTTTGCTTGGAGAGCTAAAGTGTTTTAGTCTGCTTTGTGATAATGTCTGTTTTATGTTCAAAGAAGGTGAATCTTCAGCCTGTTTTATTAAAGGTTTCTAGGCTCTACATAGAATCACAGCATGTCCTAGAACTTTCAGCACAACTTTTTGAGCCACAGATTCTTTGAGGTTTATATTTTACATCTATGTGTGCATAGAATCATAGAATGGTTTCAGTTGGAAGGGACCTTAAAGATCATCCAGTTCCAAACCCCTTGTCAATGGCAGGGACAACTTCTGTTAGAGCAGGCTGCTCAAATCCTTCTCTAATCTGCCCTGGAACACTTCTAGGGATGGGCCATCTACAGTTTCTCTGGGTAACCAGTTCCAGTGCCTCACCACTCTCACAGTAAAGAATTTCCTCCCAACATCTAAATGTACTGTCTTGCAGTTTGAAGCTGTGTCCTGTTACTACTTTTTGAAGGGGCAGAGATGTGGTGCTTAGGGACATGGTTTATTAGTGGACTTGGCAGTCCAAAGGTTGGACCTGATGATCTTATAAGTCTTTTCCAAAGGTAAAGATTCTATGATTTTATGAAATATTGTTGCTTTCTTCTCCAAGCCAGGCTCAGCTATCAGCTGATTCAGAAAATTTATGACAGTGTCTAGGTCAAGGAATTTTGGCTGCCTGTTTGAATGGGTAAACATCTAAAACTGCTAGGATATGCTTATAGTTAAGCATGTAGTTTTCTTTTCTTTATGTAAAAGAATTGAATTAATAATATTACCAAAAGTAGTAAAATATTTTCTCTATGACACCAGAGATTCCATAAGCTTATCTCACTTAACTGGGGGAATGTCTTAGAAGCACCTTCTGATTTGCACATTTTATTAGACTTACTGCAAGGAGTTTCAGGAAGTTGTTGGGGTCACTGATCTAATGAGTGCATACATCTGTGTCTTTATGTTTTCAAGTCATATAAGTAATTTTCTCAATGGCAAGATTATTATCATCTCTGGCATAAATATGACACATAAGTTATTCTAACCTAAGTGGGATCTCTGCAAGATCAGTAATCAGAAGCTGGGATCACAAGAAAGGTTCTCCAGTTGTTTTATGTGAAACTTTCAGAATATTGTATAGTGGAGATTGGTAGCTCTTAGGGTCATTAAAAAGCTTTCCTTCAGTAAACTATATTATCTATGAATAGTAAAACAGAATTCTGGAGGTTCTCTGAGATTTCTAAAAGTACAAAGAGAGAGATGGGTCAGATGATCCAGGATTTGGATCCCCTGGCAAAAAGACAGCTAGTTGCACACAGGTATACTTAGATTTTTCTTTTTCTGTGTTGATCCTGGACATCTATGAAACATGACATTTAAATTAAAAAAAAATACACCCAAACTTTCATAACTTTTTGAATTGTTTGAATTAAAGGGAAGCTCTAAGAATAACTCACAATACAATGTCAGAAAATTAGTCTGAGAAGCAGAGAATGTTATATTCATGGGCTCTACCCAGAAGAAAAAAAAAACCATATTGTGGCTTACGCTATCTGCCCCAAATGCTAAATAGATTGCACATTTTTTAATAACAGAAGTTTATGCTTTGACTGAAAATCAAAGCTTACACATGTCTCTATCATAAGAATTACTCTAAATAAGTCAGTTAGACCCTAAAGGAAAAATCAGGAGTATAAATATTTACAAGTAATGACATTCAGGAGACATTCAAGATTCAGGAGTCCTGAAATCCATTAAACCTTTTTTTCCCCTCCGTGAAAAGTGCCATTATCGTACTGTTCTGATGATATGGTGTATATATCCCAGTCCATTGCATTCATTCATATCTAGTTATATGTTCCTGCCTAATCAATCTATAAATAGCCATCTGACAGCTTCTGTAATCATATCATGTCATGTTACAGGCTGCCTCTCAAATGCAATGTCGTTAGTCGTCCGCAGTATTGCTGGTGGTTTTTTCCAAACATGGTTTAAAGTCTTTCATTCTTCTTGTGCTAATCTTCTTGTGATAATATCATGTCTTTTAGTCTTCTTTTTTTTATTCACCCCAACATATTAGACTACCAAATTCATAGGTAGAGGAGTAGGAATCATTAGCACACCCATGCTGAACTGGCCATGGCAGGCTGACATCTGCCTAGCTCTGCCTTTTACATGGCTTCCCATAAAGCCTATCGCCTATAATGTATCTCATTCTAAAAAAATATGGAGAATTTGTAGCTGAGCAACTAATGGAGTGTAAATAATTTCACAAAGTTTGCATATTTTTAATTGTTACAGGTACCATATTATTAATCTTAAAATTATTCTGACGTCATAATTTTGGATATAAGTATCTTAAATAGTTTCAACATGCCCCATTTGCTTGAATTTCATGAGATCTGAAAATTTAGACAGTGTTTGATGTTCTTCTCAGCCATAATTATAATTAAGTAAATATTTGGAATAACTAGATATGTCTGTAGTTTTCTGCTTAATATTCTTGGATTTAGAAGTAAGTCTTCCTGACAACAATACAGAGACAATGAACCCAAAAATGAGTCAGCACATTAATTTCATTTTTTAATGAAAATTCATTAAAAATTTAAACAAGCATTCACAGATAGAATCCTTCTGTAAACATGCAAAACTTGTATAATTATAAGAACTTCATAAATTTGTGATTTGGCAGCAGCATGGATCCTAAAGAGGTAGCAACCCAAGAAGAGGTGTGATGGGAAAAGTCTGCCAGGACACAAAATATAGATGGTTGAGCTAATGCTGTGCGTTGTCATTTTCTGTGAGGCCCTGTGCATACCACATGTAAGAGTGGAGAAAGCTGTATTTCCTCCAAAGAGAGAAATTGAGTCTTTGTTCATTCCAGGGGTAAAAAAAGGTGCTATGATTTACCATGACTTTATTAATTGTGTAAATAATTTTGATAATGCACATACTTTAGTAAATAGTAAATATTTATTGCAAGAAATTACCAGAGCGTTGTATCTACCTGAGTCTGTGGCTACATATGTCTTTGAAGGGTTCATTATTTCTGTAAAGTGAATGATACGGTGACCCTGGAACAGGAATGTATATGTGATGAAGTGTGCTAATAAAACATTAGTTATGCTATCAGGAAACCACAGCTTGAAGGCTCTTGAAAAAAACCAGAGGATTGTAACAGAGACTCCCTGAAAGTTCAAGTACAGGATAATTGCATAAGCCTGGAAAGTGCAAAGAAGGAACAATACCAGAGGTGCCAGGTCTATTAACTGAGATCACAAATGGTCATTTCATGGTCATTAATGAAATGCCACGTTGAGAGCTGAGTGGAACTTGTTTCAGAGATAAAAGAGAGCAAAGAGCCAGTATTACACATATGTGAAGCTTACATTTCAAAATAAATTTGAATACACCTAAGTGTGAACTAGTGAGAAAAGCGCAAACAAGCACAGTTTTAGTGAATGCATCCAAGTTCCCTAGGCAGACCCAGAGTGAGAAGAAAGCATCAGCTTCAACGTTTCTCCCACAAAGGAACTTGAATATAGAGCCCCAAGATACTATTTTTTACTCTGAAACTTCTTAGAATTTCTGATTGAAGAAGCTGAAGAGGTTGTTTCACACACAGTGATCATTGGATGTGGATCAGTGGATTACATGAAAGAGTGCTTTTCAAAATAAACTGTAGGCATACATACACAGTTTACAAAAGTCTCTTACCAATTTTTTTCTCTGATTAAATGAGAACATAATAACACTTTCATGGGCACAAGTATTTTCCATTGGTATATCTGAAAGCACTCTAATATGCCCAAATTAATTCCATTCCAAAGTTCAATTTCACTGAGAAGTAAAAGGAGAAATAGAGCAAAATCCCTGGCTAGTGGTCCCACTATTGGTCTTAAATGGCATGGAAGTGAGATTGTTCTTCCAGTCCAGAGATAGGAAAAGATACCTGAGCTCATCAACTGTGGTCATGTGGTATTTGCTTGGACATCAGCAATCTCTATTTCAATAGTAACCCTGAAATGGGAAAAATCCTGAGGTTTTCCCTTTTTCCAAGTACTTTCTCTTTCAGGTACAAAGCACTCCTCTCTGGAAGGTTCTGAAACTTTCTTGCTTTCGCAGTTTGGAGTGAAAAGGAAAAACAAAGTAATGGATACTATAGAAAACGTCAGCCTGTTTTTCAATACCAAAGAAATGCAGATAGGCCGGAACTTATATTTTAAAAGGTAATTCTAATTCAAACTCTTCTGAAAAGAACTGCTTTCCCAAATAAAACACCCCCCCCAAAAAAAAATTCTTAAAAATGAGCTGAAACATGAATGAGTAAATGAAGTAAATAATCTTTTCCAATAACAGAAAAAAGCCAGTTACTGAAAATACAACTACAGTCAAGGAGACTTTTTATTTTTCTTGTTCTAAAACTTTGAGTGTAACATGGCTATAAACCAGCAGGCAGCCATAAACACCAATAGAGTGTTTAAATCAATATGAAAAAAAACAAGTTTTCCGACTGCAGCCTTTGAGATCGTGAAAACAGCATTTAGAGGTAGAAGGAATCCGCCGCATTCACCATACAATTTTCTGTGTGTCACAGAGGTTAAGAGTCTCCTTAGCCATATCAGCAGGTAAATCCTCTGTTTGTTCCAAACCCAGCAGGAACATCAGTAATTTGCAGCAGGGGATCTGGGCAGGATCTTCTTCTTTTCATCCTTGAAGAGAATTTTTGTTGTTTAGGTGCTGTGCATGGTAGAATTTCCTGTTGTTTTCTAACATAGGAGAATTGAATTTGTTTTATAGGTGAATTTTTAATGTGCGTACTTGAAATAAATCTTGGACATCTCAGGTTTATTTCACAGATGATTTTTCCATCACACCATCTGTGTAAGTTTTTTAAGTTGTCTCTTGCCCTCTCTCCCAACTCAATGACAATGCAATTATCTCTGGCCTGCTGACAACAGAGTTTTTTTTAACTTCCAGTGAATATGTGATGTCATAGCCACCTAATAGATAAGCTGCAGCTAATACGACAGTAATCACAAGTCCCTGACTGGGTTACAGAAGTTGAATTCTTCCTCTTTCCAACTTAATTATTGCAAAATTTCAAGTGTAAATTAGCTGTATTTTTATGGAAGAAAGGACTTCTGCTTATGAAAAAGTGCAAAGGACCAGTTCTCATGGGTTGAAAAATACAGCTGCAAAAAATATGTTGAGGAATTCTACATATATGTGCTTATTTTGATAATCAGACTCTAATGACATTTAGTTTCGGAAACAAAACTGGTCTGAATGATCAGCCCGTCACACCTCTATGATAACAAATTGACATCTGTAGAGGAGATAGCATATTTTTTTACTGGTTGTATTTCAAATTAGGAGATGGGTACTGTTCATTATATTATTCTTTGACTGATTTTTTGATGATTTTACTGTTCTTCCTAAAAAGGTTTAATGATACTGATGGCCTTTGGTCCAAGAAAGAATTCTAAGATTGCAGCTGCATTGTCTGGGTTACTGGATTATTAAGAGTTCTGCAGGATTTCAGCTTTTAAGATCTATTCCAAACCTGTAAACTAATGAAAACTACTTTTTGACAGGAGATATTCTCACACAGACAAAAGTTACTGTAGATTTAGGAATCTAACTTGAGCATGCTATAGAGGAACACACTTAGAAAACAAAGTCTTGCTATACTTACTGCAGACAAAGGTAGAAAAATGTGGATACCTATATAGTCAGTGTTCATGGATAATATATACAATTTTTTTTATATTTCTGTTGTTGGAAACAGGTTTGAGCAGATTAGACATACCTCTATGAACAAATTCCCTGAAAAATATGAAGTTCATATACATATAAGGATAAACAATCTGGAACTGATTTTATTGATACTTCTAAATCTTCACACAGAAAAATTAAAAAATGCTTTTGATAAATATTTGTATGGAAATAAGCCAATTTTGGTCTTCTAAGTTTTTGTCATTGTTGCTCAACATTTGTTTCACTGGTGAAAAACTTAGTATTTTTTCTTCCAAAAGCTGTCAATTTTGTATCTTTGTCTGACACCTATAATCAAGGCTGTCGAGGTGGATGGAGGAGAGGAGTAACTGGGACAGAATTACACAGCTGTTGTTGACACAGACTCACAAGCACAGTTGTATGCAGGGTGCCTAGCTAATGGCATACATGGATTCAAATGAGAAATATTGCTTCCAGTGTCAAAAGGGAAATAGTTTGAAAAAGGCTACAAATAATTTAAAACTGCAGAAATTCATTTGAATGACAAAGGCCCTAAACTGTCACAGCACATGTAAAGAGAACATCAGATTTAAATGTGAATGATCAGCCTGTTAATTTAAAGCCTTTATTGTGTCCAGGTTCTTAACACCTGAATGCAAATTGTTCTGTAAAGCAGGACTAATGCTGATGTGATGCCATAAATGTGTTAATACTATCTAAATGTGAAGAAAAAGTGTTTTAAGAGCACAGACTCAAAATACTGCTCTGTCACAAACTGAACATTTCATATGCTTTGAAATGCTAGTTAAGTAGAAAGCAACCAACACTCTGTTATTAGAGTTAAGCTCTTTAGTTTGCAAAGCATCACACTTTGAAAGGTAATTTAGTGCTGCTGAAGTTAGAGCTGTTTTTAGGTTTAAAATTGCCAACTATATTACACACCTGCCCCACATTATTTTACAAGGCATTCTGGTCCTTTTTCTCATATCAGAGTGTGTGTACATGTGTTAAGGTTTTTATTCTTATAGCAGAAATATAAAGTATTCACAGTGTGTTACCTACCTTAAAAAGACAGAAAACGTTACTTTGTGATATTATTACTTTGTGATATTGAAAGCACACACAAAATCATCTTGGTAATTCTTTTTCGCAAAAAGATATTTTGTGACAAAGTTTGTTTTCTATACATCTTAATAGCTGTGAACATATCCACTATTTTTACATATTTGCAAAATCGTTTGGCCCCTCTGCTACATTTTCATTTAAAGTAAATAAAGGTTTTTAAACTACTAAAAGAGGCAATGAAATTTATGTGATCTGGCAAGTTACATGAAACTGTCTTTAATCTGAATTTTAGTTATAAGGATGAAAAGAGGATGCTTCCTTGCCAGTAATTTCATGTCTTAAAAAGAACAGCCTATTCTACTCCAAACAGAATTATGGTAACTTTAATGCTGTGACAGAAAAATTCAAAGGAAACAAGGCACATAAATCCCTAGTGAGATAAACTTATGCATGCAGATTTGCTTTCATTTTATTGTGTTGTATACCAGAAAGGTTATCTGTTATTAGTTGACACCAGTGCATCTGCAAGGAGCACTTGAAAATGTTGATTTACTTGAGAGAAAATTAAAACAGCTTCTTTTCTGAATCTCTGAACTCACAATAAATTAAAAGAATGGCCTAAGCAATTTATTTGGTGAGATGATCTTTTAAAAGTGCATTTTCAACATTTTCTTCCATAGGATTTCTAATCTGTTATAGGTGCAACTCAGACTTAGCAAAAGATTTTTTCCACAGGCACTGAAAACTGCAAAACTTTTTTCGTCTTATATGTCCCTTTACCAAATAATGGTCAGATGGAATCCTCAGGAAATGTGATGTTTTCTAGAGCTAAAAGCCTCTCTTTCCTAAGGAAGGAATGATGACAGTGGGTGCCTTGTTGAAGTGCTTTTTACACCATTGAATTCAAAATGCTGTATAAGAACACAGTCTTTTATAATTTAATTTCAGATCCTGTCCAGAATAAAGAATTCATGGCAGGTGAAAATTGAAAACTAAAGGAATGAGGCTAAAGGCTAAAAGGAATGAAGTTAGTAGAGGAACCTTTAAAATGCAAAAATTTTCAGATTTTGTTCATTGTGATTTTCAGACTAATTGCAAGTCATTTTCTAACCTATTTAAACCAATTTGTCCGTCTTCAGTTACTCTTTTATTCTTACTGCTTGTTTTTCTCCCCTTGTCTTTGCTCTGACAGTAGCACATTTTCTTAATGACTCATACCATTTGTTTTTTCTTTTTCATTTATTCTGTTCACAGGACACTTCAGTGCTCTACTGGAAAAGAAGTACCATCAAAATCTATAAATTATGTTAATTTTAAAATTATCAATAATAATGTAGATCTGCAATAAGAATGTAATAGCTAAGAATTGGAAATGTTTAATTTCCTGTTTTTAGTCTTGTAAACATATGCAGTTTAAGACACATGACCATTATAAGAGGGTTTGAATTTTAAATTTGTTCTCTCTTCTTTAAAGAAATTGACCAAACCCCCAGTGACATGAGTATTCAAAACTGTTACTCATATTTTTAATTGCCAGCATAATCCAGAAATTTTCTATTTATAATCCATTTTAAAAATGGAAAAATTCTTATTATAAACCTCAGCAGAACAATTCTTTCCTTTTTTAATAGATTAGATTAATTTCACTGTTGTAACTCAGAACATGGAATAAAGCTTAAGGAAAAAAGTTGCTTAAGGTGAGCTGTGTATGACTAACTGCTGAAAGATGTCATAGAAGAAAGTCCTGTTTGCATAATTCAATAACACTGGGAACATGTTTTTTAATCTTTCTTATATTGCAGAGGAGCTTTATTGTGCATCTGGACACAGAGACTGGTTAACATTGCAGAAGTTGTTTGCTGCAGCCAGGTGTTACAGATACTGTGCTCTTCAGAGACAGAGTCATAGTCCTTAACATCAGTGCGCAGGTCTCAACATCAAATCAATACATGGGGACAATTCTGTAGCCAGCTGTTAGAAATTAATTTTAAACATTTCCCATAAATCTGAATAGTAAATAAAATCATATCATTTCACTGTATGATGATGGCAGCCTATGGAAGTGATACTTCATTCCCTACTGAAGTTAAAATTTATTTACTTTCATAAAAACAATACTTCCAGTATTTGCACATCTGACCAGGCCTTGGAGCTTATTATTTTAAAACTATTGAAAGACACAGTCTGGTTTAAATCTCTATACAGAAGACAGACCATTGGATTAGACTTGATTTTCAAACTTCACTCCCACACACTGGCACCCGCAAAGAAAAACAGAAAGGTTGGATAAGTTCCTTATATTTGGAAATGCTGAGAAAGATATACTTTCTGATAGTTTTGTTTTGTTTGATTTGGAAATACAAATATTATTTGAAATAAGCCTTGAGACTGGAAGCTCCAGCTCCACTGACCATGAATGCTCAGCTTCAAGGCTTGGATAATTCCCTTCAGAGTACAAGACCTTAAACTAAAAATAACTTACTCAAAATTATTATAATTATTAAAACTAATTTTTATTTGGTTGTCAATTTCTATTAGAAATATAAATTCCAGTGAATATCAGGCTTTTTTTGGAAGTGGGAGTGAATTCACATATACTCTTCAAATATTGAAAAACTGAAACGTCCTGAAAACAAGGGACTAGATCCTGAAGCTTTGACAGTATCAAAGGAGTGCGTAAGACTATAGTACAACTAGTTTTAGAAAGGACAAGTAAACAAGTTGTAATAATACATAAAGAAATGCTAAGAAGGCACATTGGTGTAGCTTGGTTCAGACAGTAAGAGTGTGAAGAAAATATTCCAAAATTAGTTTTAAACTGAGTTCCATTTGATTATTTCTGATATTTAACATTTGTTTAGGAGACATTCCATCAAAATTGATGGAATAAATAATTGATGGAATAAATTGATGGAATAAATAATTTTTCTCTTAAAAAATAAATTCAAGCTTGCTAATATGCTTACCAATTTAGAGGACACTTTACATGTATTTTGATTAAATTGCTACTTTTATTTGAAGTGCAGCACCTTTTCCATAGTGTCAAGAATCTTATGAAATCATAAGGAGTTTGAATAAAACTCAGTTGTTAAAAGCACAAAAGAAACTTCCTGAAGGGAACAGGCTCACTTTGTCAGGACTTTGGGAACTGAATGACAAAAAATAGTCTTTGGGTTTTTTAATTCTTTGGGTTTGGTGGAAGAAATTTAGAGAGGTTAAATAAAGTTTGCATGTGGTCCTATAAGCCCTTCAGCATGGTGTTCAGCTGCTCATGTGACAAGGTTAACCATAAAATTCTGCTGTCTTTCTCTATAACAGACTACTCATTGAATGCTCATTATTTAAAACTCAAGAGGCATAAAAGAAAGATATAAATGATCATTTAGATGACAAATTATAAAATAAACTTAATAGGGACTTAATAAATTTAAGTAACAATTGGAGATTAAATACATTCAACAGACATTCTTCTTTAATACACACCATACTTTATTAAAAACATAAAATGAAGAAATGAAATCTAATTCCGCAGTCACTCCAGAAATGCAAATGTGTTCTGCCCCTTTACACATTAGGGCACTCCCTGATTCCCGTCCATACACCGATTTGGTGACTGGAAAGCCAAGGAGTGATCAGTAGAACCTGTTCTGCCTTTAAGAGTCCCACAATAGGTGCCAAAAAGGATTGTTGTGGAGCAGCTCCAGCCAGCAGCTAACTACCACACAGCTCTTCCCTCACCCTGACGCCCTGCCCCGCTGCCTCCAGTGGGATGGGGAGGAGAACTGGGAAAAGGTGAGCCCTGTGGATACAGATAGGAACAGTTTAATAACGGAAATAAATTCTTGAGCTTCATGTGCTCGCTGGCAGAGCATGGGTAACTGAAAAGTCCCTGTCTCAGGGTAAGCATTGCACAGCAACAACGGAACCAGAAACGTATTACCAATGTTGTCCTCATACTGAATCCAAGACACAGTTCTGTTCCAGCTACTAGGAAGGAAGTGACAGTTGGAGGCTGTTCCAGGCACAACAATCACAAAATTAAAGAGTTTTTGACTCTTGGAGAAGTAAGGAGGTATGCCAGCAGAGATGTCACTTTGGACTTCCAGAACAGAGTTTCAATAGTTATTTTCAGTATTTATTTTCATTATTTCAGTCCCTGTTCCTAATGTAAACTGTTAAAAAAATTCTCTGAAACTGAGAAATTCACAAAGTAATTGAAAAATGCAATAATTTTTTAATTAAAAAAATATTATGTTGTCTTTAAAATTCTGAATTAATTTTTAATTTTTGTGATGTCCAATCTAAGCATTGTCTAAGTAATCAATTATTTATGAATCGCTGCTCCTGTCTTTTCTGGTCCTGTTTTTTCTAGTGTCTCCTAATCTGAATAGTATACCAGCATCCTAAGTATCATCAAATAATAAATCAGTAAGTAGTATTCACCTCATCATACTCCATGTCACACAGGCTAATATTTCTCAGAATTCTCATCAACTCTTGTGGATTAGTAAACTGGAAATATGCTTTGCCATTGAAATAAGGGAAGAAAATGCAAGGAGAAAGAACTCCTTTATAGGTTCTACTTCTCAGAGTGGGATAACCTTGTCCTGAGAGAGACGAGTACCATTTCCCTTTGGAACTGTTGAATTTCTTTTCACATGCTGATTGTATTTTACAAAGCGTTTACATTTATTTATGTTAAGCATACATTAAAATATTTATTATTTTAATCTTATCTGATGACAGAAGGAAAGAAACAGAGGGGAATAACTTGTGTTGGATATTTCTTGGCAGCAGCTGACAGAAGTCATGATCTGGTAATTGATCCTGAACCATGTGAACCTCTGTTAAAACACTGTGACCTGTTTTGGTGATTCAAGTAGAATTTCTGCTCCTGATAGACAAGCAAAAAGAACAGGGAAAAGAGGGAAAAAGGACCGTTCTTCAAGACAGGTATAGCAGTTTAGGAGAAACACATTACCTGACTATTTCCTGTGCTCACCACTAATTCAGGCTAAATAGTTCTTTGGTTCGCCCCTTCTGTGTCATGAAAAGGCATTCATTACTCTAAATGCGGTTTCAGGCTTTGTGTCAGCTTGTAATAGTGCAGTTTATCACCACAGCAAGAGCGAAAAGCACAGAAAAATTAGGTTAATCAATACCACCGCAGCGTGTTTGACATTACACTCAGGCAAGGTTTAGCATGTCATTCCTAACTGCAGGCCATAAACTGCCTGAGGTCTGTGCATGCTCTTGATGTGAATGCTGGTTCCTCATGCAGATCGAGGGCAGAAAATAGCTTTAAGCTTCTGCTAATCATGCACCCCCTGCAGACACCTAGCACCTTGGATTGTAAAAAATGTGACACCACTGCTTCCAGTATTCCCTCTCCTGAAAAAAAACCCCCTTATAATGTTTCTAATTGGCAGACCTAGGCAAAATCCCTAACCAAATGTTCTGTTTAAAACTTCTGTTTATAAGCAATTTTTTTTCCTGATATTTGAAACTATTTATTCAGTGCTTGATAGGCCAGGATTTGTTGTTGGAGGCTGGTGCTTTCGTTTTTATGAGCGTTTTGGTACTTTTACACTGGATCAAGGTAGGAAATGACAAACTGACATTGGAAAAAATCTTTGTGAGGCACTTCACTGGTAAGGTATAGGGTGTGGGATATGTTTACAACCATAGGGAACTTAGGGGAAAAAACCGCTTACTTTTTGTACTGCAAAGTCACAGGACTTCCAAAAATGTTCAGATTCACATCTATGATTAAAAAACATGTATGAATCACCTTATTTAGGGAAATATGCTCTCTTATACTGAAGGGGCAACTTGAGCAAATGCTGGTGATGACTGTGATGATGATTTGTGATGGCAATGACAACCTCGTGACACATTTTTGTAACATTGAAAGTTACGCTCCATGTCGTTAGACTCAAAATTTCCTAATCTTGCACATTGTAATCCGCTGTGAATTAGGTAGTTTCTATCTTTAATTTATTTGCTAAAAGCCACAAATTTGTTTGATGTTTGTTCAGAGCAAGAACTGAGCACTGTGGGTTTTAGCATTGTACAAAGCATTGCTATAATTTAAAACATATTTTATATCAGTTATTTTAAATTACATGTTTTTGAAGGTACGTCATCATTTCTGTAAACCTCAGTAAAATATTCCTTTCTTTTTAAAGGAGTTACTTGCAGAGTTTATACAATTATACAGTCTGAGATAAAGTTCAAAGACTCAAGGACGACTATCATTCAAATTTACAGAAACCTGCAGTCCAGATCCTTGATGGACTTAGAGACATTACTGCACTGAAATTAATGGAGCTATACAGATTTGCTCCAACTCAGAAACTGTACTGGAATGTTTATCTAAAGATAATTTAAAAATCTTTCATCTTGAAATTGAGTAAGGTAGTTCATAAATATAGGGTTCCTACAAGACTTTTGGTATGAGTGTGATTTTCACTTGAATGAGAGCAAAAGGGCTACTCTAAGTATAACTTAGAGATAAAACAGGAAAAGGAAAAAAGGACAATTAGAAAGATACACTGGCAACTGATAAGACTTGAGTACAAGTGAGATATGTTCACTAAATTAACCCTGAGCGGAGTTCTTATGTGTTACTAAAATTTCAGAGCTTAAGGTTTATTTCTGAATTATTTTTCTACTAACTTTTTTCATATGTTAAAAACTCCTCTTCCCACTTTTAAAAGAATTTATTTTAAAGTCAGAAGGGGATCATTATGATCACTTATTCTGAACTTCTGTATAAGGCCTGCCCCATCTTTTGAAGCAAAATAACACAATTTCCTCCACAATATTTTGTATTTTTATGTTTGTTATTTTTTTTTCCACAGTATTTCTACAGAATGAGATACGTGGATTTCACTGGGAGCAATGTCTCACCCTATTATTTGATTATAGGACAACCACAGGCACATATTCCTGTTATTGTTTTATTTCTGACTATTATTCAGGGAATGGGTAACATTTTGTGGGATAGGTTTTCCAGAGCTTTTCAGTGCTTATATTTTGCATTCCAGATTTTTTTGGTTCCTATAAACATTTATTCAGAAGCACTTGTGTTTACAGATTAACTTGTAAAACAGGTCTGAAAGAATTACGTATTTTAATTGGGTTGTTGAATGATTGAGTTGTGTCTGTCATTGGATACTATAATAATAATAATAGCTATTAATCATGGTAGAATACGTATTTCTGAAAATGATAGCAAAATGCAGACTTTCAGCTCTGAAATGTACCCTCCTTATAACCAGTTACTTGTATTACTTTGCTATATCATTATGCCATTTGACAGAAAAAGGACAGAGGCACACACCCTACTCAATTAATCATATATATATATATATATACACACACACACACACATATATACATATATATATATACACACCCATATATACATATATATACATATATAAAGATATTTCTCCTAAAGGAACCAGTGCTATTTATGCTTGCAGGCCTAAGCATAATATGTTCATTACAAGTGCAAACCCAAGAAGGAGTCCAGCTGTGATTCTGGATGAAATTATGTAGAGGAATTTTGCATTTGTAAACCAAATCTCAAATTCTGTGAGAATCTAAGAGGATAGTAATATGATCAGGGTGGTAATAAAGGTGCTTTGGACTTCATTGTGAATCACCTGTGGAGGCCCCTTCGAATGTTGACAACAGTGCAGTGATACTTGTAGGCAGACCAATGTCTTTGAGTACATTATTCGGGCAACTAATAATAAATCCACTGTGTATTTTATCAGCCCTGATATTCCCTGGATAATGGCCAAAGAGCAAAGCATTTATTTACCATGTGCATCTACTTAAAAATGAAGGTTTGTTCCAGCTTTTATTAGAGAAGTCACTCCCTCATGGCCTTCATTTTTACACAGCAAGTGCAAATGATTTTCTGGAGCATTTCTGAACAGTTATGCTCTTTCCTGAAAAGTCTATATTAGGAAGGCAATACTTTATTAGTATCAAATTAAACCTTGTTAACCACTTAAAAGCCAAAACTGAATGAAATTCTGTACCTGTGTCTTTTGCATCTAGGATATGCATCACTTTTTTGTACACTGCACAGCATCTAAGATAATTTAAGAAAAGTTTATATTGCCTTATGATGTAATGAAATAAATAAGTGCAATGATAATCATGGTGATTTACTAGGCATGAAGACTGGAAAACTGAGACAGGAACCATTTGCTAAATTCTAGGAGACTTTTTATACTAATAATTATTTTACTGAATTTTAAGTGATTTAACATCTGTGGAAACCATGATAAAATTCAGAAATTCCAAGTAGGGAAAAATTGTGCTGTGAAACTGAAAACTGTTGGAACCCAATGCTGGGCCCATGAACAGTTGTTACTGGAGTTAAGTGACAGTTTGGGATGGTATGCTAAGTGTACATTGATCATTTTGAAAAGTAGCAGTTTTGATTTGTAGAGATTCATTTGAAACCCTGGTTAAACAGATCTACGCACACCACCTGGAAACTCCATGAATAATGCAGAACAATTCCCTATATTTTATTAATAGAGTACCTGAACAGATTATTGGAATATTTATCAGTACTGTTTAATAGCAGATTGTTTGGCAAACAGGCAGGAAGGCATGACTTCAGACAAGTATTTCATTGTAATTTCTGGGTTTATTAAATATGTGTTTTGAGCTACTTTAATTAGGCAGATTATACTTCTATGACTAGAAATTGAAAGGACAGCATTTGAAAAGAACAGGCTAAAAAGATCAGATTTTCTTACACCACAGCAAAATATTTTGTGATGCTTAAAGTAAATATATCAAACAGCTCTGTTCTCCTGTGCTTGAGATATGAAGTAACAAAGCTTAACTGAGTGTAGATGATTATTTTTATCTTAAGTTGTATCTTCTTCTTACTATTAGGATTTAGTAATATTTTAGTTTGAAAAACCTCATTTGAAGCCCAGTATTGCTGCAATGTTGGGTATCTCTGCTTTACCAACTGAGTGCATTAGAATCATCTAAAAGATGTAAATTTGAAAATTTTAGGTTGAACGTGTTCCTGGAGAAACCAGGAACCAATGTGGAGTTCTGCTGCAGCACTACAGAGAGCATGCACTGTGTGCTAAAGATACCATCCTTTGGAGAAAAGTAAATTTTCTTTCAGGTCTTCTAGCAATTTGGTCCCTGCATTCAGAAGTGTCTGTTCGTAATGGCCAGCTAATCTGAAACACAGAAATTTATTCCACATCATCTATTAAGCATGGCCACTCATTGCCTCTATAGGACCAGCAACTGCTGTAGGCTCCACTGGTAGTAAGTAAACACATTTGGTGCTAGAATGATCCTGGTCCACAATACATGACACTGTTCTTTCTGCCTTTGCATCATTCCAGTTGCTAACTCAGATTTGTCTCAGACTTGTCCAATGACAACAACTGTTAAACTGACGTCCAAATGCAATTTACTGTATGAAGTGTAGTTGATACAAAGGCTGCTGTAGGTGAGGACCTGCCCTCAGTATTAGAACATTATCATAGGTTTTGAATGAAGGAAAGGGCTGATGTTAAGGAAGCATTTTCAGGAAAGGTCCCAGACTGCAGTGTCCTGAACACCTCAGGTTTAATACACCCTAGACATAAACCCCTAAAACCCATAAATGCTTGTTGATACATCTCTACTGTGTATTGTGACATTTATTCTGTCTAGCACCATATGCTAGATCCATTTATATCTACCTTTCTTCATTTAAGTCATTATCAGATATCTTTACTGCATCCCACTATTAACATATTTACCAGACCATTTGAGTCAATTAGCATCTACTACTGTTTCATTAAGACCATATTTTCCATCATATTTTGTCACAACACCTCTAGGTAGCCAAAACATGTCAGTTGATTTTGTGTTAGGATATCTTGCACATAATTTTAAAACAACTATAATATATTCCAGAATTACTCTGTACCCAACACTATCAATTGCAGCTACAACAAATAAAAAAAGTTAGAAGATAGTCTAAAAATCTTTATTACTATATAGATAATATCAGTGTTTCCTGCAAGTCTGTATATGAAATAATAGAGCATCAATAAGGAGAAATATAAAAGCTGAAGAGAACAATCTTTGCACATCAGCAGCTCCCCTCCTGAGTGTTTGAGACACCAACATCCCAGTCTCTATTTCAATATTGCTTGTGGATTCTTCTCCCCAGACCTGAGATGATTGGATGATATTACCCCCCTTTATCTTCTCTGAATTTACCTGTCACAGTTCAAATTCCAGTTGGTACGTATATTTGGGGAGGGTTTCAGATGAACAGCTGCTTCTTTGCAGTTTGCTATAGTGAGCAGAAGTCCTTCAATGATTTTAGCGATGTTTAAGCCATTTACAATTTCAATTTCTCACAAAAGCTCAAAAACTTCCTGCAAAGTATTACTAAGTCTGTTCCTGTTAGGGCTGAGGGCCTGTTCTGGGTACTTAAAGAAGTCGTATAGCAGAGATTGGGGCAGCCATTTTAGCAAGGCCTATTGCAGTAGGATGGGGGTAGTGGTTTTAAATTAAAAGAGGGTAGATTCAGACTAGACAAAATAAAGAAATGCTTTACAATGAGGATGATGAAGCATTGGCACAAGTTTCCGGAGAAGCTGCGGCTGATCCATCCCTGGAAGTGTTCCAGACCAGGCTGGTGAGGCTCTGATGTAGTGGTAGATGTCCATGCTTATTGCAGGGCAGTTGGACTAGATAGCCTTTAAAGGTACCTTCCAACAAAAAACACTGTATGATTCTATGAAATTTAAATATGTGAAATCAGCTATTTTTATGAAATATTCTGACTGCTGAGAGGATTCGACAAAAGTTACAGTTTAAAAAAGACTATCCTTATGTCATAATTTTTTCTTTACTTTCATTCTCTTTTTCTTCCTTATCGTGTTAGTACCCACTGAGATTTCCCACCTGACCAAATCTCATTAACTTGAATTTTCTATAAAGGTTTTCTCTTTTATATTCACCCTGGTGTTCAGGAACTCTGAAAGTTTTTATGCTGTAGCATTGTTTTGAGCTTGAAACTTGCTTAGTATTGATGTATGTCTATTGGGCTTCAATCAAACATAAAATGAACTTACATCTACTTGCAAAAGTTTATGTAGATGAGCCATTATAATGTTAATGGTAAACCAGGTCACTAGAGAAGAAAATAAAAAATTATTCACTTTCCTAAAAATATACGATGATTTTTTAAAATCTTGAAAATAATGTTGTTTCCAGTGTCTCCCAATAATAAATCCAAAGGGGATCTTCTGGTAGATGAGAATCTTCAAACTATAAAACAATTTAGATTTGCCATTTTCAGGGTACATGAACTTTCATTTGATCTTGTTCTTAAGCCTGTACAGATTTTGCCATAGTACTTTTCATGAGAGAGTAATTCATTATCCTTAATAAAGGCACACTGACTGGGAGTAATTTGTTCTTCACTGACTCCATTTCAGATATGACTTAATTAAACCTATCTTTTCATAGCTAAATCGAGATGAGATGAGATGAGATGAGATGAGATGAGATGACATGAATCCTACTTTTGCTGAGTTTCTCAAAACCTGTATCAAAAATTTTCTTGATGAAGCTTATTCTATCTGTATCTGTAAGACAGGGGCTTCAAAAGTGTCTAATGATAAATGCTGCAGAAAAATGACTTTTTTTTTCCCCCTGGAATGTTGTCAAAATATTCACATGAATTTCTACTTTATAAAGTTGGGCAGGGCAGGACATGGTAGGATCATTATCCATACTGAAATAACATAGATAATATTACCACCATGGACAGAAACACTGAACATAAAATAAAGCAGTTTCCAAAACATTGTGAATAGAGTATATGTCTCCACCATTTTGCCCTAGCATCAGTTCAGTTCAGTTTCACCTATATGCTATTGGAGGTGTAGATCATCATTCTACCTCCTCTAAGTAATAAGATATTATTGAATTTGATATATATGAATTTGATATACATGAATTTGTGAGTATAAATGCTGTGTGTATGGAGTACTATATCTATATATTTCCAAAGAAGAACATGTTGTCTTTCATGGAACATTGTGATCAAACCAAGAACTTTTAGAAGAATATAACAAAGTTTTAAAGTATTGTATAATTGGATATATTTATAAAGTACTTAAACATCTTCATTTGATCACAGCTACTCCATTTGGTGCACAGATGTACTTGCATTTTAATCTGTAAAGCCTCAAGTTTGTGAAAACTTTGACTGGTGAAAATACAGAAAACATATTTCAAGGTTTTATCTTCCCAATGCTTAAGAAATGCTATGAAACGTGATGTGAGATGTGGAATGTTCCGTCAAGTTGTATAAATAAGTGAAACCATTTGTCCTTCTGATCCCCTTGCATGTAAATACTGTCAGGATAAAATGGCTGTTAGGAAAATGGAACATAATTAGACCTGACTTATTCTAAATACACTCAGTATAACTCAAACTAAGAAAGCTTAATATTTAAGAGTAGGCAATTAAGATAGCAGTCTTTTTACTTAACATTTCTCCTCACTATTTCTTTGTCAAGCAGTTTGAGTTGTTTAAATTCAGTATAGCTTCTGTATATAATATGACAGGAAAATCCTGACATTTACTGGGGCACTGGTAGTGTTGGAAACAGTAGTTTAATGTGAGGACTACTACAAAAGAAAGGTCTGCAGTAATTCTGCTACTCCTCTGAAATCTTTAAATTAACCAAGAACTGAGATTAATTCATTTTGCCTGAGTATGAATAACTAAGATATATAGTTTTGGATTTCACTTGTTGAACCATTGTAAACAAAAGGAGAAATGCATTCATCAATACAAAATGAAACTAAACAAAACTTATTCTTTTTTTCATTTAAGTTGAAATTTCCAATTGCATTAAGGTTTTTATTTAGATTGTGGTCTACTGAGGCAAAAAACTTTATACAGTGTCCGTCATCTGCAAGTGTCTACTGGAGAGCCTCCTCTCTGCTACTCCAGTAAAACTGGAAATCTTAAGTGTGTATTTATTTACCTTTATGTCATTTAAGATGAAACTGTCAAAATATTGAAAGTATTTTTTTTTTCTTGATTTGACAAGTTACTTTCCTGGGCATTAAATTTTGAAATAAAGAAGATACACCTGAGAAAACAACCTATATGTACAGGTCACTTTATCCCAAAGTCTGAGAGATAAAAATAGACTTAATTTTACCTACTCTACTGTGATTTTCAATTGATATCTGTAAATAATGATTAAGTAATAGGTTGCAATTAGTGTTATTTTGAATACTGTGTTTAATTGTAGATCTTTTATTGCAATCCCTTCCAACTCAGAATATTGTATGGTTCTATGATTCCATGAACTGAAATGATGCCTATTCATTTTAAATCAAATAGTGGTGCAATATGATGATTCTTATCAAAGTTTTGAATTGCTTTAATCATCTGTAAATCAAATCAAGCACAGACCATCTCTTCTGGAATGGTCCAAGTACTTCATCTTGTATCTTTTAGTTACAGTGTAAGTTAATTCTGGAGCTGAACAGAATTTTATTACAGTGAGCATTTTGTTCATCTTTTCATTTCCTGATTTTGCCACATCTCTATTTCCTTACTTCATGTTTTGGGGTTTTTTCCAGTTGCATTTTGTTAGCCAAAAGTCATCTCAGTTCTAATTGACTACAGTAGGTTCTTTTGTGGATGTAAGCATAGCACATGAAGCAGCAGGAATAACCAGAGTAACACATTAAATCAGACAGACTCTAAGGCTTAGCAATATGTTATATGACAGTAATGACAAATATCTTTACTGAATGTTTCTATGCAAGATAAAACACTACATGAAATATGAGATTCTTCAGTATATTTGTGTATTTTTGTCCTTTGGAAGGGCAGAAGATAGAGAAAGAAACTTCCTGCCAGCTGTGATGGCTAAATTCCTCTATGCTTCTTAAAGAATTCTTTAAGCTTTCCTGTGCTGTTTTCATGGGACTTAGCATAGCACTGATAAGAGTGGTGAGGTTAGAGGTATATTCACTCTTAAGGTCTTCAACTGAGTGAAAATAAGCAGAAAACACAAATAAGAAATGTAAAATTAAACTTTGCTTTGATGACAGTGATTAATTCCCTGTCAAGATAGCAAAAAAACTCCCCAGCTTCTTCAGCATGGCGCATTTGACAAAATACCCTGACAAAGGATATGAATAGTGCATTTATACAAACACTAACAAGGTAGAGAGGGAGCGGGATTGAAACCACGCACGTTTTAAGGTGGGGGCAGTGATACAGAGCTCAAGAATTTTAATTAGAAATAACAAAATGTCAGAAATATATGTTGATAAAATCATGACCAAAACAAAGATTGTGCCTCCTTAGGGTTGCTGCTAGGGTAACTGTCTGATTTTATTTAGAAACTCCAGCTTTATAATGCTTGCTAGAGTTAATAGGATAGATACAGTTTATTTTCCCTGCTAAGTGATTTATGATTCCTACATCACATGTAAGAATCATGAAGATTCACTGTAGCTCTCTGTTTAAACTTCCTTCTAGTCCAGATAGGAGAAACTGAATTAGAATCATTCTTCATCTGCCAGTAGTTCTGTCCCTCACAAAGAAAGGGGGATGGATAATTCACAAAGAATGATTGATTGGCTGAAATCAGATCATCTTTCATATTCATGAAAGCTGACATGAATTTTAAAAGATCTCTTTAGATGTGATTTTTTTCCCAAATAATGTTTTTGAATTTTAGATTTAATGCTTCTTGATAGTATCCTTCTATCCATTGTAGTATATTAATTGAGAGATTTGATCAATTAACTAAGGCTTATAAGGGTTTGGTGGTTTTTTGTCTGATATCAGACAAGGTAATTTTGCTTTGAAAGGACAATTTCTTAGTCACAAAAATATTTAAAATCTTAAAAATTAGTTCTGTTCACATATACTAATGATATATTTTTATGAATATGTACTAACAGAAATTTAAGAGTTGTTCAAACACATGACAAAGTATTTCCGAATTTTCCATTTTTGTAACTACTTTTGCTTATTATTGGATAACTTCTTTAAAAATATTTGACTTTTCAGAATATTGAAATATCCTTTTTGTCTCGTGTTTCCCTTCTCTGATGTATGCTTTCTGTCTTCATCTACGTGACTGCATATCCAGTTATCTTCCTAGTAGCAACCAATCATCTCAAAATTATTAGCATTTTTAAATACATATTGGAAGAAGATGTTTAGGACACTGAAATTACAATGTAATGTAAATGTAGTTTAGCCAATATTTTCCTCACTTTAACAGTATATGTAATCTAATAATAAATATTGGATGTGAAAATCTGAAAGCCAAAGGCTCATCTTTGAATAAACTTAAAAAGGGCTGAATGATCTCTTACTGAGATTTTGAGAGATTTCCTCTTGGAATTTCTGTTGGCTGAATACCACTGGAACCAGGATTGGTATCTATATTTGGATGTTTTTCTCTACCTTTTCTGTCTCTCTTTCTTTCTTCTTCTAATTTCCTTTTCTCAGAGTTTTGAGCAACTTAAAATCAAAAGGGTTTGTAGTTTGCTAAGTTGAATGGGCTAAGTTAATACTTTGAGAAGTGTTTTATGTTAATTGAATTCTGCTCTAAATTTTGGCAAAAGTTATCTCATTTTTTGATGTTGCCAGTAAAGATTTTTGCCTCTTGAGAATATCTTGTTGGTATTTCTTTCATGTATTTAGCTCATAATATATGAAAAAGAAATAAATAAGCCCTTTTAAGAGTCTTCTTGAGCAATTATAGTTTCAACATATTAGTTTAGCCTTGACAAATTAGTTTCAAAAAATCATGGGTTCTAATCCATGGAAATATAAAACTTTTTTCTGAGCTATTATTGCTGAAATTAATAGAAAACTGAATGTTTGCTTGAGAATCCTGTGTCTTGCTTGTCCCACCCCCTTCTGTATTTTTAGCTTGTATCCTCCTTAATTTCTTACCCTGACATATATCAGCCAGAGAAGAACCATAATGTGCCAATGAGGGCACCCCAGAAGGATTTGGAAGGACTGAGAACTCTGAAAAGGATGCTTCAAGAAACACAGATAAACAAAAGAGCTCAGAGATGAGATGCAGAAGAATTTAAAGATAAGAAACTGTAGAGGTGGAGTAATGGGTTGAAGCAGCACAAAGCAGCCTCTCTCTTTAACATTGGATGATCTGGAAGAATGCACCTGTTTTATAAAGTCAATGTACCTGCTCATGATGTTTGTAGTTGCATTCCTGATGTATTAACTTTGGCCTCAGTTATTTTCAGTGTCTTATGAAGCTGAAATTCAGCTGAAGGTGGTTTTTTTTTTTCTTTTTTTAAGTTTGGGTTCTTAAACTTGCTGGATATTTGATGGGTGGTTCTTAGACTCTTTCTCATGAACACAGCAAACAAGGTATGTAAACCAACCTAGACAGAAATATTCACTGTATAGGCTGTGATTCAGAAGGAATGGAAAATGTGGATTCAAATGTCAGGTCTACCTACTCATTTCCTGAACTTAGAGTAAATGTCTGGTGAAATCTAAGAAGTCCTTAAAAGAAATATGCAAATTCTCTTTGTGACTAGTTTACCAGCCTTATACAGAATAATTTTAGTATTCTGAGACCAGCCTCACTTGCCTGGTTCAGTTCAAGATGAAAAACAAGCAAAGTGAAAATTTATATTATTCCTTCTCTGGAAGAGATACTCTATAAATTAGCTGGCCTCTAAAATTTCAAAGTAGCTAGAAGCTGGAAGTCTTTTTATTCAGAACAAATACAGCTAGATTTTACACATAACTCGTGAAATACAAAGGAAAATAGTCAATATTTTATTTAATAATCCTGTTTAGTAAGCAATAATCTGACAGTTCTTAGAAACATTTTTTAAAATGCCACTAAAGTGGATCTTTAGTGAGAAAATGTGAAAAGTTTTCTTCAAGTCTTTGCAGTTCTCTGCAAATCTTACCAGATGGGAATATCTGCATTCATTATAACTTATAATGCATTTTACTTCTGCAGAAGCAGTTTGCCAAGAAGAAACCATACTTGTCAAATCAAAATTAGAGATTGACCTTCAAAAGCATGACACTAACTTCTTGTTGCATGAGATGTTTCAAATTTCAAGCTTCTTGATGTATATGCTTGTTTTTGAACTTCTTCATTTTTGTGATTATGACAATATGCATTGTTGACACAGTTGGGTAATGATAATCTACTGCACTGATTGGAGGACAGCTCTCTGCCTTCAGTGAGATATGAAGAACAGCTAATGAGAAACTGAAATGAAGGCATGACTGCTCCAAGAAAACATAAAAAAACCCCAAACAATTAGGTAGAGAGGAGGAAAGATAGTTTACATCAACAAATACTACTATTAGGATCTGTTTGTCAAAAATATTCAGCTGGCTGCGGTTATAAAACAGAAAATATAAAGAAAAAAACCCAAAAAACAAAACAACCCATTTACTGGGCACAGTAAATGAAGTATCATTCTTTGGAAGTGCATGTCTTCCAAAATCTATCTGCCACAAAGAAAGATAAAAGATTTGTTTTAAAGATAAATTTCTATTAAAGCTAGAAATTTGTCAACCAGAAATTACATCTGATTAAAAGACTGTTTGTTTAGTCACAATATGAGTACAGACACTAAAATACCATGACCATGGAAAAATCCAATGGGATCCTTGTACCAGAGAATGTATTTCCAGGAGGCACTGTTGTCAATGAAACTTCACACAGAAGCTCATTTATAATGTGTCTGCTATACTGAAGTACTAATAAAAAAGTTACTGCTTTTTTCTTTAATAGACAGATTTACAAGGTCTACATTGGTAACTAAAAAGCTGAAAAAATTGTCTTATTAGGGAAAACTGAAGGGCATAAAATGAAAGTTTATGTGGAAAAATCTTTGCGCTTTAAAAATACATCAATTTGATATGGGCTAGAAAAAAAGTCTCTATCTGAAAGATAATGCTGGTATAGAAAGAAATGGATATAAAGTGTTGATGGGTACAAAGTCAGACTGTAAACTAAAATAATAACTAAATTTAAGGAAAAAGCCTCTGGAAAACAAAAAAACCCCGAACCTTGTAGTTGATGTGGTGAGAGGAAAACCTCTCTAAAGTGGGGCCTGAATGATGTGTGAAGGCAGCTAAAATGTGTGTATATCATCAACATTGGGGAGATTGGACTTAATGATGCAGGATCCTGTGTCCCTGGGTTTAAAGGCATCTTCATGCCACTGAAGATATTGCTCTTGTAACCCAGAAACAAACCTTAATACTTAGAAATGGAGAAATAAAACTGACATCCTTAAGGGTAAACACGAGGGACTCTTCATTCAAGATATGTCACTGCTGTCATTAAAGACATTGATGTTCTGCAGCATCTCTGTCTCTGAAAGTGATGAGTGGTGTGAAATGTCTGTTCAAGACCTACATGACATTAGTGAAATGAGATCTTTGGAAAATAAATCCCTTGGCATTGACAGAGCATAGAATGCCATTCCTCATTTTATTAATTTCTGACTCAGGAAAGTCACTCTACAGTTTTGCTGATTATTCTGAAGTATTAAACTTTCAGTTTTCTGGTTTCTCCAGTTAAAAATAATAGGGTGGGGCCATGTCTTGGTTTAAATACAATTTAAGAGACAAACACTCCAAAATTAGTGACCTCCCCTTTAGTTTTAACCAATGTCTTTCCACCATTAAGGAGAGATCTGAGTAGATAACAGTGGAGAAAACCCACCATTTATTAAAAAAAAAAAAAATAGCAACAGGCAAGAAAAATAATAGTAATAATCACTAGTTACAAAGCTGCTGCAAGCTCATGGATTCCCAGGGAAACTAAAAATGGTGGAGAAACCCCTCCTCCAAGCTGGAATCCTCCACAGACCACCCCTGTGTGTGAGGAGACAAATGTAGCAGCCTTCCCCCCTCTTCTGACTATGCATACGGGGAGATAACAAAGAGAGAAAAAAACCCCAAACAACACAGAAACCAACACAATTACAAAAACTCCTTCTTCCCACAAACAACGACCAAAAATGAGCAATGACAAAACAAAAAGAAAAGCCTGGAGTCCAAAAATCAATCTATTAGAATACAGTAATATTTAGGGTTACCCAGGACAGGCCAATACTGATGAGGTTCTGGCTCAA
Source organism: Acanthornis magna (assembly GCA_036785705.1). Taxonomy (NCBI): domain Eukaryota; kingdom Metazoa; phylum Chordata; class Aves; order Passeriformes; family Acanthizidae; genus Acanthornis; species Acanthornis magna. The sequence continues at coordinate 10,868,323 of JAWUZG010000016.1, forward strand.
GGTAAGAGGAAAATCCAATACTTCCTATGAAAGATGAATTTTCTGTCTTGTAGTATCAAATACACCTATAGCATAGATTGCAAGGGTTTATGGTGTAGGGAACAAACACCAGTGCCAGTGGGGCACAACAGGATCAGTACTGCCAGATCAGATGAGAATGCCTGGCAATACTCAGGGAGTTTAGTACTTTGGGGGAGTCCAAATGGCCTCCCTGTGGTGACACAGCCTCCATAAAAACAGGTAATAAGGGAAGAGTGTGAATATTAACTGTTGATGTGAACAAACTACATCATTATCTACCTCTAAGTAAGTGGATTTTAGCTGAAATTGATAATGCTATGAGGAAATCAGCAACGGTGACATTTACTTAAGATGACCATTGACTTGATTAAACAGTAACCAAATTGCTGCCAGAAGCAAAGACTCAGCTGAAGTATGAAATGCAACTAAACATAAAAGAACAAACATTTGTAACAGTGGGAAGTGACTTCAGAACTGGAAGATGGCAACCACATTAGTCAAACCTGGTTTGACACTGCCAGAACTTTCTCCACAGCATTATAACCCTGCCTTGGCCTGAAAGAGATGAGCAGAGTATCCTGTAGTGAGCATGAGAGCCCATGCAGAGGGCACCTGTAGTGAGATTGTGGGTTGCAACAAGAGGGAGATCCACACCTGGGGCTTGCATAGGTGACCTTGTAGGGGGAGCCTTTCCTCCACTATTATATTAGGGATTGTCATGGTTACATATAAAGTTGGAGCTTCTGCATATTCAATAAGAGATGTACATATAGAGAAACACCCCTGTTTATTTTAGGTTGAGAAGTTTTTCCCTTTGATATCTGCTGTTTGATTTTTTTTTCCTGTCAGTAGGTATTAATATGCAGGAGACACTAATGAAACAGACTGCCTAAGACATTTCCTTCAAGCATCTTTCAAATGTGAAAGTGTTAGAACTTCAAAATAGCTGTTCCCAACGTGACTTCTGGATACATTTATTAAGTATTTTATGCAGTGCCTCCTAGTTCACAATCCCTTGAAAGCAATCCCTGCTCTTGTCTTTGTAAAGGTTATAGTTTAGCAATCATTAATCATCTTTCAACTTTCTCAACAGTCTCCTTATGCCTACCAGCATGGTCCACGGACTTTGCAAAGAAACCTTTCCTATACATCTTAAGAAGGATTTCCCACCAGCTCCTTCTTTGTAGCTCCTCATAGACTTCCAAACACTTGATGGATTTTCAGCTGAGCCAGATATGCTTGCCTCTAGCTGAGACCCAAGTAGTAGCTCAAATGGAACAGTAGTGGATATTTACACAATTAAATATTATCTTCTTTTGATGGACTGGGGTAACATGGCTGAGCGAATAATAGGCCAACATGCACTAATTCAGAAGTCTCCTCTTTTTGTGTGCCACCAGAAATTATGGACTTCAAAACACTCCGTGGCAAACTTCAAAGCAACTAAAGAAAGCAAAGCAACAAAGCAACTACAAGTGCCATGTGCAATAGCAGACCGTGAGAATTTAGGATCATAATTTTAAGCACTTTGGAAGAGTGGTTGGCCCCATTTGTAATCCAGCCTCCAGTCAACCTCACACAGAGCTCTTGCAGATCTAGCTATCAGAGCCACTGAGAGGTTAAACGGCTTGGCCAAGTTAAATGTCATTATTTTGATGACAACTTCTATAAAAATTACGTACCACCTGTTTTCAGAGACAAAGGAAAGATTTAAATGTACAGGCCTTCTCCCAGAAGCAAGTCAGGGAGAAATAAAAATATCGTATTTCTGAACGTCAGAAGCAGCCTAAAAGGTGCATTTAGCTTCTTCTTGCTTCAACCTAGTGTACCTTACCACTGACCTCAGGCCTTTTTCACATCTTCTGAACTAGTTCCACTTAGATTAGGCACTTCATTATTATTAGTTGTACTTGTTACTAATCTACTTACTTTCTTCTGCCTTTTGACTTTAATGTGATTCATAGTCAGATAAGCCCTAATAGGTATTACTTTCCTTAGCCATCTGGCCACAGCCTGGACAATACTTGAAGTTAAACTTGAATTTTAACTTGAAGAAATAATTAAATCAGTGTTAGCAGCAGCCCATGTGGAAAGTGTCTGCCTAGTAATTCATTACCACCAGCCTGTCTCTAATTTGCCAGTGTGCATGGCACCCCTACAGTAGTGTGAGAGAGGCAACAGATCATTTATATAAATTAAAATCAATAGGGGGCTGAGTACTGAGCCCAGTGGAATATCCTCTGGGCAAGTGGAAATTTTAAAGACTAAGGACTTAATCTTAGCTGCTTGACTTCTTTCATCAAGGTAAGACTTAAAAAGATTAATTATAATTTATGAAATATTAATACCTGGAAAGCTTTTGAGTACAGATATTGTATTTCTACAGAATCAAAATGAAAGCCTTTTAAGGTTTCAAAGTGCAGTGTCAACACAGCAAACTTTTACAGCTTTAAAAAGCTTTTTATTTCAATCTCACTAAAGGAGATTTTTTTTCCTCTTTCCCTGAACAACAGGACTTTTTAAAAAATTATTAATTTATTTCCAAGAAGTATAATTTCTGATGTCTTTGAAATGCATTTCTTGATCCAAAACCAGAAGAGAAAATGATTTTTCATTCTGTACTTCTATTACAATGTGACTGTCACTTCTTTACCTGTGAAGTTTCTATCCTTGACTTTAGTAGGCTCACTGATTCTAAGGCTATAATTTACTGTGGGTGAGAATCTGGCCCAAAGCCTTCATGCATATATTTATAGTGAGAGAACTATTAGACAGATAGATATGGATATTTCTGACATTCAGAACATACAGACATCTGAAGGTCTAAAAAGTCCTTATTATTGTAATGGCTGCAGCACTGCTTTTCACAGAACAGTTAATGAGATCTGGATGTATTGAGCGACTTATTTAAAGTAATTCAGCAAGCAAATGGTGGAGTCCCAAAGCCCCTTGCTGTCACCATTAGACAGAAAACACTGCTTCTCTCAATGGGTTAAAGTTGACAGGCAATAAAAAAAACCCTTTTCTTAAACACAGAGCAGATAATAACTCATGCTAAAATCTACATTTGTTAGTTTCAAGATGTATACATGAGCCTCCCACAGAATTAAATTATTATTTAATTTGTTTTTTTCTGCCCTCACATCTTGTACTCTAGTCCTGTTTACAGTTCTACTTGTTCTCATTCAACCTAGATTATAAACTTTGGTTTATAAATTTTGGTGCAATATTTTTACTGGTATTGTGAACTGCAGTGCTTATATACTGTGTGCTATGGGTAATAATAATGAGACAATCTGGGGCTTGTAAATCTAAATTAAATGTAGTTCTAGGAATCCTGGTATTATCTATTGAATATTTTCCATGTCTTTCTTTTATCAGGCAGTGTTTATCTGGAAAATAATTATATGTATATGACCAATAGGCAATTCCTAACAGACACTGCCATCTCACATAAAATGTTTTCCTTTGAACTGAGCACAACTTCTACTTTCTGTACTTTGTTTCTAAGGATACAGTCATGAACAGGGAACATTTTCCTCAGGAGCTCATCTGTTCCTGCTGCTTCTCCCTCACCTGGAGTCATAATCCTTGGTTTGTGGCTATAATCAGCTCTGTGGAAACTAATTGTGATGTCACAGGCAGAAGATTATGACTTCAGGGGCAGAACAAACAGCAGGAGCAGGTGACCTCTAAAACACAAGATGTCTCTTTTCACACAAAGATTGTTCAAATGAGAAATGGGAGAGAAATGTGCCTATTTTGGGGAAGAAAAAATTTTGTTCAGGTTTATAAAAGGCATTAATTGGGTTGAAAGTGTTAATTTGAAGTGAAATTCTCTGTGATTATATCAAGAAGAGATAATATATTCAGTAGCAGCTGAATTACTAAGTTTGGCTTCTAATTTCTCATTTGATTAAGTGACAAATACAACTACTGATGCAATCAGCAACTTATCTATCTTTTCACATAAAACTGGAACCATGTAAAAACTCATTTCCTCTCTAGCTGACTTTTGCTGTGAACTCAGTTGTAAAATGGGTCAAATTTTTAAAGGTTTCTGCTTTTTTTTTTCCCTTTCCTTTCGTGTAGTGAACTGATCAGAGGGACTTGTGTTTGATAGCTTTCTAAGGGAATGTTTTTGTGATTTAACAGCTTGTTGTATGACAGCATTAAAGAGTCAGAGTTCATTTGTGTGTGGGGAGGCTTTATTTTCTAAATTTTTTTGTTATAGTCAGAAGTTTGGTTGTGCAATATTGCTTGTACTAACCAGAGTTTTCTTCTTCAGTTCTATCCTGAGAAAATGTAACTGAGCACTTTTAACAGCATTTTAAAGTTAAATGGGGAAGATTATTAAGATCAATTCCCAGTTAAAATCCCTATTTATGGCATGTTATCCTTGAGATTAGGGCTACAAATGGGGTTCTATCACCATATGGATTCATCTGCAGATGATAGATCTGTGCTCCATGTGAAAGCATGGAGGTTTTGGTGGTCTGGATTGCAGTCTATCAGGAGGCTGAGTGAAAACAGACATTTATTTTAGATTGGATTCCCACTCTTTTTTTGTGTGTGTACCACATTCCATTCAAGAGAAATGTATTTTGGTCCAGATAAATGATACTTGGAGAATAATTTTTTACTTTCTTTTTCTTTTTTAAATTTTAATTTTTATTTTATTTTATTTTAGGATGAGATTTTGTTCCTGATGGACGACTTTCTTCCTACTAAGATAGTAATTTAACTTGATGTGTTCTTTGTGAAAACTTCACATCTACCTCAGAGATGTGAACTTTGCTTCTTAAAAATATAAAGGGGTTGTTGTTGCTTATTGAACTGCAATCTTCTCTTTTTTTTTCTGCTTAAGGATCCTAGACTCCAAAAAATTACAGGTAAAAGTGTAGGTCTGCTCTGGGTGCTCACATAAACCATTCTGTGGCAGTTTTGTTATCTGTAAATTGGAGAATATTCACACTTTTTTTTTTTTTTTTGAGATCAGTGGCTACAAATGTTCCAATACATGAGGAGCATATCAGTATTGGAAAGTGCATTCTTGTGACTAATTTTCAAGTACCATTAATCAGTTAAATGTTTAACTGTGTAATTTGTGTATGATCATGATCACTGCCCTCAGAAAGTAAGTGTATGTTTGATGAGAGAATATTGTATTAATAATTTCTGGGGGAAAAAACCCAGAAACACCAAACCAACAAAAAAGCAAAAAAAAACCCCAATTCCAAAAACCAAAACCAACAAAACAAATTCCCACAAAACTTATCTCCTCTACACATGATGAATTTACTTCATCTGAGTTAGTACAGAATTACAAAGATCTGCATTTTTTTAAAAGAACATGAAAAAAAGAGGTTTTATAAATTATATGATTAAATTGTGCAAAAATATCATCCTATGATTCCATCATTATTCCCAGATAGTACTGAAAAACACGAAAGCATGAGAAAACAGTAGGCAATTAAAAGAAACCTTTCTTTGTCATTCATAGGTGCTGTAAGTGGCAGCTGGTATTAGAATATTCTTGAACAGACAGTTTAATAAAAGCCCATGTTCCTCAATGACATATAAATTAACTACAGCCTTTTAACAGATTTAGTATGCAAATCTATTTCTCTTGATAAATGTTTTATTTTCCCCCTGGAATGTCCAGTCTATTTTGCACATTGGTGGAGAGTAAAATTCTTCCATCATTTCTCCTGACCTTTCACAAGTTCTAAAATCACTGATAACAAGAATTTGTTTCCAATTTAATTTCACCAGTTATGGTTATTCTAGGGCAGAGCACTGGAGACACAATGTTCATTGACATCATAGCACAGATGAGCTGAACAAGAAAGCTTCTAACAACATTACTTGGAATAAAGCTGCATCTCTTTATGTCCTATTTTTATATGCAAAGGAAAGCAACACTGTAAGGATTTTAAAGTTTTTATCATTATGTACACAGTAAATGCTTTTATGGAAAATCTTATTAAACAAATTCTAGGGTTCAAGGAGGAAATAAAACCATAATTAAGTTCCCTATTCTACCAGCTCATGTACAGCTTCATCTGAGTGGTGTCTTTACCTTACAGCAAAAACCCCTTAGCTTTTTATATCACTAGAAGTAGCATCTTTAAAATTTTTAGAAGTTTCTACTGCAAGACCAGTAAAAGTTTGGATCCAAAGGAAGAAGAGATGAAATTTATTTTTGATCAGCTCTATATCTTACTGTGGGTGCCTTAACTATTTTGGAATGATAAGAAAATATTTCATCAATGAACACTAAAGATATATTTTACCTTCTATCCCATTTGAAGAGTTATTTATTAACTTTGGAAAGACTATTGGAATATTCAATATCCATATTTCTTATAGACTCTTTTATGTCATGAAGCAAACTGACCCAGAGTGAAAGACACAACCCACCTGCAGAATAACCACTGAAAAAAAAAAGGTATAAAAGTTTCCTACTTTGTTCTTGCTGTTATAATGTATATTTCACCTTATTTACTAGCTCATTGCAAGGCATAATGAATTATTAAAACTAGGTTTTACGTGGAATAAGTTGTGATGCATTATCTTCTGTTGCATTTTTGTTTAACTAATTCTCAGATTTAGTAAATTGCAGTAGGTTTCACAGCTGTTAAGTATGATGTGGTGAGATTCTTCTGTGTTCAGGACAATTTTAGGTGCACTCCTCTGTAGCATACTCTAAACATAGCCTTTTAAAGGGATCTTCTTCTAGATTAGATTTTAAAAACATAATTGGGGGTTTCTCCATAGATTTATTCTGTTAATGAATGAGCCATAAAATATTTTCTTGTTCTTTTTGAGGCTGTTTAATCAAAAACAGGTTTTCTCCTTTGTTTAATATTTGGTATTTAGAGCAAAAGATACATAACCAAATTAAGGCAGCAGAAACAAAAATCCAGTGAGAATTAAGGGCATTTTGAGATTACAGAGCAGCTGCTCACACCCATTCTAGAACTGGGACATTTGTAAATTCCTAGTAGTTTTATAATCTGATTCTTCGAAAGATGATGGAAATTGCCGACCTGTGAGCATGAACTGGAGAGACATTCTTCTAAACAGCATAAGGTGCTTGATCTTCGGTTTAGATTTGGTTTAGACTTACAAATTAACACATGGTCCCTTCCAGTCTGTTGTAGCCTATACAAAATTAGGTTCAGAAAATTAGAAGCAAAAGAACTGGGAACAATGTGTAATTTTTATTACATAAAGATACTTTTTAATAACTTCTCAGATTATGTATATATATATATTTAATTATGTAGATTCACACAAAAAAAATCCTTTTAAACCATTGTGCTGCTACAGATACACTTGACAAATTCCTCTAGGGTAGAAAAAACAATCAAAGTAGTCCTCCATGTAAAATATGCAAAATACACAGCCATAATATTCAATGGGGCAGAGTACAAGGCTCTTCCCCTTTGAATGAACTAGCTCAAAAATTTTCTATACTCAATATTTCCATGCAGAATCTGGGGCTTCTTATTTTTGATCTATTCAGGCAGCAGAACAGTCAACTTTATTCACTGATGTGTTTTGCTACTTTATGCCTTCTAATTAGTGTTGTAAGGAAAGACTCTATTGGTCCTACCTATATGTCTAAACATAAATATGGCATAAAATGTTTCCCGACTTTGATATGTTTTTCTTATATTAGGTTCCTTTTCTAAAGATGTTTTGCTACCTGAATGGCAGAGGTCTCCTGCTCACACGGTTTCTGTAAAAACCCAAAACTTACATGGATTAGTGTACCTTAAGAAACACAGGGGGATCATTCCAACTTATTAACCTTTGAACTTAATTTTCAGCATGTTATATTCAGAATTAAATTCAATTATATCTTCAGTTAAGCAGTTTCTGACTTATGTGTTAGATATTATTATTAACAACTTTGTATTGGATAAGTTTTAAACTAGTAAAATTATTAGAAAAGTCCTTAGGAAAAACATAATTTTCCGAAGTTTCTCACAAAGTTTTAGAACAGAGAGCACTAGCCCAACAATTTGTCATCTGTTACATTTCAAATTCCTTGCCTAAATGCCCTAATGTATGGAATTTATTTTTATTTAAGATACTTTGATTGGTGAACAAGAGCACACTAATTGGCTTTAGTGTACACATTCATTTTTCTTCTTTGACATATGAAATACAAAGCAAGTCACTCTAATTAATCAAACTTTTAGCTTACTGGGTGGGGTTTTGTTTTCTTTTTTTTTTTTAATGTTTTAGTTCTTTCTAAATAACTTCTGATGTTCACTGCTCTGGCAGTATAAAGTGCAATTTACATTCTTTGGGTTACAAAACTGATTAGAAAATCATATTAGTCATCTTCTTTTGGAGGATAAGTGCAGACAGAGACTGAAAGTCTGAAATGTCTATGAAGTACAGTCTAAAATGTTTGGTTTGCCTTGATTAACTAAGGAGATTAGTGATATATATTGAATTACAGTCACATTTAATAATGAATTTACAGGGACTCAATTTTACTGATTCAATGACATGTATTTATCCACCTAATAAACTGTTCATTTGATAAAGTTATTGAAATTTTGAAACAACTGCCATAGTCTGTAGAGATTATATTATAATAACCTAATACAATGAAAACAGAAAAAAAGGAAACATACATAAACACAAATTAATACAAAGAAAACATCAGTTTTAATGACATGTTTCTGTATACACCAAGGAAAAGCCCAATGGACATAAAACTGTGCACCACCTTGACAAATAAAGGAAAGAGCTTTTAGGAAAGGATGGGAGCAACTTGCCCACTGTGGCTCTTTTTCCTAGCAAACAGCATTAAATATGTGGAAACTTAGCCATCTGCTTTTCATACATGTCTGGGTTCTCACATGAAGTTCAACTTTTTTTGACGATATTGCTGGCAAAAAAAAAGATACATAAATCATGTCCTTGATTTATCGGTTCTACAAAGCCCACACAGTGTCTTGTGCCTTCCAAATTCCTTTCCTGATAAAAGGTATGATCCATTCATAATAATGACAAGACCATAGCGACAAATACTCTGGCAATGTAGTTTGTCTTAACATGGACTGCAACAGAGTTCAGTCCAAAGGGCTGCATTTTCCCTGGCAGCTACTGCATCTTATTTAAATTCCTAGTAATCTGAGAGAAATCCACTAGTACTTTGCAATAAATTCAATTGTTAGTACACCATTAAACCTTTCATTATTTTCTTAATGTATGGCAATTACAGGAAGTTCTGTTCTAAATAACAGAATTTAATGCACTGTGAACATTGAGAGTTCAATAGTCCTAAAAGTTTCCAGAAACACATTTTTGTCTTTTTTTAATATAGCCGGAAATTAAAGAAAACTAAGCAACTGAACAAAAACAAACAAAAAACCCAAAACACCTAGACCAAGGAAGAATACCTAATTACATGTATATTTGTATATTTATTATTGCTTTAGTTTTTGTAAATGTTTTAAATTTTTTATTACTTCCAATTGTCAAATACTTTTGGTTTTCTATAACACATAGAACACTTTAGAACCAAGAGCTTACCGCATACTCAGTCCTGATCCAGGTGCAATTGTACTTTTTTGCTCTGTTTTGTCTGAAAGTAAATATGTGAACTTTGACTATGATTTTCGTGTTACTTAAAATCCTGATCTCCAAGAGTTTTTACTTTAAAATTCTGCTCCTTAAAAGTGTTCATATATTTTTGTGGAAGTTGTCTTATACGTTTTTGTAGGGTTTCTTCCAGGCTCATATATTATTGGTGGTGACATCTCTGAGGATAATGAACAAAGCTCTTGAGTCAATGTTGTAAATTCCTTGGGTTTCCCAGTTCTGGGTGTTGGACTTTTAGCTACAGTGCTCAGCAAGGTGATGCAGAATCATATCACACACAGAAGATTTCTAGAGATAATTTTATGGCTCCAGTACTATGTCTACTGTTTTAGCCAGATAGAAGATAATGTGCCTCTTTGTTATTTTGCCAGCTGGGGATGAAATGAATTGCTCAGTCAATTTGTAGGACACCAGGGCTAAACCACTTTGGAGAGTGGGGATGCATGCACGGAGTTGACAGAGGCAGAGCCAGCAGATGCCGCTCCAGGCTCCTTAGAGACTGCGGCTGTGCGGGACAGAGATGCCTTCCCGCTGCTGGAATCTGATGCCCTGACACTTTCAAACCACTTGTCTTCCTGCAGCTGTATCTCAGCTAAAAATCTTATCAAACTAGCATTCAAAACCCCTTTGTTTTCATCCAGGTCTACACCCTAGAGGCTTATGTAGGTCTTAGTGATATAAAGTTAAGTCTTTGTGGACTCATTAGATATTAGTATTTTTTCTTGTTCTACTTAATTGACTTCTGTGATAGCGTATGTGGTCCTGTCACATGCCTCATTTCTGGAAAGCCCATGTTGCCCATGTTGTGGAAAAGAAGATTAGGTATTGAGATTTAAGGATAAAAGCAGGAGCTGGAAAGATGAATAGAAGCTGCTGCTCTAATGAGAAAAACTCGCCAAAATAATAAGTCAGAGTTAAAAGTTTCTGTATAGAAAAGTGTATAATTATAATGAGATGGATTTACAAATACAAGGGGAAAAAAGAGACCATGTGTTAGGAACATAAAAAGAGTAAGCCCAAAGGTACACAGCTACATCAAAGGTCCCTCTGTGCTAACATGCTGTTTCTGACAGTTGCTAATACCAAATCTTAGATGTGCACAGGAGCAAACCAAGTGCATAGTCCTGCTGCCCCACAGTATTATTTTCTTCAGTCATTTGTGAACCAGTGACTTTTAAAGCTAGATATACCATCAGTTGTTTCATATCTTAGGTGAGGAGAGTGTGAGACATGAGGCATGCTTGGATATACAATCAATGTAAACCTTAATAAAATAGTATCCCACCCAATGGCTGTATTTTTTTACAGTAAAACATAAGATCTTTTTGGTTCCCTCTGAGGAGAATTGGCTTAAATGTCCATTTTGTGCTTTATGTCATTGAGACTGATCACTGCTTTGCTGAGTCCCCTAGCAGTGTGAGATCTCATCGCTGCAGCTACATACCATGTATTCTCTCTGTCTCCTTCTCCTCTCCCCACTCTTTTTCTTTCTTTGAATGGCTAATGGCATCTGGTTATTAATCTTTACAGGGGTGGATATTTAAGCTGAAATAACTCACCCCTTTACCACCTACTCTTGTCTTTATATTTAGTTTTATAAGCTTGGTATTTCTGAGTTATTTGTTTTCCTCTATGAGCACTGGAGGTTTTATAGGACAATCCATATTGAGACAATTTTTTTTTTTTTTTTTGGTAGAAAAAGGCATTATCACCAAACTACTAAGCTTAAACTGTCAGAGTCACATGACATTCCTGGATTTAGTTTTTTGGGGGGGGCATTTGTTTGTGTTTTGTTAGTTTTGTCTTGCTTAGGTTTACTTCTTTATTTATCCCTTTGATTAGGTAAACATTTATTGTTATTATTGACCAGGAATTATTTCTCTGAGAGTCATCACAGAGCCCTGTCTCTGTTGACATACCTTGATAATATAATTTGTTAAGGAATGATCATAAGAGTGAACAGTGTGAATAAGCAGGGAAGTTGACACAACCAGAAAAATTTCCTAACAGTTAATGAAGTTCAGGACTTGGGAAAACCTATGTCTCTTGTCACTTAATACTGGTATAAGTAATCTAGGTTCAAGTAATTTTTAAAAAAATTGTTATATGAGCTTATAGCTCCTGAAGTCTAATGTAGGTATCTCAACATAGTTATTAAAATGATAGGCCATAAACTCTCCACTTCAGTCAACAACTCGGTATACAGTAAGGCTGCAGAGAAACATTTGCTTGAATCTTGGATAGGAGGAAAACACAAAATTATATGTGGTATATTACTAGTTTCTAGTGTTCCTATCTTAAATGGAAGAATGTGATGCCTCACATCATATGTAAAAGAGGACTGTCTCAAGCCGCTGAAATAGAGGACATTTTTCACATGCTGCAGAACTAGCCAATGACATGCATTACTATTTAATGTTGAAGTTAAGATCTGTGCTATATCCAGTAAGTCGATATGCATATAGAGAGAGATAAGAAGAGTTATAATTAGAAAGCACTGGAGAACAAGATTTGCAAGGGAAATAAAAATCTCATGAGCATGACAGGAGATTTGGCAAAGATTTCACTAAGGAGGATGACCCTCTGCCCTTTGCAATGTCTTTTCAAGTTTCCTGTGAAGCATCCAGTATTTTCAGCTGTGAAAATGCCTGTCTGCGTGCTACAGGAATAATAGTTTCAACTGAGCGGGGCAAATCTTATTAGAAGAAAAATAAAGAGGTTTATGTAAAGAGAGGAAGTAAATGTGAAAAAGACAAGATCCCAGGTGAGACTCTAATTTAAATAAAAATGTTGTCTGTTTCTTCTCAAGTGATAAGGAGGACAATATCATTACACAATTTATTTTCATTTGCATTTCATAAAAAAATTAATCAGAGTATAAACTTGTTAAAGTGTTTTCTAATCTGGTTTAAGGTACATCGGTGTGGAGTCATCTTCAGTAAAAGAAATATCAGCTAAGAGCATAAGTAGTATCTTTTTCTTATTGCGCTTTACTTACAGATTATAGATGCTTATTTCTTCGATGTTGATAGGGAGCAAGCACCTCAATTTTTATGTTCTGATTAAAATGTATAGAAATTCACTTTTTTTTTTTCCCTAAATGAATATGAATGTGGAGAATTAGCCAGCTTGACTGTGGGAGATTTTAATTCTTTTTTCTTTTGCACACAATTCACAATTCCAGAAAGAAATTAGACCTCCAAAGCTGTAAATAATTTTTCTTCCTATCATAAAAACCAAATCACTTATTTAAGACACTACTGTAGCATAGGAAAACATGATGGTTCCAGGCAAACCTGTACATTGTAGACCACACTGATTTTTTTCTAGACCAGCTGAACCTTCAGTCATCCACTTTTTTGGAAATGCTGAAACAGGGGCTTTTGAAATGGCATTAAGCAGCTATGAGTTAATTTATAAATTTACAGTGACTGTAGCATAAGTTTAGAAATCTAGTTTATACATAGTTACAAAGAGGCATTTTAGATTATATACAGATTTTAAGCTGAAGATGAATCTCACCCTTTGTTTGTGATAACCTTCACCCTTCTAATTAGTTTAAATATTATTTGAGCCATATATTTCCATAAAGTCTCTTAGTAACTTTATTACTTTGTATATGTGTATGCTTTCATCTTTATTTTATTGATTTTTCAAGTTCACACAAAAACATTTCTGAAATTTGTCATCTTCATGTTATGGAATGAACATAATATTATAAAACAAGGTCAGCAGCACTTAAAAATTCTACACTGACTTGAATATAACCACTGCAATACCTCCACGCCCATATATAATTTTATGATATTAAGAAGAAGACTGCTCAGGAAAATGTGCAGTGTAAAGCATATTTATTCCTGTACTGATAGACTGTTTATCTACATTGCTGCAAATGAATTTTGTAGACAGCAAGGTGTCTTTAGCATGTCCTCAATTAGTTCTTAACAACTAAATGCTGTAGAAAGGATGTTAAAAATGTCATTTTCTTTAAAAAATAGACATAAGAAAGAATAAGAAGAAAAAATGAAAAAATTCGATATTGTAAAGATGTCAATGGAAAAAAGATATTGAAATCCATTGGAGTATAAATAACTTGGAAAAAACCCTAAGTTTATTGGCTTATTGTGAAGGAGAAGTACTCAGGTAAGTACCTCTTTTCACAATGGCATTCTGTCCCTGGTGTCATAAGTAGACTTAGAATAAGAAATACCCTCAAGGGCCTATCTGAGGGCCAAGCTACACTGCTATAGTGTAGAGCAATATTACAGACACCTGACAAGGATGTGAACATAACACAGTGCAAATCCTGGAAATAATAGCTCAAGCCCCAGAAGCATAATAGATGTATTATTTCCATTTGTGGACCTCCCTTACTTGAGAGATGCAGTGATCCAAGGGCACCTCTATATGATTTAGACATATTGTGAGTATTATTCTGAACTGAGCCTGGAGAACAGGTTTAAGTGATTTTTCAGCATCTCAGCTTCTCCATCTGTTCAAATTGTGATCATGATATTTATATATGACTCAAAAGGTGTTGAGAGACCTAGATCACTGAAGTGTAAAACACTTTAAAAGCTGTAGATAAGATTGCTGTATAATTTTATGGTAATTCCAAGGAAAATGCATTTACTATTATAAGGTCTTAGAATAGTGAGGCAAACAAAGGTAGGCATAGGAAAGTTGGTTTGATATTATTAGACAAATTGTTTTTAAAAAAAGATTGAAAGCATTCATGTTTTGATAGTCAAGGTCACTTCCACCTTAATTAAAATTTTTTGCAGGCAGTTAAAAAGTTCAAGGTAATATTCAACTCCGTTTGGATGTTTCCATCTCTTTAGATTTACTATCTCAGTTTTCACAGTAGTTTGGACATTTGTAATAATCACATTGTATCATAATCCAGCTTCTTTATGTGGAACACTCATGGAAAGAGTATTTTAGTGTTTTGAAAGGGAATGGAAAGAGCACCATCAACATAACACTTCAGGATAGCTTTTTCATGGAAAGTGAAAGACTCACCTACAACTTTTAAATTATGTCTTTGGGGATTTGTTAATATTCACTGTGACAATAATCAAAAGAGATTGGAAAACCATAAAGGAGTGCAGGGAGCAAAGCATATGAAGAAGTGACACCTGTGAGTGAAGAAGCATATGGTTTCAGACTGGGATGGGACTGAGATGGATCAACCAGCAGGAGAGGTGACAATCCAGGACTGCTCAGAAATGCAACATTGTGCAGACAGAGAGACACTAGGTATTGGCATCAATCAAGAACACAAACCATTATAAATGGTGGAGTTAAGTATTCTGACTTTGCACAAATATGTTAAGAGCAGAAGAATCAGGTAGGTCATTGCACTCAGACACCACAATCAGTAAAAACTTTTAGTTCACGTAAATCTAGAGAACTTCTGAGTTTTCTGAAGATCAGACACCTCTCTTGAGATCCTTGCTGTTGTATGACTCATTTTTTGTGTCTCTCAGCCACTAATTTTCAGTGAAGGGTTGCTTTTATTCTGAATAGTTCCCCTGCCTAGACAGGGGTAACCTAAAGCTACTGTACTGATAAAAGGCATGGATGTAGCCAGAGACACATCCTATCATAAAACTGATTTTCCTGCAAGTCAATCCTTTAGGAGAGGTGATGGAACCTCTGACACTTGAGAAATTTAAAACTGCACTGAACAACGTACAAAGCAGAATATTCAAAAGAGCAATACTATTCCAATAGATAAATTGAGCAAGTGATCTATTACATCTCTTTAACCTTCAGGGTTATCTGACAGATTTTTAAAAGAAAACCCTGTACCTCCAGGTTCCAGTTGAAAGAAACATTGTATTGGAAAAGATCTCTTGTATTACTGAATTTAGTTTTCTGCTCCTACAGACAACAAAGTGAAACAAAACCCATCAACTGCTCTCTATCATAGGACAAATGTTAACACATCAGGGAAGGAGACCTGTCAAATTTCTATCTTGTCTAAGACTAGTGGTATTCATAAAAGAATTTTTTTAGAATAAGTTTGTCAAACCAACGTAACAAGTTTCAGCTCTTGGAAACCTTCATAAAAAGCTTCATATAGTATCAGTGTTCATTAGTGCCTACTTCTACTATGCTGTGTGGAGTAAACAAAAATATGGCTGGAAAAATATAGATGATAGATACTGCAGAAATTTCACCATCCAAATTTCATCCATGGTGATAGCAACCATTGTTTAGTAACTATAGGCAAAAGGCTTAATTTCATGGAAAAACATGAAATATACTGAGCCACACTTTAAAATGGTACCAAGATCATTGAATTCTCTGCACTTGCTGAGTGTGACCTTACCAAGCAGATATTGGTACGTAACTCTCAGTGAGCATATCAGCAGAATATCACTAAATACTCAAACCTGAATGGTAAGCCAGCTTTGCTAGACAAACAATCATGGACTCGTTTAGGTTGGAAAGGACATTTAAGGTCTTTGAGTCTGACTCTTAACCAAATGCCGTCACGTCCGCCAATAACCCATGCCTCCAAGTCATACATTTACACATCTTTGAAATACCTTCAGGGATGGTCACTCAACTGCTTCCCTGGGCGATCTGCTCTAATGTAAGACAATACTTTCAGTGAAGAATTTTCTCCTAATATCCAATCTAAACTTCCCCTGGTGCAACTTGAGGAGATTTCTTTATGTCCTATCACTTGTCTCTTGGGAGAAGAGACCAACCCCCACACTGGTACAATCTCCTTTCAGGTGGTGGTAAAGAGTGATGAGGCTCCCTGAGCCTCTCTTTTTCAAGACTAATCCAGCTCCCTCAGCCACTCCTCATAAGATTTGTGTTCCAGCCTCTTCACCCTTTCCACTGCCCTTGTCTGGAAACACTCCAGCCCCTCAACGCTGAGACAGAATTTAAAACCGTGCTGCCTGTTTTTTGCTCACAGTTAATTAGGGGCCCCAGCGGGCCTCAAAAATCAAATGCTTGCCATTTAATCTTGAATTTTGATCTCTCTACAGGTACACAAGGTGGGTAAAACCCAAGCAATCCATAATGACATAAAGGAAATTATTATATGTAAGAAATCTGCATATTTATTATATCTTGTAAGCTAAAGAGCACTTCCTACTTATTAAAGGTTTTGACATTATTGCTTTGATTAATTCTGAATATTTTTCCACAAGCAAACCTATCTTAATTCATCAGACTGTAAGTAAAACTTGAAAACTTTATTGGTTCCATCATTTTTCTTGCTTACTAAGGCATCTGTAGAAGTCAGTCCTTAGCAGTAAAATGCATACTACCATTGACACGAAGTTAATATTTCATTGGTGTCTAAAGATAATGGCTGTAAAACCAGTATTCCGTATATGTTTCTTGTTTTCGTGCTTTTATGTTCTTAGCATCATGTATTCAAGCCAAAAAGTTGCCATCACAGTTTTGTTGCTATCATACATTATTCATGCTCAACACACTAACTCAGAAAAGGTTTTTCTGCTTTTATTCTGGCAGTTGCAGTACATGAAAATATCACCATGTTCTAATCTGCTCCATATCTCATTAAATAAATAATGCATATGCATTTTTTTAAATTTTTTTTTACAAAATAAAGCACTGTTTATTCTAATTTATTTGAAATCAAAATAATGACTAAACGTCAGGTGTAGAACATTTCAGTTTGACTGTGACCTAAGTCACAGAACAAATCAAGAAATAATTTAGTCCAAGTCTGATACTGTGACACTTAAAAAAAAACAGCTTTGCTTAATTGAGCTGGAAGTGTCTAAAAGGGAATACAGTAACTTCAGTCACATACTTGAATTTTTTTCTGATAAAAACAGCTTATTGAGAAAATCTATCTTGAAACATTTTTATTGTTTCACTTGGTTGATTTATAGGATGAATAAATATGTTTTGGATATTTCTTTTTTTCCCCCTAACGTATCTTTATTCTAGTACGGCCTTTTTTTCTTATTTTTCTTTCACACTGTACTTATTACTGCTATTTCCACCAAAGCCAAAGGCAACAGATATTCATGCATTAGTTATTACACTTATTAAAAAATAAAATCTCCTAAGCACATACGTTTTGACAAATTTCCTTGTACACTCAACTCATCGTTATGGGATCATTTATGTCCTATGAATTTTGAATCTGCCCTGGGAGATTCAATCAGGAGATTTGAGTTTGTGATACAGCTCCATAGGATAGAATTAGTATGAGTCAAATGAAAAAATTTGAAGTGTTAAAATACATTGGGTTCTGAAACCTATTGAAAATATCTTATGGATTTAACACATAGTTAGGTGTTAAATGGTGTAAAAAATACCTCAGCAATCATCTGGTTACTTTTTAGTACCTCATTATTGTCACACAGGAGACCAGGCTAAACAATGAAGAAATACAATGCCTAATAGATTTCAGAAAGATTTTCAATCCATTTTTTCTTGATACAGATAATGATGGTATTATTCTAACAAATACCACAAATTACTTAAAGTAACATGAGAAACATGGATAAACAAAAGATATATAAGGAGACAAGGAGCAAATATTTAATTCTTTATCCTTTAACTGGACTGTAATTCAGAAGTGAGATCATCATCTCTGAATTTTTTTTTCCTTAAAACTGCATCTAAACAGAGCACATCATCACTGAGAAATGCAGCCATAAAGCAGGTTTTTAAAGACTAATTTTAAATCTTATTTTGGGTAAGATGATGCAGGTGGGGCTCACTGTATATATTTTTCATGGGATTTGTATCTTTTAGAAATATTAAAAGAAAAATATTCTAGCTGGTTTACTGATACTGGTAAACCTGAGAAAAAGTATTCGGAAGAAGGATTTACCATACATTTTAGGCAAGGCTGAAGCAATATGGGATTTTTGGAAAGCAAAACTATTTCTGCTGGTAGGATGTGTCTTCTAGGCTGTTTCATTTGTGTCTAAGGTAGTGTGGGGAGAGAAGGGAATGATCTTGTCCTACTAGTGCCTTGTGATTTAAGTTCTCATAATCGTCTTTGCATTTATGCAGTTTTCACTCTGCTGTTCTTTAAATGAAAAAAATAATCAAAGAAATTATAGAGAGACTGTCAAAGTTTTTTATCACTTTTCAAGCAAATAGACAACAGGTTTATCGTCTTTTCATGCATTATTCCATTACTGTGAATAAGCTTTACTAAAAGGTGATTATCATGACATTTTTATGAAATTGCTTTAAAATTATGATTGATATTTTATGACCAGCATAAATCAAAACAATATTCTGTGAGGCCGACTTGTTCTTCTCTTTGCTTGATTGCTTAATTTAGATAGAAAGCACAATTTTATAAAGAAATTTAAAGTTGAATTACATGTGCATACTGAAATATGAAGAAAATGTAGAATGCAAAATTAAGCATAAAGAGAGCAGATACGAATAAAACTAGTGAATTTAAATAAAGCCATTTCAAGTCTTGGTGAATGCTGGTGTGTTCTTGCCATATCAGGACATCTGAATAACAATCAGGAGAATCAGGATAATCAAATAATTCCCCTGATATTTACACTCAATTCAAGGACACCATGTAAGTAACTTCTTAGTTACACCAGTTTATTTATTTGTGCTTTGTCCTTATAGCTTGAAATTTAGGCAATTTTGACAATTTTATTGAATGAAATACCTAAACCCTTCTGTTTATCTTGAGTGATTCTTATCCAAGGACACCTACCTGAGTCTGAGGAAGGTAGTAAATAGACTGTCAAGGTGCTCAGAGTAGAGGCTCCAAGAGCCTCAGCTATGAAATTTGGGTGCCTAAGTAATTTCTAGAATCTAACATTTCCTTGCCTATGCAGGGTCAGGTGTCAGCCATGAAACCTGACATAGTGCAGGAGAATATTATGCAAGACCACACAGCACCACACAAAACTCTTGATCTACCTTGCCCCTGCTCCAAGGTTGTGTTCACTCAAAGTTACAAAACAAAACCTGTGAATTATGTCGCAATGATTCACAGCTGGCAGAGAAGAATGATCATTGTTGGCTGGAGGCACCAAATGAATTTTCACTTCTGTAGAAGTACATACTACACTGAGACACTAAAAAGTCAGTACACTAGATCAGTGCATATTGATGTCTTTTCTTAGTTTTCAAGTGAATAATTTATAAAAACATACCAGAAATATAACTTTTCAGGGTCCAAACTTAACAATCAGCATGTGGTTTGAAAAAAAAAAACAGCTAAAAGGTTGAACTGCGTGGTTTTGGTGTGCAGAGACCGTAATTATTCAGCAAATCACCTGGGACATAAATTCTGGTGTGTCATTTCTAGTGGGGTTTCAGCAAATTTTCTGGATGGGCTATGAAGTCAGAAACACAGATACAGAGATCTGAAACTGCAGTTCTGTACACAAGCATAAGAAAAAGACATCATATTACGCATTCCATTTCCTGCGCCATTGCATTAAAACTTGTTAGAGCTTGATATAAACATAGGTGGTGCCTGACAATTAAACACATAGAAGGGTGGATTAAAAAAAATAATCTGAGTTTGTGAACTCGGGTCTTAGTTATGGGTATAAACTAAAAAGAATATTCCTTAGTTCTATTGTGATCTGCGATAGTAGCTCAGCTATTGTTGCTAATTGCTATAAATGTCTATGAGTCTTCCACAAATATTTAGATAGAAGGATGAATCCTCATGAGGAAAGAGTCAAACTCCTGCCTTGAACATAATTTTAGCTTGCAACTTTATGGTCCTTTCCCAGCTACTGGGTTTAGTGCTTGTATTCATTACTGTAACTGAAAACAAGAGCTGATTTTATTTGTAACTGCTTACCCCAGAATGAAAACGTTAATGAAATGGGGAACTGGAGAAAGGGCCTGGTTGTAGACATTCTAAACTGCTGAGCAGAGGAAGTCTGTAGAGACTGGGAATCCAGCATTCTTAAACAAAAATCATAGTGATGAAATTTTGGACCCCTATGAATATAAAAGTTCAAGGAACTTCAGTGAAACCTGGATTCATGGCAAATTTCAGTCAGTAGGTACCCAAGATGAAAAGTGCCCAAACTAAGAGGTCCCTTTGGAAAACCAGCATTTGAATGACATACTAGAATTCATACAAGGAGTCATTGTCAGAATTGAGATGAACTCATGATTTCCTGGCTCTCACTGGTTGAAATTACTTCTTAGAAGTGGCTAGCATAGCAATAAAAGCAAATTTTGCACTGCAATCATTTCTGATACTGTGTTCAACTTTATAAAATATGTTCCTTGGGGGTGAAATTAATGAGCAACACAAAAAGACTGGTTATTCACACCTTATGCAGCTGCACTTACAAGAGGATTGGGAAAGATGAAATCCAGCCTCAATACATGGCCATGATGTGATGTGGCCAAAATTCAGGAGTTGTGGTTTTCATTTAACCTTATGGGCTGAAATAATATCTGCTGAATTTCTGTGTGTTCTTCGTAAGGATTTCAAGTGACTTGATCTTGATCTGACATTTACAGCTCTTTTCCAAGCCTGTTCCTAAATGCTTTGCCACAACTCATTTTGATCCATAATCAGGCCTTCTTCCCTGGCTTTCATACAGAGGGAAAACATTCCTTCTCATAAATAGTTTATCAACAGCTTCTGTGTAGGATTTACTTATTGCACGTCTGTGAGGTTAATGACATCAGGGAAATTATAGGAAAGCCCACAGAAAATGGTTTAAAAAATTCCTCTGGTATTGTCCATGTTGTATAGATAATAATGAGCTTTCATACAGTGCATATACTATCACTGACAGACCAACCATTAGCACATGTAAGGCTCAGCAGTTAAATGTGAGCTGTGGAGAACAATCAAGTATGAAGGAAGAGTAGCATACAGATGTGGTTACCCACTCTTTTTTTGCACTGTATGTTCCATGGTGCACTTCCTTTAGACAGACAGGCTGAATTTTTGGCAAAGAAATGAAAAAAAGATAGTACGCCATAAGAATCTGTGTTGAGATGGAGATAAGAATCAAATGAGACCTAATATGTCCTTCTCTTAGCTTATTCTCTTTCCATCATGCAGGTGAAGAGATATATTGCAAGATAAATCTGACTGATTCTCAAATTATTTGAAAGGACTTTTTTTAATTAGCATTAATTTTTCACATGTTGCCATCTTTCTTAGGAAAGGGACACAAACTTCTTTTCATCAGGAGTCTGTCTTCTGTGGTCTATTACCAATTTTATTGCATCAAATTTTCTTCTAAAAGTCAATAGGATTTGGTCTGCAGAAAGACTAGAAATTAACTACAGAGCTTGGCAGTACACCAGAATCACTGGATTGTATACTCACTAAGGTGCAGTAGCACTAGTAAAAACCTGCTTTAAATTTAAATTTTGCTATCCTAATCTCAAATGAAGTACTTTCTTACTCACAAGTCACATTTTGTGTATTTCTGAGTAGTCTTCTCTATCTCTGATATCTCTGGCAGGATTCCTGTGTGGTGATATAGCATTTACAGTATATCTAAATAATATTCTGCAGTTAGCTCAATGTCATATAAACAGGGATATCCCGTTTCTGAGATCAGGCTAAATATTTGTGTTAGCTCATCTCCAACACTGCTACAACACTTCAGTACTACAGTAATTACAGTAATTGCATGGCTTGCAGTACCAGGGCAGATTGGAATGGAGAGCAGAATGTGAACAAGTCAGCAGAGCAGCATAGGCGCAGCCTATTGGTGTTAATTAGGGTGCGAGATCCTATCTTCTTAACTCCGTAGATGAAGGCAAGGAAATATTTTTAATGGAGGAAGCTGAGAATCCCAAACTTGTCAGAATTAAGGACTATGCAGAATATTATAAATAAGAAATTATTAACAAGACAATATATTTAATGTATTGATCTTGCAGAGAATTGCACCATACTTTCTTATATCCTACTTGCAGACGCCTTAGGTGAACTGATAAAAATGTCAAAGGTAATACAAACATCCTCTGAGTGTCATTTGATTCCAAAGAAACACACCTTGATGATGACAGATTTAGAAATATAGTTCTAAAAAATATTAGCTTAAACTCACAAATGGGGATGGCTTTTCTTAAAATCCCTTTTGGATTACCTCACCTATTGTGTTTAATAGTAGACCTTATGGTAATATAAAAAAGACAAAGTATTTAGGACTTCCTATTTTAACCACATTTCAAAGTAATCACTGTGCTGTTAAGCATGTTAAACACCCTCATTGCTTCATGAGAAAGATTAATCTGTGTTTTCTGTGTATTTTCATTACTTATTTGTAGCAAACATAAACAGCTCCCCTCAAAAATTGTTAGTCTGAGGTAGCCTTTTAAAAATCACCAAAATGAAATAGACCACCAGACCAAAAAAATGTAGTCCCTGAAAACCTAGAAGAGAGTTGCTTTAAGAGATTGTTTAGACCTTTTCTAATTGTCAACCTCTATAAAAACAGATGAAATAATTTTTATTCTTTTTTGACAATTCTTTCTGAATACATATCCATTTCAGTTTTATTCAGCAGGTATATTCAGCTTTGCACCAGCAAAGCCTTTGTCATGCCATTGATATCGGAAGGTATGTGTCCTATTCAGGGAAAAGTTCCACAGATGAAAAGGAATGAAAATAATTTACTATAATACTTAGATAATTTTAGCATATAGAGAAAGTGCTATAAGTGTGGATTTTTTGGTAACTGTTCTTTTCTATCAGTACTTAATTTCATAAAAAATTAAATAGTTCATCTTAACAGGTCTGATTTTGTTGCAGAATTGAGATCTGCCCAGAATAGAATAAAATTGGTGTTCTTTGGATCATTTTCTTGTTTGAAATAGTGACTCTCTTCTGTATTTTAAAGATATGGAAAGGATCAGATTTGTTTGATTACCTCTGAACATAATTATGTTTTCTTCCTGGCAACATGAATATAGTAAACTAATATAAGGAGTCTCCAGAAGAATGCTTACCTACTACTTCCTACTAGTAAAGAAATAAAGACCCTACTGAACATTTAATGTCATGAGGTAATTTTGAACTCTCCCCTCTGTCTGCAAAACAGAATAAATTTCTTTTTCCTTTTCAACTTAAAAATATACAGTGCTTCATATATTCTTAAATAGTTTCAAGAACTGCTAATATATTTTGCATAATCTTCTATACTATTAAATATAGAAGCACTCCTAAGACTGTGAGGTCTCTAAATTGCAGGCTGCAGAATGTGGTGGTTTTCAAACCTGGTGGTGAAGTATATTGAAAAGTTTGTGGAATGTCCATTAGGAAGAGCATTTGCCAGCAGGTCAAGGGAGGTGATCCTGCCCCTCTACTCAGACCTGGTGAGGCACATCTGGAGTGCTGTGTCCGGTTCTGAGCTCCTCAGTCCAAGAGAGACTTGGAGCTCTTGGAGCCAATCCAGCGGAGGGCTGTGAAGATGATGAGGAGCATACAAGCACCTCAAAGGAGGGTGCCAAGAGGTTGGGTCTGGGCTCTTTCTCAGCAGGGCTGACAAGAAGGACAAGAGGCAGTGGGCAGAAACTGATACACAGGAAGTTCCACCTGAACATGGGGAAGAACTCCTTTACTGTGTGGGTGATTGAACCGGAACAGGTTGCACAGAGAGGTTGTGGAGTCTCCTTCCCTGGAGATATTCAAAATCTTCCTGGATCCAATCCTGAGTAATGTACTTTGGGGAGACCCTAATTGAGCAGGGCATTTAAATAAATGACCTCCAGTGATCCCTTCCAATTTTACCCATTCCATGATCATGAAACATCAGAAGTCAAATTGGGAAGAGACAGCCATGATGTGGCTGTTTTTCAAAAACTGGATTTAATTTTTACTGTGTCAGTTATTAATTTTCACGCTTGTTTATCTGGTTTTCTTTCTGCATAACTTTGGAAGAAAGATATGTAAAAGTGGCATGGAAATGTACATGTTATTTGACTCACCAAAAAGAAACAGTAGGAATTACATATAGCCTTAAACTAATTTATTGTTTTCACAGGAAAAGGATAACTCCTTCAAGATGTTTCTGCACAATGTGACCTTTTTGTGTCTCACGAGTTTTCAATTAGATTTGACTCTGAGCAGATCTTAAAGAGAATGATTGATAAAAAAAGGTCTTATAAGCATAGAAATAAGGTTGAGGTCTCACATGGTCTCACATCCAAAGATTTTATTCATGTAAGCGCATAAAGAAAATAGATTTGAAAGTGTTTGAGATTGAAAAACAGAGAACAATTTATCTAATGGTGTTGTAGCTTTATTTATTTATTGATTATATTGATTTTTTTCTGAAAATTTTCCATGTTCCTGTATCAGCTTCCTCAGCAACAACGCGTGTAAAATAACACTTGCATTAATGTAAGTATTTCCAACAAAGACAGTTCTTGTAGCATACTCTAATTCTATTAGCCACATTTTGGAGATGACTATGTATTATATTTTTCCTGAGAGAGAAAATTATCTAATGATAATAGATCAAGCTATTAAAAAGAAGTAGAATATGAATGCTTTTTTCTTTTCTTCCCTGCCTTCCTAGAAGACAGAAAAGAGGACTTGACAAGGAAAATATCTCAAGTTGTTGGGGTCCAATCCTATTTTTGCTGACTGTAAAGACTTCTACCTTCTGAAAAGTCAATTAGACTTGACAGGGTACAAGTGTGAAACACATTTAGATATCAGATTATAAATTCTCTTTGTAAGGACTCCCAATGTACAAATTTCACAAGTGGACCTACATCACAGCTGAGACTGTTACAGTACTGATGCTATTCTGAACAGCTGCATGTACAATGGGTTATTATTTTTATTTGTAGCATACCAGTACAACTTGATGGCTTTGATGGCTTTGAATCTAAAATATCTGCAGTTCTAACTTGCTGAGTCCCATAATAATTTAATACAGTAAGACTGGCCATCCTTTTCTGTATATTTATTTTTGTGGGTGTGTATTTAGCTATTAATCTAGGTGTTTCCTAGGTTAGTGTGCTTTCTGCAGTAGTCTCTGGTTTCTGCAGAACTTCTGTGCTGCTTGGACAGCTGTCATGTCATGGCCAAGCAGACTCTATAACATGAAGGCAGAAGATTGTTTATAGGCGTCTCTAAAAGGTTTGAAATCTTGTATGGCAGCTCTTTATGTAAGAATTTGCGCTGTTCTTAAGAAATGCCTTTTCATAGATAATTATTACTAGTCAAAACTACCTCAAGGTTAAATAAGTCTATTTCTGTTATACATTTGAATTTACTGGGGCTAACCAAATACATGTTTATACTCCCTGCTGCAAAAAAACCTTAACATTCCAAAACCTGCATTTTCATCCCGAAACATGAGAGTTCTTCACCCATATGGGTTTAAAAATTAATATTTGAATTTATGAATCAGACATATTTCACACAACACTATTATTCTTTTTACATCCTTTTGCTAAAGAGGTTTTCTTTGTGATTTTATTTTTCTTTATATAAAGATGAATTAGAGGTGACAGGGAATCTATAAAAAGAATATTCATGATAGACTGTTTTATCAAAATAATTGTTGATATCCTATTTTGTAAAAGTCCATCCATTATTATCAGACATTATGAATACACTAAATTCATTATATTTTCAATTAAATAGAAACCTTATAGTGTTTAAAATATAAATTCCAAGATCTTTAGTGACTTTTTCAGATAAAACTGAATATTTTTCATTCCAATCAGGCTCAACAGGATAAGTAATTATTCTTTGTCTTTTGTGTTTCTACTCTTCAAATGCTTACAGAAGGTAATCATATGTCCACGGTTGTTATTTATCTAAGGTTATCAAATACCCACTGTTATTTGTTTAGATTGCACAAGCCCAGCTTCAGTTCTTTTTTAGCTGTTTTCTTCTGTCTGCTCTTGGTTGCTTCTAATCTTTCTCTTACTCTTTAGGAAACCTAAAATGGAATAAAGTAGGAAAGCTACAATTTAACAGAAGTATATAGAAATGGACTATAAACCTTCTGAATATATAACCAGGAGACAAAAAATACCTCTTGCCAAGATTCAGGATTCCAGTGCATTAAAGAAAATAATGTAAAAACCTAGCTTTCTGATTTACTATGTATATGTCCTTTACTGGGTTTAATAAAAGAATCTCCTTTAGTCATTAATGCCATGCAGCCTAATACAGACCATATACTGTCCTTGATCCATTGCTGCAAGGTCTGGCAGAAGATTAAAATGCTTCATGCAAATGTCAAGGTGCCTATGAAAATATGACAGCTTGGCCAATAAGTAGTAGGATAAAATGGGGTAATTGCTGTTAGCCTTCTCCGAGTACAGTTGTTCTTAATTATGCCCAGAAATAAATCCTGCCACTTTTCAACTAAACGAAAACTATACAATAATAGAAAGCTGGAAAAATGACTCTTCAGAGTTTCACTGGGCTAGGACCAGAGCGTAAATAGGCGTAGCTTCATTTAATAGAGTTAATTTTGGTAAACTGAGAGTCTGACCCGTATGTGGATATTTCAAATATATAAGCAAAAATAGCTTGAATACTGGATGTCTTTTAGAAATTGGTAAAAGATGGCATTTGGGATTACATTCAATTTCTGAACTTAATTTATAAAGTATGTTAACTAAAGAAAGGTTGTTTGGCCAGAATGAGTAGGGAAGGATGATATTTATTCTTTTATCAAAGGTCAGCTGTGGGTAAGTATGTTTCTTACTCCTGCAAATAGTATTCAGGTGAGGATTAGGTAGTGCTCGGACGAGAAGTGTCAAGAACCAAATTCTAAACCGGATCACAAGAACATATTTCTCCAATCACTGACACAAAAGAAAAATCAAGTGTTTGTGGTTATCTACAAAAATGTCATCCTGGAAGGAGTCAGGTTCATGTCCAAAAATGAAGTTGCAACTAGAGAAGGTTGTCATTAAACTTGTGCTGGTCTGTTAAATTTACATCAATATTTATGAATACTTGTGACTCATCAGACACATGGTTACAAGAATTGTAGGAATAATAGGGGCTTTGCAAGGGAATAAGTTACATATATGCAGATAGCAATCCTTCCATATCAGATGTGTATTTCATTTAAAAATTACAAGCACATCTTGCACACTGTGAAATGTGGAACACAGCAGCCAGTGAAAAATGTACTGCTGAGGAAATGGGGACATAGATGAAGAGGGACCGGGCAATAGCAGTAATAGATTAGGCATAGGAAATATAAAATACTATGTTTATTATGCAGCAATATTCATTTCATTGTCTCAGTTTAATTTTAGTGTGGACAATTGTTCAAACCCCTGACATGCCAAGCGGAGAATAACTAGGCAAACAGCACTTGTGGTTTCAGTGCCGCAAGACATATTTGCTATGTATTATTTCCTACCTCTTGTTTTTCACGGTCAATTTATGTTTAGAACATCCTTGCACTCTGCCCCAGAGACAGATGCCCTTCAGAAATTCCTTCCTTCATGCATAACTACCTACCTAGTTCAAAACCCTGTCTGCAGCCATGGACATTATATATGACAGGGAAAAATGAAAAATCTCCACTTGTTAAATGGTTCTCAAGCATTTTAGAGCATTTAAATTGCACATTAGAAATGTCTGCACTTTGGGAGTCCAAGACTGATACTGCCTTGTTTTCATTTCCTAGGAGGTGCTCATATTCTGCAAAGCTTACTGGCTTAGTATGTCACTTACCTGTATTTCCCTGTTTGGGAGCTCCTTCTCTAGGTGGGAATAATGAACCGTTTTATCAGAAGCTCCTCCCTGAACCTTTCTGTTAATGATTACTTTGCATACCACAGTTTGGTATGTAAATACCATGTCAGTTGTATTTTTGGGAGTGATATTTTTGAAATAGACCACACCTTTACAATTTTACTCACATTTTGCTAAAGCTGGATCACATCTGACAGAAACTGATAGACTACTTACTGCAATTATTTCTTTTGAATTAAGAGACAAGGGTCCTGTTAAGAAGCAATGAGTAAACAAAAAGTAGAAAGTCTTGTTTTAAATGACAGGCACATATATATTCTCAACAACAACCACCAAAAAATTGTGTTAATAACACACAACTTCACTCAAAATTCAGGATTTGTCTCAACTTTTTTGCCCATGTATTGTGCACCTCTCCTAATGAATATTACTATTACTAAGTACTATAGCACCGAGCTCCATTGGTGATTTATATATTATGCCAAAAATACATTTTACTGCTTTACTTCTTCATTTCACAGGCAGGTTCTTCTTGCATTGAAAGAAAAATCATCAGGACTGTTTAGTAAGCGTACTGAGATGAACTTCAGTAATATCTCACCCTGGCTGGAGAAACAGCCTAGTTTGAGACAACTTGAGTCAATATGTAGAAAAAATTTTGTCACTGGAATAACACTGATATCAATCTCCTCATATCTTCTTCCTCTTTCTTTCTCTCACCTCTCTCACACACATTTAAAATTTATTCTTTATCTCTTTCCATTAATTCAGAATACCATTTTATGTAGAAAATGGACAAACATTCTGTAATTCTTTTTAAATTTGAAGCTCAGATTATATGATGACATAGTGAAGTCTGCCATTTATGCATTACAAGAGAAAAAACTATATTAATTTTGGGATTTGTCATCTTTCAATTAATCACATGTTCTCCTTTCGTCAGTTATGGGAAAAGGGGAAAACTTAAAACACCACTTTCTTTAAATACTGGTTTTCCTTTCCTTTGTCTTATTTACCTACTCACCAAATCTGGCCTGATCTGTTTTGATCTGTTTTTTTAAGTGTTTTCCAGTAATTAACTTTCCTGTCGGTCTATCTTTGACTGCATTCTCATTAAAATGGTGCAACTCCCACTACTCGGTCGCAATCTTCTCTCCCCAAAACTCAAAAGTGAATAATCAAGATTCTTCAAGTTTTTGTGTTTTCATTAGACCACATTCCTTCTCCTTTCAAATCTGTCAAGACTTCAGGTAATGGACTCATGACCTGTACATAAAGTAATATTCACACCTATATTGCAGTCCTGAAAACAAATGTGGTCTGTCAGAGGGAGGCAATTGGAACATCAGTGCTTTCATTCTCAGGTAGAAAATATCTTCTATTATTTGGCAACTGACAGTGAAATGAGCTCTTAGTGTGAAGTGTGTTTTATGTCTTATCAAACCTGCTAATTCAATTTCAGGAAAAAGACAAAAATGTCTTTAGCTAGAGAGGCAGGGTAGAAAGCAACTACTCTAATATATTGTGTAATCTTTGCAGCAACACAGAAAGCGTTCAAGAATGGGTTACTCTTGGAGCACAGTCCCATGGAAATAAATAATTGTTTGTTCACATACATTAACAAGATTCAAAGGGACATTGATTTATTAAATGATGGGTCATTAACAGTGGAGGCATAGGCAAAAAAGGTTGCATGGTAAGACTTACTCTAAAGATGACACTGTAGCTCTCTTATTATCACCAGGATATATAAATCAATTTAAATTGATTTACTGAAAGTTTAACTGTTTTTAAGATATGGCCTTTTGTACAATACTTCTAACTTTAATGTGTTCATAATTACTATAATTTGGCATAGTGCCATTTATTCTAACAGAGCTCTGTTTAGTTACTCCACCTTAAGATCTTGCTCATTAGCAGCAGTTATCCTCAATTTGCTATAAAAATATTAATACATGTCTGTTAGGAATTTTTTTAAAAGACAAATATTTAGAGAGTCATTAATACCTTTCTTCTCATAATGCCTATGGAAATGTAGGTTGTCTAGATGTAATGTGTCCTGAAAATGAGAGCAATTGTCCAGCTGGTGGGAAATTCCAGTGGGTAATAATACTTTTTACTTGTCCAAAAATATTTAAAAGAATCAAAATGTTATTTTAAGAAAACATTGATTTAGAAAATGTCAACAAATAGATTATCTCTTGAATATATTAATTTTGCTTCATATCATTTGCTTTCATAAAAATTGCATTTGCATTATTTTTGTTCGTGCCTTGCTCTGATCTACCTAGAGGGTAAATTAGGTCTCTCTTCAGGTAGAAGTTATTTTTCAGAGGTACCATTTTCCATAAGGAAAATAAGCCTATTTGTTAAGGAATATTGTGGAAGGATAAAGTAGGAGAGGAACAAAATGCAAGGAGGAAAGCCAGCTCATGGTTTCTTAGGTTTCCTCATACATTCTTATATAAAAATACATTCTTGCTACATAGATTAGTTTTATTATTCTGAAAACAGGCCATATTATTTTATGGATGGAACAATTACTAATATTGAATTGATAATACTGGAACATAAATACTGTATTAACTCTTTTAACTGATATCAGAGAGACAAGTAAAAAATTATCTAGATTTAGAGTTATAACATATGTAATGAGAAATATAAAAAGGGCATATTGAAATCAGGGTTCTGGTAAAAAACATTCTGCAATATAATTTGATGTTCTGACATAAATTTTTTTAAGTACCATTTGAAAAGCAAAGGTTTTTAATATTTTCCGCCCTGTTTATGCATTAATGTAATATTCATACTTCATACTGGTAAGCTACATTTTGAGAGAACACATATATGTAAGTTATAAAAAGAATGGGTTTGAAAAGGACAACCATTTTTTATTTAGATACTGGCTGCACACTTAATTGATCTACTGTGAAAACGTGACTTGTTTAGTTCTCCAAAAGATTAAAATAATACTTAATAAAAGCCAATGCATTCAAGTATGTTTAAAACACTTATTGTAACAGTTGATTGTACTTAAAATAGATCTTTAAGTCAGTGGGAACATTAAAAATTTCAAAGGCAAAAATATGTTACTACTTTGCCCGCAACTCTACATCAGAGAACAGCACAGCAGCTCACCACAGTGCATGCAGGAGGAATATCAAATGAAAGAAGGAGCTGAGGAGGAATCAGCAGTTGGTTACACAGTACAGTCAAACCTCAAACAACTATTACTCAAAGCATTTACGTGTTCAGTCAGCAGTGTGCTGCCGCCTTTGAACAAAGGGTTCATTTTTATCTGGAATGCTATTTAGGGAAATGATAACACTAAAAGAGAGTCTGATACATTATGTTTTTTTCTGATTTCTACCTCCCCCTTCCTCCCTGCCAAACCTGACAGATCATCTGACATCAGGGCATCAGAGTATGGAGGTTTTTTGTTTGTTTTCTCGTGCAAAGCCACATTGGAGTTCTTCCCAATTAGTGGTGCTGTACCAGGTCCCACACTAGAGGTAATCAGCAGTGATCCATCACAGCTGTCACATCTGGCCTTGTACTATACTTTTCAATGTATTTCAGATATTTTTAATGTATATTTTATACCCCAAAATAAATATACTTTGAATTTGATGAAACTAATGGATGTCACTAATTAACCCAGAATATTAAAACATAACCAAAGCACAAATAATATTTAGAACAAGTTAGGTCACCTCATGTGTTAATGTAATAATAGTTTATTTCCACTTCTATTGCATTTATTGTATACTTTTAGTATGCTACCTACAGTATTTCTGAATGTCTTTTAGCCTGGATCTTGCATAAACAAAGTTGCTAAAGACAGCATGAAAAGTGCCTTTGTTTTATCTTAGATTTTTCTTGGCTCTGTTAGGCACAGCATGAAAGCAAGGAGTATTTGGCCCTGTGTATCTAAGTTGTCATTTGGAAATTTCAAGTTTTGGTTTCTTCCCTTCATGCTGAGGTTTAATTTAAACCATGTCACCCACTCTGAGCAATGATGTAATTTTCCTCTGTGATAGCTCTCTGAAGTCTCTGAAGTTTCCAGTGAGTTATTGCCATTCTCTCCTCTCATAAATGTTGAGCAAGTGCAATAAAGAAAAATCTAGCACTTGTTCATGGAGCAAACTTTGTAATCTGTAGGACAAATGCCAGAGTCAATGTTTAATTCTCCATTAACATAGAATGAAAAATAATTAAAAAGTTTTCCAGAATTTAATTTTAGCTCAGTTTATTCATATAATCATTATGGTTGTTCTGACTTCAGGCTTTAACTTACATTTCAAGGAAACTTCATGTCTTGCTTTACAATAGCAGATATTGTGGTTTCTCATGCTGGTTTTAAAGGCTGTCATAGATTCATAGTGAAAGAAAAAACTTTCCATGTAATTTTATCCTTTTCCTTTTCTAGAGCAAGATTATCCTTTACAATGGAAACTGCAGAAATATATTCAGTATGATTTCAAATGGCTTCCATCGCCACTTATTATTTAATGAATATAATGATGTATGCAAACACCGATTTTCAAATCTCTCAGAAATTGTATTCTGAACTTTAACTTGAAGGACCCATTAATACTGAAAACCAAACAAAGAAAGAGATCAGTCTGTGTCTACTTGATCGATCATTCCTGTATCTACAGGAATCACTCTGATATATAATCTGATACAGATGATACAAAGAGACAGAAGAAGGGACAGAGGTAGACTGTGAAGGTAGAGCAGTGACTGGCGTGGTTCAGAAGAGGGCCTCCATTGGAAGATGGAAAAAGCGAATGTAAACTTCACAAATTGTGTCTTAGTTATGAAGAAGAATCAAGACTTGTGGGTCTTCCATTAGATACAGTTTCTTTTTGCTAGTCTCTGTGAACTTCTCTGCATTGAAAAAATGGGATTAAAAGGTTCACGTATCCAGTAGAAATTACTTTTATGGATGGTATAGAAAGATGGACACATAGCAACAAAAGGGGAACCAACTGCTTTCTGGAACGATTTTGATTTCTGTTTACTCTAAAGATAGTCTACAGTGTAACAGAGATGAGATGATCAACTCTTAGATGGGTGAAATGCTTGATTTAAGGAGTCAAGGCCAATATTGACCATGTACAGCTGGATTTTAATTATGTTCCAAAACTGTTGGAGTGTCTATCATTTTAGAAGTCTAGAAAATTTGAAAATATTTTGGCAAACCAAAATTTCTAGAGCCATTTTTATGTTATCGTGTTTGTGTAAAAACCCCACAACCTATGTCAAATACTGTAAAAATATTTTGGTTTTTTTTAATGTTTATGCTAACATGAGAAACTGCAAACTGGTAAGTAAAAATGATTAAATTTGCATTTATAAATTTTATTTTCTCTATATACAACAAGGATAAATCAATCACCGTAGACTACTTTAGACAAGCCTGTCAGCTCTTAGTATGTTGCTAAAGCAGAAAGTAAATATTATGTCCTTCTTAGCTTTTTAAAATCTTGCAAGTATTCATATACTGCCTTAGTTTCCTCTTGAAAAGCAATTGTTGTGCAAATTATTTTGACCTATTCCTTCTTGAATGGAGATTTCAGCATACGAACTGGCAGGTGCTAGAAATATTGTTTACGGTCCTGCCTTGCTTTGGGTTTTGCATTTTTGTTTTCTTTTTGTGTTATTGTAGATATTACTTACCTTGGAGAAAATAATTTAAACATTTAGTTTAACTTGATGATTTACATTTTATTCCTAAGGAAAAAAAACAAAACCTTCTCCAAGACTGTTTAAAAATCTTTCTTGGTCTGTCTAAGTATTATCTTTTTCACAGATGTTTTTGATGGCTTTCTTTTTTTGCTTTTCTTTGAATGACTGGAAGCTTCTCTTCATTAAAACAGGATGTATCTTTCACCATTCCAATTAAATATTTTCCATAGAAACAGCTTAGCAAGTGTAAGGGTATGGGTTTCCTGGTTTATGCCCACAGCTATATTAAACAGTTTTGCCTACTTTTGTTCGATGAGGCATCAGTATAAATCTGCTGTAATATTTAATAATAATTATTACGTAATAATATTTATACTGCATCAATATAAATATGCAAAAGAGCCACTTTTAGGGGAGCAACATTTTATGCCAATATAAAATTGTGTAGACTGTGTGAGGATAGGTCAGGTCAAATGCTCAGATTACTTCAGCACAATAAAATAAGAACCCACAGAGGAAGAGAGAGCAAAGAGAGCATTTCTGAGAGCAGAAGGAATGTACCTGGAGGGAGGGGAAAGACTTGCCCTCCCATCATCGTGTTGTGATAGGAACGGTAGCAAGTTACCCTTTGTTTCAGTAAGTCTGCTTTTCAAGAGTGATAAGACTGAGATGAGAGTACGGTTTGTGCATCTGGGTGGCTTTCCTCACAGTGAAACTTGCAAATCCAATAGACAACTTAGACTATTGGACTAGTAGGAGCTATCACAGATACTAGATGTTTTATGGGATCTGTTTTACAATGCCACATGGAAAAGATCCTCTAAGTTTGATCCCAGTGAGGAAAAGATCTCTAAGCTCCCCTCAGGCTGACACACCTACACTGTCAGATGGGTATCTGCCAGTGCCAAATGGGTACGTGTCTGCATCAGATTTGTAACTTAATTTCCATTTATTTACAGAATCACAGAATGGTTGAGGTTGAAAAGAACCTCTGAAGGTCATCTTGTCCAAATGCACGAGCAAGAAGGGTCACTGAGAGCAGGCTGCCTGGGAATGTGTCCAGAGAGCTTGTGAATATCTCCAAGGATGGAGATACCACAACCTATCCTGACAATCAGTGCCAGTGCTCAATCACCTCATTGGGAAAAAGTTTCCTGATGTTGAGGCAGAAAAAAGACATCCCATGAGAGCATGTCTAACATATAACTATCCAGTTCAGTGCCCTCTGGGCCTGAAGTAATCTTTCTATGACAATCATAATTTAGTATGAAAATATATATATATATATATATATAAATAAAATCACAAAGAACCATACTAAGTCCATATCCTGATGTTTGAAGACACCAGGACTGTCCGAACAGTTCTGAAAGGCATTGTAGGGTGCCAAGGTGAAGGAAGCCAAACTTGGCACTTCGTTATTCCTTGTTGTTTACACGGAACAGCCTCTGCACCTGTCCCAGGAATCTCCCCCACATTCTGATTTAGCAGGAACTATTTTCTTCATTCCAAGACAAAGCCCAGGAGCTAGATAATCTTCAGAGCAGCGCTCAAGATCAAAGCGTTTCAGTATATACAAACACTTAGAGTACTGGGGAGCACTGGCTTTGAAATCCAAGTTTTATTGACTCTGTTCATGAATTTACTTTTTTCAATGTCTTTTTTTATCCCAGTAGTACTTATTTCTTGCTGTGATGTTTTAATTAATGTTCACAAATGTAATCAGATGAAGGGGAATAAATAAAGAGAAAATATTTTTGCTATTAGATCGTAGTTTGCAGAAATAATAATATCAAACTGCCATCTATACTTTAATATGCATCTCTGTTTCCCATATTAATTTGTTTACATCCAAATGCAGAATATCTATAAGTTCCTTTTTCTCTTCTGGAAATCTTTTCCACTTCATAATATAAATGGAAATGTTTTAATAACCTCTCCCAAATATTTTATTCTGCATGCATGGCAGGATATTGATTCTGTATGATGTATCTCCCAGAACAGTGTAACAGGCTCTGCCTGGAAATATATGTGTGCCCAGTATGCCATGAAAAAAGAATAAAGATCTCAGAAGCAAAGAATTCCCTAATTGTTTTATTGGGGACGGTGGAAATGCTATTACAGAGACATAAAACGTATTAACAAACATAAGTGAAAATATAAAAACATTTACTTTCTGTATTGGTAGTCATTCTTCATCATATCTTTAATTGTATTTCTGACAAAACAATAAGGAAAAAAAGCCTGCTTCTCCTAACAGATCATTCATATTCTAATAAATAAGATTTTGTATAAATAATGCATTTTATCAGCAAATATTATCAACTGTAATGAGGAAGATACATGTACATTCTGCCTTCTTAAAAAGAATAACTGTCAAATGCAGCCTTTATTGTCCTTTGTACTATTAACAGCTAAAATTATGCTAATCTTTGTAAGGGATTTATGGACTTTTATTTGGATAAAATAAGAGAAAAAACAAAGAAACGGGGAACAGAGTATCTTCTAGCTTCATAGTCTAAATAGCAGGATACCTTTGAGAACAAAGAAATTTAGTTGTCAGTGAAGACAGTTTCTAGCAGAATGAGGCATCTGTCCAAACTGCACAGAACGTTTCTTTGCCACTTAGTTTGTTTCTTGTTTCTGTCTCATTTGTGTTCCTTATTTGTTTGCTTTTACTGTTTAAGTGAAAATGCATACCAGTCTGCTCAATTTACATGTCAGGGATGGGATGCACCATATCAACACACCGTGACAACCAAGGAAATAACAAGAAACATTTCTCATTATATAATCTAGAAAACAGAACTGAAGGGAGACCTTTCATGCTCTTCTTTTCTGCCTTTCTTCTGTGCAATCCCAAATTCTTTTTAACAGACTCCAAAATATCACTCGAACAGACAATGCAGGAGATTGAAATCTATTGAACAAGTAATACTTTGTATTCACAGACCTCTAGATGAGTATTCCAACACTGAAAATTTAGCAGGTCTGCTTGATTAGAGAGGATAAACAGGAAATACTTTATAACCCTGCCCTGAAGAAGAAGACATTATATAGCTTGTTTAGATATTTTCATGGATGGTTTCTATCAATATTACCACTTCAGTATCTCACAATCCCTTTGGAGAGAAAATTCACTGATCACAGGAACTGCTTTGCACAGGAAGGCAAAAAAGAATAATTCTCTGTATTTGCTACATTCATATTACTGCACTTCCTCTAATTCCTGTCTCCCATCTTCTTCCCTAACACTGTTTTTATGTTCCTGTGTCTTTTATCTGTACTTAATCCAGGGTAGAATTCCACAGTTCTCCTAACCACTGATTACCACAATTGCATATTAATTGCTTACTGAGCACAGGCATCTCCTGTCTTTTAGAGAATTTGAGATTGCAAAATATGAGGAATTTCTTAAGCAAAAATAACATTTATTTGAAATTGGTAGGAGAAAGAAAAGAAATAAAATGAGAAAGTCTATGAGAATGTCTATCACAGTAATGTGAGTAGTCTGAACTTTTGGAGTCATATGTTAATGAAGATATCTCTTCCTCAGGTTGTGTTCAATTATTTTAGAGCTATAACAAGCTCTTTTTTGGCCTATCTTCATTAACTGAGCAACTGTTTCTTCTGGGCTATTCCTTCCCTCCTTAGGTCTTTATTCATAGAGCTTCCCTTTAAAATAACCCAATATATACTGATACAGAAAGTGTCTGAGCAAGTTACAAAATATAGTGTGTACATAAGCTGCTATTAGAAGCTTCCAATTTCTCTCACAGACTGCCCGTAAGTGGCTGTCTCCTGGGACCAGGAGGAAACCATGATAAAACAGCAGATTTTCAGAGTTATTGTGCCCCGAGCTGCTCCAATTTGCACACCAGCTTCAGCCTGGGGCTGTTTCAAATTTTATTAGCTGACATCTGCAGGACAAACGAATGCTGAGGTCAGTTCAGAAAAGTTTCCAAACTTTCGGATTTTAACCGAGTTAACCATGAATTGATAAACTGCTGGGATATACACAGCTGTTAGGTTCAAATACTAGGGAGACAAAATATTCTCTGTCAAAACAAAAGAAAAACTACATCAGGATTTAAGGTAACTAATAATTCTCATTATTCTCCTCTGTGAGGTGACAGTTATTGAACTAAACCTATGATGTTTGCATAAAACTCACTTTAAGTGATTTGAAAATAAATAAAAGAAAATAATTTCAGAAGCTAAAGACGTCAGAAAATATTTCAAGAATGTTAGTGGAAATTATGTATTCCTCATAAAACCTTTTGCCTCATCATGTTGATTTAAAAAGTCCTGTGAAGTTGGAATGGTTAACAGTGAGATAATCCAAATCACTTGCATGGTAAATTAATGACCAAGAAAGCCAACATGGAACTATTCCAAGACAGATAGTTTGGGCTGCTACCACTGGAAATAGCATTTTTTCTTTTTTTAAATGTTTGTCTTTAGGGTAACTCACTGTATATCTATGGATATATGCAACTGGGTCTTAGTTTGCCACTTCCTTCTACTGTAGTTTTGTCTTTCATATAACACTGTACAAAACAAGAACAGAGTTGCATGAAAATTAGCCTAAAAAAACTGTTATGGTATGAATAAATGACTGTACTGTAAAGGCCTTAGTGCTTTTCATGTATTTGTTTAAACAGCTGGCATCGGATTTCCACTGCTCACTTATCCTGTGAACTTCCTTTTAAAATGTAGCAAATTAAAAATTTTTTTCCATGAACCAATGCAATCTTATCTCCTAGCTCCTTCTGTTTTCTACTCTTCTAGTCTTTTCTGTTTTGTTTTGTTTAATATTGTGACTACCTCAAAGATCATTAATTCTCTGAAACTGTTCTAATTTTCTCAGATTTCTTGGGAAAATTTTCATTTGAATTCTAGAAACATATACTTCTATAATTCTCTGGTGTCAAAAATATGAAAGTTGTTTTTTTCTCAATCTTGAATGTAAAAAATCTTATTTTATCAAGAAAAAGAAACAGCAAATGTTCTCATTTAAAATTCAATAGCTTTTGAACAATGAGAACTTTGTGATTGTCATCCAACCAGTTGCTGATGCTTAAAAAAAAGCCTGGTTAACATTCTTCACGAGTGATTAATTACCCCCACCCTTCACCACCCCTCCCAAAAAAGAAAAAAATTAGAAAGAAATAGAAAAATTAAACATACGAGACCAATAGAGCATGATGAAAAGAAAGAAATAGAGGCTGGGAAAAGGTTGTGTTGTACTACTCCCTATTTGTGCCCTTCTGAACCGTTTTTTTACATTAATTTTACAGGTGAAGGAAGGTGTCTTCTATTAGATGCTAAATGGTTATTTATTGAGCTTAGAAACTTAATCATTGGAACAGAGAAGGGTGTAATGAAGCTCCTGTGTCAAAAAGCCTCCACTTGTTTTATAAGTTGGTCAGTTGGTCTAAAAAAAGTAACTGTAGCTTTTCTATAGACTTTCATTTTCCTTTCAAGATTTTCATTGATGCAGAAAGCTTTAGAAACCACAAGCATTTGATATATCTTATTTTAAAAGCAATTGCTTGTTCTATCAGTGATGGTGTGAGAAACGAGTGGAATCATAAAATTCTTGGACCTTAATTTTCATTTATCTTTAACTCCCTTGATTTGCTCTGGCTATGAAAAGTGGCTTTTAAATTGTATTTACCATGTCTTAAATGTTCCTAATCCATACAACTGCGGGGAAAAGGGCCTTAGCATAAATGAGAGTCAGGCCTCCTAAAGAGTGTTTGCCCAGCAGGTTGTCACTAAGGTTATTTAGCTGCAGTTGCTTCTGCAATAGTCACATTTAGAAACTTCACTGTTAAATGAAATTCCAGCTCCCATGTTCTTTTACCTCTTAGCACAATCACAAACTAAAATATAATGGTGCAGCACACACGTGTAACAAATATAACGTATCCAAGTAACCTATTTTTTTCCAGTATGTGGTCCTCTTACCGGTTAACAAGCCATCTAAATGTGTCATCTAAACAAAATAGAGTGTTTTAGTGCTTTTAAATATTTCACCAGTTGCAAGACTTGATTTCTGTTATAATGTTCTGGAAATGTCTAATTTCTGTCAATACTACACTTGAAGACAACTGCAGTTAGATTTCAGTGACTTCCATATAAAAGAAGAAAACTGCAGTTTAGTCTTTTCGTGGAATTAAAAAAAAAAAAGGAAAAATAAAGAAGTCCAAAACCTCTTGTAATTGTATTGTGATATTTATTGTCTTATATATAAGAATTTAAAAAAAACCCTCCAAACAACTCCTTTCTTTTCTTCCAGTACAGGTTGCAGATTCTCCTGCGTATGGTTGGAATACGAATGGATCATTTGGTAGGTTACAGTGGCAAACTCACTGTTATTTGGAAAATATCTGTTGACAAGCTTGAAATAGATTTGTTTGTAAAGGAAGTGCACAGTCCTCAGCAGAAGGATGCATTAGGAGTGTACAACTCCTTTCACAGAAGGTATAGTACTGAATCTGGTAGGTTTGTACTTTGAAAACTAAACAGCCCTTTGTGGGTAACTTTAACAGCCAGAGAGAAACATTTATTCTAGCAGGAAAGAATTAATATTCTATCCAGAAAAGCAGTAAATTGTCTGTGAGTTGAAAGAACAGAAAGGTAGGTGAAGATCAGATTAATCCATATTGCAGCAAAGTCATGTTTGCATTTTTGTATTATCATTCAACATTCTAATATTAGAATATATTTTTGCAGTATGCACTTATGAACTTGTTCTATTTCCTTGTTGCTTGTTGCCTTATATTTTCTTCTGTTTCATTTCCTTTCCATGACATGCTGTCTACTGCTTATATTCTTTCATCATTGAAGACAAGTTCATATTTTGCAGAAAACTATTGACATCTAAATTTCAAGCTCTTCTGCTCTCTTTTGGTAGGGAAAAGGAACAAACACAGTTAATTGCTTACCAAAAAAACCCCCCAAACCCAAAAAGCCTCCTTTTTATGTTTTCTGAAGGTTCTATCAGTTCACAAACATCCGTGGAATAATTTGTCCTTGAAG
This sequence comes from Acanthornis magna, assembly GCA_036785705.1. Taxonomy (NCBI): domain Eukaryota; kingdom Metazoa; phylum Chordata; class Aves; order Passeriformes; family Acanthizidae; genus Acanthornis; species Acanthornis magna. The sequence goes on from JAWUZG010000016.1 coordinate 10,909,394, forward strand.
AATTTTCATTGAGTTTTTCGAGCTACATCCAGTAGCAAATAGCAAAATGCCTATTCGGCATTTTGTCATGCCAAATAGTTGGGCATGACAAGATTTCATGTGAGCTTCCAGGCTGTTCTGCACACAGTCTGATCTTACAGATGCCTGATCGTAGTACAAGCTTACAGATTAACCTACGTGTCTCAAATAACATCATAGCCTTGGAATTGTCATTTGGAAAGACTGTCTTCATTTCAGAACATTTGTGGCAGATAATTTTATTTCTTAAAGCAAAAATTATTTAAGTAGCTGCTTTATACAAATCAGAAGAATGATCTATGTGGATCTAATATTTCAGTTTTTCTAAGTGACTTTTCGCAATCTAGTAGCATAACTAATGAAAATATATTGTTATTCATTCGAACCTTTGATGAGGTCTAGTTGTCCTTTTTGCTACTTTTCTATGGGTCCTAATACCTTTTCATTATTGATTCCAACAGACATTCAGTTAGATTTCTGAAGTCAAATTTCTCAGATTTTTATGCCTGTTTTCCTAGCCCTAAGTAACTGATTTTTTAAAATAGTATGAAGTTTGAGTCAGTGTTTCTTTACTGTTCATTAACATGTGGGTATATGCTTCCATGCTTTTAAGTGGAAAAAAAAATTAATCTCAATAGGAAAAGAAGGTTATTTGTCAAGAAGAGTTATCCTGATTTTACCAACTTGTGGAGCACATCTTATTCATCACCTGATCTCTGTTAGTTTCCTTTCAGTACTTGAAATGTGAAGTGCCTTACACATTTTACAAGCTGTAGTAACTACGACTTTCCTACAAAATTGGGATAATTGAGGCTGTTGGCTTTATTTAAGTGATTGGCTATGCAAAGTCCATATGATGTAACACACTTGTAGAATCCAATTTGAATATTTGCATCCACTGGTTGCAACTGCAATCTAAGCAGAATGAATATACATCCATTTTTTAGTGCAGGAAAAAATCCTGCCTTTTTTTAAAAGTCCATATATATGAGGTTGCCTCTGTGTGGAAATCAGAATCTTGCTACAGGTTCTGCTGGGGAATACGTTCTGGCTGATATTTATAAATTTGTTGTTAACCATGTATGCAAACTTTGTTATTGCAAAAAAAAGAGGGTAAAAATTGTCAAGTGCTATAGTTTAACCACACTTAATTGTAGGACAAGCTTAAGTAATTTCATTCTTTTCTGATCAGACTTAACAAATTTTGAGAAGCCATGTGGAGTTTTATTTTCAGAAACTGCTATTTGATATTCAGAAGGTTGCTCAGTGACACTGCTTCTTTGTGCTTAGAGCTACACCTTGCTGATATTTCATCTGGGATTATGAGAGCTTCCTCCAAAAAAACAAAAACCTAAAGAAATGCAAATCTGTGGAATTTGTAAGTGATTTTCCACAGTGTCTGTCCCAGTAGAAGAAACTTCTTTTACTTCTACAATCAATATAAAATTATCAGATATTGTAATATATTACTTAGAATGCCTTGCAATCACACATTGCATTTCACCCTGAGAACACAAAATGACTTAGAGAGACCAGAGAATTACACTTCAGTGTTTGTAGCCCCACTGCAGTGACAAACAGCTCAACTTGTTCAGGCATTATAGGCACATTGGACCCTCTTAAGAAGAATGACAGCTAGGACCAATTTTACTAGAGCTTGTTGAAATTTATCTTTGTCGTGACTGCCTCTCTGTTTTACTCACAGATTATCTGTATGTAAAGTGCACAAAAGATCAAGAATAGTATACGGCTTTTTACCAGGCAAAGCCAAAATTCAATGCAGAAGTGTAGATTATAAATGATGATTATATGATTATATCATAAAATCTGTCACAGAACTACAAACAATGCACCCAAGCAAAAAATGTGTTATAATCCAGGAAAATAATTAAGGGCTCCTCTTGAAATTCCATACTTGAAATAAAAGTATACTCTAATAGTAGACTCAGCTTTCAGCTTCCTGATGTTGACTTTGAAAGTAATAAGCATGAATAATCAAATACATGAGTAACAGTTACTCTAGTATAAGTATTTTCTGCCCAAAACCCTTTACAAAATTTAAATCTGACCATAAGACATTGAGATCGGTTTTTTACCCAAAAGAAAAGCAAAAAAGAAATACTAATGACTGCATTGATGTTTTACACACAGTTCCATATCCAAACTAATATCTGTTATCATTTCATTTCACATTTAAATAAAATCCAATCTGATTTAACCTCCTTAAGCCATAACATTCTACCTTTCCTTCTAAATCAAAGCAAATCCTGTTAATTTTGTGTGTAGTTCTGTGCATCTATTTTATGTTTTGGGATTTTTTCTCATATTCAAAACAGATTCAAATATTCAAATATTCTAATTTAGTCCAAATCCACTGGGGTAAATAGTTCTGTTCTTCTATTTACTTTTATTGTGAGGGATGCTTAAAGTTTGGCTGTCTTTTGAATCTGCATTTTCAAAGCTCCAACTTTGTGATGCAACTGATATCTTAGTAGTTTTCTGACAGAGCATCATAACAAAGGCCAAGCAATTTTGCAGTCAGTCTTTAGTTGCCATTTTTTGCCTCGGTTCTACAACTGTATTATAAAACTGTTTCTTTTTTCTTTTCTTTTTTTTTTTTTTTTTTTTTTTTTTTTTTAATTTTTATTTTTTAAAAATTTCTAATGGAAGGTGTTACTGGAAACCTGTACCCTTCAGCTTTATGAGGGAACCCAGCAAAGCTTTTGTCATACAACCAATGATGATGATTTTTAACAGAAAAGTCTGATATTTATGATGATAAGCATGCTTCTTCTCAAAATAATTAATTCTGAACCATATATGGAATGAATTCTTGAGCTCAGTCAAGCATTCAATGGACATTTTCATTCCCTTTTTCACTGATGAGGATATAAGCTGATTAGAGTATATATCTGTATTATTTATGTATATGTAATTTTTATATATAATATTAAATTATAGATGTCAAAACATCCTAGCTAAGAAATTGCTGAGTCACACTGGCATAAACACTGCAAAGCAAGCCAAGAGTGTATCTCTTTCTAACTATGGAGCTTTCCATTCTTAACACTATTATTAACATTATTAACAGGTATCTCCTCTCAGTGGAAATAAATTGGCTTGAACTAGATATGTATTCAGATAAAAGAATGTAAAATAAATTGCATCTGGCTTAGAAAACTGTCACCCAAGAGGTGACAGCTTCAAAATGATCTATCCATTCCCTCTGTTGAGCCATCTGGTAACAGACCTTTAAATACTCTATTTCAGATAAAGACATAATATTGTGAAGATGTGTTAGAATACTTTAATTTTGTGCATGTAAAGAAGACTTTCTGAGAACCTCTGCCACCAGAATTTTGTTCTTAAGCCTCTGTTCCTACTATTAAGACAGTAATAAAAATGCATCCTTCCCCACAGGCATTGCCTGGTACAGAGGTCATGTTGTTCTCTGTGTGAATTAGCAATACTTTCATGTCTACTGAGACAGTCATTGAAATGTTTCTTATGTACCCACAATGTGGAAATGCAAATCTATTCCTGTACTGATGTCTCAAATGTTGTTTGTGGTTGAGTTCAGAAGCACAAAGGGAGACAGCAGTGACTTCCGTCCTATTTTTCATTTCACTTCTTTTCTCCTTCTGTCTCTCCCTCCCATGTTCCTCTCAAAGCAGTTGTGTTAAGAATGGAGGAAGGATAGAAAAGATACAATTTTTATCCATAATCCATTAATGTGCTTGAGTTGTCAACAGGAACTTCCTTACCGCAGGTACTGTAGATTTGTAACTCTTGGGAACCTCTTGGCGTTGCCCCTTGAACATGTCTGAGTCAAAAATTTCAACCTCTCCTTAAAGAGACGACAAACAAAGACTTCTTTTTTTCTAATTATTAAACCAAAGCAATTGTCCCTACCAGGAATTCTGTGTTTTCTGGTTCATTTAAAAGCAAGTACATGGACATCTCTTTATATCATAGAATCATTAAAGCTGGAAAAGTCCTTTAAGATCACCAAGTCCAGCCATTAACCTAACACTGCCAGACACACCACTAAGCTATGTCCCTAAAAACCATATAATGTAAATAACATGGCACCAACGTATTTCATTAGCTGAAGTATTTCAAATTTTCAGCCATTTGTGCTAAATATATATATTACATGTACAGTTTACTTGAAGATTAAGACATATATAAAAGAAAAGATAAGAAATTTTAGATAACGTGTGTATTTGGCTGCATCTTTTCTGTAACAGGAGCAGTAACATTATGGAGTGAGGCAGCTGGGCTCCCTGAGCTACACTGCTGTGGTCAAATACTAGAAACTGTTTAGCACACATACGTAGCTTAAATATCAGCAATAAAGCACCTCAGACAATTCTCTGCTTTTACTGTGTGGTTTTTAGTATGATGTGAGATACTCTGTAGGGTTTGGAATGATAATTTACTCCAGTAGATTTCAAATTAGTACACAAAGAAAAGGCGGTAGAAACTTTTTTTTTCTTGTTTTCAGATGAGAAAGTGGAGAAATGAAAGGTCAAATACCTTGATGAATGTGAAGAGTCAAGATTTCACTTCAATTTTTTTAGGTATATAATAATCAATTAAGATGTATATGCAACTTCAGACACAGGGAGACCCAACCACCATTTCTTTTCTGGATTTAAAACACGGGCTAATATTTTATTAAGTTTTATATTAAACTTTAGCTTAAACTTCCTACTTTCTGACTTTTGCTCTCATCTGAATCATAGTTAAAAGGAAAAAAAAATACAAAAATTGATCTGGTGTTTGACGTCAAGCTGAAAATATGAAGTAGGATAAAAATTTATGAGAAACCTGGAAGATGAAGGCTGAGTAATTTTAACTCAGAGCCTCCAGTTCCTGCCTTATCAGAATAATAGTCTTCTTACCATGTCATCAAACGGGATCATACATTCTGCCTTGCTTTAGCGAGGACTTCTGAAATATGATGTTTATCTTAAATGCTTGTAGAAAGTTGGTCAAAACTGCTTAAATGCTTGAAAAAGTCTGTACCTAAAATCCACAAGTATACTTTAAATGGCTGTTTCTGATCAGCTTAGCCAACTGAATCCATGAGTGGAAAGGGTTCAATGGACAGGGAATGCATTGATAACCGGTTTGGTGCTACACGTAAGTGCAGTTTGAAATATGCTCTTCCTTTAATGCTTAAATGAGGGAGAAAATAAAAAGGCTGAAACCAATATGAACATGTTTTATTTTTCTTTTGGTCCCATGTATTCTTTTCTATTATCATTGTAAGTTGTCCCAAAGGAATAATAAAATATAAAAAAACACTGCTTTCTAATAAAATAAGGTATTTGGAGTTTACAAGATCAAATCTTTATTGCTTAGCCATGATAGCAGAACAATGTGTTTTCCCTGAAAGGGTCAAGTACTTGTTTGATAATTCTTTTTCAGGTGTTTATTTCATGGTTCTTTCTTTCTTATCCTCATCCCTCTCTGTCTTCCTAGCAATGCCACAATAAAGCTTACTGTACAATTACACATAAAGTTTGTTTAGATATTTTTCATATTAGAAAAGTATTGAGAGCAATAAGGACAGCTTTATAAACAAGTCATCAATTAATGTGTAATAACAGAGCACAGTCCTACACCATCTACTGTTATAATTGTATTCCAGCAGGAGATGTATCCAACAGTTCAGGTGCTCTCATCCCTGAGAACTAACTATTGATCAGACACACTTCCTCTGCAGACCATGTAATACCATATAAAGGTCACCATGGACGGCACAAATTGCTTTTATTGAACAGTATAGTGAAGAGGCATTTAAGGCAAAAAAGCACCTTTATGTTATTTTGGCAGGCAGTTGATTGTGACTGTGTAGTTCATAGTCCTGAAATCTGAAATTGTAACACTGGCTTGCCTGAGTACCTTAAACTATTTACTTTGGGAGTTGAGTATCTCCGAAATGAATCTGGTTGACCAATTTGTTTGCACAGAACAATAAAAGATTGAAAAATTAATGAAATGCAACTGCAATATATTTTTTGAAAACACACACAGGAGAAGAGAATCACTCTTTAGAAGCAAACATACATTTGACTATGTCAGATGTTTTAATTAATATTTTGATATTTGATAGATAATCCAACTTCAAAACAAGTGTTTTAACTAAAACAGCATTTATACTTATAAATGGGTGCACCATAAAAAACAAAACCTAAAACAAACTGACACAAAATCCCCAACCATATTGGATAAATTAAGAAAACTGAATATTTTCATCCTTCTGAAGCTGAAACTAATTTCATTCCATTTCTTCTTTTGGAGGAAAAGATATTCCATAAAATTGAAATTGTTCCCATACAGTACTCAGACTGTACAGAAAAGATAATATTCCATTTAAAAACTCCCGACAACATTGACCAAATCTGAAAAGGGAGTAATGTGCAGTTTGTAAGAGAACTAATGTACGGTGCCATGTTCCACCGTTGCTATTGCCATTGGTCCACTAGTCTTAAACAGCTCTTAATGAGCCTGTGAATCTTGCTGTGCCATGTTCTTCTAGCCCAGCTTCATTATTTTAATAACTGGTAGAGAATAAATCAGCAAGGAGATTCCTGATAGACAATTCACTGTCTGAAGACCTACATGTATGCATTCAAGCACACTGGAGACAGGAGTCAGATGGAAAGGATCCTGAAAAATTGATTAAAAAGCACTAAAAAAAGAGCACCATTCAGTAGAGATGTGGAAGCTTTTTCCTACTCACAAGCTGAAGAAACACTGGAATAAACATGTCTGCAAGACTGTTGTCAGAAGTTTGGAGATTGTCTGTTAAAGAGAAGTCACACTGGTCAGAAATCAAGAAAACACAATGTGTGGGGAGAGGTCAACAGTTTGGTTTACATTAAAGGCAACAGAGAGAGCTATTTTGCAATGCCCTTCAGACAAGTATAAGCCTCCTGCAAAGAAGAAACAAACATATTTTCTATCTCACTAAAACATGGGACAGAAATCTTTAGTTGCAGCAGCTATTACTGTTGTTATTATTATTTCAGATTAAGTATTTAGATAAAGCTTTCAATTGTGAAAATTATTAAGCACCAGCCTCTGGAGGCTATAGAACATCCAGCCTTGAACACTGTTAATGATAAGCCAGTACAATATCAGGAATAGCCAGTGGAACCATCAACATATTCTTGGCCACCGCAGGTCACTTTTTCTGAAGAAAGAAGACTGAAGAACTGTGCTTTCCTTGTGGCTCATTTTTGTTTGTCATACTGTTTCAAAGTTTTATCTAAGCAGTGTCTAGTCCCAATCTCCACTACTTCAGAATCCATTTTGAGGTACCAGTTACAGTTTTCTTTACAAGAGAAGTTGAGGTATCTCAGAGTTCATGTATGGCCATTACTATAACTCATTTGTAGGGTTTATCAGTTTTAAAGTTCTAAAACCAAGTTGTATCACCATCTCAGATCTAGAAGGCATTTAGCTAACCATATCAAAAGGCATATTTAAGTTCCTTTTGGGGGTTTAATCCCTTTCTCATGTAGCACTGTATGCTCAGGCAATAGGATACCATATTAAATCGTATCAGAGTATTCTGTTCATGTGTCACAATGCCTGTGCTGCTAAATGATGCACAGAGAGACTTCCCTAAATCAGAAGATGAAAATATATATCCTTCAGAGAGTAAATGGCCATGTTTTTTAAGTTGTGAAGTATAACTCTAAACACCTGAAGAGCATGGAATCCGCTATATCATATTCAGCATTTAGGCATCCTTGAGACCATGAAAAACCCAAAGTACTGTGTAAGTGCCTTTCTAGACAGAAAATGAAGATGGAATATTTCTATGATCAGTGATGGCTACTGTGGCTTATCCAAAGAAAAGGGATAGTGAAGATGTGTAGAAATCCCCCAAAAGAAGGGAAATGGAGCAAAATAGACACTTGAAGGTAAAAACAGAGGGAGATGCAGAGCGATTAAAATGGCTGAGTGGCTGCTAAGGGAATAAAACAACAGCCCCAAATCACTCTGCTGTAAATCAGCTGACAAACCTGGCTAAGCAGTTCTGTCATTCAAAAACAACAGCAAAAGTGAAATGTGACTTTCAAGCTCTGCTTAGCTGTCTAGCATATACAGATATGAAATGTGGAGACTCGTAAAGATGAACATTGTATTTTAACAGCTAATTGACACTCTCTACATCCAAGTGCAGACCTTCACCTCAAATACAAATTGATCTGACTGTTATTCTGCTCTTTTTAAGACTGTTGCGCCTATATATTGTAAACTTGAACGAGTTTATTTTAATATTTACCCTCAGTCATAACTCTCCAAAGGTCAGCAGCATTCATATTTCAAAAGGAATTTAACTCACACCATAGTAATCAAACACCACAGAAGGAAATCTGTATGCTCTGGCATAGCTTCAGATAGACTAGAACAGTTTTCTTTCATATTGTTGAAGATATTTTATTTTCTGTCAATAACTTTTTCTAAATTAGATCAAAATCAGGCCTAGGTTTAACATTTTTCACATATTTTCTGTTTTTTCCCCATGAGACAGATCCAGGAAAACAACCAAAAAACCCAGTTAAAGACAAGAACTCACTAAAGTCCAGAGTTCTCCCTCCAATAATGGTCACCTAGCTGCCAAACATTAGCAAAATCTTTCTGTTTATGAATACTTCTAATCTAAAACTTCCTAAACCAGCCAAATTTTGAAATAAATATAAATCAGAAATGCATATCAAAGCTTCTAGTTTATGTCACCTGAAATTTAAAAAAAAATCCAACCAACAAAACCAGTTGTTTTTCAGCCAAGGTTGTCCTTTAAGGAACAGTTAAAGGAAAAATAGAGATATAATTAATTAGATTTTAAATCATTCAGTTAGTGAAAAATAAACTTAATGTCCTTGATAGGATTTTGGGTTTGATATTGATTTCCCTATTTTTAGCCACAGAAAATCAAATACTCTGATTCACTATAGTATGATTGTAAAGTTTAAACTTCCGAGCAAATGTGAAGAAAATCAGTTTGTAACACAACATTTTCTAAAATTCCAAAAGAATGATTACTTATCACGGGGAGTCTGGAAGAACTACTATTTTAGGAAAGGCTGAAAGAGTTACTTGAGTGCAGAATTTGTTAAGTATCACAAATCATGAATATTTTCATATATTTTATGCCCACTCTTTCCACGTAGAAATCTTTCACCTACAATTCAGAGTAAATAGCAAGGACTAATTTACTGATACTGTTAAATAAATGCCGGTGGAAAAAGTTAGTGGCTTCATTGTTTAGAGAGTTTCAGCACTAAAATAAATCACAGCAACAGCCCAATGCTGCCCTCAAAGACCTTGTTTTTATTCTCCTTTGCACAAAGCCACTTTCGGTGCTTATTCTGCCTGAATCCTCCTTCTAGCTAGAACATAGCAGAGGAAGAAAAACTTGCCTCAAGACAACTTTTGATATTCCAAAATTTGCTTTTATTTTTCATTCGGCAAATGCCATGTCTATTATTCATTTGTAAATAAAGGAAGGACTGTGTGAGGTGGCAGTTCACGTAGTTTAATTACTGTAGGCTGATAATCTAAAAGAAAAGAAATGTACTGTGGGATTCAGTTTGTCTGAGTTCCAGGATGTGTTTCATCTTCAAATTAAGACATGTGGGATTCGGTGTAAATGCCCACACCTGGATGTGTAGTGCTATTTGAGATATTTGTTGCTGACCTCCAGCTATTGTTCCAGAGTGACATAGGATGCCCCTTAATCTTTTGTCACTTCTGCCAATTGTGTGCAAATTTTTGGATTTGGATATTTTGGGGCATGTCAAACACTATTGTGCATGTATGTAACAGTGATTAATCAAATCCATAGAGGGGGATTGTCGTGATTTTATCCCAGATGGCAAATAAGCCCCACACAGTCATGCATTCACCCACTGGGATAAGGAGACAATTGGAAAAGTGAGAAAACTCGTGCATTGAGAGACAGTCTGAGAAGTACACAAAAGCCACACAAACGATAAAAACAAACAGAATTAATTCACTGCTCCTGACAAATAGGCAGATGCCCCACTGAAGTTCTCTGAACTCTCTACCTGACCTTCCCTTTTGTAATACAGTTTTAACTTAAACTATTTTGGTTGCCTAGGGCCAAACTGCTTATAGACAGCCTGAACAAATGGGTGGACATAAGCACTTTGTATGTACTTCCACAGGAAAAAAGTGTGTGTGATAGCGATAAGGCTGCAGTGATAAATATGCTTAACAATGAATATTGACATTTTCTAGAACAAAAGTTATAATTTCATTAATGCATGCCTTCTATTATGGAACAATATTGTACTGCTCTAGAACATGCTACAGAAGTTGTATATATATAAAAGAAAGATGGAGTTGACAGGAAGTCAGTAAAAATAAGTAAAAACCAGTTCATTTTCTCTGCAGAAAATACTCATGTACACATAACAAGTACACATCCTTCTTACCTATGCCCCAAAGAAAGTACACTAAACTAAAAGAAATTGACCAAACTAATGCAATGGTAATTCAAAACTCAGTAGGCAAAGCTGTGCATCAGAATCTGTCAGATCTTTACAAAGTCAAAACTCAATGACATTGGCAATTAAGCCAGTTAGTTAACTTTAAGCTTAAAACCTTTTCATGGATAATTTAAACCTTTTCATGGATAATTTCAGCATTTCTTTATAACTTAAGGTTCTTGCTCTCATGACAGAATCACATAATCATTTTGGCTGGAAAAGACCTCTAAGGTCATCGAGTCCAACCTCCAACCTTTGACTGATCACAACACTGCTGTATTACAGGAAAGCAATTAAAGAAATGGAATTTACAGCAATTGCAATAATTCTGTAAAATATGGTTTCTGCATTTTTGACCTATCTTGATAGACTGAAGGGAAGGTGAGGAAAACTGCAATCTTAATAAATCTCCTGCAGCTAAAGATTTAAAACTCATGCTGTTTCAAATTAGCTAGGACAGCAATATTTATTTGCTGTTGAATTCTAGGCAGCATGACATTTCAGCAGGAAACACTTTATAAGAATTCAACTTAGGACCACGGAAGTTGCAAACAGGTACTTACGCCATGTGCAAGTAGAAGGTTTGCATATTGAACAAAAAGAGAAGTAAAATTAATTGCCATTTCTGTCTTTGATCATTCCAGAATCAGAAAACTACACGTGAATTAGAAGCAAAGGAAGCCTAGGAAGGACAGCAAATAAAGACAGCACACTCATTGCTGTCCCTGCATGCTCAGGGGTGATTGAACATTACACTCTATCAGATCCAGTGTTTTCAAGCAGGTTGTCTCTGTGAAATAACAACTATGAAGATGCAGATCCAGCTGACATCTTGCTTGTTTGTTTGCTTTTTTCTTCTTCAAAGGAAGGTTGGATGTCAGGCTAGCAGAAGGAAATGAATAAAGCTCATCAGCAGAAGAAGCAGTTGCTGATAACATACTCAGCCACAAGAAGATTCAAGTCCATCACAGCTTTTGCCACTGGATTACTTTATTTCCAAAACCCAGACTTATCTTATTCTGAAGCAGTTTTACAAACCCAATGTATTTTCAGTCTGTTTTCCCCTCATATCCTGCTGTTTGGTTGCACGTTGAGGCTAATCTATGATTTCAAAAGCGGTTATATGATTGATCAAAATAATTATCAGCCTATCTCAGTACTACCAGTTGTTTCAGCTGTTTTTGAAATCACTTTGAAAGGTGTGGCTCTCAAGTCTACTCAAGAGACTATAACTTTTTTTTCCATTGTGAATAGGTTCTGTAGCTAAATGAGGTGCCTTGGTTGCCAGTCGCATGTTTGTAAAGACTTCATCTCCAGAAAAGTAAGAGAGAAACAAATAAATCTTATAATGACCCATGCCACCCCAGTGTTGTAGTGGATTTGAACAGTTTAATGAGAATTTGATGGGAAAAAAAACCAAAAAAAAAAACCCTAGCAAGTAGTCTCATGAATGAATTTCCAGAGCTGTAGGAAAGACACTTATGTAGAGGTGAACAACACCAATGTCTCCCTTATTTTGACTGCAAGGTAACAGGTAGCGTCCACCTTTTCATGTGGAACTACATAATTTAGTTAGTTTGGAATTAGAACAGGAATCTTTAATAAAAATGGTGAATTAGTGTTACAAAAGAAAATATTCTTGCCTTTTAAAAATATTATACAGTAATTTAGGACCAGAGACAACCCAGGAGGACATCTGCAGTCATTTAAAATTGTATTAACTGGTGTTGTTGAGCAAGTTAAAATGGTGTAAACATGGCTTATATGAACAAGAATTAATCCCAAGTTTTCCAAAGTGACAGTTTTTTGAAGAAAAATAATCACAGGAATATGCCAAAAGCTGAACACTTTTGGCATTATTATAATGATCTAAAAAAAGAAACATTTCAACACTTTGTGATTACAGCACTTTCCTTTTCATGCAAATATTCATTTGATATAATAAAAGGTAAAAAAAAGTCAAAATAAACCTTTTCAATAGGCTGAAAATAATGAAAGGCTTAACCCTAAACAATCATGATTTCATATTGTGAAACATTTCTACAGAAAGCTATGTTATGTTTCTTTGGAAGAAAAAGAGCAAGAAAACAAATCTCCATAAGACTCACAGAATGCAAAACCAGCTCAGACCTGTCTTAGAAATGATTTAATAGTACAGGTTATCGTCGTTTGGATGACACGTGCACCAAATTCTGTGTGCTGGCCATCTTCCAAAATGGATAATTACATTCTGCTTACCTGTTATTTTCCTGCTGTTTTTCTTGTAAGATGTATTTTTTGTTACATTCTGTTCCAAAATATTGTTAATGATGCTGTCTTCACAACGATGGGTTTTTCCCTTTTTTTAACCATTAAAAAATACACTTTCTGTGGAATGCATGTCAAACAATAACAGATAAATTATGAGCTCTAAAAATTATTAATTCTATAGCACCATATCTATCTGTCTCTTTTTGAGCCTTCGCAATATGAAAAAAACTTTGTAAAAAACTCCACAGCTCTGTCATGCAAGATAATTCTGCATTCAATAGAACACCCAATAACAAAAATGAAATCTAGAGGTTTTTTTTAACTGATGCAGCTAGTATAAATTATAATCAAAGATTGAATTGTATATTTACCTACCACAACACATTTAATTCCTGTGTAAGCTTTCTCCACTAAGATCTCAAGCATTTGAAATATCAATGTTATTTTGTAATTATATAAACAAAAATTCATTACCTCTATTGATTAGTCCTGCCACCTACTACTGATCAGTACCTTATTCTGCTTGTTAGCAAAATTCAAGTATATGGGAGTAAACTTTTACACATATTAGCGCTGTTTAAAGTTTGACATTCTACTTTTTGAATACTTCCCTAAAATACTAACTCAAAATACTCTTTCGTTGTTCCAATTCTACATCCAGCCAGATTCCCTGTACATGCACCTTCATCACTAGAAATTCTACTGGACTCATTTCCATCTTCATCTTCCAGGCAAGGCTTGCAAAGCTTCTATGTCTAAGTATCTTTTCTGGTATGCTTAAACACTTGTTGTAGAAGACTTCTGTGCCATTCTGGTATTTTGTAGCAATTGAGATTTCAGCTATTCATATTGTCTCACTTTTCAAATTCTAATAAATAAAGTAGTTATACCTTATTGCTAAGCTTCAGAGTTTAAGTATATTCATAGATAATTCCTTGTTAACCACAAATTAAACAAATCCTGGGCAATGGGAATTTGCAAAATAAATATGTAGAAACAAATATAAAGGCTGTTCTCTACAAAATGGGCACAAGTCCTTCCATAGAAAGTAAGAGTAAGTGCTGGTTTGATTTTAAGAATAGAGAACTTGAACAATGCTCTTGCCCGTGCCTTTCTTTGCCCTCTCCTCCCCTCTTCTCTCGCTCATTTCAGCAGATGTGGCTGTCAGAGCTTACCAAATGAGCTATCTATTATAAAGACAGAGATTCAGTGTTTTTAATAAATGTGAAATCAAAAATGTTTACATGATTCCTAAATTTTGGCATATGCCCTCAGGAAAGGTGTATCTCCTTCCAGTAGGGTTTTTGAAACTGGTATTTAATTTTCATTTTTGACTCTATTTAGAGCAATGTGTTCTCCAAATCTTTAGCATGCCTGGCTTTCATATGATAACCAGAACTGCCATATGTTTAAGAGATTTACTTCTCACTTAACTGCTTTAACTTGCTGAAATAATCAGCATGACTCAAAGCTGAATTCAATAGCTTGATGAAAAGAACACTCATGAAGCAACCGTCCACCACTTTTTCATACTGTGACAAAATGGTTTTCATTTTACTGCAATTATTTTGAGCAGTTGTTGTGTGTTCACAGCATTCTGTTTCAAACTTCCTTTTGAGAACAGAGCTGAGTTAATTTCAGTGAAACAGTTATTGCAGTTTTATATATAAATTACTCACTAGTTCATGGGCATGACAAAAAAATCTGATGTTGTTATGGACTAAAATACTAATTTAGCACTTCAAATTACATATACAGACAAATTAGAAATAGAATAATACCTGTCCCAAGTCACAATGTTATGGAACTTCTATTTGTGTCATAAATGAAAACCTGGTGAAGAAGAGTTTTGCTGAAGAAAAAACCATATCAGTAGGTGCTCACCAAATCAAATGTATCTTTCTTCTGTTTCTGCTTGAGTATTGGTTCAAATGAAAGCAGAGAAAAGAAAATATGGATTATCTTTTGGGCATGATTTACATACACTAAGGCAGACATTTAGTGTCTTAGTTAGGAAAACATATGCTTTAGGCTTTCCATGCATGACACAAAAGTTACTGAATCTTTACAATTACTGCATTAAGCCATAAATGAGCTTCACTTGCTGATACATCTTAACAAAATAAAAACTTATGATTTTCTCTAAGATGTAATTTTATTCCTTATCCCACACAAATCGTAAGAAGAGAAGGTAATAAAGGTAACTCGTAAATAAAGTATATTTTTATTAATCCTATAATTGTACATAAACATTTTAATTAAAGTTGTCAGTATTGTAAAGTCTTAATATTGCTAATCAGCTGTGGTCATAAACTCTATTTAGTGTTTTCTACCCATCTACCAGGAAGTAAAACTACATTGTTTATTTATTACCTGCCCAAAAGGCTACACTATATTATATCTTTCTATTTTTATCACACTGTATCAGTATCTTCATTTGCACAGGCATATTTCTTCTGGTAGAATAAAAAATGGCAATATTGTCAGCTAACTATCTTATCACAAAATTATACATATATTGTAGATTCAGTATTAAGATCAACATAGAAATGCCAGAAAAATCTCAACAGAGAAATCTATAACTAAGAACTGTGTAAGCTTTCTGGTAAAAATAAACTAAAATATTTATTTTTAAAAAAATCTATAATTTAACTACAAAAAATATTTTATAAAATATTTTTCTCTCCAGGAATTGGCTACATTAATATCTAAATTGTTTTTTATAGCAATTTCAGTGATCAGGTTTGACTTTCTTTTTATGGATATATTTTAGCAAGGAGGTAAGTTTATTTCCTTGTATGTTAACATCCTTGTAGCCTTTAAGTAGGCATAAAAATAAAAGGGCATCATAATTATTTCCTATTGGTGTTATTTTTTATTTTCTATAGTGTCAGAAACCAGGTAGGTCTGGTTATATGGCATATAAGCATATAGGAATTCATATCCAGCTATGTAGAATGTGCTTTGCTTTGCTTGTTTTAGTGCACTTTCAAAACAGAATATTGGAGCACGCAAGTAGAGCGCATGGAACTAATTAATACAAGAGCAGATCACTGTCAATTTACTGAGTAAGAGTGATCAAACCATAATTACATTTAAATGTTAGGTGCTATCAAGAGTTACAGTCACGTAAGACTTCAAGAAAGGAAGTACTGGTAAAATGTGACAGGTCCTAATATTAACATCAAAGGTTGCCATGTCCTAGAAGTAACATGAATGTTACTTAAGGAAATGATAATGCCTTTGCAGAAAAGACAATATAATTATCTCACATTTTCCTAGCTCAGTTTTTTCACTGAAGCTGCCAGTGTTGGCTGCTTTGACAAACCCTGAACTGGTTGAGCAAACTGTGCAGCCCTGTGATGTGGTCTTGCCATTGCTAGCAACAGGTTTTGGTGCCTGTAGCTTTGTCTTACTTGGTTTAGCTGTAATAATAATTTCTCTAATTGACTGGTTATCTGTATCTCATTTGTTTTAATTCTACTTATCTTTGTATGATAGAACTAGACTTTTGCACAGCAGTAACAAGCAGATTTTCCAGGTAGAATGAGATACTTAGAACTAACATAATATTCTATAGAGAAATACAGACCTAGAATTAGCATACGCCTTGAGAAGTGCAGCAAAAGGATACTAAAGTATTCTACCTGTTTTATGATTGTTTGATCAAAAAATCATTTTTAATTAGATGGTTCTTTAATTTAATGACCATTCTTTAATTAGACATTAGATTTCCAACATGCTAACAACAAATGCATGATTTCACTTACATATACTTGTACATAAAATGTGCCTCTTTTCCTGCACATAAACAAGATTATGAATTTAACACATTTGTATATGATCATATACTGACATTATCTAATGGTAGTTGCTCCCTTTTGCCTAAAAGCAGAATTGTTTTTTAGAAAAGCATGATATGTTTATAAGTGTATTGGTTTAAAGGAATTTAAGTAAGACATAAAAAGATTCATTTGAGAATCTTCATGGGGTTTTGGAGTGAGTTAGGTTCCTAGAAGCATCTTAGCTGAGCAGATTTAAGCACAGTTCTGTTGATGCTGAAGTACCACTAAGCAAGTTCAGAGAATTTCCCAGGAAAATTTAATGCATGAATCCACACCAGATCAAAGTGCCTGAGTCTTTACTGACAACAGTTCTAAGAGCTTTTTGCAATTCTAGTTCCATAATCCACCGGCAGCTTTACATATATCAACACTTTAAAAACATTTCCTTGATTTCCTCTAAATAAAACAAGTCAGTCAACAGAAGAAAAATATACATAGAAAGTCAGGATTAAATCATTACATGATACTTTTCTTTTATGGGAAAATGGTGCTTAGACTAGTGACTTTCACCAGTCTATGTTGTTAATTTTTGTTGTTCTCATGCCTCTAATGTAAGTGGCATAAAATCACAGTGCAACTTTTAAGGAGGAAGGCACTAGTGGAATCACATGTGTTTTACAGCGTACAAAAAAAGTCTTGATCAGCTATTTTTTAAAAAAATATGGTTGATTGTTTCATTTTCTTCCAACATGTTTCTCAAAGCAAATATTACAGAATGGCTGTACTACAGAATATTTAATATATTAGTAAAGATATATTAATCAAAATCTGTTGGCTAGAACCTCGCTGCCAGGTCCCAGTAACAGATTTTGTCACATTCTTTTTATGTAGAAGATTGAATTTTAGACAGTAATTTGAATAGAATTACCTTGGTATTTGCCACAAGAATACAGCAGTAACACAATCTGGATTGTCAGTACAGTTAAGTGTTAACACAACCATGAAAATATTGCTTCTATGTATGCAATGTCAGGATTTCATGTTGGTGTGTTTGAATACATTCTGTCAAGCAAATGGGCCAATATCACAGGAGCTGCTGAGAAGACATTTTAGCTATTTCATATTAAATAGCATTGACGTAATTTCTGCCTTGGAGACAGATGTGTCTCTGCACCCAGTTAGTTGGTACTAATTACACATTACATTTACAGATTTTTCTCTTAAGAATGCAGATTTGATATTTTTCCTCATTTGCTACACCCCAAAATCAGAATCTGAATCTTTACATGCAATGAATGGCTGATTGTGGTGGTTTTGACACTGATGCTCACTGTCTACAACCTAACACATTGCATCTGCACATTTTACAGCAAATGCCATTACATTACAAAGGCCATTACATTTCATTGCAGCAACTGAGATATTTTTAGGCATAAGTGCTCTGTTACACGAGAATCTCATATCTGCGGAGAGGGAGTTTTTGCACCTTATTCCATCCGAATTTTCTAATCTGCTTCTTATTTTTTACAGCCTTTAGTTTTCATCTAGTCTTTGCAGAGTCCAAAGTGAAATTTGTAGAATAAAATTCAGGGTAGGTAAGCCACTAACTGATAAAATACAAACAAATAAACAAACAAAAAATATTCAAATCTCTGAAAAGTTGCAGCCACTCCACAAACATATATTTTGAGAATAGCAGCACCAGATAAAGGATCAAAAGTCTTGTTAAGACTTCAGATCCTGTTTACCTTTTTATCAGATGGATAGCAACAAAAACCCAAAAAACCCAAAGAAGCAGAAAGAAAGAAATTGAAAAGCTCTGAGTCTGAGGAAGCATGATAAAATGGTGTTAATCAAGGACATGGTCTGATTGGTGGTTGAACAATTATCAGAGGTAGATAAATTGTTTCCTGGCATTCTTAGCTTTGTAAATTTGAACACTTTTTTACCTACCAGACCCCAGATGTCTTGATGGAAAATATAGAGCACAGAAGAAAATTTAAAAGGCAAGTCACTAAAATAAATCCCTGAATTCATATCTAGTGTTTTCATCACAAATGCATGAACTGCTTAGTGTATTGCAAAATAAAAAAAATAAGCATGTCCCATGCACAATTTTAATCTACAAAGAAAAATGTACTTCATGGTTGAACAAATAAGAAAATGCTGTTTTAAATAAATAAGAATACAGGTTTGAATGCTGCAAAGTAATTAAAGGATATAATACCCCATTATAAAAGATCAATATGCACTTGAGATCAGGGCAGGATCTATTTCTGAAAAGATATAGCACACACTGATTTCTATCACATTTTCAGTATTGATCAGATGTGAAGCTTGTTGATTTGACTTCTCAGCTTGTTGTTTGCCGAGGTTTTAAGACTGCCTGTGCCTACAGAGTGAAATTAAAGTCAAGGCTGTTTGCATGTCTACATAAACTGCTGTTAGCAGGTCTCAGTCACAGACTCTTCAGTAAACAAGCTGTGTATTCCTTTGAAATGATCAGTTCCTGCTCTGTTCTGACAATTTCTTAGAAACTGATTTTCATGAGAAATTCTTTGATGGGAATGGTGAGTGCAAGAAGCACGGAGCTATAGCCTATTCTTTCTTTTACATGTTGTTTGTTCTTTTATGCATGAAGAAGCTCTTTACAGTATTCCGATCAGAAAAATGCTGGTGGGGAAATTTTTGCAATGATTCTTAATTGGATTTAACTTGACATAGTTGATATCAGCAATTATTTGAATAAAAATAAATAAATTAAGGGAATGACAAGAATCATTGCAGCATTGCTTAGTAACAAGACAGCCAACAGAATGGGGCAATCTCATTTTTCTCAGTTTATTAAAATTGGAGATTTCAGAAAGACAACTATGGACTTTTATTTACACATAGGTCTGAGATATCTTTCTCATTTCACCCCATGAAATATGAAAAGAACAAGTCCTTTGGACAGTGGTCATTGGCACTTACAGCCATTGGCAGGGTTAGAAGTTATACCCCAAAAACTCCAATTCTCAAAACTACTTCCAAGCTTCTACACAGATTTCAAGTCCACAGATTTGGGTGGCACAAGTTAATTTTTATTCCGACACCAGGGAAAGTTTTAAGTTTTTTTGAGCTCTGACTAGGAATGATTGATCATACTAAATAATGTACATAAAACATATTGGGAATTCTGAGACAGAAGTTGTGTCACTTATTTTTACTAAGTTTCTGTAGGCAAATTTGTTATATAAAAGAGGAATAGAAGAGAACATATTTCTCTCGTCTCCCCATGTACCTGGCATTTCAAAGGTTGTATGTCAATTTGAAAGACCTGGGTTTAAGTATGAGTTTTTCTATTTGCAATCTTCTGATTATCATTGCCATGAGGTTAAGCTATTTTGAAATGTCATCCACCATTCTTCTAAAGGGCTCTGGATCCATTGGGTCAATCTCACTGGCTTGAGCACTGATTGTAGTTGTAGATTTGAAATTATAACCTATAAAATATATTCACACTCCTCTCAGAGGAAATGAAGTCTGTGTGGGAGGCAAAACTGAGGGGCAGGCTCTGGTGGGTAAGGTGAATCTCCTGCCTCTTTGACACGAAGCAGAACAGTTTCATAACACGTGGCTGGAAGTGTGAGTTCTCCTTCCCAAGGGGTGCCTTCAGCCTGCTGATGAGGACACTCCCGTGGGAGGTGAGATGTGGGGTTTGGTGCCCGGGACTGTCACGTCCTGTAGGAGGTCTCTGATGCTCCAGCCTGAAATGAAAGGATCACAGTAACAGATCCTCTTGCAGCTGTCTCCTACAAAAAGCAGTGACTCATGTTCCATTTAGGAGAGGTGAAAGATATGTTAAACACCAAGAAGGCCTGATGTAGAGAAGTGCATCTCAGTAGCACAGAGTTCACCATTTAGCAAAACTGCTTTTCTTGGTTTTTCTGTAGGCTGGTTTAGGTAGTTTCCTACTGAATAAACTGTTATATAATTTTGGGCCCTATTCTGGCCTGCCTAATTTTCTTAAGGCTGAGTGGAAGCCCAAAGTAATTTGGTTATTGTTTGCAGGATCAGAGACCTCAGGCCTCTTTTCTTCCTAAGGCTGTAATTTGTACATATTTTTTAAAATTTCTGTACATACTTTTTCCACAAAGGAACAATGAAAGTTCTTGATTTTGGAGTAAAACCCCAAAACCCCCAACTTTTTAAATGGAAAACATCTTATCTTTGTCTACAAAGAATCACTCACTTCTTTGATGGAATATAATCCCTACTTGTATTTTATGCATTACCTGAGACTGTCTTATTTCCATAAAATCTGGGTTTTGATCAGTATCAAAATTGCAAAAGAATTCTTCAATCTAGAATTTTTTAAAAAAAAGAATAATAAAGCTCTTTCAAAGAGGATAATACTTGTTTGTTTTGTAAGTCTCTGTAGCTTAAACTTGCGTTTGCCTTGACTTCCAGGTACATCTGACTTTAACTTTGTTGTATTGATTTGCTTATTCTAATGCTAAGATACAACTTTCCATGAAAGGATAGCTTCTTAGATTAGGTAAATCAATGTAATTCAATTGACTTTAGTGTTATGATGATCTGCACAGGCTGAGAATTTGGCCCAAAGCTGAACATTTTATTACCTAGAACCTTTTAATTTTTAATCCAAAAAATATTTATTTATATTTTGCTTAGATTTCTAATTATGCAAAATAACTGACAACCCGTGTTACCAGTGCTGTCTAATCACTATATACTACAGACAGCAAAACAAAGGATTTGTAATTTATCCCCCTGCCTCCCTGAATCTTAAATCTACAAGATTAAATGCTTAAATGTTGCAGTCTCTACAGTAGCTTAAAATTCAAGGAGCATTTATTCTGTTAAATCATTTAAGTGGCTTGAGGTGGTTAATGAAAATACAGAAGAGCCTCAGGCTTGCTAAATAGAAGCTGGAGGACGATTTTCAAAAGCTAAAAATTACAAGACCTTAGACATTTCAAGTGGGCAGTGTAAAGAGCCTTTACCTGACCTATTTCACAATAAAATAAGGAAGTAAATATTATCACACTGTTTTAACAGTTTGGATTAACAAAAATTTCAGCAAATGGTGGGGGTTTTTTTTCTGGGTAGTAAATGAAGATACACAGCATAAAGTGTAATACACAGAGACATATTATTAAAATAAAAATTCCCATTCTGCTGATGTAGGCCCATAACCAAGAACGATGTGACCATCACCTTATTTTAGAAAGCTAATTGAGGTGGTTTTTCTTGACTTCTGCTCAGTTGTGAGAGACAGTGACTTGGAGTCAGCCTTTCTGCTGGAATCCCAGCTGTACTGCTACTCTGAATTTCCTTTGGAAAAATGTGAATCTCTGCCTTAACCACACCTTTACCATGAATTTGTTAAATGATCTCCCTGTTCTTCAGTAACCTGAAAATATAGATTCTTAAAGCACAATGAAGGACTAAAAATGTTACAGTGATTTCTCACAGAAGCCAAATATGAGTTGCTGTGGTGCCTCCCAACAAATGTGTGTATATGAGGTTGGATACAGCCTACTTGTAAACTTCATTCTATGAGCCAGTGCAAAGACCAGACAGACCCAAACAATGCTAAATAGCGGTGGTGGTTTTATTCCTTTAAGAAATATTCTCATTCTTGGTATCTTTTGCTTCCAGGTTAAAAATGTCCTGTCATCATATTTATATGCAATCTAAAATATTCATATGCAGATGTCTGAACCCCACAGTATTTTTTTTACCTTTAATCATATTTTCACTTATGTAAGGTATAGTTATAAAATTACCATAACCTATGTACCACAAAAATGAAATAAATTTCATAATTTCTTAGATGTGGAAGAAATCATCTAGCAAGAAATAGTAAGAAACCAGAATTTGTCTAAAGGTGTTTTTTGACTGTGCATTTAGTTTAGTACTAGCCACCATATAATGATAAGATAATAGATGTTAAGGTTAGGATTAAATATTCCATTGTAAAAATACTGACAAAATATTTACTAATTTTCTGCAAAATTATTCTGGAATCTCCCTGTTTACATATATTTCATTACAAGTTATTAGATTAAGCAGCAGTTCAAGAAAATAAATTATTTCTAGTCATTGGACAAAGCACTGCTGATATTATTGATTTTTCCAAAATTTACCATATATATATATATATAAATAGATATATATAGCATTCATTAAATTAAAAGTATTACTCAGTCCTTTGGAGAACTGTTATGTCTATAGGTTTTTTTCAGTGGGGGTCTTCCAAATTTCCTACATGTTCTGACTAGACCAACTTGGTTTCTCATTAATGTTCTTTCCTGGGGTGAAGTTCTCTCATTTTATAAAACTTAATAATTCTATAAGCAGAAACTAAGCAGGTCACTAACCTGTAACTCTTTTAAAGATACTTAAGTGAACATTTGCCATTTCAGGGTCAGTTTGCATTCTGGATGAATGCTCAGATCTGCTTTCTTTATACTTGCTGATTTAGCCAGGTTGCCAATTACTACCTGCTTGGCATCTAGAATCACATCTCATATCTCACCGTTTGTGCGGATGTTGTATGTCATCACTGCGCTCTAATAATCATTGGAGATCCCAGCTTCTCTCAATTCTTAGCAACTGTGTAAACAAAAATGCGAAGGATAATCTTGGAAGGGGAAAAAAAAAAGAGGGGAAATAAACCCTTTCACCTGTGAAACCTCAGTCTGTGCTGGTGGAAAGAAATAGGTTTAGCTTGGCTCTTATTCATTTCTTAACTTACATCCCAAAATTGTCATGCATAATTTGATCCAAATGGATCGCCTTGGTTTCAGGAGGGGAAACACTCAGCTCAAGTAACGGAAAAGAGTGAATCACCTGTAAGTTATTGAGAAGTCAGACTGCCTCCTGGGTCAAGGTTAGGGTAATTAGCTGGTCAGTCTGAACTGGGATTTGCCTGAGGAGAAACAAATGAATTTGGTTTCTACATTTTCAGCATGACCTTTGTTGCATTCTTCCTGGATCCAACAACCTCTTCTTTATGCATGACTGAAAAATAACTTTCCCACTGCTGAAACACTAATATTTCTTTTAAAGACAGTAGTGGGTATCAGCAGTCAGCTCCATTCATGAATGTTTCTAATTTCTTGCCAGTCTGCTACAGTTTTCACACTTTTTATCATTGACATTGCAGACTAAGTCAGCTGTAACTAGATTATGTATGCCTTTTATTTTTCAGTTCCCCATAATTTTCTCAGTAAATACAGAAACCAGGGCTATTTGTTGCAGCACATTGCTGGAGCTTCTGTGATACAAGCACATTTATTTTTGATTCTTGACTCTTTCTCAACATTTTTTTCATATTGTATTTTTAAATCTTAGATATGTCTTGTAGCTTTATACATGTGTAAAAATGCCCTATTTAGGAGCTACAGAATTGCCTCTGTTACAGACAACAGAATCTTTCAGCTGATCTCATTAATTCATCATAGGCAGTGTCTAGAATGATCACACCAAAGGATTAAATTCAGTCTAAACAGTCAGTTCTGCTAGGTGCAGTAGACTACCAGGAAAATTCAAATTAAGATTATTTCCGCATGTGATCCTTTAATCAGAATCCTCTTTGCATATACACATGTGCATGTGTATATACATAACCTTTAAAGTGAGAGGAAGCAGTAAAACACAAGATTATGATTGTACCTGCTTTGGTCTGGAGCTTGACACAGATGCTTTCCAGATATTTTTCCCAATCCAAGTTATTCTGTAATTTCAGGTAGTAATGGATTCTGCTGACAATTTCTGGCAACAATTTCTCTGATAACTTATGAATATCCTCATTGGATAGAACTTCATGCATTAGGAATGCTAAAAAGACTTCTCAAGTATTTAAGGTTAGCATTCCTGTTAATAGGGTATAGATCTTCTGCTATATATTGTACGAACACATATTCAAAGACAGCCTAAACTAATTCTAAGGGTCTGTTTGTGAAACTGGAGGCTTTGGCTCATGTGGCATTTCTCCCAAAGGAGTGCAACTGTGGTATTAAAGAATAAATAGGTAATCCACAGCAACACATGGGACAGACTGTCACTGCCCAGAGACGGGCAGTGAAGAACAAAACTTACTGAGCAAAGCTGTCAAAATCATGTTGTCAATCTAAACTAGATTAGCAAAGAATTTGGCTGATACAGCCTTTTGTCTACCTTTAAAGGTGCAAAATAGAACTGACATTTATCAAAGGAAACAAATTTCTTAGGTTGTGTTGAGTAGGACTTGTTAGAGAAATTAAAAGAGTTTGAAAAACCCAGCGTCCAGCAGGTGTTGCTTTCCCCTATAAAGACCCACACTGGTGCATCATTATTACCACCTTGACACCTACCCCTCATATAATAACACAGGGTCCAGAAAAAATATCTAGAATTCACTTGCAGGATTTACTTCTGTTAAAAAAAAAAAAAGTAAATCCACAAAATACATTTGTTCATATGGGAGAAATGCTCAATTTGTGAGAAAAAGTTATTTAGACCTTCTGTAGGAAGATATCTGTTTTCCTGTTAATCAGGCAGTACCCTCAAGTCAAGCCTAACCTTTCCAGATCATGCCCTGTGGTTACCACTCAATTGGCTGTTTATTTGCACAGTTCACTTCATTAAGATGTGATACTATGAGCTACCTTGAACTTTCACAAAGCAAGGAGCTTGTATACCGGCAAATCTCTGTCATTTTCAGCCCAGTATAAATGTCTTGTTTCTGTTTGCTTTCTTTTAGTAAACAATCTGTCCTTTTCCATTCCACATTTTCCTGCCAAAAATTATATCACAGTTGCTTGAATTAATGTCTAGGCAGATCTGCAGGGTGAATTCCTTTCTTTCCCCTTGGGGGAAAACCTGTGAACACATAAATACATATATGCACGCACTATCAGCTACAGCCTGAGGCTTAGCAGCAGCCAGTTTATATTGCTTCAGGACAGATTTTTTGTAGAGTATTATTAAGGCTTTTTTTTTATAGGTGACTTGTGATAAAACAATGTTTCTCTGACTCTATTTGTAATTTTTAAATCATTCACAAAGGCCCGAAAAACTGTCCAACTTTTTTGGCTTTAAATAATTTAATGCTGCCACTGAGTTTGGAGAAAACAATCCTCAGTTTGAAAGCAAATCAAGGAAAGCTAGTATGCTTACATTGTGATAATCAAAGCAAATTTAATGCACATTTAGATTCCATGCCAGCCCACTCAGAAACATTTCAGCTTATTGGCAAATTTTCATTAGGCTACATTTAGACCTCATCAACAAGCCATTCGATTCAAGATTCAGTACTTAGCTTTAGGGTAGGATGCACTAGGACAACATGATCTTAGTGATATTTATATGCCACACAAAGTACACCAGGTGCTTCAGAGATCAGGATAAATATGCAATTTTATTCCAAAGGAATTTAGTATCACAGATAACATATCTGGTACAAAGATATCTTACCTAAGCCTTCTGTTTTTGATGAAGAGTTTAGGCTTTTTCCCTCTGCCAGCCACAATGCTGTGAGACAGAGCCATGTTTTCATGCCCAGAGGGGATGGCCACACCAGTACAGAAAATGAATTATCGGCCAGGCTGCCTCACAAGATCATGACTGACGCCATTATCAGCCTAACCAGCCTGCTCTAGGTGATTCTGTTCGAGCAGGAGAGTCAGACCAGATGACCTCCAGAGATGCTTTCCAACCTCAAGCAGCCAGTGATTGAGTTCTGCATGCCGTGTACTTGTCATGCCGATTTGGTCCATATTTTAGTTAAGGAAATGGATGAAGTAGTATTAGGTAAAGACCAGGAAATTGTGCAGGGCATCAAACTCAAAAGAAATGCAGGGCAAGTGAAAGCCAGGATTAGATTCCACCATGATCTTGAGAAACTGGAGAAATAAGCTGCTATCAACAAGATAAATTTAAATGGATAATGTGCTGCACTTAAAAAGATTAAAAAAATTAAAACCAAATTTAAAATTGGCAAACAATTGGCAAATAACTGGCAAATAATTGGCTTAACAGCAGCCCTGAAGGAAAGTGATTGGCACATAGTAGGAATCAAGCTAGTTGTGAAACAAATGGTATTTCTACTATTATTGTAGATCTCATTGAAACATAGAAACCAGTCAAGCTTTTCAGTTTAACATTAGTGCAGCTTAAGTCTAGAACTACCTGCTGTAAGCTGCTATATATATTAACTGCATAAACATAAAATGGAGGAGAAGCTGAAAAAATTGTCCTGTTTTAATATATAAACGTGAACGTTAAGCATGGGATATTAGAATAGTAATATTTATGTCTTATGTAAGAAATGAAGTATCAGAACTAAGACAAAATTAGATTAACAATGTATGTAGTTGCAAAATGGTATTACAATCTTGAACAAATATCTAATGGAATTTTAAGAATCTTTGTGATTAAGCAGTTTGGAGGCTTTTTTTTTTAATGTTCTGCTTTTCATCAGAATTTAGATAATTGTTTTCAGTGGTAGAATAAAGGATTAGATATAGTACGTCCTCACTAAGAGTATGTTCTAAATGATATTCACAAGTTCACTTTCTTTCCTGCAGTTCAATTAAAAACAATTTAATTATTTTCCTGTGAGGTTACACCTCTAAAAAAGTGTAAAAAATAAGGTTGAGAGACAATATTTTCACTTAGATCTAGGCTCTCTTTCATTTAAGGATAGGTAATTTGCAAAGAATATGTTTGTTCTTTGTTCTGGAGACAAACTGCATTTACATTACAAATAATTTGAAAATTCATTGATGACAAAATTTTTAGTTCCTTCCCTCTAATTATGTTCATTAAAGGGGCACTAATTCTATGACTTTAATTCTTAATAATGAACAAATGTATATTTAAATCCATCCATATGGGTGGAAAGTAAAAGCTATTTTCAAAAGGTAAGTGTAAGAGTCTTAAACACATCCATATGTCTGTAAAACACATTTGTACATTTACACATCTGCTTGAGACTTCTGCTGATGAGAGGTTTATAAACTGTATGTAAATGCACATTTCTATAGCAGTTTCCTCCCTTTATATTTTTAATCAAAATCTGCCCTGGTATAGGATTTTTTAAAAATCTAATTGAAAAAAATGGTGAAATGTGTCAAATAAAAAAAGAAAGTGAGTTATAAGGATAATGATTGCAGCTGGTCAGAGTGGGTTCCTCTGACACTGATAGATACAGAACTGTTGCTGGAGATATCAATAGAAAGGTAAACAAGATCTGACAAGGAGACAGATTCTGCTGTCAAAAAGAGATAAAAATGGCCTTCTGTTTTGTACCTGTTTGCTGTGGTTAACATCACCAGTCCACCACCACTGATTCTCTCAGATTAATTAATCTAGTGGGAAGACTCTCATAGAATACATTTGTTCAAAGTAACATCTGTTTTAGGTTACTTACTCTGTCCTCTGTTTAATTTCTCATAAATATCTTTTATTTAGTTTTTTGTGAGCATTTGCCTAAGCTTACTGAGACAATAAAGATGTCAAGTTCTTGTATTTGTTGAGTGAAGGCCTTTTCCAGAGGACAGTCCTCTAATTATCTGCACTGTATACTCTATTTGTTTCATAAAAATGTATTCAGCGGCAATATGTTTCCTCAACATAAGAATTCTTTTCTGCTCTTGATCTGGATAAGTAATGTTTGTGAATTGTTTATTTGATCCTTTCTTTTCCCTCACTAATTGATGAATACATTTGTTCACTAATGAAATGTGTTCATTATTTGACTACACTGCAGATGGTTGAATAATAGTAAAAAAGATCTGCAGTATTTTCTACTTTTAACTTTTAATCATTGCTAACTCTCTTGTCTCACCTAATTTGACATCCCATTTTACCCATCACACGATCCACATTAATTTCTCTTGAATATGAATCACATAACCAAAAAAAAAAAAAGGTTACAGCTCCCAGGGCTTTCTTAAGTATGTCTAAATGGTCTATTAGGAACCACAAAACTCACCCAACATATAACCACTGTCGTTGCTGTCTCAGGTTCAGCAGAAACAGCTTCTCCAGACCACAATGCGTACCACACCCTTGTCACAGTTCCAATAGTGCTGTATCAGGTGATCCTCAGAGGGTCTGGTATTTTTTGGGTACATACATGTATGATGGGCCAGGAGAGAACCACAGTGTCTCCTGACTCCATTGTATGGAATCTTTCGAAGTATGTACATATCTTTTAGTGTATTCCAGCTGTAGCCAGAGCTTACCAATGTTTATAACTTGTGATATCCAAACAGAGCAAGTATCTGGGTATGGAGCTAAAAGCATTTGACCATGAAAGTTTATATTTAAGAAAACAACAGGTTTAATGGACTGTGTCCTGAAAAATCCAGCTTCAGCTCCTGTGTTGGCCTCTAATGTTTTTTTCTAAACTCTGCAGAAGAGCCCTGTGATTTGTGCCAGCTGTGTTTTGTCTGTGTTGCACTCTAGCATAGAGACTTTGGTCCTATAGGTAGGAAGTGCAAGTGAGTTTTCTTTCTCACTCCAGCACTCTTTTCACATTTCAATTCATCTCTCTTGCATTGTGTGTTCCTCCATGTAACACAAGAATAAAACTTATGTCATATTTTACAATGAATTATTCGTATTTATAATTTTAGATCATATACTGACTGTTCTGTAAAATGCCATTGCTATTACACGTTTGTATTAAACTAGCACAATGGGACTCCAGCTTCTGTTGGGTTTCTGGGCACTACAAAAGAGATTGATAATAAATATTAATAATGAAACAAAAATATATTTGTTAGAGAATGGGAAAGTTGCAGGTTTGGAGTATCTTGTAACCATCATGACAGAATATGTTATATCTAATGTACTGTTCTATTTAAGCAGAATAGGTAAAACACTTTCCATTTATAAACTATGCTTAAAAACGTAAAGCAGTATAAACTAATAATTCAACCTCAGCCAGCGAGAAAATCTTTAAAGTTCATGTCTCATTTCAAATCTGAAATTCAGTCTTAATATTTTTAACAGTATGCCCTGACCTAGCTGTCTTTCAAGAAAGAAAAGTATATTTTAGTCAAACTTTAATTCCTTTACTTTGAAACAATAATAAAGCAGATTTAAACCAATGTCCTCTGGAAGCTAGGAGATTATTGCACTGTGATCCCATTGTTCTAGCTGTCTCATTTGTGTAGACTAAGCTGTAACCAGACAGCACATTTTCTTTAATGTAGGAATTTCAGTTTCAAACTTAGCTCTGTGAGGGATGCAAGAGAAAGATGCAGTTCATTGCTTACTCATGTGACATCAAGGTGATATCTTGACCTAGAGATACAATAGATGGTATGAATTGGCCTTCCTGTCCTATAGGCTCTCTGTCTGAAAAGTGTGACTAGTGGTGCATTATAAAGTATGAATTTCTTCCGTAGTTCTATAGACTTCTACATTTCAAGAAATGTACAGAAATAAAAAGGTGTATTCTTACATTTGCACTAGGCTCACAGGTGTCCTTAGAAGGAAATAGGTCAGATTATGAAATAAACTCTGCAGCTTCTTGTTTATTAAGAACTGTGTCAGAAGACCGCCTTTCTCGACTCAAGTTTTTCTCTTTTGTGTTCAAATCATTCAAACTCCCTTCTTTTTTTTTCTTTTTTTTTTTGAGGTCTCTAGTAAAATCATGGCAAAAAAATTTACAGCTCAGAACAATCTTAGCTCTATGGGCCACCCTCATACTCTCCAGTGAGAAAGAATTTCCTGATATCCAAGCACAGGGATAAAACAATAACATAATAATGACTGTCTATCTTTTTTTTCTCTAAAAAAAGCATATTATACATATTCCACTCTAAATGGGGTATACTATCTTATATCAATATCCTGTGGTGTTTCTATGTTCATGTCTTGATTAGGTTTCATGGTGGGAATATTGAAGCACTCTATTGATCACAGAAGCTTGAAAAAGAGGATGGACAACCTTTCCTTTCAAAATTTCCTTCTCCAGTTTACTAGTGAGAGGGGCATGACAGGCTACTCACTTGTTTTTTCTCTGATATTTAAACTGGTTTTCTCCCATTTTCCCCCTTAGTAATGCCATTGCCTTTCGTAGGAGTACAGCTTTTGAAGAACTTAGGAGTCAGTCCAATTGCCTTTGCTGAGGAGTCAAGAAAGATTTCTTCACTCTAAGATAAAAACAGCATGATGGATTTGCTCAACTTCCTCAAAGTCAAGACCAAAAAGGGTATACATTTCTTGCAGAGGATTCAGGAATTTCTATTAGTCATCTATAAGAATATTGTGCCTAGTGCAAATAAAGATCAAATAACCAATTTTACTAAGTAAGGAAATCCTGGGATTTCATCAGTGGACCTTGAAAGAATAAGAATAGAGATGAATCAGTCTTTACAAGCTAATATCTTCATTTGAGTTCCTTTCACCTATTGCACAGCTGTGTAAGATGGTAGGATAAAAAATACTAATGAGAATAGCTCTTGGAGCAGGCTGAAGAAAACCCTATTTCTGTAATGTATTATATGATGTTAAGTCTTGTAACTTGACCATTTTAAAGGACTGGAAAATTAAGTTAATACACTGAATCTTGCTTCTTAACTTGTTCCTGTTATTTCAATTACCTCTGTTTTCAATTACTTATTGGATTTTATTTTGATCAATCAATTTTTTCTAGGAATTGTCTGCCACCACTGTACAGGCTCTAAGAATTTTTAGTCTGTACTGTGTGTACTGCACAAGTTTGTTTTTATGAAGCTTCCTCAGTTTCAAAAGAATTTAATGTAACTGTTGTAGAATTTCAGAGAAACTGCAAGAAAAATTGTCAGACTTGGATTCTTTAACCTTTTGAATCAGACAGCAGGGGGTCCAGTGAAATGGAAATCAAGGCCAGTAGCTCAGCCAGTAGAGGGAACTCTTACACAGTACAAAGTCAGGCAGGAATACAAGGTGGTATATTAGGGATGTAAATATGTGTGAACCTGTACATGACAAAAATCCAACAGTAATTTTTGGCTTCCTTGTACATAGCAGATTGTCCCTTGTATTTTTATCCAACTGCAATTTATTGCAGTGAAGGTATAACTATGCTAAATACAAGACTGCAACACTGCAAAAGCAATTTTGTAAAACTTGGTGAATGTTTAAGGGGAAGAATAGGCAATATCTGTGACTACTATTTTTATTAAAAACTTGAAACTTGTCTTTGAGAGTCGCAAAAAAACTTTGCCATTCTCTGAAACATTGAAGTTAGAGAATTTTTGTTCTCAGAATGCGATTATTCCCCTCAGAGATTTTCCATGCTGTGACTATGTGACTTAATTCAAGTGTTTTGCTGCCTATGAACAAAACAAATATTGCTGACTAAAGTGAGCAACATGTATCCTTATGTCAGCCCCATGGGCTAGATTTACAGCAGTGTTTGACATCTCCCTCACAGGAAGGGGCATCTAGATTTCTGTAAGTGGGTTTAGGCATTAAGTATTTCAAAAAATGCTTTCAATAAACATTAAAGATTTGCCCCCATGTCCCTGTTTTGTTTTGTCTAGATCCACAGTTTGATCACAGCTATCAAACATGTATAACTCTAATAATTCATTTTCTGAACCTTTGCTAATCAAGTGAGTGATGACTGTTTTTCACCGTCTAAGCAACCCAGATATTGCTCATGTATTGAGAGTTTGCAAGAACACTTAGTTTTGATAGAATAAAATGTCTTTTTCTTTTTGATATTGGTCTCAGCCCTGAAGTATAAGATTCTACATTTATCAAAGGTAACTAGTAATGGATGAGCCCTTATAATTAGGTATCTTGACATCTGTAATCCTGGAATTTACTCCTGTCTGGCAAACCAAATGCAGTGTTTACTTTTTCTTTCTCACACAACTTCATAAACTTTCTGTTATGAGCTTTGCATCATTGTTGACCTTTTTGATTCTTTAGGTTTCCCTAACCAAGTATTTTTGTTAATTTTTAATCTTATCTTTCATATTTCCTTTCTCCCTAGTTTTGGTATTTTCTGCACGTTTTGTGACTGGTAGTCATGACCTGTTTTCTGATGATTACGAATGTATGTCAAACTTTTTTTGAGTCCTTTGTGGTGTCCTTCTTCCATCTGTGGCAGCAGAAGATGAGCGGTATACAGCAGACTGGATTATGTTTTCTCAATGCTGTAAATTCAGGGTAACATCTCTGAGGACACATATTCATCCAGTGTTCAATGAACATATATTTTGTCTTAGCACATTCTCATTTCCTAAAGAAAGGCAGTATGTTCCCATACCAACGGGTTGTGACGGACGTTTTGACATGTAAATAAGTGATCTTTTTTTTAATCCCGCTCATGTCACTCAATCACTAAGGCTGATAATTATCTTTTTCAATGTTTCCATGGAGTTCAGAAAGCTCTTTTCATCAAAGGAAGCTGAAAACCCAGTATTTAGACCTGTCCTTACTTACAAGGCATTTTGTGATTTTAGAAGCTATTCTGTATGGAACCCTCCCTGCTTCGTGTTTTCTCACTTGGAACGTTTTGTTACATATTTCCCGACTTCATTTGTTAACACTTTAGCCATTTTGTACCCACAGGGGTAGAGGCACCATAAATGACTTTGGGTCTGCTGCTTGTAATATCAACAACCCAGGCAGAACTGTGGCTCCATTTGCTCAGTGCTGCATCCACAGTATGCATCTCTTCCAAACAGGTAGTGCCCATTAGCCTTTTAGAAGTTGCTTTGTAATTTCTGAACTTCAGCTAGGCATCATTTAGGGTTACCATATGGACATGCCAGATCTGATATCTGCTAGTTTAAGCATCTATGTTGACATTTACACCATTGTAATTACAGTGAGAGTATGTTTAAGCCAAAACTTGATTAAATTTTAGCAGAGATCACCATACTTAACTCTGCACTGAGGAAGAGAGTATTAAAAAATGGCTAAATGTATTTAATCAATTGTGAAGATACACTCTTTTCACTTACATACGCAGAACCAAAAAGCAAATATCACTGAAGGCAGTCTTGTAAAGTCAGTTCTACCCTTCATGTGACAGGGTTCTTTGTGGTCCTCACAGTGAATCTTTGGTAGCTGCTTAAAGGGAAAAGAAAGGAAAATCATATCATAAGTAGCACAGTGGGAAAGAGCTGGGAAATAATGGAAATCACACCACATTCCCCCAGCAACCCCCCTCTAGAGCATCAGATCAAAGTCTTTCTATTTTAGAACCAAAGCTTCTTTATATTAAATACCAAGAAAGTATGTTTAGATAACATTAAGGGACTGACTTAAACCACAAAAGTCAGGAAATTCAGAATTAAGGCTGACACTCAGATCTTAAATCGCACAGTGGAGAAAGGCAGGGCTGGGGACAGGAGGGTGAACTCAGGCACAGAAGCGTAAGGTGAGGATGGAAAGTGAGACCTACCTTGACGTCTTTCTACCTGCGTCAGTGAAAAACTGAAAACTGAGTTTTTAGTGGTTTATTAATGATCACTATGCCAGTGATTTCCATTTTTTTTCTGAAAGTTTGGCCAAGTGAATATATAAAATATATTTGCACATCTCAGATCAGCTATGCTTTCTGTAGCTATCCTACCCAGCCAGGAAAAGAAAAGGTGATGCGATTTGTCAGCTTTGTTTTCTTTTCCTTCTGAGACTCATGCTGATCTTAGCACCACTGGTATTAACTTATAACTACCCTATTCTGAAAACTAGCCTTATGCCTTTTTAAAAAAATTTAATTGAAACCCCAGTTATCCTCATAAATTTTCCTATGCAACTTCAATGGGATTTGTTTTTTCTCTTCTTAAATTTTTTAACAGATTGTTTTTTAAAAAGCTGAATCTTTACACCCAGAATATAACTAAAGTGACTAAAGTGATCCTTCTATATAGACATATACAGACTGTATAATCACAGTATGTATGACTGGGATTATTCACAACAAAAGCAAAAAGAATGGTGTAAATGCCACAGCGTATATTCACTATAAGCAAAAATGTATTATTTTTCGTCATTAAGAACAAAGTAATTGATTTGAATTTTAAATATACATTAATGTGTGCTTGATAAGAAACACTTCATCTACGTGTAGGACTAAAAGTGACAGCTCTGAAAAATCTGTTGTTAGAATTTATTTGCCTTGTGGTTTAGTTTCTAGTCAAGATTTTCAGATATTTACTCCTAATGTGCTAGTGTTATATGATGGGTGTCAGAAACTACAATTCCCCACAATTCCTCTTTTATTTATTAAAATTAGAAAGGACACAGATTATAATAACTTTAAATATTAAAACACTGAAGTATTTTTTTATATATATATGGTTATTATAAACTCTTAAACATAAAAATAACACTACACCTTCCTCTTATCTGATAAAATTAAATGAAACATACTGAAATATAAAATTAACAAAAATCTGAAAGCTACATATCTTAATTTTCCATTTAGTCTTCATAATCATAAAGAAACACCAAATAAAGGATAATGGGACACACCAGTCATTCCATTCTGTTTTGATTTGCTGGAACAGGAGCTGAATGTTCCTAGGTAGTCTCACAAAGAAACTTGGCTCCTATCAGTGTTGTCTTATTCAGACGGAGAAAGTACTGAACAATCCCAGAATTGTTCAATTATATTTTGAAATGAAATGTTCATTGCTATATTTGATCTTCACATTGTTCACAGTGAATTGGCACTGGGATTGTTTTGGAAAGAAGTTAGCACATTTGGACACTAAATGGAAATACTATAATCATGAGCAAGTAGGAAAAGCATAAACATATTTGTACAGGAAATCTGATTTAAGAGAAAATATATCTAAGCAGGGTAAAAATGCAGGACACGTGAGCAGAGCATGATTGTGGAGAGAGAATGATATTTGCACAGTACATCAATATCTGAGGTAGATATATAAATATTTTCACTTTTTCAGTTCAGAGAAAGAAATTGATATTGACAATATTTTGCAAATTGTATTACTTTAATGCTTTTCTGTTGATTTTTTCATCAGATTTATAATGCCATCATTTGAATGAAAAAAAATAACTAGGTTGCATTTCAAAGAAAAAAATTGTTTAAAATATGAAGAATTCATGAAATTATTCTTATTTCCATTTAAACAGGTAAAAGTGAAATGTGTCTTCAGTTTCTAAGACTCCACTTGATTCTTCTTTTGATTTTTTTTCTGCTCAATTAAAGAATAACTCTCCTTTTGTATGGAATACAGATTTCATTTTCTGTGCGTAGCAGTGAAACAAAAACAGATGAGAGCATTCTGGCTAGTTGTGCATGGAAAAAGTGAAATTTTACTTCAAGCAAAATTGTAGCCAATATACCATTGTTTCTTATCAATTTTTTGTTCAGTTTACATTCCATCCAGTAAAAGCATTTTGTGTATAAAAATGTGATTATATAATGCAATTTGCAGGTCTGGTAGTCTCTATAGTTTTCAGTTCCTATAAAGTTCTAAGTACCAAAATATTTGAAAGACATCATTATTTCTTACTGGATACCATCCATAAACAGGCTTATATGTTTATATGATATTGTGCAAGTAGTACAAACACCAGCTTTAAATCCACTGAATATTAGGAAAGCTTTCAGGCAGTTGAAAGTTACATAAAAATTAACTATGTTTATGGAATTGGTTTTTAAATTTCTATCCACATGGTCCTTTCCATTAGCAGGTATTAAAGTATTTGCTGAAATAAATTAACTAAACAACATTCATGATATATATTTCACATTAAATATCTTGTCTTCTTTGCAAGGATATATACTGAAGTGCAAAGAAATGAGAGTCATGGAGGCTTAGATGAAGAGAGCTAAATAAACTGGTTAGGATGCCAAAATCAGATAGAATCTGTAAAACCAATAATCTATTCTAGCTGTGTGGCTGTTGACCTGGGGTTTTTTTTGTGTGTTTGTTTTGATGTTTTTAATGTTTGGATTTTCTTTTTCAATTTTGGTTTTATTTTTGTCCTTTTAAATGGGCTAGCTCTGATATAGTTCTGCATTGTGACAGGCAGACAAAACATATGTGATACTTTGGAGCTAGGGCAGAATTTGACTTCTGTTTTCTGTTTCTTTTGAACAGAAGTAATGGCTTGTAGACAGCAGAAGATGTGCACTAGCAGATAGGCATATACAAAACTAAACATGTTAGCACTGGAATGATACTGGCTTCTCCAAATGATGTCTGACTGACATTGCTTAATGCTAACACAGTAAAAATTGAACATTGCAGAGGAGATAAAAACACAAATCAAACACATTTTAAGGATAAACTGAAAACTCCATACTGGTTTATTCTGATTAAAAGTTAAACCTAATCTTAAGTTAATAAAAAAGGAAAATCATTAAAGTGGCCATAAGGCTATCTTTGTTATATTTCACTTAAAAGTATATAGCTTTTTTTATTTACTTAAATTCTGGTGCCTGTTCAGATGCTGCTGTTACCATTTTGGAATCTGCAGCTTAGACTTTTCCACAGCAATTTTTTTGTCTTTTTTTAAATAGGTCAGAGATATCCATCCTACATATGAAAAATCTGGATGCTTAATTCCAGTCTCAGATATTTCATAGTGCAAAAATGTAAAGTTCTTAAAGGTTATTGTGGAAATGCTGACAAATTTTTATCTGGTACTAACAAGAGGGATTCTGTATTCAGAATTAGGTTAACTACAGTTTATCTTTCCTTATGATTGGCTTCATCAAGTTAAGATAATAAAGTGAAGTTACCAACATACATGCAACTGATCTTCACTGCTTTAATGTAATTAGTTCTTAGTTCTCTCTCTAGGTCCTCTGGATCTGTTTAAATTTTGAAAGTGATTCAAAAGATGCCTTTATTATTACTGCATGCAGTTTAATGCATGCTCCATAGAATCTCAGCTGTGAACACCTACAAGATTCCCCCCTGTCTCTTTTTTCTGTGTCTGTATTCAATTTCCATGTGTCTGACAACCAAGCATGCAATCTCAATGGACCCACAAAACAGGTTAATCGTTGCTCTATTATAGCTTGCACACATCCTGGACTTGGCATTTGGCTGATTTATAAGAAGAATACCTTTTTTTTTTTTTTTTTAAAATCTGTTTATCAATGTCTTGGTATGTAAAATTGACAATATTTTTCTGATAAGTACACTGTCTTATGTCTTTTTTAGGGATTTGATCCCATATGCTTTAGCAACACTCTTCTTCAGAGAAATTTGTATTAGATAAAAAGAATCAAGAGACCTAGTGAGCACATTACTAAGGAAAACTGTTTTGACTGAAAAAATCCATCCAGTATTTACTAGCATCATATATAGGTATATAGTGTAGTTCTGCATGATAGAAACCAACATATAGAGAGCCTCCTATTTTTAAGCTGGGTTTTGTTGTCTGCTTATTGACCCTGCAAATTAAAGACACATCTGTTGTATCAAACTAGCTGTGCTTTCCCTGGAGTTAAGAGTTTTGACACTTGCAAGTGTATTTTGCACACTCTTGCATGCAGATGTTGTCTATTAATAAAGGAAGGACATTGTTGTTATTTGGAGTGATACAAGGCAAAGATATACTAGTGCATGCATTTACTGAAAAACAAGAAGGGGATAAAAAATACAAAATAGAAGATTCCAGAGAAAAATTGTCACAAATATTTAATCAGAACAAAATCCAGTAAAATAATATGGTATTCTTACACTTTTATCAAACCTCTTATTATGAATATTGGGACAGAGCAGCTAAAATACATCAAGTGACAAAACAGCCTAGTTATGAATCTAGAGTTGAAAGTAGGAGGCCCTGGAGGACCGCAAGATGTGCTTAATGTCATTGCTTTCTTGAAGTAGCACACTCCACAATGTTGCTCTTCCAATGTCCCAGCTGATGAAATGCCATGCAACCATGCAAGTCCCCAAGGCCATATTTCAGAGATTCATAGAATTGGCAGTATTTTTTATGAGAACAACTTGTTTTAGACAAAGAGGTATTTTTTTCAGGGGGGAAAAAAAAAACAACAAACAAATTATGCATTTTTTCTGCAATTTTCTGACCAAATTTACCTATAGAAAGAGTGAAAAATCTGTCTTAACATCAAAGCATTGAAGTTTAACCTCTTTTTACTTCTGCGGTGTGAATTTCATCTATAAATGATTCTCTGAATTTCCCAAGGACTTAAGAATGATCATGTCTTGTGCCATCTCATGTATCCAGCAGGGACCAAGATCACATCCTTCAGCAGAACACCACTAATGAGAGCTGTTAGTTATGATGACATCTAGCCATACTCTACAACGTTTATCAAGGGTAAGTCTGATAACTGAGTATCATCAATATCTGTGTGAGCATCCAATCCAACCCAATAATATCCATGTCTTTTGTAG
The DNA here is from genome assembly GCA_036785705.1 of Acanthornis magna. Taxonomy (NCBI): domain Eukaryota; kingdom Metazoa; phylum Chordata; class Aves; order Passeriformes; family Acanthizidae; genus Acanthornis; species Acanthornis magna. The sequence continues at coordinate 10,948,349 of JAWUZG010000016.1, forward strand.
TTTCCTGGGAAGATATGACAAAGCAAACTCTCATTTTGAGTGAAAAGTGTTTGTTTTAGAGGCTTTGAATTTTACTCTTTTTAATTTTAATGTGCCCTGTTGTTCTTGGATCACAAGCTATTGAATTCAGCAGCACCTGAAACAGCTCTGTAAACTCTATGACTGTTTCTTTTGCCAGCTTATTCATTACTTACATTTCTAATATCCATTTTTCTGGAAATAAGTGGACATATCAATTAAATTTTTGACAGTACAAGTTATTAAAGGATATGTTATGAATTGGTTATTTTTTACTTCCAAGTACTTACAGTAAACTTGGGATTTATTTGAAATTGTAATAAGAGGTACTACAGAAGTTTGCATGTCTTTTTTTTAAAAAAATGGTCGCTTCCATTTTGAAAGTGATAATGATTATTCTCAAAATGCCTGTGTTGGTACGTATCACCACATGTCACAAGAAAACATCATCTTTAGTTTGAACAGCTTGGTATAAAACCCCCGGAAACTAAACCCATATGATACTGCAAAGCTAGAAAACAATGATTCAGAGAATGAAACTTGAATCACCTGGTCTAATTCAAGCTTTATGCTTTTAGCTATGATGCTGAACTGAGCCAAAATGCTATCCCATAGAAATCACTTGCTCATGTGTGAATTTTTAATAGCAACCATTGTCATGCAGGTTCAAAACTTCGAAGAGATCTGGTTTAGTGATGAGCCCTCTGGTAGTTACAGCAACAAATAAAGAGGTCACATACTGAACACTAAAATAACTGCAGTGAATGAATCTATTGAAATAGAAATATTTTGAGGTATAAAAAGTGTTATTAAGACATAAGGTGGAGAAAAAAGTAAAATAGAAATGTAAGGAAAATGTTATAAAACTACATTGAGAGCATAAAAACCAGAGTCAATAATATACAAATGTTTCAAGGGGCAATTTTCATTTATTTCAGAACATTTCCAATTAAAATTTTACTGGAAAGAAAATCCTTGGCGTTAATTAGTTCTTCTAAAAGAAATATAATCTCCAATAGTTAAAGGGTTAGAATTAATCCTTTTTAAAGACAGAACATTCACCTTGTTCACATTAAATTACTCTTCTGAACATTTTTTAAAAAGGAAAGAAATTGTTCAATAGGTACGTGTTCTGTTGAAAATCATCAAATGAAGGAATTTACAAATTCAATTTTCTTTACAATGAATTGTAATATCCTCTATCAGATTATCTTTAATATTACCTACCATAACACGCAGTGTAAATAGCCTGTATTTATACTCATGGCTATTGTAAAATTGCTGTGCTGTTTTATTAGTGTTTAGAAATACCCATTTTCAAGCGTTTCTATAATGTCAGTATATAGAATGTCATATAGGAAATTCAATCTGTGTTTTAGTTCAATACCACAGGAGGTTAATAAACTTTTTCAGTAGGTCTTTCCTTCAGTTTTCAGGTGCCACCCTCACAATACTGTGAACTTGCCTTGGTGTGAAATGCATGAAATGAAACTGAACTTGTGGAAAACTCCGAGTTGCACACTGAAAAATTATTGCACTTATGTCTTCCAGTTCCCTGTCAGAAGCTACCATATACAGCAACTCCTAAGTCAGATGCTAAGTTTAAAGATAAGACATAAAAATTTGGAAATATGACTGTTAAAAGTATGTGTGGTCTCTGGTGAAAAATAAGAATTTAAGTAGATTCACTTGAACAGTAAAATGCCGGAACATGCCTTGAAATTAATTAGGAAGATGATGAGGAGCCTGATTGTATGGCACAGGTTTTGTATTTTCTTTACAGACTTTCTCAAATCAGTGACAAAGCTATCAGAGAGCAAGCAAACACATACAGCAACAAACTAGGCTTTCTAAAAAGCCTGTAAGGATGAATATTAGCAATGGGAAGGCAGATAATGCTGAAGATGATCAGGTGCCCCTTCCAGACAGGAAACAGAAGTTTCTTGTGGAAAAATAATTGTCATATTATTAGATTCTATAAAGACTATAAAGAATGGCAAGGATCAGATACTTGAAATTTAGAATGGAAGATATTTAGAATGGAAGATATTATCCCACTATTTTGAAGACGAATAGTCATTTGTGGTAATAAACTGGGGTGTTAAGGGTTTTCCTAAGTTTTTTTTTTCCCTTCTTTCTTTTCTTTTTTCTCTTCCATAAACTCCAAATTCCGAAGTATCTAAATTAATCTAATTACCTAATTAATCCAATCACTATGTGCTAATGGCCACAGTTTCTTTTCCAAGACAAAGAAATGCTTAACTAGACTTTGGATTGGGTATTATATTGTTTCCTGTTACATGAGATTTAGATGAGGTAATGAATAGGTCAGCAAGTAAACTTAACCCATCCGTCTGTTTGCATCTTACTTCAGAATACATCCCATTGATTTCATTTCTTGTGGGACTATAGTAGTCCAGTCTGAATGTGCATCAATTAGGAGGATAAAATCCTGATTCCCAGAACCCTCCTTGCATATGGTATATATTCATCACATAATCTTTCTTGCTCCTTCTTTCCGTCCCAGCATATTGCCTACAATCATGGGCAAACTCTAAACTCTAAATAGTCCCACTGGAACGTGGAAGTATCTTGGGTAAACTAGTCTCCTTTTCTTTGCCTGCTGAAAATTAAAACGGCAGAGTATGCGTGAAAGCTGCTTAATTCAAGCATTAAATAGCAGATCTCTGCATTTAAAGCATGGCTTGTGTCTTCATCTTTCTTTTTGATTTCTGCATCCTTTCCTGGCAGACATTAATCTTCCACTCTTTAATACAGAATACTGAAGGAAGGAAGGGGCACCAATTAAACCTCTGTTATCTCGGTAAAGACAGGCAATTTCTTCACTAATTGAATAAAAGATTGTGAAGGGCAACCTTTTGTCTCCAATCCAAATTTGTTTCTGTAATTAATAAAACATGTCTCTGATGCTGCAAACTTACAATCATAAACTTAACTAATATTTGACCTGAAGGCAAGATCATTGTTTCTAACATATGGACAAATGTATTTTCAGCAAAGTATGTTCAGTAATATCAGCAACTGTGGGTTTGGGAATTTGTTTATGTGCAAGACAATATTTTCTTAAAAAGAAAGAAGATTTCACTAGATGGTAGTATAAACCCTCATAAATGGATAACTTTCTCACAGTGAGAAACAGCAAATGTAATGCCTAAAGGACACCACTGGATAAATAATGTAGCATATAAAAAGTGAACCTATGCCTTGATACAAACTATTGTTGTGTTTGGATACTGACACGTATGAGGAATCCGAGGGTATGGTTTTCCTTTATATTACAGCCATATAAGAATGAAAATAAAAAATATTCCTCTTTTTATTGTTGTTCTGCTTTTCTGTTGCATTTTGTTATAAAACTAGAATCACAACTGAGCATGTTCACTAGCATCCCAATCCTCCCACTCATTTTTAGTTGCCCATATGGAGGTGTCAGATATAATCTGAAAAATGGGATTAGTATGAACGTTCGTAGTTATTACTCTTGTGGCAACCATTTCACAGGAAAGACAGCACATTCACTGTGTACCAGTGTGTTACTGTCACAGGAGGTGCAGAAAACAGTATGTTTATGCAGCTTCTAAAGCGATACTTTAACTGTGACATTGAATCACCAGCAATGTTTAAGGAATAAAATAGTCTCCAATCCAGTTAGCTATCTTGTTTTCTTATAATTTTACCATTTTTTAAGTCTGTTTCCTGAGATCTAAAGTATTTTCTAACAAACCTATGGAGAAACATGATGCAATCTTTGTCAGAAACATTCATTTACAAAGTGTCTCTTTTCACTTTTCATTTCTGTTGACTCGAAGTTAAAAAGATTCTTAATTTTATGCCCAAGATTCTTAGTTTTGATATGTCAGCTTGATGATTAAGGTTTAACACAGTGTACAAAAGATCATAACTGATTTTTATTAAAACATTGGAATGTAGATTACATGATGCACGTTTATTTCAGTGGGCATTGGATGGAACTTGAAGTGATGGATTTTTACCCACATTATTTTAGAAATACCAATTCATTTTATATTTAATTAAATGAGGAACACATATTTAAAAACAGGGAGAAGACTTCAAATGAAAACTCTACAGATTTGCACTGAATGTTCATACGCTAAATTTTCTTCATGAATATTCAATTAAATGGCACAAACTCTACAAGCTCACAGTTTTCTTGCTTTCCAAAGGTCTCTAAAAATAAAAGACCTAATTTGCTAAAATAATAGTTAGAGGGTTTACGCTGGAATAATATTAAAGATGCCAAGAGAATTACACTGGTATTTTATTCGGGTAAAGTCATGGTGATTTAGGCTAGAAAAATTTTAAAGCCTATTGAATTAGTTTCACGTAGCAAGAGGTCTAAACATCTGAAGAAATAACTTCAATATAATATGACAAGACATGCAGAGACACACACCCAAGCCCTGACGGCCTCTCACTATAGAGTACACCACTCTTCTTTGTCATGAAGGAATACAGGGTGAAACTAACACTGCAATTAATGCAAATGCATTTGCATTTGCAGTATAAAAAAGTACATTCAAAGAAAAGAAAAATTAATTCAGAAACATAAACTAAAGGAGGGAAAAAAAAGAAAGAAATTTTAAAAATTGACCCACAGAATACACTTACTGGAAAACAGAGGTTTTAATTTCTTAGCCAGTATAAATCAGCACAGCTTCCCTGGCATGAAGAGATCATTGCCAGTAAACCCAATGGTTGGGAAAAAAGACAAAAAGGTTACTATGGAGGAAATGAAAGGATTAGAACAATAGAAGATTCAGAAACCTCCTTTGTTTTATTGCATACACATCTGTGGTTCTTAAATATATGAGTGTGCATTGGAAACCAGATGCAAAATTTAGATTTAGTATTTTTTTACATTTTTGTATTTGGATAACTTAAAAACACATGGTCCAAGTCTTAAAAAATTTGGAAAATTCTTGAAGAACATACTTTCTTCTCAAAAAAAGGCAAAGTGAAATAAAAGTGCTGTAAAGAATATCCTCCCCTGCACTGAAAAAATAAATGAATCAAAACATGATCATATGTTGGCAGAAATAGCACTGTCATATCATTTCCAACTGTTGCATACTTGATCTGAATTCTGGTCAGAAAGCCACAGTAGGTTGTTATTCTGGCAGAATATGCCCATTTGTGTCTGTGTTCAAAAGGAAACTATGATAAGCATCAAAGACCAGAGAGTTGATGAGAGCATGAAACAAAGGGTTTCCTACTGTGAAATGTTTACCATTCTCATTGCAGGGAAGATAACTTGGATACAATAGGCGAGCCACTATTTTGTGATTAATATATATAAAACATCAGATTACATCCACTCATTCTGGAAATGATTTTTATTTCTCTGTAACATGTGATAAATCACAGAATCACAGAATATCTTGAGCTGGAAGGGACCTGCAAAGGCCACTGAAGCCCAACTTCTTGCACTGCCCAGGACAGCCCAAGGCACCATATCATGTGCTGAGTTCATTGTCCAAATATTTCTTGAACTCAAACAGAATGACTGTGACCACTTCCCTGGGGAGCCTGTTCCACGGCCCAGCCACTCTCTGTCTGAAGAACCTTTTGCTACTACCAGCCTAAACATCCACTGGCACAATTTCGTACCATTCCCTTGGATGAGCAGAGAGAAAAGATCAGTGTCTGCCTCACGCTTCCCCTAATGAGGAAGCTGTAAATGCAATGAGGTTTCCCCTCAATCTCCTCTTCTCCAGACTGAATAGACCAAGCAACTTCAGCTGCTCCATGTACGACTGCCTCTCTAGTCCCTTCACCACCTTCACTATCTTCCCAATCACCGCCTTTGGATGCTTTCTAATAGGTTTGCATCTTATATTGCAGTCACCAAAACTGTTCACAGGATTCAAGGCCACAGAGCAGATCAGGACAATCCCCTCCCTTGCCCAGCTGGCCATGCTGTGCCTGATGCACCCCAGGACAGGCTTGGCCCTCCTGGCTGCCAGGGCACTACTGGCTCAGATTCAACTCATCAGTGACCAGGATCCATGGTGCTGCTCTCCAGCCTCTCATTCTGCAGTCTGTCCATACATCCAGGCTTGCTCCATCCCACGTACAGAATCTGTCACTTGTCTTTGTTGAGCTTCTTACAGCTGGTGATTGCCCAGACCTCTGATTTGTCCAGGTCTTTCTGTAGGGCCTCTCTGCCATCAAGGGAGTCAACAGGTCCACCAAATTTAGTATGGTCTGTAAACTTAGTATCCCTTCAAGGCCTTCATGCTGTTCATTAAATGAAGGTATTGAAGAGAACTAGCCCTGAGAGGGAGCCCTGCATAATCCTACTAGTGACAAGTGCCATCCTGATGTAACACCATTTATTTTAACCCTTTGTGCCAGTTGTTCACACATTATATTATGTATTTATTCAGGAAATGTCTGTTTTTTCAAGGACTTGAATCCAATAGGTAACAAATTAAAAAGATATAAGAATCCTTCCAGCCTGACTGCAGTGCCCCTTACATTTCTTATGTGATCTTATTCCAGCAATTACACTTATACTAAAATCTCTTATTTAATTAGAAAGAAATGTTCTTCATTTTCATACAAACATGTATGCAGAGATGTTAGTCTTCAGTATTCTTTCTTCTCTGAAATTACTGAAGTACATTTGGCACGACAGCCTTGTAGTGTCTGTGTGTTGGTGGTACCAACAGGAACCACATTTATGAATATAGATACTTCTGTTCTCTGCATCTTCAGGATTTATATGTGTGCTTGTTAGGAAGTAATTGCAGACCTTGCACAGGTTTTATTGTGCTCTTATTTATTCTCACACAATCTATTGGTATTGAAACATTTGCTGTTCTTTTTCTCTGTTCAATTCTTGTCTGAAAAAACTTCCTAGTTTTATCTGTCTTTTATAAAAGTGATAAACCCAGGAGTAATGCAGAAATTGAGAGCAATTGCACCCAGCTTGTGTTCAACATCCTCACAAACGGAAGCAGAGGGGCAAGTACTTATCTCTTTGCTCTCATGACTGGACTCAAGAAAACTGCATGAAACGGAGTCAGGGGGGTTTAGGTTGGATATCAGGAAAAGGTTCTTCACCCAGAGTGTGGCTGGGCACTGGAACGGGCTCCCCAGGGAAATGGTCACTGCACCAGCCCTGACAGAGTTAAGAAGAGTTTGAGCAATGCTCTCAAACACAGGGTGTGGGTCTTGGGCTGTCCTGCACAGGGACAGGATTTGCACACAATGATCCTGATTAGTCCCTTCCAACTCAGCATGTTCTATGATTCTATGATTCTACATGCCATGCTCAGTGTTATATCATTATTTCTGACCCTTGGCTCCAGCATTTTTGGATCCCTATTGACTCAGATACAAAAAAAAAGATGCAAATTGTCCTCATTCAGTCTGTGGACAAGCAGTTAAATTTTTTGCTCAAGAAGTGAGAGACGGGCTCAAATCTTTTGACCAAAAGGAAAAAAAAAATTAAAACAAGAGCTCTGTTTGCAGAGTGAATATTTTATCCAATATATTGATATGCAAAAATTGTGAGACGATAGTTGTGATGCACTGTACCGGATTCAGAATACAGGTCTTCAGAACACTTATAAGGATATTAAGCAGGTTGAAGTTAATCTCATGGTGACAATAAACAACACTGCTAAAGCAGAAGATTTATTCCTGGATAATATTTGCTCCTGGTACTCAATACCCAAGGCTAAACTTTTAAACATAGATATTGTAGATTATTCTCTTGGTATTAAGCAATAAAGTTTCAACAAAATCCCATTTTAGGAAAGCAAAGTAGGAATTCTGCATATAATTTCTGTCTCCTGTTTGCCCAGTGACCTGCTAAGTTGCTCTCTGCTATCTTTTCGTATTTTCTCTGCAGACAGTAAAAAAAAAAAGATTCAGTGCTGTTTTCTGTGAAACATCCAGTTTAAATTATTTCCAACCTTGATGCTACTGTGATAAAATTCCTTGTTGCTTTTTTGTGGTTTTTGCTTAGAACACGATGCTCCCACATTTGGTGAGGCTTTGCCAAAGCCGCATGTGTCTCTTGGCCTGTTGGACAGTGGAAAATAGAAAGATCCATCAATCAAAAGAATTGAGAAAAGCAACTTCTGTTGAAGATTTTCAATTTGTTTCCATTTTCATTTTGGTCTGAGTTAGTCTACTTAGTGTGGTGTTCTGGCCCTCTGGATGCTGTTTGATCCCTTGGACTGCAGTCAATACATTCTTGTGTGTGCTTGGAGTTTTGCCTGTTTGCCAAATGCATCACTACAGCCTTTTAGACCTTGAACTTGTGCTGGGCACAGCAACGTGGCCTGACAGTGCCTGTTGATGAGTGCAATGCACGTGCTGCACATGTAAATTAAAGTCATGTACTCACAATTTATTCACCCTTATTTTCCTTTCCCTAATGCATTTCTTACATCATGCAGCACAATGGGATCATATGTCCAAATTGTAGCAACAGTTACAAGAGATCAAGTGATGCTAGACTGTATTTTTAAATAATGAAGGATAAAATAACAATATTATAAACACATTACACAAATCAGTGTTTCATCAGTATCTTGAATGTATCATTCTCTATAGCTTTTATGTCTGAATGCAGTTGTAAAGCTGCTTATATCTGTCACATTTATTACCTCTGTTATATCTTTTTATTATCACAACCCCAATTAACATAAGTAGGCACAATTGTTTTTTTCTAAATGAAGAAAAATCTGTAAGTAGCAAACATTTTCAGTCTTAAGACAATGAAAGTTTTTGTCTACAGCCATGAAGAGAGGGCATGACTAAAAAAATCACTAGCAATGGCTGTGGAAACATATGTGAGCAAAGCTGAGATTCAGCTCTTTCTAAATTCATTCAGTTTCTACTTTTACACAGCCAGAAATACCAAAGATCTAATGCAATCTACTGAAAGCATAATACTTTCTCATGTCATACTAAAAGCGCAGCTGAATTTTGATTTCAGGCATCCATAATCCAAGCTGCAAAACAAATTTCAAACAGAGGGATAAAAGAAAATTCCTGCCATGATTAACTTGTTTTTTATGCATAAAACCAGCCATAAGAAGTTGATAAATAAAAAATCCCTGAAACAATATTGTCTAAATCAATATGTAGTAGGAATGGATACGTCTGTAAAAGGATACCAACATTTTTCATAAGCATCATGACACAGAATTTTAAGGCGAGAGATGAAATATGGTAACAGTTAGCTGCTCTGAAAATATTTCTGAGAAACTCCTCCCATGCCTGAGAGGTAGAACGAAGCTTACTTGAAAATATAACAAATAGTGGTGCATCCATCTGAAGAGCGAGGTGATATTTTATCATAAATAAGATATGATAACTGGGTGTTTCCAGGTTGTGAAGATCCTTGAAAATAAAGGAAAGTGGATTATGCTTGATTGTAAAGAGATGATGAAGTAGTTGATGGAAAAATTTTAAAAGGGAGAGCAAAAACAAGGAAAATGTAAATGAATATTAGTGGGTCAGGACTTACCAGTGGATGTCAAACCAGGGAGAAAACATTGTTTTAACTGAAAAACCATGTATAAGTATCTAGACAAGAGCCTTAGCTCTGTAATTTGCAAAAAAATAATACACCTTAAACAAATGCAAACAAAATTGGGCTCTGAAGAGCCAGAGTGATACCTAAGACAAAAAATGGCACTTAAAGTGAGGCACTGTCATGTCACTGTGGTAGCAGTTCTTTAGAGCCCCTGTTGGGACTGTTACCAAGAGATGATGTCACGGGAGTGACTTTCATTTGTCAGGTAAGATAGCTGTACCGAAACAATAAGCCGTGAAAGGCTAATTTGGATGTGAATTGTTCTTGTGCATTACATTTTCTGTAGAAAAAGGCCTCAGAAGAACAAAAATAAGGAATTGGAAATGGAGCGTGGAAAAAAAAAGAGCACCTCCTGTTCTTTGAAAGGCTGTTTTACATAGGTGAAGAGTGACCAGGAAAGGAGAGAGTCAAGAAATGAAAATCATGTAAGTTTTCAGGAAGATCTTGGTTAATAGCACTGAAGGCAGTTGATCAGTCAAGAAGCATAAAAGGGGAATAATTGTGCTGAATTTGATTAAGTTTCAAAACTGTAGGAAGAATATCCTTGTGTCAATTTAATAAGTGATTGCATAGCTTTAATTCCTCTTAAATTCTGTTCCTATTACTGGTTTTAATAATACACCTTGACTGCATAACTGAAAGGAAATATGGTTGCCATACAGAATTTTTAGAAGTTATTATTAATTGGCTTGTTTTGGTTTACTTTCCATTTGTAACTTCATTCCTCTTTCAGGATGCTTAATTACCACATGAACGAGAATTTTCCTTCCCTCTTTTTTTAAATATTTATTTGAAAATAGAAATTTCAATTTGGATCTCTTGATTCCAGCAAAATACAGTTCAGTTGGACTCAATAATGTTAAATGTCTTTTTGCACTTTAATTATTTCATGGTTCTATGAAATTTGTGTTTTAAAATTTTAGAATAATGTCCAAAAATTATACAAAAGAGATGGAAAATTGTTTTGGATGCCTGCTTTTGCAGTAGTAGGTCCACACAGGCCCACTAATGATACTACATCTTTCTTTTAAGTCAACAAAATCTCATCTTTAGAAAAAGCACTGGAGGATTGACCTATAAAACTAACTAACTGACTATTCCAGAAGACTATATGAAACATGAAATAAAAAAATTTTCAACAGAACTCTTAGTAAAAGGCAGTCTTTTGGACAAAAAGATCACATAAAAAAATATACTTCTCTGGCTATATCAGCTTTTATTTCTTATGCAGTGCAATAAACACCAAGAAACAGGCAAAAATCTTTAGAAACAAAACAAAACAAAAAATTAGTGTACTGCTGAAATACTAGAAATGCAGAGATACTTTCATAGTACCAACTCCTAGGGTTTTCGGGTGGATTATTTTTGCATTACCAGCAAAACAAAAAAGTCACAGTACAGACCTCTGCAGATTTTTATGCATCTAGAGTGTATTTTTATTAGAATTTGCAGTAGGACTGATAAACCTAGATTCAATGGTAGTCTGGAAGTTGAGCTACTGAAGTATCTTTATTAATTATCTTCAGAAATCTGGTTCATGGTATTTTTCTTGGTTACAAATCTCATAACTGCTGTGTTTGTTATCTCAGAAACCAAAATACTGTAAGTTTTCATGCATCTTTCATTTGTGTATTTCAGTACTATTGAAATACAGCAGCTATTCCAGACTACAAATGCTCATTTCTCATTTTAATTCTTTTTTGCCAGTAAAAAACTTACTCTGTGATATTGCACCTGTTGCCTTTTCATTTCCAGGTAAAAATGATCACGAGGCATGTAAATGTTTGAGTACTACATGCCTTGACATCCATCCATCTCAGACATGCACCATTAAAAACTGATGTTTTAATTTTCTCTTTGAATCCTCTAGTCCAGTTGAAAGTGACTCTGCCTATGGCAGGAGGGTTGGAACTAGATGATCTTTAAGCTCCCGTCCAATCCATCCCATTCTATGGTTTTAATAAAAGTCCACTGTAAAATGGCAAGCATTGACCAATTTTGTATTTCTTATTTAATAGAAATATTCCTCCCTGATAAAAAAAGAAAAACAAACCAGATTGGATGGAACAGTCTTCCATGTATCTATCACTTCATCTCTCAGCTGTCCCACTAGCTGACAATGACTTCTTTCTGTGCCACTTTGAAGTGCAAATTTTTGATGTTAAAAAGAGACTACAAACATGCTTCTCAAACAGCAGCTGTCCTCAGATAAAGTTTGATCTTGGTCAGGGTATCATGTTGAATTCCAAAACAAAAATCACACTTCATGAGAAAAAATGCTAGATCTACTAATTGCAGCTAAATACTTGCTGAATGCCAACACTATTAAACATCTTCTAAAATTAAGGCGTTATTTAGCTGAGCGAAATCAAGTACAACAGAATAGATATGACTCGTTAAGTGGGAAATTTCAGGTGAGTTTCCAGAGAGTTGTTACAGAGAGAATGTTGGATGCAACTAAGAGTGAGATTCACTGCCTGGTAGTGGTATTGAATATATTATATTGGAACTATGAAACATTTGGAAGAACATAAAATATTGCATTAAATTAGGTGAAAAGACCCTAGCTAAATTTCTAGAAGGAAATTTTAAAAAAAGCAAACCAAACCAACCAAACAAAAAACCCAAGCAAACAAAAAACCAAACCAAACCAAACCAAACCAACAACAACAACAAACAAAAAACCCCAAAAAAGCCACAACAAAACACCAACCAAAAAAAAATCAAAACAAACCACTGAATTTTTAGGCTCTAATATTAGTTTCAAGAGGTGTAAAGAAACATGTCTATTCCATCTGCATTTCCAGAGATTCTCTTATGCCTCTTACTCTTATTGGGCCAAATGCTTTGTCAGATTCACTTTTCAGGTTCTAGCTAATAACATCTAGTCAACACATGTTTTGTTTCTTTTTTTCTGTGCTGGTTGCTGTGGTCTGGGACGAGTGCACTGAAGTGTCTAAGGAACACAAGAAATGGAAGATTTCCAGATTCCCTATCAAAATCAGCCTTATTTTTTTTAATTGCCATAATTTTTTAAACATTGTTTCCTAATAGACTATGGCAGTTGAACTAAATGGAAACATGATACAAAGAAAGAGGCCAGCAACAAGCTTCACTCAAAAGTTTTAAAGGTGATTTATCTGAACAGCAAATGTCTTGGCTCAGTGCACTACCTGTAATGTTAATGCAACTCTATGGATCACTAAATATAGAATATATTTGTGTCTATTTTTTCAGGCTTCCTTCTTTTTGAGAACCTCTGTAACTGTGTTCTCACTTGTGATTAACCCTTTCTCCTGCGTGTGCCCTTTCCTGCATTCTAAATAACCCAGGGAGAGATAATCAGCGTCCTGATCAGAAGATAAGCTAATATATGCATAGCAGTGGGACTAATGTCAGCTGCAATTAAGCAAATCACAAATTGCCATCTCATTTAAAATTTCTCAATTGTACTTGTTATCTGAAAATTACTCTCCTCAAATAGTCTTTAAATATCACATAATAGTTGGGGTTGGAAGGGACCCCTGGTGATTATCTATATCAACTTACCTGCTAAAGCAGCTTCACCCAGAGTAGGTGGCACAGGATCGTGATCAAGCAGATTTTAAATATCTTCAGAGAAAAGTTAGTTTCCATAGTAACTTCTAAAATTTGACCCAAGTGAATTCATTGCATCTATCTATCTAATCGATTTATCTCTATCTAATGTTTGTGAAATTTTACGTTAGCTTCTTTGACATTTTTAAGTCTTCACAACTTTAGTCCTGCAAAGCAACATTTTATTAATGTTGATTCAGAATCAGCCACAGATGAAGGCTCAGTTCAGAACTGTGTTACTGTAGCAAGAGGTTAGTCCAGTCTTAGCCTTTATCATTCTTCTCTCTTAAAGAATGGTTATGCAGTTTCATAAACCTGGAAAAGAGACAAAACTCTTGTTAAAGGTGCACACACACAGAGAATATGGTGCATTTTCCCTGTGATTCACTGGTATTTGCTTGTGATATTTTTCTTCTGTTAGAAAGACAAAGAATTAATTTAGTAACACTTATTGTGAGATTTTTTTGGTAAAGATTTTACCTTAGATGTTTACCTTGAGAAATAGTAGAAATGTTACATCTTGTATTACAATCCTCTGCATATTTCCTCAATTTTTTTCTTATGTATCTTAAATAGGATATTAAAAAAAAAGAAAAAGAAGAAGAAAGACAGAAAGACAGAAAGACAGAAAGAAAGAAAGAAAGAAAGAAGAAAATAAAGAAGAAAAAAGAAAAATAAAAATTATTCTATATATTCCTATACAAAGGGCTTCACAAATACCCTGGTATGTGGAAAAAGTGAGAGTAACATTGAAATGTTATGAAAATATGGAAATAAAAGAAGGTCAAAGGAACTATTTAAGCCTTAAATAGAGTCAAAAGAATCATAGAAAAGACCTTTTCTGTAATTAGGCTCTATTTTATATTACTGCACTATGTATATTTTAATGTTAAAACATTGTCTCGGATGGCCCAGGAATATAGACCCTAAAATTAACCTTTATGTGATAAAGAGTTGCCAATGATATCATGTATGTACAAGTTGAAGGCTGGTCAAATGTTCCACCACCAGGGATGTCTTTTTCCCAGCAGGATTTAAGTAATATTAATAGAGCAAGATAAATACTTCATTGTTTTATAGTACGCTCTGGTGAAACTACTCAGGCTGCCAAACCAATGTTGAATATGTGGGAAATGTCTGTTTTTGAGAGCAATACACAAAAGTAATCAAGAGGAAAGAATGCTTTTAGTTAGACACAGCTGGGGGAGTGTGCTCAGAACAAGCATGAACATTCGGAAAGACCAAGGAGAAGTCCCTTGTTTTACTGATTCTCCCACGTCATTGGCTGGACAGACTCTGCTTCAGATTGTCAGATTACATCAAACGTTACTGCTTCAGTAAAGGCAAAGTTCATTAGCAGGATACCTCACCAGACTAATAAAGGAGACCCTTATTCAGCAGATTGCTTCTTTGCTGATCAGGAAAATGGGTGCCCCATAGCACAACTTTTGGGGGTTAGCCTGATTGTCAAGGGGAAGAAATGTGGAAGAACGGAGATATGTCTGATTACTTATCGATAGCAGTAGCAGTAATTCTTGTTTGCAGGACACACTCTCATTTGAGCTTAGAGAAGATTTTTTTTGCAAACACATCTTTCTCTTAAAATATATATTGACAGTCTTGTTCTTATAAAATAAAGAAAGATGCCAACATTGCTTTTCAAAACACTTGTCTGGAATATGTTTGAAGTTAAGATAATAGCTGCTTTGCAGAGCTCAGCTAAAACAAATATTGCATTTTTTATTAAATTTATTCCCTGTGTATATTTATGCATACATATAGAAACTAAAAATTTAGTACATCATAAATACCTGAGGTGGAAATAGTGCCATTTAGAATTAAATCAATGTGCGTTCATTTTGATCCCACAGGTAAATTAATTAATTAAGTTCAGGAGAGTATTAAATAATTTAAATTCATAAAAAAAGAGAAAATATTTATATTTCACATGGTAAAATCTACACATTATGAAAATGCTGTAAAAATGTTATCTATGTTATCAGGTATATGGATGTCGAAATTATACCTACTTGTTATTATGAATAAAACTGTGGCAATAAAGATCCAGTTCAGCTTTTAAATAGATAAACATTGCCAGAATAAAGCCTTTTTACCTTATGCTTGATATTAATATAATATTCTTTGAAGTTTATAAGAAAGAACTGAAAAGTGATTAAAAATAATGTCCCAAGCTTAAAGCCTATTTATTGTGTACACTTTTTATACTTACAAGAGCATATATTGCTCCCTGAACCAATTATTAGAAGAGCACTTTATTGTTTACTATAAACTAATATATTCATAATAATAAATAATAATATTATTATGAAAGAATAACCTTTTGTATTTATCTGAGAATTGTGTATTCAAAATGAAGTTCACAGCAAAATAAGGAGAGAGTACTTTTGCAACAGGCAGACATTTGAACATTTTATCTCTCTGCTGGAACTTCTTAAAATTTTGTAAGATAGGGATTTTGCCTGATAACATAAACATCTTGACCAAAAGGTAAACAAGACAGAGACAAAAATCTTAGGGGAAGTAGGAGAAGGAGTAAGAGTGTGATACTGACACCAGCCCTTTTGACAAACATGATGTCTAGAAAACCCATCTTGATATTCTTCTCTTAAAGGCGGGAAAATGGTTTCCATTGTATTAGAAGGACAGATTATTCAATAGGTAGGTCAGATTTTCACTGATCCTCCTTCTCTATTTCAGGCAAATGCATGCAAGCCCCTATTTGTACATGCAAACCCACAGATTCATGTTATAGAAATAATTTCATAAGCATGAGGTTCTTTTGGAGTATGCATGGTAAATCACATCACTCCATGTCTAATAACCTGATTATACTGTTTTTCAGTATAACTGCTCAGTCAACAACCAACTCCTTACAACATCACATCTCTTTATTTTTCTATCTTTCCTATCACAAGTACATTTTTCTGACGTAACTGTCATAAATACATACATACATGCATACATAGGTATATCTGGAAGTATAGAGTATTTTAGGAAGCTGTAAGTATTTCATTTCAGTATTTCATGTCAGTCTTTTAAAACATTGTGTTCATAACAGTAGGAAGACCCAAAATCAAAACCATCTGAATAAACCTGCAAACAATTTAGTTACCTAAAAATTTTTAATGTTTTCAATTTGTGGTAATCAGTGTCTGTCTTATTTAACACACATAAAAATAGTTTAGAAAGAGAAATTCGAAGTTAACAGTTATGTTTACAAATTAAAAATAATTTGGAAGAACTTTTCAATGTGAGGGAAAATGCAGCAATATATCAAATAAGCCAGAATAGATAAGGATCACTGACTAAAATATTATAAAATGAGACTGATCCTAGAAAAAATTTGACTCATACAAAATCTGACATGCAATGATCTGAGAAACAGATAATATCTAATAATATAAGTACTCAGGAAACAGTTGTACTGGAACAGACCATGATTTAAATGTAGGGCCAAATGTACACAAGTTTATAATAAGGTATAGTTTCAGTGAGAAGAAACACAACAAAACAACAAAAAATAAGAATGTTTCCTTCAACAGAGTGAGAGAATTATTACATGAAGATGGTGCACAAGTCAAAAAGGGATAAATTCTTGTACAGTTGATGAAAATCAAGCAACACCAAGGCAAAAGTAACTTTTGGTTTTTGAATATAGCATCAGGATTTATGCCATAGAGGCTTAAAAACACAGTTGAGGAATATATCTTTCTGAGAAACTGTAATAGAAGGTATGCTGGTATTTAAGAAAATGCTTTTGTCAAATATAATTTTCTGGATAGTCTTCATTTTAGAGAATTTAGAAGTACACAGTAAAAGTTCTCCTTGTTCATTAGAAACTGATGACAAAAGAGAGGAAAAAAAGAAAAAAGAGAAGATTCAAAATATATTCTTTGGTATTTGATGGGGATTTTAGCCTGCTAAAATGTTTCTAAGTTTGTGTGGTCAGAATGTTTTCTTTGGCAATGAAAAAACTCTCTCTGAATTTCAATGACACTGCAACTGCATTGTTTCTGCAATAAGCACAGAAGCTTCTGAGCTTACATTTTGGAGTCCATTAAAAATGTTGAAATATTTCACCTTGAAAACATCTGTGTTAATTCTCTTGCTCTGCTCCCCCTTCTTCCCAAATGCATTAAAAATTCAAGAAGTTTGAAAGCAGTATTCTTGTGGCTGTGCAAAAGCTTTTATTGGCAGCTTTTGCATTTTTTCTTTAGCAAATGGATTTTTTAAAACTTAATGAACTCTGGATTTGTGACCAACCACACTATTTCTGCTAAAGAAACAAACCATCTGGACAACACTTCTGCGGGTTTATTTGTATTTATTTAAATTAACAGCAGTGTATGTCATTTTCAACCATAACAAACTCTTTCCATTCAGGTGAAATCTCTCAAGTCTTTAAATTTTATGGCTTGAAGCATTAAAGCTATGGTGAGCACATTGAAACAATTATACTGAAGTAAAGATGATCATAAAACCAAGACTGTGTGCCTCTCATGGAAAGAGAAGGAAAAAGAAGGAGGAGAGAGAAAGGGAAAGGAAAAGGAAAAGGGAAAGGGAAAGGGAAAGGAAAAGGGAAAGGGAAAGAGAGAAAGAGAAAGAGAAAGAGAAAGAGAAAGAGAAAGAGAAAGAGAAAGAGAAAGAGAAAGAGAAAAAGAGAGAAAGAGAGGCTGGCCAAGGCAGATGGGGACCAAAATCTGCTGTTGTATGCAACTGAGAGGAATACAATTTGGGAATACTTTGATGACTTTTCACTTAGAATGAAGGTACTGACACAGAATTAAAAACTGGGAAGGTAGTCCTGTGAGTACTTCTGTCCTTTATTTAATCTTCAGTTGTGCTGCATTCTGAAAGTTTTCCACATGTTAAGCACAGGGATTTAGTATCCCCTGTAATGTTGTCTTGGCTTAAAAGACAAATATCTGGCAAGGAAAGTGGAAACCTTCCTGGGATGGAAAGGCAACTCCTCCCTCCAAATTATTGTGACTTTGAAAATTACGGGGCTTCCAGGCAAAATTATGAGAAAAGGAATAACAGTTGTTTACTAGAATACATGTATATATGAATACATGTATATGTAACAAGACAAAAGAAGCAACAAGACAAACAAACAAACAAACAAGAACAAGAACAAAACCCAAAAAAGGATTCCTGGAGTTTCCCACTTGTTAAGCAGTTCCCCCTTTGGTGTAGTTCCAAGCACAGCTGGCAGGGGGTGCTGGTGGCTCAGGTGAGGCAGAGAGGCTGCAATGACTCCCCCGCTCCTTCAGGAGGCGCTGGCATCTCAGGCAGGGCAGATAAGCCAGATCACATGCAAGGAGACTTTGGAATTTCTACCTTTGGCGCTCAGGTCTCCCTTGTAGCATAGATTAAAACTATGAATTTGGTACTAGGAATTAGGCACTGATCATTGGCAGTGAATTCTTAGTTTTTCTCTTTTTGCCTCTGCAGCCCCATTTAATACTTAAAAATAAACATTTTTGGCAGAAGTTCTTTGTTGCTTTGTTAATGAAAATAACAATTTCTTCAGGATTACTAAATATATATGATTCATTTATACAAATAAATGAAACTACCATACGCATAAAGCTAATATTTCTTGCTGTGTTCCCTGGTGTAGTCACTATTTCATGCTCCAAATTAACAACCTTTCACATAGTTATTGCCAATATGCTCATGGATTTAAAATTAAAATATTTTTGTAAATATGGAAACCAGCAGAAATGCTAAGCCCTGAGATAACAATAGCTTAAAAAATTAAAAAATCACTGTATCATAATTTCATGCCCATGACTGCCATTTTTTTTGTGGTTTTAATTAGTTGATTTGACTTCAGTTGATCTTGTCCTTGCACTGAGAATAATAAATAGGATAGAATAGAATAGAATAGAATTATAATATGATAGAATATAATACAATATGATATAATATAATATTAATATAGATATATGAAATTTGATGGCTGGACTGTTTTTTTGTTAACTACAGCCTACTCTGCATTCCCATAGACATCTCACTTAGGACTTTAGGTCTTGGCCATAAATCCATGATCTGTTTTTCCTTCGTAAAAGTATGTATTCTAATGATGGGAAGATTTCCTATCCCACATGAATTCACATTATAAGACTTTCTCCAGGGAAGACGGGATGCTGAGTGATCTGCAAGCTGAAATGGATGAACTGCAAATGTCGAGGAAGGCATGCCAATCTTTTAAGACTACAGCCAGACTTGGAAGGAACAGAATGAGGCTTACTCAAGAAAAGCAGTCTAAGACTTTGGACATTTAGAGTCTTCCTTTAGGGAGAAGCCATCATAGACTTACAAAATATAGACCCTGATATATTCAAATTAAGTTGCTTATCCTTAAAAATCCCTGAATCATCTTTACTACCCAAATATATGCTTTAAAATTCTGACTCCTTGTGAGCGCACCTTAAAACTTTTGCAGTATTTCTGACACTTGAAACAGTCTTGAATGTAAAAGAATTACTTTGTGCAATCAAGGATTATTTTGGTGTGCGTTTTCTCTGACTTGAGCATGGATGAGGAAGTGCACTAAAGCTACTGTTTCAGATACCTTGTTGCACTAAACATATTGTATGATTTCAGAAATAAACACCAGTATATTATTTGGATATCATCGCATTTTGGTACAGGGTCAGAACATATAGAGGAACATATGGAGTCCTGCTTTCCTTGTTTAAGAAGGGACATTCAGGAGGGCATGCTTCATCCCTGGAATCATCCCTTTGTTCCCCCCGGCAGTGTCCAAGACCAGGTTGGACAGGGCATTGAGTAAGCTGGTCTAGTGAGAGGTGTCCTTGCCCATGAGAGGGTGGGTTTGAACTAGATGAGCTTTAAGGTCCCTTTCAATCCAAACCATTGCGTGATTCTGTAATTCTATGACTCAAGGTAAGACTCTGAAGGTAGGTGTGGTTCCTGCCTCTACCTATGGTTCTGAACTAATGACCTTTCAGAATGTTATACATTCTCTCTCATAATAAAATGTCTCACTTCATAAAAATTTTTAGTAAAAAAAAAATCTGCAATTCAAAAGCAGAAACCATCATTGCATCCTGGCTAAGATATTGGGCTACACCTACAGTGGATCAATAATAAAGTTTCAAAAAATGAAGACTCCTTTTTTATCACTCTTACCCATCTTCTCTGATGAAAACTTCTGCTTTGGAGATTGACCTAACCTTTCTTACCCATGTGTAAGAAATGAGCATTACAAGATAAACACTCCTCCTGTAAAAGAGGCTACACATTGTCTGGGTCATTAGCACCTTCTATCAAATGCAATCATATGCAGATATGAAGACAGACCTTAAAAGACCATATGTCCTGAACATTCTAACCTTTTGGTACGATGGTGAGGCTGACAGCAAGCTATGACCCAGCACGCTCGCTCGAGTGTCTGTGTTTTGTTCTCTCTTCATTGCTGACTTCCATCAGCTAAAACATTAAATGCTTGCCCAAAATACTGCTACAGTTATGTAAAGCTTTTCAGGAAACATCACTTCACACAGATGTTTAACCTCCAAGCCCTGAAGGGATAGCTCTGCCAGTTGCCAGGCTTGTCAATTAATTTTACATTGACAATCTTGCTAATGTAGTTTGACACAGAGAAGTTTTGCAGCCAGCCGGCTATGTTAGATAAAAAAGGTAGATGAGTGTAGTTCACTGCAAGATACATCTGAGCACAGCACACCACAGCATATGTCTCATAAGTAGCACTGCTCAGTGTCATATCAACTACCATCCCAGATGATCCTCAGTACTAGTAAAATATTTTTTTTTTGCTTACCTGAGTACTCTTCTCATTTCTTTTGTGGTCATATGTTGCCACAAATGTGTTCAGGAAATATGAATATGAAATACATCTGAATATTTGACTTACAATATGAACTGCTGAGATGTGCCCGAGAAAAGTTCTTTTAACCTGAGATACCTCCTTCAAATTCTGTCAGCAAACTGAAAGAACCTTAGAGAAAAGGAACAAATATTCAGGGTATGGAAGAAATTATTTGCAAGAATACTTTAAATAAGCTGGATATGTGCAGTTGAGCACACTAATAAAGAAAGTGTGAGGAGGATATGATAAATAGCTAGAATTACCAAAGAAACCTCCCAACAGTAGTTGCAACATGAGAGAATGAAATTAGATATTAAGTTAAAGTAATAACATCGGTTACACCAGATTAAAAAAAATATTTCACATCAAAGTGAAAATGTGGACGAGCTGACCAAAGATAAATAAATTGACATCAACTAGAATATTTAGACTAAGACTGAATACAGCTTCAATCTGGAATCAAACACACATTGGTCAGTGAGTACCTTTAAAGGTGTATGCCCTTTTCTCTATCTTCAGATTCTGTGAGTCTCATTACTGAGAATTATTATTTTTAGGTTTGAATGAGAATGAAAACTGCAGGGTTAAAAGAACTGTTGAAGTTCTCTCTTGCCTTATAAAACTGAATTAATTCTAACCAAAATTATCACTTTTAAAAATTATTTCAGCATACATAAAGGTTTTATTTCCCTTAAGATGTTAAATAATTATGAGTGTAGGGAAATGAGAAATATTTTCCTTTTGTGAGACTGTAGAAAAAAAAATCTGAAATTTTAAAACTGAATACTGTGATGAATATAAATGAGCATAATGTAAAACCCGTGAATTCAAACATTAGTCCTTAATGCTTTCCATCAATAGAATACCTGTATGAGCTTGACTGACAGCCTGATTTTGTCCTGGCTTTTCATGGTCTTGTAGTGCAGCTGAGGGTGTAAACTACAGAATCTTTATATGTACATACTGATCATTATGAAAAAAATAAGCAATATGACAGGATAGTACAAAGCCTGGGGATGTATTGTATGTTCTGCATGCAAGCAAACTTCTTTATTTCTGCCTGGGCAGACTATTGTAATCTTTAACCATGGGGAAAATCACTCCGTAAGTGTCTTGAAACATCTGTATTTCATGCTGTAAAACAGAAATGTGACTTCTTTTTTTTTTTAATCATTTTACAGCAAGTAGGAAAGTCAGAATTATAATGTAGCAAGCGACCCTTTAGCCAGTGGTGAAACAGTTGAGGATTACATCAGTACCTGATGAACATCGACAATGATAACAACTAGGAACTCATAAAAAGAAGATACTGTAAAGTAAGCCGTAGGTGTTTCTAATGAAAATACTGTTTATATGTGCAAATATATTGTTTCTGCCTCATTTTATCTTAGAGCATAGACCCTCAAGACAGAGACTGTAGTTCTATGCAGTTTTTATGCATGGCTTAATCCAGGGGACAAAGCCTTTTGGAGCTTGTGATAAACAATATTGAACAACTAAAAACTGCTGAAACACTGTCTCCATAGATCTCAGTTATGATAATGACAGCCTCAAGTCTAACTTTTCAATTACTTGTGGTAATGAATGAAGTCAAAGCCCCCATCTACAATATATTCCTGAGATGTGGGTTGGGGCCATTTATTTATCATAATGCAGCTCTGGTCTTTATCTCATTCATGATAATAGTAAAAATAATAATAATGATAATGAGAACTAATTTAAAATAAACATTTCTTTTTCCTATTCTCTTTTAGAAAAGCAATTATCTTAGTAAAACTATTCTGCAGATTTACCTGACTGAAAAGCTGAACTATAGCTCAGCTGTGAGAAAAATTAGAGTCAGGGCTTAAATTATCTGCAAGCTTTCTTAGAAATCCTAATTCATTAACTAGGAACCTTTTAAAATTTATTTAAATAAATAGCTCTTTGCCTAAGAATTGTTTGGAAACCATTCTGTAGAAAATTATATTTTTTTACTATGTTTGTGTTAGGCAACGCTGAAGATAAGGGAGAAAAATTAGACAAATTCAAAAACAAAAATTAAAATTTTTGTC
Source organism: Acanthornis magna (assembly GCA_036785705.1). Lineage (NCBI taxonomy): Eukaryota > Metazoa > Chordata > Aves > Passeriformes > Acanthizidae > Acanthornis > Acanthornis magna. Next base: position 10,971,498 of record JAWUZG010000016.1, read on the forward strand.
TTGGGAAAAGGTGCTATGAAATGTTGTGAAAATGTAACAGTGGTGTTTGGAGAAAATCTCTAGTTTAGCCATTATTTTAATTCAGATGTCTGTGACTGTATTGTAGATATTAAGAGACATAGATATCTCTGCTATACAAGGGCAACAGGAGAAGTTTACTGATCAGCAGTGTTAAATGGGTTTGGAGAAGAGATATAGTGTTACTGCTTTGTGACAGAGCATTTAGGAGAGGTGGAAGAATGGAGAAATCAAAGTTTTCTGGAAAAGAATAGATGGTCAAGGTGAGGCTGGAGGTAAGGTGAAATAGGTCAGACATTACAATCCGTGAACCTGGAAAAAGAGCAAAATAGCTAGTCAATATGAGATATAATCAATTTGTTTATTGATCAATTATATAATAATTGATTATGTAACTATGTGTTATTCTTTCTACTCCCTGAATTGCTTGCTTATATACATATACAGTCGGGGACAATGGGTTTTGATTTACATATTCAAAAAGTAAAATAAACTATAAAGACAGAATCTGCATTTTTGTTGATTAGTTGAACGGCTTTCAAGCATTTGTGGTGGAATGCATTATTCAAAGATATTCTTCCTGGTAGAATGTATTTGACAGTATGGTTTTGTAATGTGAACACATAAAAAGTTACATTCAGTCAATTAAAATAAATGCATTTGGACTATGAATGCACCATCGCGTGTTACTTTCTCATCAAGGCTCTCCCAGCTGTCCATTTGGGAGTCCATTATAATATTCAGTCTTCTCTTGTGGCTCAGAAAAAAAAGCAAAATATTTGAACTACAAAGCCTCAGACAACTCTTAGGATTTACATGCACTAACCGGTAGTGAGCTTTGAGGAGTTTTCAAGAATTCTCTGACCCTTGTAAATAAAAGCAGAATTTGTTGCAAACTTGTGGATTTCTGCCACCTTTTTCAGAGAAGAGAGAAGCCAGGAACTAATTGATGAGAAGGAAGTAATAAAAGTGAAATGTTTGTTAAGGAAGCTTGGTTTTTCTTTTGTGCTTCTGTTTTTAGGAGCAAGCTTTCTACCATGTCTTAGAAACTAAACATTAGAATTCAAAACTTTCTCTCCTGGGGTCACATTCCTTCTCTTTTTTATTCTTCTCCTTGTACTGGCAATGAATTTGTGACCCTCTGCCAGACAGATCTTTAAAACTCTCATCCTTCTTAAAAAGAAATCCAGTGTTGGCAAGTTCTGACACTGGACAAACATGTCAACAAACATTGAGAAAGTGCTGCCTCCAAGCAGCAGAGCATGCTAGGGCTGTGTTTACTCAAGCTTGTCGCTACCAGGCTTCATTAAGAGTGATGACATTTTTAAACACCATCTCTGTGGTACTGTGTGATACAAATCAAATCAAGCAGGCACACAAAGGCCTTTGTCTCTGCTCAAGACTTGTACTGACTCCTGTTGTTAAAGGTATGACATTTTCTGGCTGAATGAAAAAAGACTGGAAGGAACTGATCCTAAACTGGACAAAGTGAATAGAAAAGTTCTCTTTCGATTCTGATGGGTTTAGATTTAAGTATTGTACACCTCTTACCCTGCCTGCACCCAGAAAAATCTGAAGTTGATATACAGAAGGCACAGAGAGCCATTATTTAATTCTAAATTATGGATATGATCACTAAACTATTAAATTTCTCCTACTGTTAACCAGAAGGGTGCTTTCTGAATTTGAGCCTGACTTTTCAAAACAAAGAAACACATCTTTGTCATATAACACCATTTTCCATATTCTTCTTCAGGAAAAGCACTGCTTTACCTGATTTTCCTGTCATCTTATTGAAAGAAATTCTTATCTATGAGGATAGATACGAAGGTCCTGATTATTTCCATTCAACTTTAAGCACAGATATGCCCAGTATTATGATACTGATATGTCTAATGTGTACATATATGTTGAGCAGCAAGTTGATAGATTCATCCACTAAATGCACACTCAAAGAGACACTTTCAAAGAGGGAACTATACTGTAAGAGGATGGACATGACTCACTTTTTCTCTGGAGAAGAGGACTGGACTTCAAGCTATGGTTGGGACCAAGGTGAAATTAATACAATTCTACAGAGAAGAGAAGAGAAGAGAAGAGAAGAGAAGAGAAGAGAAGAGAAGAGAAGAGAAGAGAAGAGAAGAGAAGAGAAGAGAAGAGAAGAGAAGAGAAGAGAAGAGAAGAGAAGAGAAGAGAAGAGAGAAGAGAAGAGGAGAAAATATTTCAGTTGGCAGGGACCTAAAACAATCATCCAGGTCAGCTGCCTGACCAATTCAGAGCTGATCAAAAGTTAAAGCATTATTGTTAAGGGCCTTGGCCAAATACATCTTAAGCACTGACAGGCATTGTTCACCTTTCTAGGAAGGGGTTTGACTTCTAAATGTCTGGTTTAAACATCCTCTGGTACCATTTGAGCCATTCACACACATCCTATCACTAGATCCCAGAGAGAAGAGATCAGTACCTCCTTCACTTCCCTCCTCACAAAGCTGTAGGGAACAATGAGCCTCAGCCTCCTTTTTCCTAAATTTGACAAATCCAAAGTCATTAACTGCTTCTTATAGGACATTCCTTCCAGCCTTGTCACCAGACTTTTTGTCCTCCTGTGGACATATACAAAGAGTTTCACATCCTTCTTAAATTGTGAGGCCCAGAACTGTACATGGTTCTCAAGCTGAGGCCACACCGCAGCTGAATACAGTGGCATAACCATCTCTCCTGCCCAGCTGGTTGTGCTGTGTCTGATGCACCTCAGGACACAGTTCCCCTCCTGGCTGGCTCACACTGAGCTGCTGTCAACCAGCACTCCCAGATCCCTCTCTGCAGGGCTGATCTCCGGTCACTCCTCTCCCAGCTCATACTTGTGCCCAGCTTAATAAAATAGATAGTATAATAATTATGACAGTATAATATATAAAATATGTATATATAATATGTAAAAAATGCATAAAATAGGTATTCCTGCACTGTGTGTGCACTTCTACCTGTTACTACATTATCTCCAAGAAACGCAGGCTTCCATTTACCAGGCTTTGTGTGTAGAATCCTTAAAAAATATAGGGGCCTTTTTGCTGAGCAGTTTTATTACTAGCAGTTCAAAAAAATGTTTTCAAGTGAGAGATTTAAAATAGCTGGAAAAGTTGGAAAAACACTTTCTAAAAGTGAATTACAGAATTTATTACAAACCCAGAGAAAACAAGTACATTTACAATGTGGAAATTACATAGGCTGGTGTTTTCACACATATGTGCCTCTGGATAAGAGCCTTAATTCCTATTTAAGCACTAAACCAGAACAAGCATGTTTTCAATAGAAACAAATATCTGCAAGGCAATTATATTGGAAAATACACCAAGATAAAACTCTCCAGTGAGCATACATTGCATAAAAATAAAAATAGCAGCCAATGGCATCTGGATTGATATGTATTGATTCCCTTTGATAATTTAAAGACACATCTAAATCCTTAACTTCAGAATTCGGGTATGACTCTGACAAATGCCTTTAACTTGAAGCATATATTTGACTAGGTGTTTATTCAGACAGGCACAAACTTACATACTTCTTATTTTCAAATTGATAAAAGCATAATTTATATGGCTTCTTACTGACTGATGGTGAAAATGCTTAAGCTGAGATACTTGTGATGGAAAATCTAAAACCAGTGCAGGTTACATAAAATAAGAATTTTCCTATTGAAATATTTCTTATAAAAGCATGCAGATTGCTTGCTAACAGTAAGGAAAGAATTTAAAAACCATCACCCTACGTAATTTTTGCAAACTATTTGGCTTTGCTCAGATTTCAGTAGGACCAGTGTTTGAATTTTGATGTTACATGAAACACCATTATCAATGTTGGTGATTTTTGCCAAACAGAGTAAAACTTTATCCACTGTATGACAAATATGTCCTTACTCTGTAAAGGTCTTTTGGTGGTGTTAATTTTGGGGGGTTTTGTTGTTGTTTTGTGGAGGAAGGTGTTTGGTCTCATTTTTTTCCTAAGTAAACAGGATTTAGTTTTGTAAGACTGTAATTCACTGATGGGATTTACTCCAGTTCTATGTTGGAAATTTCTTTCATTGTTTCATTGGTTTTCCTTTCTATACAAAATTAACAGCAGCCAAATGTACCTATTTCTAAAAACGTACTGGAAAGAAACAGCAGGGGAAGGAGAGAAAATCACCAAATATTTAGGGACAGAATAAAACTACCAGCAACAATGAAAACTTTATAGGGCTGCACTTTATTAACTCTGTCCATTTCAAACTACTAATAATTAGCTGAGCTCAAAATGATTGCTTAGCATTCAGCAGAGAAGGTAGCATTTCTCCAGAAGGGACTTTGTTATTGGAGACTGTTTTTATAAATGCATAGTTTCCTTAATTCCAGTATAATGATCTTTCCTGACTTAGTTATTGTTGTTTTAAGTGGCTAAAATAAGCACTCTTGTTCATGTACTTTCAAATGAAAACATGAGTGTTCATGGCTTTATATTACTGAAGCTTTCCCTTATTGCCCCTACACACCCCCTTTTTCTTCAGGCTACAGTCTCTAGGTACTTTGATAGTTTATACTTTCTTCTCATAGTGAGGTGTTGTAGTAAAAATGTTCCTTTGGCAGCTACCAAAATGTGTCACACTGGCTATAACCTTTGAAAAAGGAAATGCTCCATGGAGCTTTGATTGTGTAAACAGCATATTCTCTCCTGAAAATGGAGACATTGTCAAAGGAGAAATTATATGAAAGAATGTTTATGTTTTTTTACTTAATTTTGATACTAAGAGGTGCCTCTTTAAGACTTCTGTGCTGCACACTTATATTGCTAAGATAGATTATTACTTTTTCCATTTGTAGTGCTGTTGTGAGCAGATGTGTAAGAGACATTGGTTATTGTTTGGAACTCAGTTGCTTCCTATGTTGGCCAAAGTCAGAGCAGAAGAGCTATTCTACAGGGGCTGCAGGAAAATGGAGGTCTGTGCAAACACACCATTTTCCTTGGATCAGGACAGGGAATCTGAACAGAACGGAGTCAGACACACAAGTAGGTTTTATTTATATTTGATGTTTGCTAAAATTTGGGTTACATCTATAAAAAACAAGAGATTACCAAGTTGGGAGAGTACTTCACAGCAGAGCTATGTCTCAAGTTTTCCTGCCAGTGCTGCAGCTTAAACCTAGCAACACAGATCTTGGATTGAATTTGCATGGGGAAGCATTTATTCAAATTACAGAGTGGTTTAGTTTAAGAAGTTGATCTTTTCTTTTTGGGGAAAAGACTGTATGATCTCTGAACATCTGAAGTCACCACAAGGTGGTAGGATGGAATATGCATCTGCAAAACCCAGACAGTGCTTGGTCCTTCCAGATAATTTGTTGCTTAGGATAGATTTCCCTATCCAGCAGCCTATTCTAAGGTCAGTGCTGGACCCTGGGCAATTCAAATTTTTAAAGAATCAGGGAGCTCAAAGTGAGTAAATCAGCCTAAGATCAAGATCTTCACAGTAGAAAACTTTGTATTTCCTAATTAACTTTCTCCCTACATATATTGCACATAACTCTTACATTAGGAATAACCTTTTTCTTTAATATCTGTATTCTGTATACTCCTGTATTTGACTTTTCATATGTGGCTGATGTCACTGTTTTGTCATTCAGTTGGCTTGCACAACTATATTGTTCTTAAAATAGCATTCTTTTTGTTCATGGCTATTAATACACTCATCTTCCACTACACAATTATCTGCTATTCTCACAAGGTTTCCTGTGAAGTGGCAGTGCTGTTATGATGGTCTTTTCCAGGTTCTCTCTTTGTAACTCCCTGAAATTTAGCTATTCCACTGAAGTTCTTGTATCTTTGTTCCTGTGCCAGGCATTGATTCAGGTTATACTTCACACAGTATGTATGACTGCACATATGATGATTTCCAGACTCTGATTTCAAGCTCTGTATGCATTACTGATATTAATGAGGTATACATATTTTAAAAAAATTAGTTGTATGTTTTTATTTTGAGTCTGTTGAACAACTGTGATCTGGTCATAGTCTTTCTTTCACTGTCTACATACCAACTTGAAATCTCAGAAAGGACTGGTAAAAACTCCTCTGTAGAATCTCTAGAAATAAATTATCTAAATTCCAAGTTACAACAAAGTATGAAATTTGCACTGATTCTCCTTTTTCTGTATATGATTTATAGTTGAAGACAGGATTTATATGTGTGAGAACTGTTCACCTTGTTTAATTTCTTGAAAAGACAAAAAATTCACAAGATTTCTAACTGTTGCACATTTCAGGGAAAAAAATAGAATAAATACCTGAAAAGGTGGAACAAAATTTTCTAATACAATTCATTCTCACCAGGGCTGTGAATAAACTTGTGGAACTTGGAGTTTTATAACTTACCTGAAAAGATTATACAGCACTCAGTAACACTGGTTTTATGCACTTTCTTAAATAGTATAATTAAACTTCCTAAAATACCAGGCCACCAGGTTTTTCCTGTATAGCATTACCTTAGCAAGTTTGAGGACTATATCCACTACAGTTAAAAGTCTTTAAAAACTGCCCATTTTAGACTGAAATGGATACACTGGCCTGAACTGCTTTCAGCCTGTGAAGATGAACAAGGTTACACCATTTGTGAAGTTAGAGAAAAGTTCAGATTTCACCCTGTGCAAATGATTTCATTTAGTCAGCCAGGATGAACCATGATGATGTACATGTAATATAAATGGATTTCCATCGCCTTTGAAGAAAGTTTATTTAACAGAAAAAAACCAACAAAAAGGTGGCAATCTCCAACAATCTTCTTGTTTCTGACTAAATATTACTTCTGAATATTGTAATGGGCATTATTAGCCACAGACTACAGACTATTAGCCACAGTAGCTGTACTGTTATCTACACTCAGAGAAGGAAAAGAGGGACCATATAGATTTTGCCACATCTGTACAAGGCACACAAGATCTGCATGGTCAATTCTGCCTTCAGGGTATTATCAAATTGTGTTAAAATGAACATCTCACTCCCGTAATTAGTGACTGGATTCCCAGACCAACCATTTCTAAATTAATGGTCTTATAGGAATGGACTGGTGGAACAACGAAGCATATTGAAATGAATTCAAGTCCAAAAAAATAATAAAATAATTTAGATTGGAAGTGACCCCTGAAGATCACCTTTTCCGCACCTCCACTCAAGGCAGAACCAACTTCAAAGTTACCTTAGTCTGGTCGAGTCTTTATCCATTTGGGTATCCACACGGATATTCTGTGACTGTTCTTAGAAATCTTTCCCAATGACCACTCTCATTAAAAAGATTTTTTCCCCTTATATTCATAAAACGTGTATGGTCATACTGGGGTCGAGGAAATTTAGATTAAAGTGGTATAAAAATCTTAGCAAGGAGGAAAATGAAGGAGAAAGAAGATTAAACCTGCTGAAGCGAAAGTCAATTAGCATTACATTTAAATATATATATCTAAAAATAAATTCTAAATTATGTAAATAATTACACATACACATCTTCAATTTTTTTAAAATTGAACTGGAAAATGCATACAACAGATTGATGACCAGAACTATCACCACTTAGCAAGAAAGCAAAAGAAGCACAGAGAAATTGCATAACCTGTGTTAAGGAAATTTTCCTGTCTCACCATCCAGAAGACACTGGCAGTCACAACAGCACCACCTGAGCAAGGACCAAAACCCCTTTGCAGAGGCCAATTCCAGTCATCTGACAGGTGTCTTATCTGCCTTCCTACACGCTCCACACCCATCTGGCAAGACAAGATCTCCTTACCGGCTCAACCCCAGGTTTCCTGTGGCAGAACCTCAGACATCTCAATCCTTCAAATCATTTAATCCTGGTGCAAAAACTAGCAAAACAAGGGCTTGAGCTGGGTGCTCACACTGTAACTGTACCCTGAGCTACCTGCACTGAATGGACTCATCAGCATTTTGTCAATGTCATATAGAGACTGTGGCAGAATCTATGTCTTTAAATTAACCATTATGACATTCTGAACTAAGTCGGTTTTGCAGTTTTAAAGAGAGTAACTGAGATTATAACATTCAATAATGAATCAGTTCAAAGTGCGGATGTGTCTTATGACATCTGCAGAATCATAGCTTGGTGGCAAATAATTGAAAATTATTGGAAGTGAGAGAGAAAAATATCTGTCTTGGAAAAGACTTAAATGTTTTAATTTCAATAGAGTAGTGGTGTGGTGAAAGAGAAAAATCAATAGATACTTTTCACTCACATGTGATGTCATTTTTTTCTACATCACAGTACCCTGCCACTTCACTGTGGCAGTAGCAGGTTACTGTCTTTTTTTTTTTTTTTTTTTTTTAATAATTGCTTGTAATCCAAAGAAGCAAAATCAGAATACTTTCTGGAAAAACAAAGGTCAGGTTTGACCAGGTGCTCCAGAAATTGTAATCCAATATTTTGCCAGATATAACTTTTCCACTTTGAATATGAGGTTGGGTTTAAAATGGATCATCTCAAAATCTGAATTTGGATTGGATTTCATTTGGAAATTAGGAGCTCTATCCACAGCTTACAATCCTCTAAACCACTAGACTAAACTCCACTTCTTACTAATACATTTCAAGCCTGCAGCCTCATCTTCTTTTTCTGTAACATATATAAGTCAGTTACCATTTAACCCACTTCCAATGTGTTAGTTTTCCTATAATTTTCTTTGTTTTCTTCAGAACTGACACCCATTCACTATTTACCAGGCATGATTTACAGTTTCCAGCAGTTCTCTACCTTTATCATCAATTTTTTATCACTGGATCACAGCTGAACCCAGGGGAGGAAGTTGTTATATGCAACTGAAATAGGTACTAACTCTGCATTTTCAAAGAACAAATGAAAGTTCTGCCCTGCAAATAATTACTTTAAAAAAACCCAACAACCCAAACCAACCAAAAAAACAAACTAAAAACTAACACTCATACAGGAAAAGTCTTTACAATTCAGAGGGGATCTGAACTGTTGTGCGTAGTTAACCTATGCGAAGCATACCATTAGCAGCACATTTTCTTAATCAACACAGTGTGGTTGCTTTCAGAATGTAGGAATTGTTATTATTTCCAACATAAAAATTTACTCCTTTAGGTTTTTTCTGAATACTGTCAGTGACCTTAAGATGAATTCATCTGAATAAGATATGCACATGCATAATATATGATTTCATTTTCTTTATATTGTTTAAAAGATTTCCCAAAAGCCAGGTAAATGGGTATATATATATTTTGAAAAGTATGTACTAGAAGTTACCAACAACAATAACTGGTTCCCTCACTTCTGTTAACTGAGTCCTTGAAACACTTTGTATGCATTAATTATTCAATATTCATACATAGTCTGTGACATTAGGCAGTGTTATTAGACCTGGTTTATATCAAGGATCTGCCACTCAAGCTAAAGGAAGGATAGGAAAAGTAATTTTTTTAGCAACAAATTCTACACTAAAACAAGGAATTACCTGGACTGATTATACCATTTCCTTTCCACTTTGACTTTATAATTAACATTCAATCCATTGCATATAATTTGCTAAGCTCTATATTAATGATTTCTTAAGAAAGGAAAGAATATAATGGCATTGGTTAAAGACCTGACCTGCTGAAATCAGGGAAAGGGGAAGGAGGGAATGGCTGTGATCTGTGACTATGATCTGTGACCCAAAAATAGGACACATTTACTCCTAGTATAGTAGGGGAGGAAAAGAAGTCAGTCCCCGTCTTTCTCTTACTTTGTAATCCATCCTAGCTGGAGCAGACTGTGAGACCAAAAGGCTGGAAAGGAGCTATTTGCAGAAATTCATTGCTATTTAATATCCTTCACTTCTCAAAGCAGGAAGAACCTGGAACATAGAAAGAATTTGAAAAGCTGTTGAATTTTAGTAACTTAATATGCTTTTTTGATATTTCTGGCTCAAATGTAATGACAACTCTCAGAATAATCTTTCTTTTTTTTTTCCCCCTAAGTTTTTTTTTTAATTTTTACTTTTCTCAAAACTATTCATAGATTCCAGAAAGGCTGCACCTCTTTCTCATAAACTTTTAATGTTTAATTAAACTTTTCCGTAAAGTAAGGATGGTGGTTAGCAGAACTGCTACCTTGGGCATGTTTAGGGACCTTATTGAGGGACTCCCTTAGGAGCCAGTCCTGAGGGGGAAAGAAGTCCAGGAAGGCTTTAGGAAGGAAATCTTAAAGCTTCAGAAGTAGGCTATACCCTTAAGTCAAAAGATGAGCTGCTGGGGAAGAAGACTGATCTAACGGAAGAGGGAGCTTTGTCAAGTCAGGAGAACTCCAGAGAAAAAGGGAGTTTATGGCATTTGGAAGAAGGGACAGGCAACTCAGAGGACTACAAGGATGCTATGAGGTTACTCAGGGAGCAAATTAGAAGGGCCAAAGGCCAGCTAGAATTTAATCTGGCTACTGCCATTAAAGAAAATAAACCTGTTTCTGCATGTAACTTATTGACAAAAGGAAGGCTAAGGAGAATCTCCATCCTTTATTGGATGCAGGGGAGAAACACATTTACAAAAGATGAGGAAAAGGTTGAGTTACTCAAGGATTTCTTTGCCTCAGTCTTCAATAAGAACAGTTGTTTTCTGGGCACCTTTCCCCCTAGAAGATAGAGATGGGGAGCAGAAGGAAGCAGTCCAAGAGAAACTGGCCCATGACCTGCAGTACCACTATGACTTGCACAAGTCAATGGGGCCTGATGAATCCACCCAACTACTTCCAACTACTTGGAAGCCGCCAGAAGTGCTTACTGAACCACTCCACCATTTATCAGTCCTGACCAGGGAGGATCCAGCTGACTGCATATTAGCAAATGTGGCACAAGAAGGGCTGGAAGGAGGATCTGGGGAACCACAGCCCTGTCAGTGTGACCTGTTGCCAGGGTCATGGAGAGAGTCATCTTGAGTGCATCACAGGACAAACAGGGGATTTGATCCAGCCAGCACAGGTATATGAAAGGCAGGTCCTGCCTGACCAACCTGATCTCCTTCTGTGCCAAGGTGACCCATTCAGTAGATGAGGGAAAGAGGATGATGTTTGCCTGGACTTCAGTAATGCCTTTGACACAGTTTCCCACAGCATTCTCGTCGAGAAACTGGCTGCTCCTGGCCTGGATGGGGGCACTCATGGCTGGGTAGAAAACTGACAGAAGGGCTGAGCCCAGAGAATGGTGGTGAATGGAGTCACGTCCAGCTGGCAGAGAGTCATGGCTGGACATGAACCTGCTGTGCCCAGGTGCCCAAGAAGACCAAAGGTGTCCTGGCCTGCATCAACAGTAGTGTGGCCAGCAGGACCAGGGCAGGGATTGCCCCCCCATACTTGGCACTTGTGAGGCCACATCTTGAATCCTGCTCCGTTTTGGGCCCCTCACAACAAGACAGATGTTGAGGAGATGGAGAGAGTCCAGAAAAGGACAACAGTGATGAGGAAATGTCTGGAGCACAAGTTTTAGGAGGAGCAGCTGAAGGAGCTGGGGTTGTTCAGCCTGGAAAAAGGAAGGCTCAGGAGAACCTTATTGCTCTCTAAAACCACCTGCTAGGAGGTTGTAGCCAGGTGGGTGTTGGTCTCTTCTCCCAAGTAACAAGGGACGGGACAAGAGAAAATGGCCTCAAGTTGCACCCAGGGAGGTTTAGTTTGGATATTAGGCAAAATTTCTTCACTGATAGCATGGTCAGACATTGGAACAGGCTGCCAGGGGAGGTGGTTGAATCACTGTCCCTGGGAATAGTCAAGACATGTGGATACAACAGTTAGGGACATGGTTTAGTGGTAGTCTAAATCGTGAGCAAGGATAATGTTTGGACTCAGTGATCTTACAGGTCTTTTCCAGCCTATGATTCTGTGATTATTACTTCAAGGAGTTCACCATGAAATTATCACCAAAACGCAGAGTGGAAGCTGAATTATATTGTCCAGCTTTGCCAGTCTGCTGCTCACAAGTAATTTTTCCTTTGTTCTGAAGAACCTTAGAAACTGAAATCGCAACAAAACATGCAGGGGTTCTTAAGCCATCTAAGTTTTTTTAAAAAATCCATTCAAAACTGTTAAATATCCTTTGAATGTTCTGATTGGAAAAAATGAATCTAAAAGTTTTCCATTGTAGTAGATGTTCACTAACATGTATATATCTACTACCCTGGAAATTCCATCTAGTGCCTGAAAAAAAAAAAAATATATATATATATAATATTTTTTTCTTGTTGCTTTTCAGATGTAAGTGCGAGCACTTTTTAAAATATATTTCTTTGTTCTAAGTCCCTAGAACATTTTTTTAGACTTCAGCAATTCCAGTTCAGGAAATATGGGATTAAGACTTTCTGGGGTGCGCCTGTCCCCTAATTTCTTTGCTTCCTTCCCCCTCCAACCCCGTGTACAGCTAATCTATAATAAAGGTTAATTTTGAAAAGCGAGCTCCATAGTATTTACACAATGAAGTCAAACTCTGAATGAAACACACTTGTAAAAACAACAGCAGCCTTTTCCTTGTGCAATATAGGATGTGGTCAATCATTTGGCAATTCAGTTTTGGCACATCATGAACTATTTATTTGTTAAGGCAAGTTCTTGAGATTACAGAAACTCTGGGAGGTTTTTTCCTTTCTTTTCTTCTTTTTTGGTCCTTTTTATTTCCTCCACTGGAAACTATTAAATTTGCAGAGCCTGATGTTTATTTCACACTGAAACATGCACTATTGTATCGATAAATATTTAATGGTGCTGGAGTTCAGTGGATATAGCCTCATACGTTTCTTTTAAAAGGTGTTTTATAACCTGGTGAATGCACTGTGGTCATCTGAGCAAGAAAAAACAAACTCAAACCAAAAACTTTCCACTAAAAGATGACACAGGGTTCAGTTTCAGTTTGAAGAGGGTGTGGAGGAAAACATGTAACCATACATTTTTCTGAGTCTCTTGGTCCTGGCACTGCTCAGACAATTCTATTTGAGATAAACATCAAGGGCATTACATAGATCATAAAAGCATTTGAGCTGAGAAAGACAAGTGCTAGAAAAAATAAAGTTCTAAAAATGATCTTTCTCCAATAGACCTCAAAAAAAAAAAAAAAGAGACAGGCAACATTTTGCCCTGAATCGCTGCATCTTCTATGATAGATTTGCTGTGACATGTGCATGCTCAGTCTGTAAGGCTGCTTTAAACACTCATGCAAAGTGTTTTCAAATATTTCTGGACAAACATTTGTTAACATTAAATTTTAAATATGATGTTAAATTATTTAAACATATCTGCCAAACTGTTAGCATGCACTTTACCTAATGCTTCTCTTGAAACTACCTGGAATCACTTTGGCAGACTAGGACCAAGCTATAGCAGAGCAAAATACCCTCAGTGATAGGTAATAACAAAAACTACATTATTGATATTCTCCCCCTTACATTTGATTCATATTCTAAACATCTATGGCTCCACTAACTGTATAAACAGACTTTTTAGCAAATAAAATTTTACCTTATCCAATTTTAAGTGGCAACTTAAAATGTCCAAGCACAATATAATTTCTAGTAAAAACATTGAAGATTTCTTAACTGATTATTTATTTTTAAACTAATCTGCAAATCATACTAAGGTGTAATTTGATAAATCTAGAAAGCTCTTCATTTTTTTTAAGAAATCTCACGGATTTGTAAGTAAAAACTGCCTACAGTGAATTAGGACAAAACTCACAAAAATTTTGTGATTTGTAAATGGCATCAGAAATGTTTATCAAACATGATGAATAATATCAGTGAATGGTATCTTGTAGGCAATGTTTTTCTATCATTTATGGTTAAGACTCAGCAGCTGTCAAACTTACTCAATAACTAAATTATAAACTAAATGTTTTAAGACTAATTGAGGAATCTTTGGACATATTACCTCAGCCTCAATGGAATTGTTCAGCAAAAAATCATATACTGTTGTTTCACGAAAGACACTTGGCTCAACTTATATAAAAGGATAAAAATAGCAAGAGGCCAAACAACCTGCTACCCTGATGGGAAACCACAGAGCTGAAAAATGAAGGCTATGTAAGAATTGTAAAAAAGTTGCTCAAAACCATGGTGCCAGAATAAAAGGAAAACCAATCTGCTTGTGATGAGGCTTCTGAGCTCTTGTCTTGTTTGCTTCATGGAGTTTTAAATGTAAGACAACAAAAATTGCCGAACTCAAGTTTGTCCTACCCAATCAGAAACCACATTTCTGTAACAATAAGTATGAATCACAAATATATTAAAAAAGCACATATTTACAGTTAGGACCAATGTTTTCTCAAGAACAAGTATGTATCAAGAGTACTGTCATATATGGGGAAAATCTCAATCACAAGCATGTATTGAGTCTGGCATATCTGAGTTACCATATCTTTAGTGATTTTAGTTAAGCACTTTACACAATTTGGGTGTAAAAATTTGTAGATTGCTTTGAAATGTTTTCAGCCAAACTCAAGTTACAGAGCTTGGGGTATTAAACTTTTTCTGGGCACTAGAAATATTGTCCAGAAAATGACCTCTTAAAAAAAAGAAGTGGTTTTTCTATGTCTGTGTTCGCACTTTCCCCAAATCCTCCATTCATCATCATAGTGAAAGATCTGTCTTTTTCTCCCAGTATTATTGAAGTGCAAACTTGAACTTGGAAGCCAAGTGATATAGAATAATTTACAGTGATGAATAGTGTTGTTTGGAAAAAAAGGAAGGAAGACACCAAAAGTTATACATACCTGCACTTCTTATTTTACCTATAATTTCAGGATCTTCCTTGACATATTTTTAAATAATTCTGCTATTTATTCAATTTTATTGTAGAAATATGCTTTATCTTAATATTGTCAGGAAACAGTAACTCATTCCTGAATCTTTAAGTCATAATACAAATGATCTTCCTAAAAAAATACTTGAATATTGCTTTGTCTCCCTTTTACTTTATTTCCAAAAATGGAATCAGAATCCACTGTGATTGTGCAAAGCTACATTGAAGAATCCCAACCATGGTTGTTAAACACCAGTCAATATCTGTGTGCATTGCATAGAAATGAAGCTAAAGAAATGAGTTCCCATTACTATTTACAGACTGAAATTACTGAGTTAAACACCCCTGCAGGTTCCACGGCTATGAGAAGAAGTTATTTGTAATATTCATATATATGAAAAGTACACTTTCAAGAGGGTTGAGAACTGGGGCCAGTGAGAAAAGATCATTTTGTTCCCAGAATGAGTTGCTTTATCACAAAAATTGTATCATTTCAGTTTCCATTCAAAACAATGGCTTTAAGTAACTTGACACAAAGAAGACTTTGCTTGGATGAGTTTTACCTTCTTTAATTTGCAATGTTTGCAATTGAAAATCGGACAAAATGACTTCAAGTTCTTTGGTTCCCACTGACTACACTGAGGGAATGCTATATCTCACAGGAAGCCATCAGAGCCAGTACCTCACACGACTGAACTCTATGACTTTTATGGCTTTCACAGAGAGATTTATCCAGTTTTTCTGGCTTTGGTTTTAGCTGCAAGCAAATGCTGCTATCTTCAGTGTATTTCTGAGCAGGATGAAAATGTGAAATACTGTAAATCCTTCAAGGCAACTTTTACCCACAGGATTGCTAGAAACTTTAAACCAGAAGCTTGGGTTTGTTTTGGTAAGCATCTGCACTGAATCTCTGAACCTTTGAAGATTAACCTATTGCAATGAAGGTTGTGTGTGTGTTTTTACATGATAGTAAGCGAGAGAAAAAGACATTCCCTTAAATGTCTACTTCACTGAGCACATTAGGTACCTATAACTTTCTTTTGAGAAAGATACTCTGTAAGCCAAATGTTAAAAGAATAAAACTTTGAAGCTCTGAGAGCAGAAGACTAGTTCCAGCTCTGCGTGCCTTCAAAGCTATTTCTGACGTCTATATTACTTCTCTCTTTTGACCGTACCACGGTATTTTTTACTGTCATTAAATTTAGCCATGATTTTTTGCATATTTTTCATTAGGAGGGGCTTTAGAATGTAACTGGTAAGCAAAGAGGTAGGAAGAGCATCTACAGTGGTGGTGGCAGGATATGTCTGCATGGACTGGCAGCCTTGAAAACATGTAAATTCAGTATTTCAAGTGAGGACTGTTAGCTGGACTTTTCCAATGCAATAAGAGGAGTGAGAAAAAATATATGTAGATGAAAATAGAATGTAGATCTGGAAGTAATACGAAGGAAACAACAGTGCCAAGATTTCAACATGTTGTGTCTGCAGTATATTCTGACAGAGGAAACCTCAGCAAAATGTATGAGCATTGTATTTCACTCCTATCTGACAGAACAATGTGGGTATAACAATCCCATGGTGGTGAGAGATCTGTTTTCTTCATTCTGATGAGTAGGCAACACCAGTGGCTTTCTTTACTCTCTAATTACATGGCACTTTTGTTCCTAAATTTGTATTTTTATTCTCAGCGAGATTTCTACAAACCCTTTCCTCAAGCTAGCTCTCCTCTCCCTCTCTCTCACAATCATTGAAAGTACAACATACAGCTGCTGCATTTTTCTGTCTCCCTCTTGGCCTGGTCAATAAATCATCTTTAATTCTTGATGTGGAATTCTTCTTTCCCATGTCATAATGACTTCGCAAAACTTGAGTTGGAACTTGAAGTCTTTTCCACAGATTTTGCCCTGGGATCCATCTTGATCTAAGTATCCTTATTTTCTTTTGTTCCTCTGTTTTTTAGCTGTCATTTCCGTAAACTAAAAAGTTTAGGTTGAGAGATACATAAATATGATAGAAAATTACAATAATACAAATTACCAGATTATACTATTACCACAACGGTTTCTGGGATATCCAAAATTTTAGTGGATGGGGTAAGGTTTTGCCAAACAATTTTGTATTTAGCCAAAATTGATTTGAAATCAAATGAGACTCAAGGAGCTGAGAAGGCTTCATTTAAGTCATATAATGATACAACAAGAGCAGCATTTCTTCACTGTTTGCTTTTCCAATCCAAACCAGATACGGCATAGGAAAAAGGAAAATAACGTATCAGGAGGGTGAGAAGAAAGAAACAACTGGAAGGAATAAGCATTTCCAAAGCCATATGGGTAATTTGGGCAAGGTTCTGTTTTAGTTAAATTTAGAAGAAATCTCACACTTTTAATAGCACCAGTTGGTTCTGGACTTTAGCAATGGAGGAGATTTCTTTTCCAGTTTTTTGTAACAGTATATTTCAAGGAAGAGAGAACATCGAAAAAGGTCAGCCATAAAGCAAAAGTTATTTTGCAGTCTTACACAGAAAGACACATTAAATTAGGAAGTTTATTGTCTCAGTTTGAAACAGTTCTCAATCTTGTGTTTCATTTAATTTAGAATCAGGGCAATTTTGTTTTGGTTTGTTTTGGTTTTTTTTTGATACTGAGGAATTTGGCTTAAGTCAGTTGTACCAGTACGGACCTAGACTTTGAACCACCAGGTGATATAATGCAAATTAGTAGCCATATCTACTGGCTATCAATACAGTGATGAATAATTCTCAGTCAAGTGAGGTTTTTAAAAATATATGGTGTCAGAAAAGCCTGGTAAAAAATTTTAATTACCTGATTGTTCTTCACAGAAATGAACCACTTTAGATAGCCTGATTATTTCCAAAGAATTTGTCTTTTATATTACCTAGTTCTATTGGTTCTTTGATATAATATAAACATTTGTGAAAAAGTACTTAGAGGTGAACAGCAGCTTGATTCTTGTTGGTCTTAAATATAGTTGGCCACTGCATGTCTGTGAAATTGTCTAGAATTCAGAGCATATGGTAGATCTTACATTACCTTGATGATGATAATGATGATGATCCCTTGCATCTGGAATCCCAGACCTCTCCCTGTGCTCTGGAGCTATGCACCTGGAAAGCAAAGGTTTTCAGATCTCATGTTGCATAACTGCATGATAGATGCTGCCATTACTATGTTACTCGGGTTTATTTGAGTGGGACAGGGAGAGGCCAGGGGAAGGGTTAAAATGAATGCAAAGTGGGCCTATTCCTTTGGATAGCTGCATAAATCTCAAATAGGCCATGGAGCTGCCTGTGTCTTCTTGATCTTATTAGAAAGAATGTGTGTGGGCAGGAAGAGATGAGACTGGGATTTCTTGCAACAGTGCTCTCTGGAGGATCACAAATCTGGTCATTTAAAACTGATTTATCTGGGTTTATTGCACTAGAATTCTACAGTTCCAATTTGTCTTTGCTCCTTTCATATTATTCTTGACCCCTTGATGAAACACCCACGTAAGTCCAGATAGTTCTCTTTAAGAATTCAAGTAAACCTTCTTTATGCATTTAACAATTCTGTTGTTCTTTCCTTTTTTTCTACCTTTTTTTTTTCAATGTTTATTTTCCTAGAACTTTTTCTCATACCCTTTCCCTTTCAGCTATTGATTTATAATTTCTCCAGAGACATCAATAATGATGGAAGAAATTACACTGTCACTTTGCAGAGGACTATTTTACATTTTGTTGTGGGTCTCAAAGTACTTTTCTAACAAATGGTTTAAGCATTATAGTTTCCCTATGCATCCAGGAAATATTACTATCTTCATTGTAGAGATAAAGCAGAGACAGAAAGTGACCTATCCAGGGTAACACTAAAAGCCAGAGAAAACATTTTGGATATTAGCAAAAAAATCCAGACAGTTGGTCCCAGAAGCTAGCCAGGAGACCATACTCTTTTAATTTAAATTTCCATATCACTGTGGCAAAACATTGTAGCAGAACCAATCCTTTATTGCATTGCTTGTGAAAGAAAAGAAGGGGGAGGGGAAGGGAAGGGAAGGGAAGGGAAGGGAAGGGAAGGGAAGGGAAGGGAAGGGAAGGGAAGGGAAGGGAAGGGAAGGGAAGGGAAGGGAAGGGAAACAGATACACACAGTAATAGAATAAAGCAGTAAAAATTCTCACTATTTCACTTAAAACCAAAAGAGGGATGGGGAGCAAATACTGAAGCTGTTTAATGCTTACTATGTATTCTTTCATTTATATTTTCTCATTGTAAGGAAGGTACTGCTTTATCATTGTCCAAAGCAGGCATATAAATTGCACCTACAAATTATTGGAACATGTGAAAATGCCATCTTTGGAGATGTAGATTGCAGCAATAGGGTTTAGCCCTTGCCTCCCAATAGAATCAGCAGGTGCAGCGTTACTGCCGTGCTGTCACAGATGGTGGCAGCTCAGCCATTTATATCCTCTCTCCACCCCGTGTTTGTATGAATGGTGAATCAGCCAGGTGCCTCAAGCTCAAGAGACACAGGCAAATTGACTGAAAATTATACAATGCTTATGATTTGTCCATTGCATTAAGCAAATTCCTTAAAACTTACTGTCCTTTCTATGGAGACCCTTCAGCAGGACCACAATTCTGCTAAAAGTACAAAGGTGACAAGGAGAGATGGAAAAAATTATAGCGCTGAGAAACAAGCCCAAGAGCTAGAAAGAAAAATGATGCAACTGTTTGAAGGAAGAGGCCAATCCAGCAAGAAGACATATATGAAGTATCTGTCCTGGTCCTGTACCACTGTCCTGGTCAGAAGAAGGTATTGTCTCATCTTTTGGTGATAAAAGCTAATGTTTGCATTTGATTTATAATCACAACTGTCTATTCATTTTAGGTAGGCACCAGTTGCCAAAGGATTCCCACTCTGCATATTTTACTTCTGGCTCAGAAATGTATTTTAGTAGTCCATAAATTAAGTTTGTCAATGATCTCCAAGCTTCAAATTCACTGAGGGTGGCAGAAGGGGTAAAAGTTTTGAGCTGGATCACAAAATTTATTTCTACTATGATTCAGAATGCTGCTGCCACTTATAAGGGGTAAAGAATGGGAAAACCCCTACTTTTTAATACAATTTTAGTAGCACAGCTGGATTTTATAAAAAATAAACAGTCTTTAGAAATATAAACATAAACAGTTTGAAAGAATTACCAGATGCTGAGAATGCGAGTCTTGCTATACTTTTTACTCTTTCCTTAAGATTAAAAAAATTATTTGTTAAGTGTTCAAAATCTGATCTTTCATACAAAAAAAATCAGAATGGTCTTAGTTTTTTATCTCTCTTTTTTCTTCTTTGTGTTTTTTCTTTTTTTTTAATCGGCTTTTCATTTCATTCCTTTTAGAATACCTTTTTGCAAGCTTTACTTCACAGCAGTGTTGGCTTGGAAACAGGCCACTTTCAAAACGAACTGTTTGACTACTGTTAAATCAAGCTGAGAATTTTACAAAAAAGCACTTGTCCACATGTAAACAAGGTGACAAATATTACACAGGAAATCTGAGATAGTTTGGGCATAAGCTCTCAGCCTGTTACCTAAGAAAAAAACATTGGTGTAACTTGGGTCACTTTGAGCTTTAGTTGCACAAGCTTTGTGCATGTCTAGGCTACATATATCAAACACATAATTGTGTTAGATCAGCATAGTATGTAGTAGTTTCTGTGTTGTAGTTTCTGATGCTTTGATTGCAAGCTTTTGAGAATAATTTTCCATCTTGCCTTGGACACCAGAGGATCCCACTGCAGTTTAGGCCCAGGGCCATTTGCACCACTGGAGTATGACAATTCCCCCAGTGGGATCTGGACTGTTGAGGCAGATCCACGGGAACAGGCAGCATTTAATCTCATTGCCATCTAGTGGCAGCCACTCCAAGTTCTCTGACTCCAGCTTCCAAGGTCTATTTTTGTAGTTTCCGTCTGACTCCTGTGAAACCTATCATTGCTCTTTGTTAACAGAGGAAAACAACCCAGGTAATTAAGCTGAGTTAGAACTGTGGTCTGACTCATTTCAGCTGACTTCCTTTACTAAATTACATTTTGACTACATTTCTGTAGAGTGTGTAATGTTGGTTCCAGTGGTTCCTGAAACTATTTCCAATATAGTTTATGAAACAGATAAAAAATAATACAGGATGTAGGGACCACTGGTAAAAACAAAGCTGTGGGATTTAGTGACTTTTGTTCTCTTCCTGCTTTGATAAATAGTATGACCTTGGTAAATCATACAAATATTTTGATCCTAATTATCCCTTTCTAAAATTTGGCTCAGTTTACTTATTAGTTTAGAAGGCATTTCTGAGGTTTAATTAAAGCATTAAAAGTGCCAGGCTAAGCACTTTTAAAAACTGAAAATTAAAGAAGCTAGAGAAATATGGAGTGTTGCTATCTATAGCATTATTTGTTTGCTGGTGCGATGCATTTCCCAATTTATTGATGGACTGTAATTGCAAACCTCCCTCAAAGCTACCCAAAATAAATCTTTCCAACATAACAAGAAGGAACACAGAGTATTTGTGTTTTCCAGTCATGAAACTTCTTCCATTGCAGTAAAGCCAGAACATTCATTTCTTAGTGCTCCCTGTTCCTGAGGGCAGTTTATGCTGTTCATTTTGCTTCTCTGTCAGAGACCTGTCTTTTCATGACTGTCAAACATTTGGAGCAGTCTTTTCTAAAATTTTTTTTTCAGGCCAAAGAAGTTCAAGACTACATAGATTAATCCCTTCTTATAAACAATTCTTTGTTTATTTGCTTTTAGAATAGTGAGATCACCTGCAGCGGTGGCAGTACTAGGTATCATTAGTCTAAACCTCACATTTGTGACAGGATGTCAGGTTTGATCATGCCATCAGAACATGAGTATTTTACTGACTCATGGATTCTTGCTAGAATACATTCCAGTTCATGACTCAAATCAATGGCAGAGAAGACTGCCTCACAAACAGAAGACTAAAGGAATAACAACTCTCTCCAACAAGTAGGAATATGGGCATCACAGCATTGCTAAGCAGAAGACGGACTTAGGAGAGGCACTCAATTACTAAAAAGAATTACATGAAAACCCAGATATTTTGGCATTGTGTTACACCTAGGGGAATAGTCAGGAATGAGAAGACTCACCATAAGTACACTTGCATTAACCACACCCCTGAAGCTGAAAGTTACACATCTGAAGTTGAAAGAAACTATAAGGTAAACTTTAAGGGGTAAAGCTGGCTCAGGAGACTGCAGCAAAACTTATGTCAACCATAAAGAAAACCCCTAAAAACAACGGTGAATTCTGAGTTGGTGGTTATTCTCACACTATTTCATCACATTTAGCCAGCCATTTGAGCATTTAAGGGACATTGATTCTATAACATGGTGTGGACCATTCTTCCAACCTGTCACCCTGCATATATATTATGAAGTGAAATAGATGGATTTTTAAAAGTTGACCCAATGATGATGGCAGTGTAGCTTTATGTCATGCTAAGATTTTCTAAATGATCGTTTCCTACTTGCTACATGCATTAAATTGTATCTAGGCAATAATAAGAATCCCTATAAGTGGATGACACTTGGACCAGGGATTGTGGTGTAGAATCCAAGTGTCCAAATCAGATATCTATAATTTTCATTTTCTGTTTCAGTGGGTGGAATTTAGATGCTTCAAATGGAAGTGCAGACAGCCTACAAAGATTATACAATCTAATAATAAGAAAAATTAATACAGAACGGTATTGATAACAGCATTTGCCAGAGCCTGGGTAGAGTTTGATGATGAAAGATCTCTATAAAGTCTTGAGAACCTACAACCATTTTCTTGAGAATAGATATTTTTACACATACAACTCCAGGTGACCAAATCAGGTTGCCTTTTTTCCTTTCCCCTTGTGATTCCATATTTCTAAACTAACACAGTCTTAAAGGAGGAAGAAGATTGCAGAGAAGCAAGTTTTCCTACAAGCTAGCATTATATGTATTTTCCTGAAAGATAAGTCTCATTTCCTCAAGCTAACAAGATCAATGGATATTCCATACAAGAGCAATGAAAGACATTGGCTTGAGAACTACCAGCAGATATAAGTAGGTGGATCCATATCCATGTGTAACACGATTATTCTCAGTCAGCAGTTTAAAAGGTTCCTCTGCCCCAAAGAACTCGTTAGAGTTTTCTATAGCTTAGCCGTCTTGACATCAGTAACCTCTAAAGTAACAGTTCTAAAGCAGTTTTCTCTAAAGGGACAGCATTTCCTTATGCAGGTTCTTTCAGTTCTTGAAAGACAGGGAAAATTACTCAGTCCTGTGTTTCAGTAAGCTATTACATTAATTTGTGGCTTTTCCATTCTCTGAGGTGTCACCCTAAACCACTACCCACCAAGGCTTTCTGATTACAAAGTACAAATGAGCTGCAGGTGCTTAGATCTTGTGATTACTCTGACCTACCCAGGATCAACCAGGGACCCGTAAATTTAAAACCAGTTACTATCTCTTCCTGAGCTCCTGATTTATTTTTTAAACTTGACTATTTTTACATTCCCACACACATACAAAAAAATAAATAATTCTGATTTTTCTCATGGTCTAAATGAGAGCAGTACTGTTAAATGAGGGCAAGTAAGATAGGAATCAACATTTCTTATGAATAGGAAATTTTGAAGCTGTTCAGAATTAATCTCAGAGAATTACTAAATGCATAGAGCTTTGGGCTATGTGAAGTAGAAGAGCTATTAGGATTCTCTGGGTTTTACTAGAAAGGCATTTTTGTAAAAAATATACATAATCTTCCCAAGGTAAAAGGGCTCATTCAATCCTCAAGGGCAAAATTTAAAGCCAGCATTTGTCTCTGTGATTGCCCACTGGCTCTGTTCCTACTGGCAGCATAGCTTCACTTGAGTAGAGCTGCCAATGTGACTATTCAGTATTGTTTGATTTGAGTCACGTTAATTTCTGGCTGGCGTATTGAGGTGGAAATCCAGAATTCCTGGAAGGCTTGGAGGCCAGCAGCAATAGCAAGCGTCACCTGATATGTTATGATGCCAACTCCAAATTTCCATTGCGAACAGTTAGTTTCTAAGGATGCTAATGAGTATAATGAGCAATTGGTGGAAAGCACTTGTTTTTCAGCTAGAATAGCAAACCAAATTTCTTTTTAAATGAACTGACATTATCTGAAAACACAATCAGAAATTAGACATTTTAAATGCCTAGAGATTCTGTTTTATTTATCCTTTCTGTGGGCTGGCTGAGAGTAAATCAATCCTCCTGAGCATGACATTCCATTGTAGATTCGATTGCTTGGATTTTCTGATCATAGCTTCCCATACCTGTCAGACATGTCACAACCTTGAGGAATTATGGTCATTTAATCAGCATTGAGCATTTTCATGTTCAGCCTTCAAGCAATGATGCCTAAACTCCTATTCACAAGTGACAGCTGAATTCCCTTACTTTATTGCTTTCTGTATAGTGGTACTTTACAAATCAGCTAAAGTTCACCTTTCTCAACAAAGCAGAGTTTATCACCTCAATGACCTTCTAGAGGCGTTTTTTAGTTTGGTTTGGGGTTTTTTTGCATGTCAGTTTATAACAAATGATTCAATATCAGTATAAACCTGAAGATCCTGAGAGAATAACAAAGGACTCAACTGGGAGCTGAGATATAGTTTGCAGAAAACAGTTGCCTCTAAAATGTTTGAAGAAGACAATCTGTGATCAGCCTGCAGATATTCTGTATTCTGCACAACTTCAGAAACCACTTAGCTATCTGGCCAGTAGCAGAATAAGACATTTCCAAGGAAAGCTAAAATGCAAGTTTCAATTCCTCTGTGCTATGTTCCCTGGTGACTTTCCTCTTCCTCAAACTTCTTCATGGCTTTTTAAAATTCATTTCCAGAATGGACTGGAAAAGTTCTCCTATTATGAAATAAATGGGTACATTTACACTGCCATGCAAAGCCAGGCTTTCAGACAGGGCAGGAGGTCTAAGCACCTCATGTATAGTGAAACATGACAGGTCACTGCACAGAGATCTATGTGGTAGATCTGCAAGGAGTTTTTTTCGGATGCTATTGTGCTTACAGAATATTCCAGACCTGCCTTCACACCATGTTATATAACATGACCATTTCCACCTACTTCTTCCCTTTGGAAATATATGATCAACAGAGATTCAGACTTTCCTAGACCCAGAGACAACTGAAGCTTAAATTCCACCAGGGGTTCATCTGCCTACACGACTGGATATTTATAAATCTGAATCTCATGAGTATCCCTTGTTTTATAGACATTGCATAATCCCAAAGCTCTCATAAAGATATATCTAGGCAATGTTCAAGTGTGTGGGGCAAGAGGAAAGAAGGGTATCCATTTCCAGGAGATATGATGCAAAAATCAATCCTCTGGTGTTGTCTCATATAGAAAAATCATGCAATCAGTTGTTAAACTAAGGTCCAAAATAGGCTGAAATTAAATAAGGTGGTGACTCAGCTTGCCGAGCACAGGATTTTAATCAATGAGTTTTAGGAGAAATGTCATTTTTAACAACTGAAAGGTAAAAAGAAATCTAGTGGAGCATAGCATGAACTTCAACTTGGAGAGTTCACAGGAAACAGTTTCTACATGGAAATGTTTCATTATAAACTCTATAAATATAAAAGGAATGTAAAGCTGTAGTTCAAGTGGGATTTTGGGTGGGGTAAGGAATGTCTTATTTTTTGTTTTATGTTTTTTACCTCTCTGGTGAAAAAAGAAAGTGATTCTGAACATAGATAAAAAGCAAAACAGACCGGTAGTTATTAGAAAAAGGTGGGGGTTTCATTTTGTTTTGATTTATTCCTGTCCCAGAGATTTATGTTCCACCTAAAACAGAATCATTGAAGAAAAAAAAAATAGAGAACACTTTTGTATCAATTCTGCCATCAGTACGTGGGAAAGCGGAAATTTATGTGTATCTCCATATTGACATTAATGGGACTTTGGTGTGTAAATATTAACATCAAAAAGGAAGAAAAGAACTCTTTGTGCATCATAAAACTTTCCATGGAAATTATATAAGGAGTATGCATACAGGCACTGACAATAATTTGAGTTTAATAGGGTATGTTAATTTAAATTCATTTACCAATGAACAGGTAGATTGTTTTACAAAAGCATGGGTAATACCTCAAAGAAAAAAGGAGTGTGATCATAATTAAGATACTTTTCTGGGCTTCAGGCAAGTTGAGATCAGTCCCTTCTGTCATTAAAGGGACAAATCTCATTCCATGTTATCTCTTGGTGCCTCAGTCATGTATTAATAGTTATGATAACCTCTTCTTTCACTCACACTTCATCTTTCTTGACATTTGAGATTGTCAGCTCTTTGGGATTTGGATATGTTTTAACACATGCAAAAGTCAATACATTTGCAGTCAAATGTAAAGTAATCTAAATTAGGTATAATGCATCTGTGAAATTTAGGAATTTCGAGCTGTCGACTGAACATTGAGACTATTTCTGTGTACCATTTTTTTTTGGTTTTTTAATGTCTGTATTTTGGAATTTAGTTTTCCTATAATTTTTACCAGAATTGTTAATTTACATATGCAACATTTGCCTCACCTAACTGTACCAATGGCTCATCATGTCTCTCATATAGTCTTCAGAAATTATTCTCAAAATATTTTACTGGGAAAAGTATTTTACCAGTTTTTATCAGCTGACCTACTTATCTCAAACACAAGGCCTTGTGTTTATGTCTGATGTCTGATCTCTGATCCAGGAAAAGGATCAAACCTGAGTTTTATATTCTGTACATCAGTGAGAGTTCTTGTCCAACATAATTATGTAAAACAAAGACTGACAGTAAAAACCAGACAAGAGAATGTTGCTGTACCCAGTGTTTGTTTCATATCACTCAATTCAACAGGAAACAAGCCGAGAGTATGTGTACAAAATTATGCACAGAGACATTGACACAGCATATGGAAAAACAATAAGGAAACCTGAGTGCTTGTCACAACTGCTTTCTAGCTTTCTCCAAGACACTCTTTGAAATTTTCAAAACATCTGTACTTATGTTTTGGAGGAGAGGCGATAATTTTAAACCTCTTTTACAGAGCTCGAACCCCCAAAATTTCATTTGTTTGGTGGTTGGTTTATTTTGTTTTTGGTTTTGTTTTGTTTAGTTTTGTTTTGTTTTGTTTTGTTTTGTTTTGTTTTGTTTTGTTTTGTTGTGAGAACTGCAACAGAGGAAAAAAAAATTCTGCCACAATGTCAGTTTACAGAATTAGATACCAGCCTGATGGAACTCAGCAGAGAATGATGGCCAGCAGAAAAATTGTCTTAATGATTCAAAGGCCACGACAATATTTAATGAGATAAAAAATAATGATCTATTAATATGTCTAGAGAAGATTTTTTTCTTGAAAATAAATAATAAAAAGGTATATTGACTCTTTTTTAAAGTTCCATAGTTATGACCTAATTTCAATTACGATCTGATTTATAAACATTAGGTAAAATCAACAGCTATATTATAATGAGATTATGTTGACTTTATATGAACAAATTACATAATTAACCTTACATAACGTACCTTCATATGTGTTAAAGCCATGTGAAACATACTGATATCAATCACATCAGTAACAAAAATCTGAAGTGTTAAGGATTTTCTTGAAATCCTGAATTCCAAGAGACTTTATATGTATTTGATCAGGGAGGGCATCTGCAAAGCTAGGATCAACTTTAGCTGGAAGTAACCTTAAGGTGACCACTGTAACAATTATGTAACTATAGTTATGTCTCTATGTTGCTCTGTCAGACAGAGAATGACATGGAAACTTACGCATTCAAAAGGTCACCAGAGTTTTTGCCCAGATTGCCACTTTGGTGTCAGTTTAGTCCCAAATCTGCTTGTCCTAGGGTCAGGATCAATGGTGCTAGTTTGAAGTAATATAAATTTAGCATAAGCTATTGTTTGCACCAGTGCTTGCGACCCAGATCAACGTGTGGTGACCCTGAGGGATCTGAGGGCTTCTGTAAATATCATATATTGAAAGAGTAAAAACACAAAACTCTTAAATCCAAAAGACTCTAAAAAAGAAAAAAAAATCATGCTTTCTTTCCAAATAATACCTTGTCGGCACTACTCAGCCAATACAGTAGGCATAGAGCAACCAAATTGCTTTAAACTTTTCTCCATATTTAGATATGTTAAGTTTACACACAGAAACATTTTGTACACATTTGAGTAACTCCAGAATTTAGTTTAAAATCCTATATGAATTGCTCCACCAAACATTACCTGAATTGTTGGCATTCTCAGGCACTAGTAATTATTCCAAGAATTGCTTTTTTTTTGGGAAAAAACGAGGTCATACCAGGGAAAAAACAAATCCAAACCAACCAACAGATAAAACAGATCACATTAGTTACTAGGTTATGTATATTTTTTCCAAGCTTTACAAGGTTTTATCTTTGTCATCCATGTATTTTCCCCCAACCTTTCCCACTGTCTTAAGTGATACCTTCCACTATTATTTGTAATTTCTTCAGGCTTTAATTGACTTTGCACAGCCTTGAAACCATTGGTTTGTTGATTTCAGTATTATTTTTAAAAGAAAATTTTGCCTAAGTGCTGACTTTTCTCTTGAAAAGAAATACCTTACAGGATAATTCAGTGGAAGAGTGAAGAGTTGGGTGAAATTATATTGCTTCTATTGGGAGTCTAAGAGATTAACTTCTTACCTTAGTCATATTAAATTGTTTAAAGAGTTGGGATATACAGTGTCTTTTTGGTTCTTCTAGTGGCCTGTTTCTTGCAAGTGCTTTTCCTTAGTGTTTTCAGTTCCAATCAGACCCATAATCACAAGATTATGGAATTCAATTCTTATTTCATCTAGTAACTATCACTTTCTGGAAGCAGCTACAATTGTCATTAGACAAAATTAAAGCTAATAGGATTTTAAATGCATATTTTCAATGTTAACAGATTGATGTTTTGTATGGCTTTCAAGAAAGCAAGACACACTTAATGATTTAGTTCATATTGATTCATCCCTTACATTAATCCTGTTTTTAATCCATATAGTGCTGAGAAATGTCAGGTTGTTCCAAGGCATCTCTTCAAATATCTTTGTCATCCTGAAATCATTATTGAAAAATTCTGGAGGTTCAAATCTACATTAACTTGATAATCAGTTTCAAAAAATAATGCAGAACAATTTTCATAAACCTAAAGGGATAAAATTTTAGTATCCTTCAACATAATCCAGATTATCTTTCTAACATTTTGAAAAAATAATTTTTGACAGCTAATAAATACTGGTATTCAGCTGACTCTGTGTCCAAAACAAACATGAAAGTCTTTTGAAAATTAGATTTGTTTAGAACATTTCATTGATATGTTCTGAATTATTCATTCATGGACATTAATGAACAAAGCCAAGAGAGTTTGTTTTTTCTGCCTGTGTAACTATTTCGCTAGCATCAGCTTGCAGACAAGTAGCATGGCTATCCACTAGCAGACACAGCGATAAGAGTGACTTGAATGATGGCTTCATAAGCACCTTCACTTAACCTGGTGAGAGGACATAAGTCAATTATTTTAAAGTATAGCCATTAATTTATTAATTAAATTAATGGCTATACTTTAATTAAAGCATTGTTATCTAAAGCTAGAGGATCAAAGAACATTGCATGGATGATAATCTGATTGAACAAATGAAATCCAGGGAACAGACATTTTTTGCATTCCTTATGTACAAGGCATAGATGGTGGACCCTCGCACAGATATAACACAACAGAGTTTCTGACACGCTTTTAGGTGTTGGAAACCTATTCAGGGTTTGGTATCATATTACTTTTTGATATCATAAGTGTTGTTTTGCCACAGAAGTTTGAGGTGATGAAAAGCTGCTCCCTTGGTGTAATGTTTGGTGAGGAATTTCTGTTGCCATATCAAACGCATTATAGAGAAAAAAAGTTGTTTTGGCTCCACTAGAATACCTTGCGTGCTTCCTGAAACTGAAGTTTGTAAATTATTTATAATAAATTTGGCAATTTTATGAAGTTACACTACTGTGAACTAAATTAAGCAGTACAGATGAGTCAATCTTCTTATATATTACAATCCACCTCCAGTTGGCTCACACTTTTTTCTTTCAGAGCTTCAAATGAGTAATACTAAATACTGCAAACAGTTTTTGAAGTTTAAGGTAGTCAAAACAATTTCATTGCTCCACCACAAGACTGTTGTCACACTTGATCCCCTTCGTATGCCCCCGTTCATCAATTTCACAGAGGCCACAGCTCTTTAGGAGACAATAAAAGTTTTTTCTTAAGATCATTTGACCATGTGAAATTCTTTTAAATGACAACACAATTAACTCTTTCTATGAAGCAAATGCATTATTTGGAAGTCTAAAGAAATAACACTGAACAAATGATGGATATATCTGACTTTCTTATTTCCTATTTAACTGGTTTTCAAAAGAACAATTCTATAGTAACATCTTATGTACAATGCACAGTTCAAGACAGCCTTTCATAATGCTTTGCAAAAAGGTTAGCTCACTTACATAAAAGGAAAAAGGAGGGGCAAAAGATAAAAAGAAAACTTTCAAAGCCCCATGTTAGGACACTTGGATTATAGGCTAAAGTCTGAAACATATTAATATTTAATACAGCCCTTCCTTCTATTATAGACACACTCCTTAACAAACTTCTGGTTGGTAAGAAAACTTTTATATCCAGTCAGTAATAGAACTATAGATGCTGTACATAAAATATTGAAAACCTCCTGGCCATGTGTTGGACAGGTCCTGTTTCCTCTATCCATACTGCAGTTGAACATATCAGAAATCTACTGCCCCTTCATCTTAAAGATGGATGCCTTCCATCTTGTTCCTTTTATTTTATTTATGACTTACCCTTGTTGATGTAGCTCTAGCTAACCTTTCACATAATTTTGGAATGTGTAATGCTTTCTGTATATCACTAGGCATAAGACATAAAGCAGAAGGTACTATATATGTTAAACTCTTGTTAAAGGACGTAGCTGAGGGCTAGGTTAGTACCAACTAGCCTCTTTTTTATTTTTTTTTTTGTTATTACAGGGCACAGGAGTCTATAATCTTAATTTTAGGGGGTTTCGCTATGTCAAACACACCAGAACAGCTGAATCTGTGTATCTGAACTGAGCTCATGTGTATGATGAATATGGACATCCATGTTGCTAGCACTGACTGCAGCACTCAGTCATGCGGAAAATGACTACTGTAGATTAGAGAATGTTATTGATCTTTGTTTCCAGCCTCCTTTGCCTTTCTGGGGTTTTTTGTTTGTTTGTTTGTTTTTTTGTCATTCAGTATGAAAATGCTTTTCAGAGATGAATTTTCAATTTCTTTTCTTTGGAATGGCCTTTCAAATTGAACAATATTAAAATAATCTGTTTCAGAGAAAGAACGCATGGACAAGAAGAACAGTAAACCAAGAATTTCTTCACATAACTATACGGATAGAGTTCCATAGCAAAATGGACAAAATAACACTTTCTCAACTGTCTGTGTTAGCCCTCAGGGTCTTGGTTGTACAATGAGCAAAATTTAACCTCAGGGAGCAGAACTATATTGTACACATCTGTAATGCACTAAAAATGAAAGAGCAGAGTGGCAGCTCTAATACATGCTGCAGGGCAACATCCTACAGTCTGAATGGAATTGCTCTGCATCTGGAATTTCAGGAAAATCAAATAACTTACTGTTGTGTGGCCCTGAAAATCTTATAATTTCTATTGTTTTCCACCTATCCCGTGCATGTATTTTATTAAAAATTATGTGAGCTCATCCTTGAGTAGCCACAAGCCATTTAGGCTCTAGATCCATACAGCAAGCTATTGACAGTTCAGCACAGTACTCTTACAAAGTAAAGAAGGTTAGAATAGTGTTACTGCACTGCTGTGCCTTCTAAGTGCTGTCCTTCCTTCTTGCTTTCCTATACATTCTATAACTTCATTTAAATGCTAATCTTGCTCCTGCAAATGGGCTACACAGGTGGAAAATATTCTAAATAAATGACAAATTTCATGCAAGACTAGTACTTAGACAATATTAATTAGAATCTTCAGTTGACTGGGATGTGGAAGGGGTGTTCCAAATGTAATTTAAGGTTTCCTCTTGGAGCAATTAATTTGAAACTCCATGATTACAGACACAGAACTATAAAACACACAAAACACAAATTCCTTTTGAAACATACATTTAAGATAGCTGCTATACGCTTTTTTCATTCTGACAGGTTTTTGTCATATTTATGTATGATGTCTTCTCTAAAAGCATAACAGCCTATATATAAGACAAAAGAAAATAGGGAGATTTTAAAGAGAGAATCATAGAACAAGTTGTGGTGGAAGAGCCTTATAAAAAACATCTAGTCCAAACCCTCTGCAATGAGTAGCAACATCGTCAACTAGATCAGGCTTCTCAGAGCTCCATCCAGCCTGGTCTTGAATGTTTCCAGGGATGCAGCATCTACCACCACTCTAGGC
This sequence comes from Acanthornis magna, assembly GCA_036785705.1. NCBI lineage: Eukaryota > Metazoa > Chordata > Aves > Passeriformes > Acanthizidae > Acanthornis > Acanthornis magna. The sequence goes on from JAWUZG010000016.1 coordinate 11,003,871, forward strand.
AAGCTGTGTGAGAGTTTCACCTTGCAAAAAATTACTCATTGTATAACATTTCTTCCTTATAACTAGTCTGAATCTCCCAGATTTTGTTTCAAAAATACTAACCCTTGTCCAAAGGGTGCAGAGCAACATAGTTAATTCCAAGTGCTATTTTGCTTAGTCCAGTTTCATATTCTTTCATTTAGTGTGAGTCAAGAGTGAGTCCTGCCTGTCAACTTTACTGCAAGAGAAATCAGAAAGAAAAATATAACTTGCTTTGAAAATTTTCAATTGCAAAGTGATGGATTCTTATGTTTTTCCTTTGCCTACCTTCAAACAAAATATCAAATATGATAGCTGAAAAAAACCACAAACAAACAAAGTACTTCTCTGTGTTAACACATGAAGTACTGCAGGAGAGGACTGTTCTGGGATTCTGACTTCCTGGCAAACAGAAATCCAAAGTTCCAAATTTATTTTCAGTGACCCCACATTATTAATAGACTGCTAATGTGTTCCTGAGTACGTAAGTATTCAGAAATAAAACTTCACTCTTTGATGCTCATTTGGAACCTGATTACCTGATCCTATGTCACCCTATATGGCTGTTAATCTCTGTGGACTAAATTCAACATAGCGTATATAGGTCATCAGACAAAACCTCCATTGAAATCAATAACAGAAATAAATTACTCTGGTATTGCATGTCAGTCTGCATTTGATTTGCTGATACATGATTACTCTGAACTGTTAGCTTCATTTACTTTTATTGATTGTTACTGTGAAATGCTTACTAATTGCACATCAGATTTTTAAAGGTGCTTAATTGCATACTTTAGACTAGTGTTAAATTCCATATATTGATTATCTGTGAATTATGTTCCAGGGAGTTCCATCTCTATGCCATGCCTGTTTTCTGTAATATTATGGGCCATATCATTAGCTCAATCAAAGCTGAGTCTAGAATTGCAGTAACAGAGATGATGGACAAGTTATATCCATGTTCAGGGTTTGAATACTACAGGCAAAATCAAAGCCATTTTTTAAAAAAATGAGGGATCCAGATTCAAATTTTGAACAATAAATAGTTCAAGTAGTTTATGTGTGGTAATAAAAGTACTCTATGACAGTCAGATGCTGTCATCAATATTCAGTGGCAATAGGTAGGAGGCTCCAAATTCAGTGACAAAAATATGGGATGAGTTTGCTCATACAATTAAGAAATTTGGGTGTGACCCACAGCCCAGTCAGGTCTAGAGGAAAAAGCTCTCTGGTTAGGGTGAAACTTCCCAGACCTCTAGGAATTGACCAAGTCTGGAAGTGGGTATTGTACAGGTATTCTGTACTCTTAAGGGCAATTTGTATGCATTAAAAATTCATTCCCTTTTTAGGTTATCTAAATTTTTCTCTTGGTATCCCTTCTCATGTTTGTACTTAGATCATCCATCATTTACAAATAGGGAAAAAATTTATAGAAAGGTTTAGTATCTATGCCCAGCATATTTATGGATGGTCTATTTGAAAAATATTTTAACTTCTAGTCACTCTGTACCCAATTTCTTTTTCATACAATATTCCACTGAAGTGGAAGGAGGCCTATGATAGGTACAAGTAGGAATAAAACTACAATGAGAAAGAGCCAATAATATCACTGGAAATTTAACTAACCAATTTCAAATCTGAAAACAAAGCTTGAACTGAAAGCTGGTTCTTATTTTATCCAAGTCACTGTGTTAATGCCTATAAAAGTATAAAACATACATTTTTCTAATGTGCTCTATCTGGAGACTGTTAAATCATTCTGAAATAATATTGTCTTGGGTAACTTAGTGAGCAATGTGAGTTTATAAGGGTCTGATGGTCAAGAACTATCTGAAATGTGTCCAATAACGACAGAAATAAGATAGAATTGAGGCACACACTGGAGTAATGTGTTAAAGCTGCCAGGCTTCCCATTATAACAGGTAAAAATTCCCCCTTGGGGTAACCTGGCGTAAGAGTTCTCAGGTCTGAGAGAAAATAAAGCATCCAAATCCACAACATTTTTTGAGACTCAAGAAGATACAGAAAAATCAATCACTGTTTTGCCTGCTTCTGCAAATTTGAAACAACAGATTAATTTGTTTAAAATAACATTTGGTAATAAATAGTCCTAGCCAACTGAATTTCTGGTCTTTCTGAGACCTTTGAGGTATGAGGTTAGATCAGAAGGGATGAGGAAAGTCTGATATTTTGGTTCAGATCTATTAAATATTTGAGGGCACATGCTATTCGTTTATGACTGTATAACAAACCTTACTGACAGCTTTTTGTTTGCTGTCTGGGTTTCTTGCTACTGGGAGCAGAAACATTTTTGGAAGAACCTGACAGCCATGAGGTCACTTGTTTGCTATGTGCTTTAGGTACAGCTAACCAATTCTGTGACCTCTCCTTGCTCTCCAGGCTGGAAACTGTGCATTGGTTGGTCTGGTCCTCTGCCCAGGTCCTTGGGCAGAAAGTGGCCATGTCCTCTCATGCCTCTCAAGTGTGCCAAACACTGTAATGGGATGGAAAACAATCCTTCTGGTCTGAGCTTTTAAAACCTTTAACTGGTCCTTGGGCTGCATTGCTATGGCGATGACTAATGACACAATTGACTCCTGAGAAAGCACAGAGGGCAGTGGTATATTGCACCTGGTGTAAAAAGACAAAGTATAAACCACAAACTACAAATCATGCTCATGATTTGGAAACAGGTAAATATTTTTCTGCCAGATTCCCAGACAGTCGTAAAAGAAGTAGGAGTGCCCAGGTGACAAGCTCCTCTATGCTTAGTCAAGAGTCATCCAGATTAAAAGCAGAAAAATAGCGTAAACTTCTTTTCCCCCTCTTGAAACAAGAGAAATACTTGACTGCTTTTTTTGCCACTAATGTGGAGCTGTGAACATTTGGCTCCAAGCCAGTTCTGGGAGGAAAATTACTAAAAGAACATTTTCTCATATGGTATTTCTCTGTTGTGGGAAGAAGTAGAAAATGCTGTAAATTTTATGAGGAAAAGTATTTTGTGGTTATTCATGCCCCAAACACGAAGGCCTAGGTGTTGAAGACAGCCTTTAGGTATTTATTGACTGTATGAGAAGCTGGGGTTTGATTCCCAGCCACCCTGATTTTACATCCATCCTCTTGGATAAGGTGAGAGCAATTGCCAAAGTGGGAAGTGCACCAACAATCTTCACCACCTGCCACAACAAGATGTTGTGACTGTGAGTATATCTAAGACTTCTCTAATTTATATTCACAGACAAATCAGTGCTTTACAATGTGGGAAATGGAGGAACCTACTTTTACCCAAGCAGAAGGACGAGGATCAGTTCCCCCATCTCTGAATTACTCAGAGTTCACTTGTTTTTGTACAAATTTTATACACCAGCTGATCTACTTCACTTAATTAAAGAGAAGTATTACTAATACTAAATCCATTGCTTATATTTCCTTTGAAGTATTTTTGATTCCTTGTGCTCAAAAAAACTCATTTTGGAGCTATCAGGGAAAAGGATAGCAAAATTTATAAAAGCAGAACAAAAGCACCCAGCAAAGGCTAAAGGATGGGAGATTTATGTTTATAACTACGTGGGGGGAATCAGAGAACACTAGTGATTTACAAAACCTATTGAAGTACAAGAAGGAAAGGATATAAAATATCCATGAAAACATTTATGGGAGAGATCAGAAAAAACATTGTCAGAGAGATTTGGCTATGAGAGTCACCACATAGGAGAAGTAGGAGGAGGAATGCTAATGGCTTTTAAGCAAAAAAACCCTCTGATATTTATGACCATTTTTTAAAAAATAAAAACACACTAGAGTATAAAATAATTTAAAGAATCCTCATTATTTAGCTAAGATATTAGTAGAAAGTGGAAACTGGTCTCCTCTTTGCACAATAATGACCAGAAGGGTCTTCTAGAAGTGAAATGGTAAAAACCACATTAAGTTCCTAAGCACGACTGCCCTTCAGTGACAGTTTTGATGCAATAGTTGCAGAAGGTTTAGAAATGCAGCTCTTGGCAGCTTTGGGCCACTGGAATCAGTGGGGTTTGAGGGGTGCCAGACCAGGCCAGCGTGGGGTGAGCAGCCACTGCCTCTCCATGCCGGCGCTGCTCTGCCCTCCGGGGCTCTGCTAATTCCCACTGCAGCCATGCAAAGGCAAAGCCATCCAGGATGGCTCCTCACTATCCAATCTGCCGACAGCACAGATTGCATCTAATGCAAAAACATATTCTGCACTATTTTTACTCTCCAAAAGAGATCCAAGATAGTGCTCTGAGCAGCATTCAGTGCAGCTAACTAATCGGAAACACTCAGCAGGGATGTTAGAAGTAAACAGTTGCAAACAGAGCTGCTTGAAAATGTTCAAATACATTTTTATGTAGATGTACTTACTTTGCACAACACTGAATATATTCACAACAAGCTACTGGTTGTCCTCCTTTTCTTCTTTTGTTTCCTTTTCTGATTCACCAACTGATGCCCAAAAAAGGAAAATCAAAGACAGAATGACTGACAAAAAAAAAGGTTAAATAAACAAAAATTATCAACTCAAACAGAGGAAATGTTTTCAAAATCAAATCAAATTAAGACAAATATTCACAAAAAATTAATCAAAGAACATTGATAACATTAAAAAAAAAGTTGTTAGAATCTGTATATCATTTTTAGGAAAGTCTAGGAAAGTCTAAACAAAAAATCCCCGAAAACCGAACCCAAACACGGGCTCCCCCAAAACTAGCAAAAACAAAACCAAAATCCCCCAAAAATCTGCAAACAAAAACTCTCAAAATAATTCAACCCCCTAAAAAACCCAAGCAGGAAAAAATGCTCATCTTGTTGCTAAAACATAAATGTCTATATAAACACCTAAAATACTTTAGGTGCAAGACAAATCAAGTATTAAATTCACAGGTTAGGTTATTATAGTCTTTAAGAAATGCAGCTCATTCTCTCACAGAACAAATATTCAGATTGTTTTGAAATCCAAACTCGGTGATGAAATAAATGCATGTGACTTGAGTGCAAACTAAAATTTCCTAAACCATGGGGCTATCTCCTTTCACAGTTTGAAGAGTAGTTCTTTTTTCCTGGTTTTTTTGTTGTTGTTTGTTTTGATTTCTTTGTTTTGTTTTGTTATGGGTTTTTTTGGTTTGTTTGTTTCTGTTTTGGTTTGGTTTGGTGTTGGGGTTTTTTGTTTGGTTGGTTTGGTTTGGTTTTGGTTTTGGGGTTTTTTGTGGGGGGTTTTTTGTGGGGGGGTTGTTTTGTTTTGTTTTGTTTGTTTGTTTGTTTGTTTAATAAAAGCCTTTATGTATAGATTTATTGTTCTGTTTTCCATTAATGCCTTTTATCAATTAGAGGATCAAACTATACTACATTTCTCTCTGTCCCATCCCTCTCCCTATTTCTTCATTCTTTTTCAGAGGGCAGAAACATTTGTTGATAAAAACAGAATTTGTGGCTTGCTTAGTACTTCTAAACATGCCTCATATCTCCTTGAGTGCATATTTAATGTATTCCTTTGTTGAATTTAGAATAGAGACATGGAAATTGAGCAACATAATTGCTAAAAAGTTGCCATTTCATAGTTGCAAGACTGAGTACCTATAAACCCACACCGCTCTGGAGTGGATAGTATATCTTACATCATCTTACTACAAAAAAAAACCAACAACAACAAAAAAAAAAAACCCAAACCAAAAAACCAAACCAAATAAAAAAACCCCGCATGACAAATATTTTTTAATTTTCTTTAATACATGTTAAATTAATATAATTGTGTTATTAACAACTCAGTATATTGTGTGATTCTGTGGACTGAAATATTAAAAGACAATCATCTTTCACTATTCAGTCATCTACTTGCAGGTGAATCTTCATAACCTTGGAAATCTAGAAAGCTGAAAATTTATAAGAAAGCTCCTTTTAAATTATAAAAATGATCTCTTGCCCTACACATCTGTAAAATTTAAAGTGAATGCAATTTGTATACTTTAAAAAAAAAGTTAAAATTGAGTGAAATGTACCATGGTTTTCAATTGCTTTCAATTACCATTAAACCTTTTTGAGAGCAATTTGCATAATGTTTCATAAACATGTAGGCAGATTAACCTTTTTAGTTAATTTATTCATTAGCAGTAAAAATTCAAAGCACCTCTTATGAGAAAATAATGTCTTGCTGTTAAATTACATGGAAACAAAGCAATTGGGACATAGTTGCCTCAGTTCTCCCTGTGTCAAAGCACAAAGCAGAGGAGAGAATAAAGCTTCGCCTGTTAGTGGAGTGTTGATTAAATCGCCTGTTTGTGAACAATTAGCAGAATTACAAGAAGATTAGGTGAAGTATTAATTAGAGATGGGTTAGAAGAGTCCTGCCTGGAGCAGGTACCTGCAAATATGGGGGGTGGAAGAATGAAAAAGTATGAGAAAAGACGGAGGGTTTGACTCGTTTCTGTCTTAAGTCTCATAATCTCACACATTCTGTCAATGGAAAGAGTGGAATTCAACACTGTTTTTCCATCACTTTGTGATTCCTTTACATGTCTGTAACTGGATGCATGAGATGGAAAGGAGTGGTCGCATTCCTTTCTCCCCCTGTGTGGTCTCCATCCTTTATTTTGTCTCTGAATGAATTCTTCAAATGTTAGATCATTATCCATATGTGGGAATGTAAAAAGTGGTTGAAGTTTGTACACTTGCATGGTGTTTCACTAGCCAGGTTCTTAAGGTGTTTTCAACAACAGGAGATTAAACTCTTCTCTGATCTGGAATTAAATCATTTGCAGATTGATTTTAAGGCCCTGTCAGGTCTATCACTTTGGGTGAGATTATACAGTGCTGGGTCATACAGGCCACAATGGCATGTAGAAGGAGCAGCTCAGCTGATGGAGATAGAGCTTAAATGAGCAGCTTGGCAGTTTACAAAAGTTTTAGACCTGTCCTTGCATCTCTTCATTAAGAATTAAAGTGAAGCCTTTCTGTGCAGGTGTAAGTGCAGACTGATCTCAGTTCACACATGCTCTGTCATATGTCATAATGCTACCCATTTTCTTTAGAGTGTATCCAAAACAAATACACTATTGCAATGAGTGGCCCCATCTTTAACCTATTTAGTCAGGTATATGTGGAAATATTTAGATTGGGAAAGCTGTTATATAATGTAATTATTAAATCTATAATAACTTCCAAATTTAAATATCAGGACAATCAGGTTGATATTTTTACACCTTCTTGTATCTTTTTATGGGTTTACATCTGGAAGAGATACACTGACCAAGATTTCAAAGTTAAGGAAATTCCACACCCTTCTGTTGATTCCAAATAGTCAGACTGTACAGGTGACATGAGAATGTTGAAATCACTAAGGCAAAAGTATGCAGAAGCATTAAATTGCCCAATATTAGTTGCTATTCATGGTCCTCTTGCGTTGCTATCATGTGCTGCTCAGCGGAATGTTGTTGACTTAACTGATAAAAGTCAACCACAAAGTCTGCAACAATCTCAAACAAGTCTGTGGAAAAGACAGCTTGAAAGATATTTTTTACATTGAGTCACTCTTTGTGAGGCGCTCCACCAAAAGGAAGAGGAATACTTGTAAAGCAAATACTGTATTTAAGGGGTTGAACTGCTTCCCAGCTCTGTAACATCTGAACACCTTTCTCTTAACTGGGTCACAAAGACTGCAGCAATTCATGTACCCTTTGGCACTTCTTTTTTGAGTTACAGAAACACTTCTTTGCATGAAGTGATTCGATCCTTCAAGCAGGATCAAGGTTGGTTTATATCATGAATATGCCTGTGTTTCAGGTGGAAGTCTTTTATCAAGGACGAAGATTTGGCAGTACTCCCTAAATGTAATGAAACACCAGCATTGTTCTGTGTACTTTGGAAATTTATTTTGAAAAATAAAAAGATTCTCTACAGAAATTGTAAACAGATTAAATGTTTAAAGATGGTTCCTTAGATTATAGGACACTTATCAATTGTCTGGTTGAATTATCTATCTAAAAGCTCTACTATCTTTCAACTAATAAACAAAAGCAAAGCAAAAAATTAGAACACAAAACAATATGTTCATAATAAAGGGGTCTAAAAGTCCAGGGAAAAGCACAGTGTTTTTTTCTTAGAAAAGTCTCATGTGATCTTAAGATTATATTTGCTATGAGGTTTTTTTAACATACCTTATTAACTGCTAGTGAAGCATTCAAATTCCGTGATTGACACAGTTAAATAGAAATCCACCAGGAAAACAGGTGTCTTTGATAGGTAATAGCTTCCAGGAATGACTATTGGAGACTTGCTCCATAATTAAGAATTAGCAACCAATGAGTCTAAAAATAGGAATAGTCTGCCATATAGAAAAATCACTAAGTTACCATTCTGTAAGGATGACAGCGTGGGATTTGCTTACTATGAAAATGCCAAGGGCTTCACATAAGCACATACAAAGGCTGTCAAACACCCTCTCTGTGCCAAATTGATGTTTCACTGGAAGTTTCCACCATGTAATAGATCTGTATTCTTTCTATATCTGTTTTAGATACACCATTCCCTACAAAGCGCTGAAGCAGCTGAAGCAAACACCTCAAACATGATAATAAATTTCAGCGATACGAACCCTGAACATTGAATGTGGGAATGCTTTTGTATAAAGTCTACTTCAGGAACACTTTGTTTTGACTTTCATCAAAAAGTCATGTTGTAAGATCATAAAATGTTTGAAGTCATCTTCAGATAGTGTTGTAGTCTTCCTGACAGAATCCTAAATACAATTGTATGTCAAAAACCCCTAAGGAGCAAAACCCCCCAAGGAGCAATTAATATTATGACTGTGGCACTTTGGGTTATTTTTAGGAAAGGAACTGGAATTAAATGGAAAGCAAAGCTCAGACTTGTTGATAAAAAGGTTAAATACTAAGTCAAATGGCAGAAAATTGGCTTAAAACACCGTGGGTAAAAACAGAAATCCATTTTAATTTTGAAGTGCCTGCCCTGAACAATTGCATATCCACCTTGACAGGAAAAGCTTCTCTTAATGTCTCCTCTTGGAGTAGATTCCATTATTCTCCATAAATCGTAGGAAATTAGACAAATTTTAAGGGTTGTAAGCTCATTTCCCTCTTACAAGAAGTATGGTTTAAAGTGTTTAAATGTTTAAATGCAATATAAACTAGTGTCTATTTAACCAAATGGCAATTTATAATCATTGTACACATCTCTTTATTTCAATGCCCATTCCAATTCAGACTCCTCCTGTTTCAGAAGAAAACAGAAACTCGAATGTTTGGGAAGGAACAACCTGCATTCAACAAAAGAGGTTAACAGAAAATACTGAACAAACACAATGAAAATATAGGGGGAAATATAATTCTGCTATCATAGATGAAATGAGATGGCCAGCTCTGTTCTAAATCAACTTTATTTTTTCAGACATATTAACTTGCTAAGTTTCAGTAAATATGGCATATTTGGACTAAACAAGAGGATTATATCTTATGTGACACAGTTCAATGGCCTCTTAAGTCACCTGGCATATGAAAGATTAAGATTCAGTCACTTTACTACCTAAATAAACCCAGAACCTGGGCAGGAATCTCTTCCTGACCTCCAAAGTGCTCTAACTCCTTAGTTATTCTGGATTGACATCATATCCATTGGAGTCATTCCACAAAATATAAATAGATATTCACGATTAAATATTCTCAGGAAAAAATAATTAAAAACTGTCCTTTATATCTTTGATGAGCTTTCCTGCCACTGGGTCAGAGAACAATTTTTAATCAAGCTGTCCTACCAGTCATCTTCCACAAGAAGTTTGCAGAGAGCCTGGGTTGTGTTACAGTCTGGTCCTATCGGATGCTCTTAATTCACGCCAGGGAAAACTCTAACAAGCACAAATAGGACTTCAGCCCAGACCTTAACTGGACTTGCTAAGTATTATCTAGACTGACATTCCAGTTTTTATATACCCAAGGGAAGGGCTGATGCAGGCACCTGTCTCACAACAGTGAGGGCAGAGCAGGGGGAGGCACTTCCCTCTGCTTCATTGCAGCGGCAGAAACCCTTTCTTGTACACTACTTTCATGAAGTTAGGCAATGACAGGACTTTCTAGGTGCCTAATTCTACTCATAGGCAAGACATAGACACATTGCTACTCTAGAATCACAAAGACTACTGAGCAAGACTGTTACTAAAACAGCTTCTTGCCTTGACGTGCTAAATCACTGACTAGCAATTAGTTTCAATTTTGCAGTTGTTTCCGTTTTATTCTGTTGATTATGTAGCTTTTGAATATCAATATAAATATGAAAGCTTAAAATTTCTTAAATTTTTAGCAGACATAATTATTCCCTATGAAAATATGTTATTAATGTGCAGTTTATCTTCATTAATCTTTATACCTGTCACATGAAGTTCTTATTTTATATATATTATACTGAGAAACATAAGCATATCTTATAGTTGTTTGCTTATGGCACACAGAGATATAGATTGACAGGACAATCTAATGGCCTGCATCATCTCTTTTGAGATTATTTATGAATAATCTTAACTTTGGTCTGCCAAGACTGGAAAAAGGAAGCAGAAACAAAAAATATAATAGTAAATAACCCCCCACTGGGAAATGGCAGTGAACTTAGCATGTAGCAGCACATGGCATGTTCAGGGAGTCTGTATTTTAACCACAGTAGTACAGGTGTAATGCTGTTCCTGTCTCTCCTTCCTATTTTCCTTCTTATTCTTTCCCTGTTTCTCACTTCCTTTCTGTCTCTCCCTCCCTCACATTCATCTGTCCTTCCATCCCCCCCATAACCTCTCAATTGGACAGATATCTAATCCTGAGGTTTTTAGTGTGAGACCTGGAAAAAATGAAAACCATTTACATTAGAGGTTTGAAAAGGAGTGGAGGACAGTGTATACCTAGAAAGAGCTTGAAAAGTTAAGACTTCAAACACTTTCAGGTTTTTGGTCTTGACAGAATTTGGATAGGTCTGCATTTGTTTGAACTTTAATTTTTTTAAAAATTGTATTTAGCGGATGCATTTTGATCATGGATATCTATGCTCTCCTTATAATGTAATCACTGTTTCTTGGTGATAGAGTTTTATTTTACCATCTTCTCTGTGGGTAATTATTGGGTTATTAAAAATGGTGTAAAATAGTGCATATGTCTGTGTTCGTGTGTGTGTGTGTGCGCGTGTGTGTATTTTACTTCATCTTCATAATAGCTGAGTGAATGCACCTCTAGGGATTTCTAAAGTGATTTAACATTCCAGTTCCTACAATAACAGTATATTTCAACACAAACACTTAATTATTTTAAAGGTTTATTTGATTTTATACTTTCTTTTTCTGTCATGAAGCTATTTTATTCTTCTCCCTCTTATATGAGTTTAGACTGTGTTTGTTTTAAATTTATATAAACACAGAATACAGAAATACAGAATATAGCCATTAGCTTAGAGTACTACATCAATTGAAAACCTGATTCCAATGTTTCCACAAACTAAATAAATGGAATTCAGCACTAGGTGAAGGAGAAAAGGCTGAATAGAACAAAGTCACTGGATGCTAAAATTCAAAACAGCTCTTGTTTTCAAGGTACAAATGCAAAATTAGGACCGCTGAACTCTCTGAGGGAAATGAGAAGGGGATAATATTTTATTCTTCCATTACTGGGTGAGCATTTACATTATTATTAGCAGGCCAACTCAAGCAGTTTGTTTTAAAACTTAATCCCTCAGGAAGAAAAAAAATCACACTTTCTGTAATGGGAGTAAAAAGGAATAAGGGGGAAAATGTGAGAACCCAAGGATTTAATTCTAAATCATGAAAGCGTAATGCTGAGTATAATAAAAAAATTTTCTGCTTTGTATGAATGTTCTTCAGCTGAGTTTGAGACTGGAGCCATTTGTAAACATGAGCTCATAATTTTTAAGGACTGCAAGGCCCAGATTTTGCTTGAAACATTAAAAAGCAGTGTAAAACATACAATAAATAATCATAATATCAGTACTAAAGACCTATATTCTGATGTTGAACTTGGGGCCTAGAAGACAGATGAACAGGAGCTAAACTCCTTATTTTCCTTATACCACGCAAATATTTTTTGTCATATTCAGCCCTCAGCAAACGAGCTTACACAAACTGCTTGTATTGACCTTCATTCATTATTATGTTGGGCTTTTTTTAAAAAACTTGAAAAATTTCTCTAAAATATCTATTTTTATATCTATGTAGGGATGGGTACTAACAGTGGCAGCACAAGTAGAATGGATACTTGAACTAAAAAGGGATACTCTGAATCCAAGGCATGATTCTGGTTTGCAAGTGTCTGATATTTATGTTATGAATTTAAAGTAGCAGTCTGAGGTCCTCCTAAGTATTGTGAACACAGTAGACTAGAGTCCTGAACTCCTGGATTAATGTCAATACGTAACAAAACCCAAAATGTTCAGACATTGCTTTCCACCACAAAAATCCCAAACTGAGCACAACAGAGGCAAGCCTGGTGACATCTGTAACACACTATAGAATATTAGCTGCAGCTTGAAAGATATTTTTTACATTGAGTCACTCTTTGTGAGGCGCTCCACCAAAAGGAAGAGGAATACTTGTAAAGCAAATACTGTATTTAAGGGGTTGAACTGCTTCCCAGCTCTGTAACATCTGAACACCTTTCTCTTAACTGGGTCACAAAGACTGCAGCAATTCATGTACCCTTTGGCACTTCTTTTTTGAGTTACAGAAACACTTCTTTGCATGAAGTGATTCGATCCTTCAAGCAGGATCAAGGTTGGTTTATATCATGAATATGCCTGTGTTTCAGGTGGAAGTCTTTTATCAAGGACGAAGATTTGGCAGTACTCCCTAAATGTAATGAAACACCAGCATTGTTCTGTGTACTTTGGAAATTTATTCCACAATCAGTTCCACTGAGATGTACATTATTAGCATGACTCAGTGCTACATACTGTCTATAAGTAAATTAAGTCTCTCTTATACATCCACCGTACTTTAATAAAAAAATAGGGTGCTGTCTAGAGGCAGGCCTCTCTTCGCTCTTATCCTTGTGTATTTCTCAGGTCTTCCCTTCTGTCAGCAAGGGCTTACTTGCAGGTTCTTGCTCCCAGAATAGGATTCAGAAACTGCCATGACCAAAAAACTAATCTCCAGATCCTTACTTTCCACCCTTCCCCACACATCTCCCCACTTTGATCAGTTTAGTTTCTAGCCAGCTCAGATGTGGAATTTTGAAGTATGTGTGGAGTACACACAAACTGCCTGTCCATATTCATAGAGATTTACGTGGCGTTCTAGTGGTCATATAACCACAGCTTAAATTAGGTTAGTTTTCTCCAAGCTCCTGCTGCAGTCAAGGGAGAAAGTGTGACTCCTGTTGTGATTTACCATCCTTAACAGGTTAACTTGGGATCTGTGAACTGCCTTCTGAACCTAAGCTCAGATGCTTAAAGGTAATAGTCCCCTAAGTGTCAGTGCTCACTTTATTTTCATCTTTCACATGTTTTAGCCAATGTTTTATGATTAGTCTGGAGTAAAGATATTAGAATCTGGCCCAGACTCCCTATGAACTCATGTTGGCAGACTGTAAAGGATGTAATCTGATTCTGACATTTCCCCTTCTGCATTAGAGGATATACATCTATGTTCTTCAGATATTGAGAAACATCTACAGATCCACTTTTCAGAATGCAAAGGACTCATAAATACTAATGCAATGACCACAACATCCATGAAAATATTCACATCACAGGAAAGAACCAAAAGGGAAAAACATGACACTGTTTTTCACTGTGGCTGAAAGTACCCTATATGATGAGAAAAAACTGTAATATGGTTGCTTTTTGCCATCACTATTATGCCCGAAAAGTTTATTTTATTGTCTATTTTTTTTTTTTAGTTGTCTCTGTGGGGCAAGCAGGTGGCATATTCCTTGTCTTGGAGATCACTTTTTGCATTTCTGTACTGTCTCTACTATGGGCTATGTGCAAACTGTGAGACCTAGGAGAGTTTCTGGGCTCCCAATCATCCTGCAAACTGACTCTCATATCCGGGTAAGGTTTGGACTTGTGCTATTTGCCTCATCCTATATACACTGGGTTTTGCAGAAATGGAACCCAGACCAGACAAGAGGTTACAAAATGTTTCATCCATACCCTCAGCCTGGACAGATATATGTGCTAAACATGCATTCTCAGGTCCTGTTCAAACATGGTCCCGAAATAATCAATGGTATTTTTTCAACAGATTCTCTGACTTTTTCTTTTGCTAAAGCAAGGCAAAAGTTTATAACAAATATACCATTTTCTACCATTAGATTTCAACTATCAATACTGAACATAAAAGGATAATCTTGTATTTTAACACATACTACTTACACTTTTACAATTAAATTAATTTTGGCTTCAATACCAGTTGGTTTGCTTCTATCGATTGGAAAAAAGCACAGTCTTATTAAAGATGTTTAGAACTTAATTCTTAACTTCCAACCTTATAACACTGTGTCTCGAATTCTTCTGGTGAGCTGTTACTGTATGCTGGCTCTAAAGCATGAAAAAGTTGCACAGTGAAATTTGTCCCTTTCTCCTCACCCTGACTCAGACACCCAGAGTTATACCACCCACGATATCTCCAACTTCAGAAGTTAGACTTTTCCCTGTTGGGATAATCTCTAGAGAAAAGGAAGTGTAGATGTGGAAAGCCCTTCTCATCAGGCCCATGCAGAAGGCAGAGGATTTTTTAGGAAGTTAAGAGTTTCATGACTCTAAGGGATAACATGCTTTGAAGTAGCATAGGCATTTTCCAGAGGATATTGTGTTGGCTGAATGCCTGTTATCAAGGAATTGTACAGGATGCATATGCAAAAAGTTTCCTGATGGGAAAAGCAGACTGAGTTGGGCTGTCTGGACAGATTTGAGTCATTTGCCTGAAGTCAGGGTAACATCTCAACCTTTATGAAAGACATGGACAGTTATATTTTACCTCCTGAGTGATAAAGGAAAATTTTGCTAAAATTTAAAACTAAATTCCAGCAACTTTGATTGTCTTGTTAGCTGATAGGAAATAAGAGAAACCCTTTTTAGAGAGGGACAGGGAAAAAGCAGGGGGTGAAAAAAGACAAATATATGAAAAGGAAAAATCCTCTGGCAGCCAGGAGGGCCAAACATGTCCTGGGGTGCATCAGGCACAGAGTCATGAGCCAGCCAAAGGAGAGGATTTTCCCTCTCTGCTCTGCAATTCTGTGGCCTTACCTTGAGTCCTGTATGCAATTTTGGGCGCCACAATATGAAAAAGGCATTATGCTATTACAGATACTCCAAAGGAGGGCAATGAGGATGGTGAAAGTTTTGGAGGAGAAGCTGTATGAGGAGCAGCTGAGGTCACTTGATGTGTTCTGCCTGGAGGAGACTGAAGTGAGTCCTCATCGCAGTTACAACTTCCTTGTGAGGGGAAGCAGAGGGGCAGATAGCGATCTCCTCAATCTCATGATCAGTGATAGGATCCGAAGAAGTGGCCTGAAGCTGTGTCCGAGGAGGTTTAGGTTGGATATTAGGACAAGGTTCTTCACCCAGAGGGTGGTTGGGCACTGGAACAGCTCCCCAAGGAAGTGGTCACAGCACCAAGCCTGACAGAGCTCAAGAAGCATTTGGACAATGCTCTCAGGCACATGGTGTGACTCTTGGGGTGTCCTGTGCAGGGCCAGGAATTGGATTTGATCTTGATGGCTTGCTTCCAACTCAGCATATTCTGCTCTATGATTCTATTTGATTCTGTTGTTCTGAGAGCAAATGTACCTAAACTTTAATTTGGATGACATTGTAGAAATATGTCCATTTGAAAAAGAAAGAAGCAAATTAATCTGGTCAATGTAACAGCCTTCTTTTTGACTAAATAAAGAAAAATCATTATTGATTTTTATATAATGTCAGATACAACAGAAACTATTACTCAAATGAGAGAACACTGTGACAAAGCCAGAGAAAGACTTGAAGTATGTGGACTGGGGAGTTTTCCAGGGCTTAAAATGCAAAAACAAGATGCATATTTATTTTATTGTGTGGCCATATGTTTCCATTAATGAAAAAGATGAAGCAGAGAAGGCTGCTGAAAGCCAAAGAGATAACAGGAGAAATGTTGCTGAGGTATCTTTGAGGGAAAATTAAAATAAATTTTTTTGGAGCAGATGGAGACTTAGAGAAACCAATATGTCTCCTAATATATTTCCTCAAACATTTTTACTGGAATATTACCAACATCTTCTATTAGAATCTGGCATTGTAAGGATTTTGGTTCTGCTGGATTTCAGACTTTCTCTGACACTAAAATACTTTATTGAGAATGGAAAATGTAGTGGGAAACAGAAGTAGCAAGTTCAGATCTATTTGATGAAAGAAAAAAAAAGAAGCCGTTTTCATGGAAGTATTCTTTTGCACAACTAAACTGGAAGAGAAAAAGTATTAATGTCAAGATATATGAGTATAGTTACCACTAAATAGTATATCAGTCAATGTTTCTGTCAATAAACATTCCAAAATCAATGCAAGAATCTTAAAACTCTTTTCTATATGCTCTAATAGACAAGAAAGAAACTTGTAAGAAGTCAGCTTCTGTCAAGAGACACACTAATAATTCTGCCTATCCTGTTCATGAGCTCAGCAATAGCCAAAAAATTGGAGCTGGTAATAAAACACTAGGTAACTGCAAATGTGTAACTGGCACAAATATGTATCTAATTAAGTAAAGACTATCATGTGATGCCAGATTCAACAGAGGACAATAAAATTTATGTTTGATGGTTGATAGGTCCTATGAGTTTCTCATTTATTCTGTGGTACGGTGTGCTATGGTGTTGCTTTCCCAGATTTGGATGGAAAGGTGGCAGCAACAAATGAGATTGTGGCTTTTCCTGTCCTCTGAGCTTCATGTAGGTCATGAGAAACTTTCTGTGGGAAGGACAAGTTTGGACTTTTCTGGGCAATAAGATTGCCGAGGTAGAACTATCATTTAAATTCAGGTAAGCGTGAGGAAAGCAGTAAGCTTTCATCAGAGGTTCAGTCTGAAAGAAATGCATTCCGTATGTCTGATTTTAGGCATCTGGGATGCATATATAGAGTCTTATGAGCTCTGTACCCTCATCTCTCTTTAAAATAAACAGAGAAAAACAGACAGGCTTTAGAGATTGTACATTATTCTAACCACATATAGATGAATCACATCTATAAGGGCATGAATCACACTGTAAAAACACTTAGGTGTCTCCACTATAAAAAAGACAGCTGAAGGGGAGGTGGGTGTTTAGATCTGGATGGATCAGATCCAGCCTGACAGGGTCTTTCTTGCTTGTAACAACAAATAAATCTGACGCCCATTCTCAAAAGTGATGAAAAGCAAAATGCTTTTCTAGTGACCTAGATAGTGCTGTGAGGCTTGTGTAAGGCAGAACCAAACACAGACAACTGCAAAGTGGGTGAAACAAGAGGACCCATCTTGTGGGGACAAGGAAGGGAAGACTTATCTTCAGAACTTTATTTACTCTGGCTCATTGAACAGCTGTGGGTTTGTGCTGCTTAAAGTGCTGCTGTCCTCTTGCCATATATATGCTCGTGATTTCCAAAACATACACCCTTATAAAATGCACACTTCTGAAACTTACTGGTGTCTATACTTAAAAAAACAAAATAAAATGTGCAGAGTAGATTCACACAACGTTTTTGATTACCAAGGATCTGATCACACCAAATTAACTCCTACAGAGATGTGGCTCTAGGAAAGGTTCTTTCTGTGTATAGGGAGCTTAGTGAGCCTAAGCTACTGTAAAGGTGTATTTGCTGTATCAAGCCTGACTCAAATAAGCTTTTATAAAGATAGAATAAGATGTAGACAAGCTTTGTTCTTGCTCTTTTTATCTGCTATGGGTGATTCTTGTATGAATTTAGGCAGTGAATACTAAGTGAGAATTTCACAAATGGCTTTCAGACCTCATGGATATTATAGAAATTTGGAGATTCACAGCTGGCTCCTCATGATTCCAACATTCAGCTCTTCAAACTCTTAGGTGTGAGAAAAATATTCTACTTTCTGTCTTTTCTACATAGATCAGCATTCTGGGGCATAAACATATTCACTATGAACTTCTAAGTATATCAACAACAAAAGTAAACAAATGCTAATTACCTAAATACAGAACATGGAGTTGTAAAGAAAAACTAACTTGTCTTTGTTAACAAGCCTTTAGTTTTATTTGGTTTATGCAGTAAGATCTTGGTACGAGGGGAGGTGGAAGGGTTATCTCTTGGCTTCTGTGGAAATTAAATGTGTACATATAGTTATATAATTATTTTCTTTCTAAATATGTTTGGCTAGAAGAAAAATTGTTGTAGTTTTTCTGCAGGGTTTATGGAACCCAAGAACAGCTGAGGAATGTAGGTAGCTCTGGAGAGTGCCCTGTCCCACTCTTCTGCTCAAAACAGGTTACTTAGGACCATATGTAACCAGGTTTTGGATGTCTCTAAGGAGGCAGACTGCACACCCTCTCTAGGCAAACCTTAAAAGAAGAATTTATTTTTCTTAAGTTTAAATTTAATATCCTGTATTTCAATTTATGTCTGTTGCCTCTTGTCTTACCACTGGACATTGATGAGAAAAACTTGGCTTAGTCTCTACAGACTTCTATCAGATATTTACACACATTGGTAAGATCCTCCCTAAGATTTCTATTTGTTTACATAAACATGACAGAAATAATTATAATTAAAACAAACCTCCTGTCAGCACAAGTTCTTCTTTTAAAAGATAACTTTATTTGCAGAGAATTAAAATAATTTTAATAATTAGTAGTCCATTGTAATATCTTCTGTGTAAATTTAAAAAAAATATATAAGGAAATTTTTATTTCAAACTTTTCTCAACATTCAAAGTACTTTAAAACTTTTAAAAAAAATTTCGTCTTTTAAAATTGTTTCTGCCAATCAAACAAGCTTTTCTTGGATTAATACAGGAGTTATCCAAAAATTTCCAGTCTAACACATGAAAGGATGCTTTGATTGATTTAAATCTCCAATGATTATTTTTTTCAGTTCTTATATCAGAATCTGTAGTAGAAATTTATCTTTACCTATGTGTTTTTGGAGGTGACCTACATAGCAGATCTGCACTTCTCATGCTACATGAGATTTGTTGGTAGACATTTTCAAGAGGTTGAAATTGTTATATATCTGCTCAGGTCCTTCTTCTTTTCAAGATGTTTTGTAATATTTTTCATATGGTATAAAAGAAGGAAACATCAAATTTAGCTTCAGTGTTTGAAATACTTTTTAGATGTAGCTGTACCAAGCATAGAGGAATACAAATTTTGGCTTTAGTATTGTTTCAGATTCTGGCCAATTATTAGATGCAATGGAAATAAAATCACAGAAAACTGTAAGTTTAGTTTTGACATATTACACCATGTTTGCAGAGAGCAGAATAAGTCTATTAAAATGCAAATAATATATTTTAAATCAAATAGTACTAAAACTTTTAATTTAATTTCTTAGCTCATAGGATGCTTATAAACTATTTCATTTTTAAGTGTGGTCATTGCAATTTAAAATAAAAAAAAATTTGGAATTCAGACTCTGCATTCTGACATTAATTTATTAAGTATTTAGAACTTACAATTTAAACTACAGTGAATATTTCTTATTGCTTACCTAAATAACTTTCTTAGTTCTAGCTCAAGTATAAGTCAATAAGCAGGTTCATACTATGCATTCTTTCAGAGCGCAGTTTGAAAGTTTACTTTAGGAAAACTAAGATAATTAATCAATATTTTCAATCAACTTCCTGGGATTGTTTAGGATTTTAACATTTGAATTAATGACTTTTCAGGCAGAAAAGCTTCCCTTCATAATCTAAGTTACCCTTTTTGGCACTATTTTTTCAGGATTAATTTATATGATGCTTTGAAATGTGGACGTTTCTCAGATAGAAATGAGTTGTTATTGGACAATGATCACAAGTAATATAAAAATCTACAGATTACAACAAAGCAATTCTGATTTACTGCCCGGCACCTACCCCCATTGCACCAAAGAGTAGGAAAGTGGATTTTTTTAATGTTGGTGGTGCTGAAGACTATATTTAAGAAGAATCAATATGAAAAAAGGCTTCATTTACAGAATCTAAGCTTAGCAACCATTTTGGTGGGCATATACAGGTTTGTAGAAGGAATAAAAATATGTTACTGGGAAAAGCATACACACTTCAGAATACCAATATTTTTCAAAGGAAAAAATATAGCATCAAAAACTGACTCCAACTTGTAACTTTACTGTATTTTCTGAGGATGTTTGTGCACTTCAGTCATTTTTATATTCCAGTTGTAGATTGTGTAGATGTATTTAAATTTAGTGTGAAATTGGCCCCAAATTAGCTAAAGATTTCATTAAAAAAAAAAAAATCCCAACATGTGAAGTTCAGATCTGCAGCAGGATTGTCTGCTTTCCAAGGTACATGGTCTGGAGTTTTGGCCTGGACCCAGGCCAGTGACCAGGGTCAGGGAATGAGCTACACTAAAATTTTAAACACTCACAAAATTCAACAGCTTGGCTCAGCAATGATTTTCTAGCTTAATATAGAAATATTTCTATATTGCATGATGTTTGGAGCAAGTACTAGGAGCACTGTTTGTCTTTGGATTTTGATTTCGGGTTTTCTTTCAGGATGTGGTGGATTCTTGTAGAGTAGTGAGGTAGAGCTACCTTTTTGAAGAGGCGTCTTTGGAGGTTTCCTCCTATTCTGGGTCGTGCATTCTCTTTGGGAAAAGGAACAGCTGGGAAACATTATAGAGATAGACTCAGTAGCCACATAAAGTTCTAGACTACTTCCATTTGTTCCTCTCCAATGCTTGAAAATAGCATGCCAATCATCTGCACATATGACCTCAGATTTTGAAAGGGCTATCCTTCATGTGCTCGTGCCATGAATATCTCAAAGCTACATGCCAACGTGCACATTGAAGCAAACAAATCACAAATGTTATCCCATTATGTCACAAGCTGTACTTACTGGGTGTTCCAAAATACTTGACTCTATTGCAAACGGTCAGTCTGCCAACACCCATACATATGGTGTAGTCTCATAAATTAGGAATAATTTGTGTCCAAAGTTTTACTGTGTTAATTCCACTGTGAAGGATCTGAACCAATATTCTTGTTGAATGTGATTCCTTTTCATATTACTTGTCAGGTCTATGACTTTTTTGGCTAAATTAAATTAACCAACAATATTTCTGGTTTGAAGAAGTACGCTTATCATTTTTTAATGAAAGAGAATTGCTAGCTGCAGTTTTTACTTTTTTCACTGCCAAAACCCAATCCAAAACTAACTGTGTGATTTATGAAGACAGTCTTGCCCTGGTTCTTTTTCAGGCCCACTCTTTACTGTCTGAACAAGAATCTCTAAAGCAGTAAAATAATCTATTTTACCTTTTTTTATAAAAACACTTTTATTCTAAAATCTTAACAAAAAAAAAGATTTCTAAACTTATTTGTATAAATAATAGACTTGTTTAGTTTATGCTAGAGTTGGCTGACTATTAAAGCAGAAATACTATCCAGTTAAGGCCAGCCTGGAATAAATATTCTTTCAATAGGAGCCATAAAGACCAGGCACTAGCTGAATTTTTTTTTTTTTTAAGAAGAGAACACATTTGCTATGATTTATGAATTTATAATCCTCTTTTGCATGGCCAGAAGTGAAGCCATTAACATAATAGATCACTCTTTAAGTTAATAAATGCTTTCTTTAATGTACTTCACTTTGGTGTGTAACTGGGCATACAATTAAGTACAGATATACATGTGATGGTGTGATAATCTCTATCTAAGCAAAAGACCTCGGGATCAATTGACAGGGAAGTCACAGTGAAGTCCTGTTTAAAGGGACAGTGTAAAAGCTGTAAGACATAAGCATTAATCTGCCACAAGTGTACAAGAACAAGTTTTGAGAATTTGGGTTTGCACTTTTCGTCATCGTATCTCTACAACTCATTAGCTCTGTTTTAAAGCACAGTATCACTCATTGTGAAATTCCCAGACGCTGTTCTTAGGCTTTTTTTTAATTCTTTTATA
Source organism: Acanthornis magna (assembly GCA_036785705.1). Classification (NCBI taxonomy): domain Eukaryota; kingdom Metazoa; phylum Chordata; class Aves; order Passeriformes; family Acanthizidae; genus Acanthornis; species Acanthornis magna. The sequence continues at coordinate 11,026,008 of JAWUZG010000016.1, forward strand.
ATGTTCTGTTATGTCTGCATTTGCTATTTTTGATTTTATCACCTGTGGATAAAAACTGATTAAATTCCTGCAAATATCACAGGAAACATATTATTAGGAGCTAAAAATTCTTGAGGAAGATTGAACCAACCAAATGGGCCTCATTGTCAAAGCACAGCTTTCCTAGTGTATTGTTGACTGCAGTAGTCACATTTCAGCATTTCAGCCTACTCTTAACTTGGAAATATCATTGTATATCTATTCAATCATGAGAGTGGTATGAATATACATTACCCCAAAATTTGGCCCAGAACTGTCTTACTGAAATCATACTTCATAACAATGTCTTCCTTCTTCCAGTTCCTGGAATATAATTGTTATTTGCACTTAAAACTCTTTGAGTGTGGTGCTTTGTAGTACCACGATGCAGAGTAAAATGGTTTCAGTTTACAATGAGAAGAAATACCTCTCTGCAGGAAAAACAAACACATACAAAGTTTTTTCAAATGTATCTGTCCTTGACTGTGCTACAGAATTCCTCCTGGGCAAGTAATTTAATATTTCTTTGCCTCTGCTTTCTACCTGAAAAATGGCAATAACAGTGTTTTCTAAATGCTTTCTATCAATCTTGTCTGACTAAAATATGGGCTCTACTGTGCAGCAACAGGAAGTTCATTTTACTTCATAACTATTTCCCAAACACAGTGAAAATTTTCATAGAAATATACCAAATAGAAGAGTTTGGGCCAAATGTATAGCTTTTTCTTACTTTTGAGGCATTGATGGAAATAGTGTAATAGGATTCAGCTCACTTTTTGAATTCTTTTTCTGACGATAATCAATGAACAATTACAATCAGAAACCAGGCTACACTTATTAGATTCATGGAGGGGAATAGACAGAGAAAACTGTCCGATGGCCCCTTGACTCATCTGTGCAAAGCAGTAAGGCACAGGTATCTGTTCATTCACTTTGCTGATTAGTTAAATTCACTTCTTCCAACAGAGTGAAGCAATAAATCTATGTCTGTTCTTTATGCACAGACAGAAACAGGGCAGAATATGTTGGAATGAGATGTTAACCTGAACATTAAGCTGTCATGTTAATGGATCTATTGCTTTCCCTACCAGGGAAGGCCACACTTCAATATCCTACCTTGACCAGATTTTTTTCATTAATTCTTCACGGTGCAGTATTTAAGGGGGCCATTGCAATTGCTTCACATATCCAAATAACACAGCTGTTTGTTCTCTATTTCTCTGTCCATCTGATGTCTTGTGGTACATCAATAATCAATAAGATTGAATAATGTTGCTTTCACAAAATTCTGGATACTTTTGTAAGAATCTTCTGAGATTACTTTTTCAACTAGCTGTGTTTCACTGCAATTTTTTTCCTCTACAGATTATTTAGATTTCACACCAATAGAGTTTTACTTACAGAAGTGATTTAATTGGGGCACTTCTCATTCCACCTGATGTCTGTTCATAACTGAATTTACTCACTTTTGATTAATTGTACTCCAACCGAAAAAAAGAATACTGGAGACAAAATGTTAAATAAAAAAAACCAGTCACACACCAATGTCCCTGTGTGGATAACCAACACACACACAAATTGTCAGCTAGTATTCACTGGAATCAATGGTAGCCTGTTGAATTTGGACACAAATTCTCTTTTCCGACCGCTAGTCCTCCCCTGGGGTTTCATTCTCCAATTCACCATAAGGCTATACATGCAAGCAAGGCGTTGGACATGGCAGAGTTGGCTTTAGGATAGTTTCTTCAGAATTTAATTTGCATTTTTTAAAGTCCAAGAACTGAAGGGCAATTCATCCATAAGGCAGAATTTCAGTGTGTTCAGAAATCACTTCATTTCACTCCACAGTCAAGATTACTATCCATAACATTGACCATTGCTGCATTTTTCTCCATTAAAGACGATACTTGTACTTTCAGTCAATATGATCCAACCATGATAGGTAGGCAGCAGTTTTAATCTCTCTTTCCCAAATTAATTTCAAAATTAGAAATTTCACTCTCACTTTCTTATAAATGTACCACAGATTAGATGACTTTTGGGATTATCTGTTCCAATTACACGCTTAAAGTGCAAGAATTTATAAATTCCAAGAACACATAATTAGTAAATTATTACATAGAAAGAGCAAAAAATGTCAAATATATTTACCATGTGTGATTAAAAAAGGTTATAATAATAAAGAATAATACAAGTGAGAATAGCTGATTACAATGAACCCTTTCTGGTGAAGATGCAGGTTACATGTGGCAGACACATACACAAATAACTACTGATTTACATATTGGCCAGACCCGATGACTTGAAATTTTGTAAAAATCCTCCCAAAGAGTTCCATTACTTCATTACTACCCTGTCTTATTTTATCTTTTTGTTTTCTACTTTTTGCATGGACTTGTTAAGCTGTAGGAAAGATTTTGATTTGCATTCAAATTCTTGAGCCAAGTTTATAGTGGACTTACTCAACATAATCCAGTTCATGGGAACATTCCCTCGTGTCTCACTGAAGTGCATTCTGGAGACAAATTTGTGAGCTATTCTAACAGCAGACGGCAAAGCTACACCACAATTTAGAACAAGAAGTCAAGAGAAATGTCACATGAGTGTTCTGAGGATTTACTTTGGAAAAAAACTTTGTAATAGTTGGAAGAGTGTAGGAAATTCTAATGAGTAGAATTCGTAAGTAGTAATCTAGCTAGAAAGTAATAAACACTTTGTGGTTTAGACCCATTACTAAAAAGAAAACCAGAAAATACATTTTAACCTAATTATTAAATAATTTGAAATTAGAGAGTTAAAATACTACCATTACATGAAAATTACTCCTTCCTGTACCTTGGATTTTTAGGCTGATAGTAACTGCTGAAGAAAACCTGGTAACTCAAGCCCTTCCTTCTTTTTTTCTTTTTTTTTTCTTTTTTTTGCCAAAAGTTGAAAAAAATAATAAAAAATCTTGACATGACACAGATGTAGATTAGAGGAATGGTTTCTTTCAAGTGAGAAGGATTAATGCTTCTCAATATACTGTGACATGAAAACCTACACTCTGCAAAATTAACCTTCTTATCTTTCCATAGGATACTGCTGTCGCACTGTAATGCAAAGCAGCTTCAGCATTGTGTTGAAAGTTGGCACGCAGAGGAGAGTTCACGAGTACAACATTGGGATCCAGATATATTTAAATTCATTAGAGGCTGACAAAGCATCGATGCTATTTTCCGAGTCAATGTATCATATCACTTCACAATGACTTGTTAGGTTAGAAGTGAAAAATTAGGTCTTTGACAGGTTTATTTCAAATAATAGATTAGTTGAGATATGAAGTATCCCAAGAGTCGATTCTTAGGGTCTACCCATTGATAGAGAAGTCTGTGGAGATTTAACTGAGGGTGAAAAAAACAGTGTAGTATTCTCTTTTTACATGAGAAGCTAAGCCAACACATCAAATTGAGGACTATGTGGAAACAAAACATAAATGAAGAAGGCCAATGAAAATATAATTACAATTGGTCTAGAAATAACAGCACAATTTATGAAAAACAGCATGAGCAGTGTGGGCCAGGAAGAACTCAAACTCTCATTCACATTCTGTTTAAGTGTGGGAATTAGAGAGAAAATTTCCTCACATAGAGCCTCATTTCAAGCAGTCAGAAGGACAGAGGGGAATTCGTGTACATCCCAAGAGTAATGGACCACAAGGTGTTTGAAATTTCACAGATTTGCTGGTATCAAGAAAATAAAACAGAGTAAGAAAAACAAATACTCTACAGGAAAGTGTCCAGCTGACTTCCCAGAGTCCAAGTATTTACTGCAAGAATTTAAATTGAAATACTTAAACTTAAAAGGAAAATAATGAATGGTGGCACTTGTGTTGAAAGTGAGGAAATATAAATTAATTTTTAAAATAGACCAGTCTATTTAAGTTTTTTCTCCTTCTCTACCTTATGCAGTGAGATACCACAGTGAAGAGAGAAAAAAATTCCAGGAAAAGTAGATTTCATATTATCCCAAAGTTTGTCTATTGAAATTACAGGATGCTGTATTTCAAATTGCGTGTAGTAACAAACTAGTGCAGTTTCTTCTGAACAGTACTATGAAAAAGGATTATAATAAAGTATGTTACAGAAGTAAAAGCATTTGGCATTAAATGTTTGAAAGTCTCTGGGGATTGCTTAAGGATGTTCATCCCTGGCACTCTGTAGCGCAGAAAATCTTCAAGCCTTAAGTTCTCTGCATTGAAATTAATCCTCAGCATCCCAAACCTTGGTATATTTAAAAAAAAAAAAAAAAGGAAATATAAAATTATAAGACCTTTTGAGATGTCTGTAGACCAAGAAGCTCTCTTTTTGTACTTATTGTGGAAATTAAATGCCCTAGTGTCCTAAAGGCTGGGGCTGAAATTCACAGGGAACCAGCTGTCTGGAGGAGGTTAGATTTTTACCTCTTTGAAAAAAGTAAAAGAATATTTTGGGTAGCAGAAATAGTTAAGCTATCTCTTAAAGAGGCCGGGTCCTGCTAAACAAGCAGGAGAACATTGTGTGACAACAAGCCAAAAGATGGGAGGACAGATGTGAAACCCAGAGATTTCTGTTCAAGATCTGATGAAACTCATAGTTTCCCATAAATTTTTCAATTTTAATGAGTGCAAACATTACCATTAAAAGAAAATGTTTCTGAGAAAACTAGGCAAAGAATTTGGGGTTTAGCTTTTAAGAGCTAACACTCTGCCTCTAGGGTGCCTACAGATAAACATGAAAAATGTAATTATAAAACTGTCAGCTCAGGTACTGGAGACACTCTCCTTCTCTGCTCTAGTACCAAACTTTCTCTATATTTTTTCACTGCTCAGTGAGAGTGTTATCTGAACTTTTTATTAGTTTGGTTATCTGTATTATATGGATGTTCTACAATATCTTTGAAAAAAGTTTATAGACTCCCTTTCAGGGTTTTTTTCATACTTAATCAATTCTGTCTTCTTTCCTTCATTCGAGGTATTCTTAAACTTAATTTGATCTTAATATGAATGTGAAGAAAGTTTGAGATAAGAGTTGTGAAATATAGTCCTGAAAATGTGCTTTATTTGTCTGATACCTATGTATTCTAGTAAGAATATTTTAAAGATTATCAGAAAGTGAATAGAAGTGAAAATTATCAAATCAAAAGGGTCAAGTTCTCTTCAATAAATTCAATTGTGAGCAATGTTTAATGAAACATTATAACATCATCATAAGCGGTAACTGAAAGCTGAGAGAAATCCAACAGCTGAACAATCTGAATCAGAAAGCTGAAATTCAGGTATGATTCACCTTACTCTGGGATCTAGAGTAAAATGGTTTGTTAGCAGTTGCTTTTCTGTGTGGGGAACATAAGGTATAATTCTCATAGCTTGCACTCTGAGAAACTTAAGACAATAAAAAATTTAATTTGTGTAATAATACAATGGCAATAAATAAGAATGCAGGATGGTGATTTTATATCTTTGGGAAAAAAAATGGACATTTTGTGTAGCAGAAATAGTTGAAGTATCTCAAAACCATTGAAACCCTTTTAACCTCTAAAAGCCCAGAAGAGCATTAATTCTAGTTCATGTTCAGGATCACCATGTGCAGAAATCTTTTTACAGTGTGTGGATGACATGGTCTATTATCAGAGCATTGGTTGGCCAAATCCACACCACATTTACATTATTTCATAGCTATGCTGATGCATTGCATTGGCTTCAAGAGGACAAAGTTCTGAAGTCTTATCAGGTCTTTTGAGTTGAGGACACACATATCCTTCTTATAAACACTAGTAGAAAGACACACATTGGAGTTCCAAAACACATACCAAGGTGAGCACACAAGTAAAAATTTCTATCTAACCATGAAAGGAAAGTTTGGAAAATGGCCTACCCTCCTGCTCCAAACTTTGACAGAGACAAATTTTCTTTTTGCAGCTTCCTTGAGTTTCCCCTCTTCTCTAACCTCCTAATATGTTTTTATGAAATCCTCTGATTACAGAAATCAGGAGGAATTAATCCGTATTTTACCTGTAAATGTTTCAGTTTTCAGTGAAGCACTCACAGGACACTTTAGTTGTGCCTATCCACTTGAAAAAGCCCTCCAGTTCATTTTGCAGAGGCAGACAGGCCATGAGAACTTGTATGTTGTAAGGAAGTGTCAAGTGTTCAAGCAAGAGATAAAGAACTGGAAAATCTATTATGCTGCTACCCTGGTCTGCAAGTCACAAGTGGGAAGACAAGAAAGGTCGGAGGGCTGGGCAGAAAGTGAAAGAACCAATAAACATGCAGATAAATGTATATACACTGGTGTGATTCTCTGACTACTGTAAAAATAATATTGTTTTTAAATAAATAATCTACCACATAAAAATATTGATGTAATTTTCTTCAAGGATGTGTATTGCTTATATCATATTTTCAGGAGGCAGTAACAGTATTCTGGGAATTTAAGTGACCCATAGTAATAAAGAGACAACAAAAAGTAGCCAGTTAGAAAAAGCCAACAGTTAAAAAATACTTCTGTAATCTCCTTACTATAACTTCTTGAGAAAGAGATGGCAATTTTTAATAATCTTTTTGGTGATCATTAGTGATCTTAGTCACCTGCATTCTTCAGGCACAGGAACAAAGAGTAAAAACAATCCTTTCTAAAATGGATGGATTCATGTCTGACCTTCATAGAGAGGAAAAAATTGGGAAAATGACCCACTATCTCAGAAAGGCACAGACACAAAAAGCCAAATAAAATTAATAATAATAAAAATAAGTTATATCTATTATTTAAAAATATCACAGTTGTAATGATATTTAATGATTCCTGGTCTCTGACTTCAAAATGCTTTACGTAGTATACGTTACTTTTTTGAGAAAATAGCAACAGCGTGGCTAATCATTAATTAAATTGCAAAGCACAAGAACTTATAAAAAAGTGACAATGTATACATGGGCTCTTCAAAGTCAATAACATCTCTTCAATATAATACAGGTTTAGGTGAAAGTACAAAAATACTGTACAAAAGCATACCGTGATAATCCCTATAATGTGACTTCTGAGATTCTAGTAAATGAGAAAAAAGTTTAAGACGTATTTCAGAGAAAACATTTGAATCAAACAACTGAGAAAACAGATTTTGGGCAAGTACCTCAGTTAACAAAAGAGTGATTCAGAATCAGAATATATCATTATGTGTATAAGGACAGGTTATTTTTTCTCCTAAAGTATAATGTATTGCTGGATGAACTATGTGGTAAACATCAACATACTGTTGATATAAATGCTCTAATATTTCACAAAAGCCAAAAGATGAGACTCCCCCTGAAGCATTTAAAGTATTCCTTGTCAGCACTGTTTCTTGTGAAAGGAATTCAGTCTTCATGCTGTAGTTAATCCTTGACCTGCCATCCACGCCTGCCAAGGAAACTGACACTTAATGTCAATTAGAGTGATCTGTGTTGTGACTTGGACACGGCTCCACTGGGACCTGGATTGCAATCAGCAACAAATTACATGAAGGACTTTGAACAAGTCAGATCATATAGTCATGAAATTTTAGCCATCAGACATGACTTAACCAAATTTGAACTAGTAATTGATAAGCTGGTGGCTCTATATTACCACTTCTGTTATTCTACTGACAATTTGCTGATCCATCTAAAATCTTCCCAGTGTCATATACGTCTGCAAAGACATGCACTGGGGTACACCGGATTGTTTCTATTACATGGGTGAGTATTTTCAATCCATTGCAGTCAAAGTGCTTTTTATTTACCAATCCAGAGAAACTGAATATAGAATTAAAACCAATCAGAAAACAATGTGATAATAAAGGGCTACATATTTTAAATGCATAAAATTTAAACCACCCTACCCACTAATATTTTATTTTAATTACTTTTCTGCTGCAGTTCAGCATAAGAACACTACGGTTATATGTGCTCCTTTAGTCTTCCCTATACATTTATCACTGACCTTAGCATGAGTTAACTAGAATTAGGCCTCGACTACTATATATACAATCAGAAATTGTCTAGGCATCATCAGTAGGCATAAAGTATTTTTCACTCTAGTTCATGGTAATCAGGTATAACAAATGTTACTGTTAAAATTGAAGAGAAAGATGTATAAATAGGATACCGCTGGACAAACAGGATCATTTTTACAAGAAAATGAATTTATTTTAAAGAGTTAGAAACACAAGGAACCCTCTGAGAAGAATTTGCCAACAGAGCATTAAAACAACACATTGGAGTGCCAGAAAATCTGGAAAACCATTTGAGATGATAGGAAATATAGTAGAGTACTGTATATGAATAAGCCAGGAGGAGTACTTCCAGAAATAACTTCTGCTTACCTGTAGGAAAGACTGGATTAAGCATAAGGCTAAACAGGTTCCTACTCCAGCTCTGAAGGTCATTATACTCACAGAAAATATACAATATAAAGTATGAAAAATAAAAATGTGTACATAAATCTGAAATATAAATGCTTACACATTTTTACTTGGAATAAGAACTTGAACCCATATCTAATAAAAGTACAACTGCCCTTTTTAATAGGCAGAAATATGTGAACTATGCTTGATTAATCTTGGAGACAGCAGGTCACTAATTTTTCTTTGAGAGAATGAACAACTGGAGAAGAAAGTTTCATATTCATGGTTGCTTCTGGTTTGCAGGGCTTTTTCTCTTTCTGTAGTAAGGGCTGCAAATAAGATGATGACTGTCAAACTGTGACCACTACTAGACACCTTTCCATTGCAATACAATGTTCATCTTTGTGCAGGCAAGAGTCAGGAAATACCCACATTTTCAGCATTTTATGTCAGAAGAGAACTTGAGCTGGGCTGACTGTATTCCACAAAGGTGAAAAGACTTTCTGGGTGGCATCATTACTGACCTGGGGACTCAGCTGGGCACACCCAAAAAAATACACTAAATCCTTTCCTGAACAGAGAATAATGAGAATATTTCAAGACCAATCACACCATAAATGTTTGTGGGATCCAGACATACTTTTATTTCATGAAACATGAAACTGAACGAATGAATGATCTTTTCAGCAATCACACACTTCTCGCTCCAATTCAGAAGCTGATTACTTTAAATATCGACACTCTTTTAATGTAATGCTTATTTTATATGGGTTAAAATCCACTGAATTCTGATGAATTGTTCTTAATTTATGTTGGCATAAACAACTTTAAAACCAATAAAAATCTCAGATTCTGCTCAAGTCTGGGCTTTTTTGGTTATGCTTCTTTGGTGGCTTTCTGTCTACTAGCTGACTTTCAGTTATGCAATTATTACTTTGCATTTCATTTAAGGAATTTTAAACTTTGGTAAAAATGTGGAGTATTCCACCTCTCTTTTGGAGGCATGTTTTTCTTCGGGTTGGAGGGGGTCTGAAAGTTGAATGAATCATTGCTATAAATGTATTGTCCTTGGCCACAGCACTGTGGAATGAATTTCATTTATGCACTGGTTAATTAATACAAATTTATTCTATAAAACCTTTCATTCAGAAAGGTGATACCGTAGTTTATACTATGTTCTGCTTTGAAGCATATGAAACAGACATCATGTCTGAGAGATGCAGTTTTAATGATAGAGTACATTAGAATTCATTATTCTCTTAGAGACCTGTGTGTTCTGTTATGCATACAGAGAAATGCATACATGGATACAGCAGACACTGTCAAATGAAAGAAAAATAAATTACTTTGTTGTCAGTGCAAAATCCCATACCTTTATCGCTATGCTTTGCATGGCCAGCCGAGTCTGAATTATTATCTCCTCTGTAGACATAGAAGGCTAGATCCACACAGAATACAAGGTGATTATAAAAAATGGAAGCGTTTCTCTGGACCTACTGCATCCCAGCTCCATAGCGTTAATCAGCACAGCAAAAGTCAACTCCACACAAAGCCCATGAAAGTGCAGCATGGACTATATAGGAGTGCTTAAAAGGTTGAGAACTTTGATCCAGAGAATCTATGCCAGATTTCTGTACAATTGGTGTCTACAAGTTTTTTCATAACAAGTGTAATTAGGGTTATGTGAATGCTGTTTTGACACAGCAAATGCTTTGAAAGGAGCCTTCCTCTTTTTGTATGCAACACGAACTGCTTTCAAATTGGCAGCTATTAGCAATAATAAACGACAATTTCCAGATATAAACCTATTTCTTTCCAGGAACCTCAAAAGCAGATAAATGAAAAAAAAAATTGAGTGTTAACATACTAGACATGATTCATTTGTTCATTTTACATTATCAGCTACAAATATTTTTATTAATAGTGTTTCCTTTCACGAATACACACTCTTAATATACAAGCTTATCAATCTTCCTGAATGCAATCATAATCAAATTATGCGGGCTTGAAGACCTTTTCTGCTATGGAAAGATTCTATTCTTGGCCACATACAATGGCCCTGTGATCTTAATTACAAAAAGTAATTACAAACCAGTTCATTTTTTAATTTATTTCTGGACTAGGTCTTGTTGCTTGTCATTGCACCTCAAAATAGCCAGAGAAAGAAAGATTTTAGCTAAGTTAAGTAAGAGTTGCTCTTTAGAATCTGCAGGGATTGTTTTTTTTCATGTTGCTTTTATATAAAAATTCTGTTGGAATTTATTTCTTAGGTAGTTAGCTTTTACTGGAGTATTGTACTGAAACCTCATTCCTTTACATATGACAATTACCCAGTCTCTGTGCTATAGTGATCCTAAGCTTTTTATACATTTTTCATATATTTGTAGCTTTGTAGATTACTAATGCATGGCCATAGTTCCAGTACTTTTCCTATCCTTTTTCCCCCAGATTTTATAATAATAATCTGACCTTCTAAACACATTCCTGAAATATGGTTTAGTCTTATTCCAAGTAGTGGACCTTCAATAAGACATAATAAGAAGTGGGGCAGTGAACCCCTTGGACCAACTCCAAGGGGCTAACCCTGGAATGAGTTACTGGGGCAACTGAATCTCCTGTTGGATGTACCTGCTATATATCATAATTAATTAACCTTATAAAATTGTACAAATCAGGTGCCAAGTGTGCCCATCACCACCAGGACACCTGGAAGCTTCCAATAAAGGTCTGCTTTTTCACTTTACAAATCTAACACTCTTGCAAGGGGTTTTTTCACTTTTAATTATAGGCAAAACCAGCATATTAAAAACTTACATGCAACATGGTTTTGATATCAACAAGTTTTCCCATTTGTGCTGTGAACAAAAATGAAACCTAGCAAGTATACAATTGTCAGTCGGAGTAGGCAGGTATGGGCTTCATCCCTGGCTTGCAGCTAACTAGGTTGGCTCATCTGACAAGAAGATATGAGATACTTCTAAGATCACTATTAACTGCACCTAAGGGATGAAGAATGCTCTGGGGGTTATATTACAAACTGGATGGGGCAAATCTGGAACATATTAACCTGTACAAATTGTTTCAACTGTCTGTTACTATGAAGCATATTTTAATGTACTTGATTTGGAACATTTTTGGAGATATTAATTCAATCCCATTTACCATGAATGATGAAATCTTGATAACACAGATTTGACTTCCTAAATATACATCCACAGTTTTTGAGACAAAATTACTCTTTTCCTTGACAATGGCTATTTACATACATATACTCAAATGTACAAAATATCCTGAAAGTTTAAATAACTTTTCTATAGACTGGATGGAAAATTAACCAGTCAAACATTAATGCCTGTTAGTTATAAGCAGAAAATCACAAAGCTGAGCTTTCCAGAGACAGGGAGGTATATCTAAGAAGCAAGACAGCAAACTTATATCCTGTTTGTGACTTATTGCAAGGGGACTGCAAATCCTGTCATTTAGCTTGCAAACTCATTTCCTTGCTACTTTCTTAGCCTTCTTCCCTTTGGGTACATCATTTCCTCAGCTACAATAAATCCTTTTTTTTTTTTTTAAGACGTACACTTGATTCATATTGAGGTTGGAATCCTTAAAAGTAGCAGAACACAGGAGATGATGACATGTAAGATACCAGCATTTCAAACAGCATTGGGAATGCTCATGGAGAGTTCCTGTGCTTCTCACTGAACTACTTAATTTGATTTCTAAATATTTCTATGTAATATTTCTAAATATTATGGTTTCAAATAAAACTTTGAAAACAGCAGATCTACAACAAAGTCCATTTTTTATATTTGCAGTTCTCATGCTGAATTGGTACTGGAAAGAGACAGGATTTTTGCAAGTTATGAACTGAGACAGTGAGGAATTAAAAAATAAAGACTAAAAAAAGTATCAGCTTGGAGAAAGATTTCTTTCTCCTGGGTCTCTTTGACCTTTCTGGGGTGGTAAGAATGCAGCTTCTCAACAAGGTGACTATAATGGTGTGATCTAGCACATTCCATGAATTGGCTTCAGCTGACCTCTGCATCCCTCAGTTCCCTTTAAAAGTTAAGTGCAAACTTAAGGAATTTTATTGAGTATATGTGTCTGTGAGCAGATTAAAAAATGCAAATTTCAGAAACTTAGTTAATTCAAAGCAGGTTTTTTTTTTTATATATTTAAAGAGAAAAACTGTGAGAGTGATGAGGCACTGGGACAAGTTGCAAAGAGAAGTTGTGAATGCAACAACCCTGGAATTGTTCAAGGCCGGGTTTGATGGGGCTCTGAGCAACCTGGTATAGTGGAAGGTGTCCTCACCCAAAGCAGGGGGGGTGGAAATAGATGATCATTTAAGTCCCTTCCAACCCAGACAATTCTATGATTTTATGATTGTGATTCTATGACTACAAAAAGTTTCATTGATATGGTTCTGACAGGGGGTCTTATGATGGCTAAGAAAACCTATGTAGGTTTTTTTGTTGTTGGGTTTTATTTATTTATTTATTTATTTATTTATTATATTATATTATTGGTGAACCTCTTATGCTTAACTAGAAGCAGCATGTGTTAAATACTTGCAAAGTGTTTAAAATCTGCCTTAGCTGGTAATAATGGCTCAGCTCAGAATTGAATGGCACTGTACACATGAATATTGTCACAGGGGCTTGAATACTTCTATTGTAATTTCTTTATTTTTTTCTGAAATTAAACTCACTGTCTAACTTGATATGTAGAGCATATTTTCTCACCTTTTGAATGTATATTTCCATTTCTTCTTCCAAATAAAACTGTACTTTCTGGATAAAACTGGAAATCATATCACACTAGAGCAAATGAAAGGACTGTAATTCATGACTCACCAACTTAATCTCCTGTATACAAAAGCTTCTCAGTACAGATGATCTGTGAAGCATGCCAAGCCTGCAAGACTGAATTCACGTAACAGGCAAGTCAACAATAAATTCTTATAGCAAAATTAACTGTGCTTGTGTAGAAAAACAAAAGCATCACACAGTGTCTCTGCAAAGAGAAGCAATATGCTTACATCCTTTGGTGCCACAGGTATGAGGGCTATACCACCTTCAAGAACATTTTTGAACTGAAAGAATGACATGGAAGATTCAGTCCTGCTGAGTCTTTGATGGATGTGGTAAAATTTTCTGAGAAAATACACTTTTGCAGCTGGAATATCACTTGTTTTATATTTTATTATTTTCACCTCCTCTACAGTCCCTATGCACAATCAAGCATCTATGACACAAATCCCTCCTCAGTAAAAAAAAAACCCAGTAAATGAAATGAACTTGCCCTCTTACCCATAACCCTCTTTCAATGTGTTAAGGCCCTGTTTTTGGCAGGTATAGTATTTTACAGATTCAGTGGGATGGAGCAACACTACTGTACAATAGATCAGGTTACTTTTGAATTATGCCTACCTGTCCTTTGCTCATGTGTTGATAGGATGATTCTGACAGCAGACATTGTGTGTTTTCTAGGAATACTACATTTTGTTTATGCAGCACATCAGGCTTGATGCCAAAGACTTAAGATGCAGCCTCAAAATCACATTATAATAACAAGGATGTTTTACACCACATTGCACTCAGCCTTAGCAATCACCTAATTCCCTTTAATGGCAATTGCCAGTTACAAGACTGAGACAGAACGGAGTGAGCTCATGTTAGGAGATCATTTACGCAGCTAGTTGCAAAAAGTGCAGTTCTGTCAAGCATCAGGTTCCAGAGAAATCCTGTAAAATTGAATGCCTCTGCTTCTGTCAACATCACTATGACCTGACTGCAATATAAAGTTTCTCATGTAACAGGTGGCTGAACTTAAGGATTGTCCTTTTCTGTGGCTTTCATTTATAGTATCTTCCTCCCATTTGGATTCTTTAGTATCTTACAATAGCCTTAATTAGCAGAACCATCCTGTCAGTGAGATAGGCAGTGTCTCTTCTTTTACATATTTATCTCTTTTCACTAAATTCACAAGGACTCAATTTCTTTGTGAATTATCTGTCAAGCGTCAATAAGATATAGTGAAGGACAGACAGGCAGAAAGACAGGATAATTAAGGAAAGTGCATTTTCTGGATAAATGGTTAAAAATACCCCAAATCGTTCAAAAAATGCTAACTAAAATCCCCAAATTTCATGCAGTTTATGCAGTTACTGAGGGGAAAACCACAGCAAGAGTCCTTTGTGGGCATGAGTCAGTCTGCCCTGCCAGTCACAAAGTGGTATTCTTACCTCTCACAGGATGAGGCAACCTCTTTTTAAGGATGACAGAGAAAGACATCCTTTTTAAGGATGACATCCCTATGCTATCTTAATTTTTAACCTCCCCCTGTCCCAACCCAAAAATCTTTCTATTCTCTGCTGTGCCAAGATCCTAAGAATTTTGGTTTCCATTTGTTTCCAAGCTCTCTTAGACAATGCTCATGTTGTAAGCTTGATAAAGAGCATTCACAAAACCATCAACAGCTTCACCACTCTCGCAGCCCAGACTGGACAGTGCCTTTGCACAGCTCACGGTCAGCGACTCCCTTGGTGCCAATACATGCAGCCTGATCCCCAAGGAACCAGCAGCTGGAACTTACAAGTGCTAAACATTTTCTGTTTGGAGAAGATAAGCTACTGTGAGGCATTCTGTAGTATTTATGAGTCTCT
The DNA here is from genome assembly GCA_036785705.1 of Acanthornis magna. NCBI lineage: Eukaryota > Metazoa > Chordata > Aves > Passeriformes > Acanthizidae > Acanthornis > Acanthornis magna. The sequence goes on from JAWUZG010000016.1 coordinate 11,041,075, forward strand.
TTCCACCTCAGCAGCTATATATTTTCATTCTGGAAATAGATTTCTAGAATTATGTATGTAATTCTGGAAATATATGCACTGAAAGATTCAGGTCTTTCTCTAAAATATTTTCAGTAATGAGGTCTGTTGAAGTAGGTTCTGCACCTTAATATCTTTTCTGTTGAAAATGATCACATGCTCTACATTTAAGGTACTGTGGCTTACAAAGAAATCTGAGTCAAAGAATACAGCTTTTCTGCTAAATCAGCTCTATTTATCAAACAGGTGTAATTCCAATTATAAGATGTTTTAGGACTACACTTGTTAAACAACTTCTGAACGCAAGTTGTAACATGTGCCAAGTCTCTACATATGGTGAAACTTTAAACAAATACTTCGTAGGATAACAACTCACAAGGGAGTCAATTGTTCTGGTTGTACATTTTATTCCTAGCACAAACTGTTAAAGTTCTGGCCTTTTTTTTCTTTACATGAGCATGTCATTTTGCTAATGGATTTAACATCACCATTTGGTCCAATTTCCTCATGTCTACTTCAATCAGCACACAAACCACTACACAGAAAGAAAAGCACAGAAATTTATCTCCTTCATTTCAGGGCCCTCAAGGAGGAAATCTGTTATTTCTTTTCCTTTGAAAAACTCTGTTTAGTGAAGGGTTAAGAGATTGAGGTATAGCATGCAGTGACACCTTCTCTAGGACAGAGCCAGCTTCAGAACAGTTAAGATAAATGCTGTTACCACAAAAATTACAGAAAAATACATTGATTTTTCCTAACTCTTAGTTTTCATCACAGTTTTGTCTTTATTGCTATTTACTTCCTTTTTCCTTTGAACTTTCTTTACCTCCTTTCCTTAGATAATAAATTTCATTCTCACTCACAGTCTCTTGACTGTCTCCATTTGCCTTACTTGAGATCTGATTCTGGGAACTGCTCTTTTGAATGCAAGATGTATATTGGGGTTTTTTGTTGATTTTCTCTTTTTGTGGAGCCTTCTCAGAGCAGGTAAGTGAGCAATATAATGCTCCATATAGCAAATCTGATTAGAACAAAGTAATCAAATTTGATTGCCTTTCAAGCCTCACTTTTTTATTAAAAATTGTCTTTGTCATGAATAGTTCAAGGCTTTGTTACTAAAAAGGTGCTAGCATGCCAGAAAAGTCTGATGGCCCATCTAGTCTTTTAATTATAATGCCTGAAACTGAAAAGGTATATTCTCCTGTTTATTGTAGCATTACTTTATTATATACTATGGAATAAAGCAAACAAACAAACAAACAAAAGTAACCAAACAAAATCCATTGTAAAATGATTTAAATAAGTAATCATGAAGGAAAATACTAATAACTGAAGTGGTTTGGGACAACAAATTTTGCCGTCTGAAATTAGTGATTTCTCAAAGACATGTCTCTTTGCAGGAAATACCAGAGATGGATTTTTAATATTCTTCAGGAGAGGATCTCTTTTTGTCTCTCTTGAGATTTGTCTGTGCATTATGAGGGGAGAAAATGGAACCTAAATCACATTATGAGTGATTCTCTTTTCTTGATGATGATGGAATACATCAACATTTCCTTCTTTTTCTTTTCTAGATGATTATTTTTAAAAATCTAGAATTTCTGGAGTCAGTGGAATCTGATTTCTTGCAAAAAGATATAGTAGAAGTCATTATTCACTGCTTTCTGAGACATTTCCTATGTGACTTCTGCAGTTAGGAGAGAGGTGTTAAAATTTTACTCTCTCCTTCTTTGCTCCATTAACGTTGAAGGCGACAAGCACCTTCATGGCCTACACTATTCATTATTTTTATATAGTTTGTACTACTCGAAAGAGGTTTTAATGTGGTTTTCTTAATGATACTCTCACTCATGGGACTTGTATTTTCTATTGAATTTGAATTTTACTGGCTGTAATGCTTCTGGAAAGGAGCTTCCAGATCCCGGTCTGTGACTAATTGCAGAAACCAAGCAGTGACAAAAATGATGCCTTTTTATGTATCCACCCACAGAACAGAAACAAGACCACATGAATGCTCTAACCACTCTCAGGTTATAAAAATCTGAATAGTGGCACTGATTACAAAAGTTTTGATAAGAAAACTGCATTCTTCTTACTTGACAGAATATTCAAAAATGAATGACTAGGAAGAAATTGTCACCTTTTCATGAATAAGAGGGAAGGACATTAAAATAGCATACTTCTATTTTAACATATTTCAAAGTCATGAATGCTCATTCAGTATGATAAAAACCATTCCTGGGGTTTTTTTTTAATTGCTGATTTTGTATTAAATTTTGTGTTATATACATTTATGGTTTATTTCACCCACACACTGTTTGAAATGAATGGGAAAAAAATCTCAACATCATATTAATTTTCATATATTAAACCACTTCTGAAAATTATTTTAATTTATGAGCATTGAATAGATGTACATTTCATATAAAAATTCACTCAAATGGATATTCACTGTCTTGATTGTGGGACTTCATTGAGATCATATTAGTCAAAAGAATATACAGGAAAACAGCACCTGGTTTTGTTATCTTTAATTAACTGCCTGGGCATTTGAAATAACTTTAATAACATTATAAAGAATATATCTGATAGCGATCATGTATTTGCAAGAATGGTACTGGAATGGTATTTTATTATTATTGTACAATGCAAGTGAGTCTTTTTTTGACCAAAGAGTTAGAGAATCTAATCTGCAGGAAAATCGACTAATGTAGAAGCTGCTGAATCTGCGTTTGGAGTCAAAATGAACCCATGACTGTGAGCTGTACTTAATGCTGACACCCAGCATGGTTTGTCCTAAGTACTGTCCTGCCAAATTAGGTCTATGAAATGCAGTCTTTCATGAACCCTCAGTAGCTGAGCTGAAATTATTTTATATTCTCTTGACATACAGGGAAATTATCTGTGTTACTTTTCATTGTTAGTCCTACCTTTAACATCTTGTAGCTCTTCACCTTGTTATGTATCAATGAAAATAATAGAACTATTTCCTAGATTTAAAAAAAAAATTGCATGAGTGTGACCTGTGGCAAAGAAGGTCTCAAAGGGATGGTTAGTAGACTGTTCACACATCATTTCTGTGTCAAGACAAACTTTGATAGGCAACATTACTAACTTGAAGCTGTTTCATGGTCTATTTAAACTGATTGATGACCCCATTTCTATTCATTCTAAATGGCTTGGACATCACAAAAATACTTTGGCATCCTTAGGAAAGGTCAGGAGTTTAACAAACTGTACTGTTACACTACTTTGTCACTAGTAGAGGTGACAAGACCTGGATTTATCAAGACAGATAAGGGGGCATTAGCCTCCTATGCTGCAATCTAATTATCATGTGTACAGTCTCGATCATGTGACAGCAACAGTGGATTTGGTATAATCATCCTCTGTCAAGCTATTCACCTAAGGGAGGCTAATAAATATTTGTTACAATGTTTTCTCTTGAAATAGACTGTAGACACAAGACAGATTTCTTTCCACAAAAACGTTTCAAGGCACTTAGAATTTTTTTTTTCTAGTAAAATTGAGGGAAGAGTACGTCTTATTGGTCCCATGGGAAAAAACTCAGCAGTCAATGTTAGAAAGTGAAAAATTGAATAACACTGGCTCTTAATACATTTAGGCTGAAACTCAGTAAATTTTTAACTGCCTCTATTGTGAGGCTCTGAACAGTTTTCTACTAGATAAATCATCTAACAAAATAGACTATTCTCTGGACCAACTTTGATTCATGTGAGAACTTGCAAGTGTCCTGAATTTGTTGTCCTACATGTGATCCTAACACTGTATCCATTGAGTAGGAGATTGGCAGTCAGGAATTTAAATTGTCATCTAGTATTATATTTTACTCCTGTAGTCACTGTTGGTTTTTCCTTTCCCTAATCACAGGCATAATTTTACAGCAGCTTGGATGGTCTTTATCTACCTTTGATCAGAGCGAGTCACTTCATTGTTTATAAATTTATGTCAAAAACTTTATGAAAATAAATTTCCACTTCTGTTTGGTTCATGAATGATTTAAATATTGCTCAAGGTAACTCACTGTTTGAACAGAGAAGCATGTCACCCCAGTGATATGTTTTTGCTCTGTGACTAGATGAACTTCAAGCAAAAAAATTCTATTTTATGTAGCAAGTATTTCTGAAATTAACATTTCTGTAAATATTTTCCACATGAAAGTGAATAAATGTTTTCAAGTAGATGAAAGTTTTATTCAAGGTAATGCTTGTGAAAAGTTTTTAATACTTGCTAAAATCTAGACTTTAGCTACTGTCAGATGATAGCATTTTGTGCAGTTGTTGATTAATCTCCTGTAATCGAATTCAGGTCTTTTTTTAATTTTATTTTTATTGGTGTTGCCTTTGCCTTGCAATTACACGTAAGGATTGAAATATCTTTCATGTTATACCAGACCTTTATTTTAATTAGATTTGAGAACTTCTTGTGAGACACACAAAATTTGAAGTAGCAAGAAAAGAACAAGAGGAAAACAATCTAAATATCAATATCTCTGTGGACAAAGACATCCCTTTCAGAAAGCATATCTTTCCATATGCTTAAGTAGGCAACAAATTAGATTAGAAATGAAATGGGAACATTATCTGCATATTTATGTTTTGCAGATGGATAGTGAACTCTTTGGAAAGAGGTGTTCCCTTCCCTAACCCTTTGGAAAGAGGTTAGACCACTCATTTAAATTGACTTTTCCTCTGCTTCTAGGTAAGTCAAATGTCACGGGACATTGGTCAGGGTAAAAATATACTGACATTTATGCCATTGAAATGGGTGATACCCTTTTTTATTGAAGGAAAATTTTTAATAGGTTTCCACATATATACATATAAAATCAAACAGTTAGAAGTTACAGTTGTCTATTCTCCTTATTTTTGATTTTTACTTATGTATCATTGCTTGCCCTCTGTCAAACCCAGAAAAAGTAATCTGTCTTTTTGCTTCAAGTGTCATACAAAATCTAAATCTTAAAACGCATGTAAAGAATAAAATTGGAAACCTTAAAAACAATATTTGAACCTACAGCCTTGCCTTTTTGGAGATGGAGGTTCTATCTCCAAAGTTCACCACCTGCAAGGAGAAAAAGACAGTAAAGGCTGATACTGAACCAGAGAGGTAATTTGGAAATGTTCTACAACCAACTACTGCCACTCTGGAATTTATAGTTGGGAGGCAGAATTCTTGGTCAATTAAAGGCCAGTTTTTAGCACGTATTTTCATAGGTAGAACCCATGGATTTTGTTGACTGGTGTCCTTTACTGTCATTATCTTTCCCTAGGAGGAGAAAATTCTTTGTTGTGACAGCTGGTAGGAAAACCCACAGAACTTCCATGGCAGCACATGGGTACAGAGATTCCTGCTAGCAGCAGATGGGGGATGTTAGCATCTGTCTCACAGGAATTTAATTAATATGGAGTTTGGTTTTCAGGTAAGGAATTCCTTTAATAGGAGATTTCATATTTTACAACTATCTAGCAACATAAACCCATCTAATTTTTGACCCACAATGGATAAATAAATAAATGTGTCCGAGGGATAGGAAGACCGAAGAACTGAACACAGAAGTATAAATGCTTTTACTTCAGAATCCTTTGAATGAAACCCGAATAGCCAGGAAACAGAGCGCTGATGTTACTTAATGTTGTTTGGTGGAAAATGAGATGCCAGTCTCTGTTCAAAATCAACAGCTGTCTAGACCTCCACACCCAGAGTTTCAAGTAGTACTATTCATACAGAGTCAGGAAATATGACATTTATCACACATACAGAGTTCTAAAAGATATTATGACTATAGACACTGAATTTCTGTTCCAATTTTAGAGAGAACTCTTTTTAAAATCTGGAAGAAAAGAGTATAGAAAATTTTCCCTGTCATTTCTCATGTTATTCATGAGTGAAAGGTGTTCAGTCTTCCTGAATAAAAGCCTTTCTTTATAACTTGAACTACCTAAAATTTCAATGTCTAGTCTAAGAAAATAAGTTTTCCTTTCCTTTATTAAATCCAGTTGAAAGTTATGTATCCAAATGACAATTTATTTAATTTTAGAAACATGTAACAGTTAACAGAGTTAACTCTTTTTCCTGTTTTCATTCACTAATTAGGACACAGAGTTCTAGACTGGAAAAGGAAGCAAACTTGTACATAAAAAAACTGAAGGGGCAGAAATAATAATACAGGGTTATTCAGCCTATATCTTTTGACTGAAACTTAATTTTAACTTCTTCTCCCTCCATAATCTCCTTTTTTTACTTGTCTAGTGGAAATATAAATATGGCTTGCAAAGAAAGTATATGTACTTTATAAAAATTAACAAAAAGAGAAAGGATGTATATAATAATAAAAAACCACCACCAAGATTGAGCTACACAACATCAGTCTTCTTCTAGTGGGAGTTGTATACATGGATCTGTCTAAGTAATCTAATGTAAGAGCTCTACCTTCTTCACATCACAGCCTGAAGCTAAATGAGAAGGATAAATGGTGTAAACCAACTCGTGCTTTAAGTCTCCATAATAAACTGTGTGTAATTTAAGTCCTTGTTTCCTTCAGTAATTATAGCAATAAAGACAAAAATCAGAGCTTGGACTGAAATATATGTTACCAAGTTGGTAATCTGCCATCCTCACATTCTCCTGTAAAAAATAAAGTTGTGATTCAACAGAAACAGAAGATATCATCTCAGAATAACTATCTGGAGATGGACCAACTATTATCTCATCAGAATTTAATGCAACTATATTTAAAATTAAAAGCCAGAAACAACAACAGACGGAAGGAATGCAGTCAGCAGCAAAAAAGCATTGCTGTTTAACTGTAATTTTGATCCTGAACCTTTCCCCAGGGTCCTCTTCCATCTTACACTGCATCAAGCAGTTGGCTCAGCGACTGTTCTGCACACGGTGAAGATAAGCTGCACATGCTGCTGGGCGTGCTTGGCACACAGCGGGTCACACTGCACGCCTGTTTGGGGAGCTTGGAGTTACACTAAGAACTTCATACCTCTCCCACACTGCTTTAAGTTTCCCTTGCCATGCCTTCAACACCCTTCATGCTATTTAATTTCAAACAGAATCTCTCCTGAATGCAGAAAGCTGGGAGTAATTTTGTTTGAGCGGTTTTTGAAAATATTATAAAAGGAGAAGTGACATGATTGTTTAGTCCTTGCAATTCTGATTCATTAAATGGATGGGAAAATGAAATGGTGGTTGTGCTATTGCTTCTTTAGGGAGAGAAAGGTATTAAGGAAAGTGGTAATACCTTTTATTAGACCACTTTATAAGTGAAGGAAAAGCTGACATTTGTACATACAGATCTCTCTTTCCTCAAAGAAAAACAAAACAACACTTTTTTATTTTCCAAAATTACACCATTACATGGTTGGTGGTAAAGGAAGGGAGATTAGTAGGTTAGGGTATTTTTCTAGAAAAAGTGAACTTGAAAATATATTCAGAGGTGTATGGATAGATGTATAGATGCATTAGGGTTTTTTTTTTGTTTTGTTTTGTGTTGTTTTGGGTTTTTTTAAAGCAAAACTTCATCGTCAAATGAAACCCCTTTTAAAATTCTAGATAGTTTTGACAACAAGTCTAAAGTTATAATATATCTTGGCAGTTTTGGGTTTTTTTTCCAAGTCTTTTCCAATACAAAGGATTAAAGGCCAGAAGTATCTGAAACTTGTCTAATTTAGGAGAATGCCCAGGATTTGGACTGTGGAACCTGTGTGAAAGCAAATAATCTTACAAAATTTCTTTCTCTTTTGAGCTGGGAAACTACAAGAACAACATTTGAAATTTTGTTTTTGACATTCATCTCATTCCCTGGCTTACTTCTTACTTACACTTGATTTGGAATGATATTTCCTTGTCCCACTTATTCATAATTAGGAAAGAAAATGCTGATTACACTAAGAGATAAGGAAAAAATGTGCTCATTTTTAACCCTGAAAAACTACAATTACGCGTAGATTTTATATCTCATTGCTGTTTATCACAGACATTCAGAAAGAATGACTGCTATTTGCTCTTGTAAGACCTTGGTAACAAAGATAAAAAGATGCAAGAAACTAATAGGTAGAAGTCTATTGCCCACTGAGAAAAAGACAGACTGAAAATTGCACTATGAAGAATAAAACAAGATTTTTTAAAAGGAGAAAAGATTACAAAAAATAGTAATTATGCAGGTCTAATGATAACACACAGGATAATTTGGCAGGAGAGGATTCAACCTACATTCTGAATCTGTACTGCAAGTGGGGACGACTAAATCCCCAGTGCAGTTATATGACAAGTTCTGGCTCTTGGACACTGTTCCTGCCCATGAATCTAATCTGTGGAATAATCAGGGCTATCAGCGAGTGCAGGTGAGAACAAAGGCAGTTTTAGAGTTAATGGCAACATTTTCAAATATCTGTCTAAAGTAAGTAAAGACTGTAGATCTTAACAAAAGACAATCTGAATTTTGAAATGTTGGGTGAGAGGTTTAATAAAAGATTAGCCTCACTATTCAAAAATGAATAAGTGATTAAAAGACTTAATGATGCATTTTTTCACCTGCCTTTTTCAGAATTCAAGCTGTGAACATATTAAATTCATAATGCAGAAACTGGAACACACATATAACAAGGAATGTTAGATTGCTGCACTGTGCAAGCTGGCACAGTCAACTGAAACGCCATTAGCAAAAATGTGTATTTAACTAACATAGTAAAGAGGATTGTCAAACTTCTTTCTACCCCACTACAAAACAAATCCGAAACTAAAACTGTGCATGAATCTTAAAAGGAATTTGCCTGATGTACTCAGTGTGTAGCATTAGCAAGGTTTTTGTGTCTTTGTTCTTTTTTTTACAGGGATCACTTTAAATGTGCAATGTGCTCTAATGTGTGTTTCTATACATTTGGCAGAGATCTCAGATTGTTAATGATGAATTTCCCTGGCAGACAAATACTTAGTTCGGTCAGACCATGGAAATAAGCTCTTTTGGACTGAGGTCTGCATGGAATTGAACCAGTATGTGTGAATTGACCCCAGGTTGACAGAATGTTTCATTTCAACAATTTTAATGGAAGCTGATAGTTTCTGTTGTTTTCAGAAGACTTTTAAAAAATAGTTATTTTTGCTTTGCCTTAAAAGTGCTCAAGAGACATCACAATACTTTTGCCAGAGAGAAAATCAAGAGGGGAAAAGTGCAAGTACTGGTTTCACTTATATAACATTTAACAGGATTAAATAAAAATGCTAGTGGTGCAGAGCATTTTACCCTGGTCTCTTCCAGCACTAAGATTTCTTGACTTCACATGGCAAAGCAATTCACATGAAAAAATAATTATGAAGATGCAAAACACAAAAAACCGGCAAAACACAACTACAACCAAAAACAACACCACGAAACCAAAAAAAAACTATAAGCACCTGTGGCAACTTCTTATATTTTGTAACTGGTATATTTTGTAACTTGTTGCATTTGGGTTAATTTCTCATTATTCCACTTTGATATGATTGATAATAAATCAGACTAATTTCTTGAAGTCAAGGCCATTTTCCCTGGGAAGGTAATTGGTGATTTATCTCCATCTGTACCTGTCTCAACTCTCGAACCTTTCCTTATATTTTCCTTTCCTTGTTCAGCAGTGAAGGGATTTGATAGAGTGGCTTGGTGGGTACTTGATGTCCAGCCAGGGTCAGCCAACCATGCCAAGTGTGTTAAAAAATGTTTGTTGTTAAAAATGTTAAAAAATGTATTTTTTGCATCAAATATATAAATGTAAAATCCAGTGTAGAAACAGGAAATATAGGTAGTAAGGTTTTCACTGTATCTAATAGTACTCTGGATTTAGCAAAGAAGAAAGAGTTGCAGACGAAACAAAAAGTATGTTAATAATTTAAAGAATTATTAAATTTCATATTTACTGTTTACAAATAAAAAATGGTTTATCTACTGCTGTTTCTTTTGAGATATTTCATACAGCTTTCAGTATGAAGAACTTTTTCTTTTATTACACAGAGTGTTGGCTAGACATAAACTATCTTTTCTCTGTTTTTAGAGTAAATCTTTACCTCCTGTACATTCAAAAGCTGTGACCCATATTCTGAGTATCTTATCAAAAGGCTAACACTACTATCAGCACAAGTAATACCATTCTGTTGGGCTGCTCCAGGGGCTGAACCTGCCTGGAGACTGAAGCAGAATACCTGTGGCAAGGGAAAACTGTGACCGACAGCAACTCTGGTTTCTACCTAAATGAGGTCAATTCACACCCTTGATATTTTTAGACAAAGCAAATCTAATTTAATGAGGAACTGTGAGCTGAATTAACTGAAGAGCAAGTTAATTTTATTTCTAAAAGTAATGATAATTACTACGTTTTTATATGGACAAATAGAGGTACATCATATAAGTGGATAATATAATTTCTTTTGTCTGTATGAGTTCTACAAAATTGTTTTCACAGAAATAATATTCGTAAGGCTAATTTTAGACAAATTTTCCACTAGTTTTACTTGCTTAAATAGATTTATGATAAGGATCCATCTGAGGGAAAAAGGTTATCCTTTTTCACAAGCAATAAAAATGCCTTTCACCATTTTTCGGTGACTGAGGAATGAGGGTTAGGAAAATAACTGAAGCATGACATTTCTGCATAGTAGTATGTCTGTGGCATAATTAGCAAACCTGAAAATGCCTTCTTCACTATAGAAATGAGGTGTAAAAATTCCTAGCCAGGAGATTGTTTTGGTGCTGCCTATTATTTTGAGCTTGACATGAATTTGATCTTTTTCTTATACATTCCCTTTTGGATCCTGCCACAAAATGCATTTCACATTTCTTTTTATATTCTTTGGGAAAGAAATAAAAGCTAAAAACTAGGATTTGTGAAGGATCAAAACACCGGACAGAAAAAAAAAAAAAGACAAGGGTTATCATGAGCTAAAATTCTGGATATTTTGTCTCATGACTTTCTAAGGAATAATCCTTGTATTTCAGTCCTTTGTGCTGGCAATATTTTTCTCTGCCAGAATAATTAGTAGTATATACTATCATAAAAGCTTAGCTATTTCCATCAGAAACAAGGCAAGGCACATAATTTGCCTTCATGAAATGTCAGAAAATTTTATCACTTTATTTATTAAAGTTACTAGTAGTTCTATCACCTTGTCTGACATTACAGAAAATTCTTCTTACAATAAACAAATGAAGTAAAATCAGATGTCCACTAAATTATTAATAATGTTATAAAGTGTTATTTAATTTGGTCTTTTTCCAGCCCTGTGTAATGAGATTTGTTGCTTGTGGATTAACAGGTTGGACAATTAGTCTACTCTTCGGTGCAATTAATCCTTCCTATCCATCTGCCCCAAATCATAAAAGTTCCTTCAAATCTTTTTCATTTCAGCAGATTCTTGTTTTCCCTCCTCTGAAGGCATGCTTTGAAGACTAAATTTGTGCTGCTTACTCACTCTCTGCTGTCCTTCTTGTGTCTCTGGGGAAGTAAGAGCACAAAGTGTGGGACCAGCCATGATTCTCATAAGGAAGGTCTTAGCTTAGACACTTTGAGGCTGTCACAGCATGTGTCTGCTGAATAACCTGAGTGACACACGAGCCTCCTCTGTCCTAGTTCAAAGCATGGTACTGTCACTGTTGCTTCTGACCCTGTCACCAAGTTTTCACCAGTCTGTCGCGTGCCTGTGGCTCTTCAGCACATTATCAGAATTTTCTGCCCAGCATGAAATAAAGCAATTGTTATAGTGTGGCCAAAGAACTGGTCTCCCATGGGAGGTGTCACAACTCCCAGAGTCTCATGGGTTGCATTACAATTATTGTGTGATACTCCTCTCAGGGGCTGCAGACACTGGCCCTGAGGAGTGGCTTTTTTGTGGTTTTTTTTTTTTTTTCCTACTGAAATGATTCCCACCATGGTGGCGTTCAGCCTTGCAGGTGCAGCCACTCCACAGGTGGGGCCATGTAGCCCATCCTCCCTACTGAGCTTGCTAACTCTAAAAGAATGGACAAAATTTTCATCTTGAACTTCACCATCAGTAGACTGTTTTGAATTCACTGAATTTAGGTGGGGAATATCTGCTCCTCAAATAACACTGTTCTTGAGTCTATAACCATGGACAAAATTGAATTATGCCACTAAGATCACCTTTGGGGAGCCTTACTGACCCAAGGTGGCATCATTTCCTGACACCACCACCACAGAGAGGTTGGGACAGCCTTTCTCAGGTGTCCTGAATCATAACTGGCACATTTTAAAATGCAGATCTTCTGTCTGGTTTCAAATTTATTTTTCTCATATAAGCTAGAAAAATTGATCGGTGGTTGTTTAGGAAATTTCATCTATGAATTTTTTAAGAAAACCTTCAGGCTCTTACAAATTTGAAACTTCTTTAAATCATCAAAAATTTAAATAAATAAATGATTTAGATTCCCAGTCCTAGTATATAAGAAGTTCTATGGACAATTTGACAAAATTAATTATTTAAAATCTCATAACAGGTAGATAAGTTTGAGATAACTTTCCTTGCTACATTTTCAATACTCAGCTCAAAAAGAAACACTTGGAGACAGGCCTACATCGAATGACAGGATATAGAATCAGCCTTCCATATGAAATAGGATATAACACACACTGAAAAAAAAAATAGTATTTGAAAGCAGAGAAAAAATCTCATGGGTAAGATGGGATTTTCAAAAGCATGAAGTGTAGGTCTCTGATTGCCCTGAAATCAATACTGAAACATCCAGTGACTTCTACAGGAGCAGATCAAATACAAAGTTGTTCACATTTTTAACTCCTACTCATAAGGAATTTTTATATATCTGAGAATAGAGAAACATGCTATGGTAATGAATATTCAGTTACTCCAGAATATTCTTAGCTTTCATTTGAAAAATATATGAGTACATATGGCTACAAAATGTGTGCTGCATCCAGCCTATTTTCCTGGTGCTTGATAGCACCAGTCTGTAATTGAACTGGTGGGCAAATTGATAATTAAACCCATTCAAACAGCTGAGGTGCTTTTTAACAGATTTCTCCTCAGCTTGAAAAATGTGTTCTTAATAAAGTGTTTCTAGCTTTAAAATCCTCCAGGATCTTTTAGGAGTAAATATTGTTGAATTACACAGTAATTTTCTAGTGCATATAGGCAGGCAGATATGCTTACATATCCCTTCCTGACAAAACTATAATGACTTTTCAAGTGCAAAAAAACCCATTTAAAGCAGCAATTATAAAAGAACTGCCAGAAAATACATAATCAAACACTACAGATGAGTCCATATAGATCTGTACATTTTCAGCAGCATTGCCTGCAGCATAGAAAGCTGTCTACAAGATGTTTATTGACATAGCTGACAGGTCAGCTTTAATAATAATACCTTCTACAGTGTAATTATTCAAAATGTGTCAGTTAATTACATGATATGGACATGAGTCTAGATAGAGCCCTTGAGAATTTAGTTTTCATTATACTGAATGACAATCTGAGATTTAACAGAGGAAAACAGGACATTATGTAGTCTGGATATGATTTAAGGTGACTGGGAAGTACCACCAGTAGAATGAGGATATTTTTCAGGAAAAAAAAGTGAATGATGCAGGTGATATCTTCCACCTCTATGCAACACAAATGATGCAAAAATATATTACACATTCTATCTAAGATGCCTGTGTAATGACTGTGTACTACTGTGTAATAAACGTATATTATACCAAGTTAATTAATCACATGTGAGAATAATTTATCATATGAAATGCAGAAATAAATTAACAAGAGTGCAAACCATTGTAATTATATCTTATAATTGTGGAATATGGGTCACAAAACCAATCACATCCTGGGCAGAGAAAATTACAATCATAAATAATAATCCGTTCAATGTCCCTCAGTCAGGAAATTCAAAATTCTCAGAGAATGTCAATAAACTAATTGAGTTTGAACAAAAACAGGGTGAAATTTCAACAGAAAACTGCAGTCAAAATTAGACAGGATCTAATTATAAGCTTTTAATGGGAATATGAATCTAATTAACTACATTTGAACAAATATTAAACACAAAGTATCTATTATAACTGCCTTCTGAAACTATTTTTCTAATTGGGAAGTTAGAGAGAAAAGGAGAAATTTAATAAAAAGAATAAAAGACTGACAGAAATCAAAGTAGAATGAAAGAATTATTCCATTGGTCTAGACTGACAGTGCATCTATACTACTGTCCTGTCCCTAAAGAATGCATAGGCTAATCCTTTGTTTTTCTCAGATCTAATTTTGGTGTGCAGAAGGCCAACACTACACAGAAAATGAGGCCTTTATAAGCCAATGAAAAGGTGCATAGGCAAAGCACTAGGACTAGCTAGACACTCAGTTAGGTCAATACCCTGCAAAGTAATCAGCTTTTACTTTTCCGTCTCGGTCATACTTTTGTAATAAATAATAAGGTCCATTAGAAAAATAATTTTAAGATCTCTGTATTTTCCCATAGGGGATTTTTTCTAAATGTGGTAGAACACTAAAAAAGGTTTCACTTGTATAAATCCACTACAAGTATATAAAAACATTAATTTTATTTTACCATTAAATATAATATATAGCAATTGTTAAAAAGAGCAAAACAAAACAGATGTAAAATCAACCTCAGTAGGCTTAATTGATCTTAATTGCATCGATATAAAATTTGCAATATAATCTCACCAATTTAGTGTGCTATTTTCACAGATTTCTTTAATTAATGAAAATTTTTATCTATAAAATATTGAATGTGAGAAAACAAAAAACATCTATGTTCAACTGAAAAAACATCAAATTATTTGATATTTAGGTATCTAATTTTTATACCAATAGTGAACAAAGTATTTTAATACTGTACTATCTTGTTACTTTGCTGTGTTCATAAGACAAGAAAACTTCTACTTCATGTATTATTGTTACAAAATTAGGCAACCTTTTTAAAAATAAAATCTGCTATCCATGGTAGTAATTCTGGTTGTATCTTCTCCACACTTCAGATTTAATCACAGTCACATTTTTTTATATAAGAGATTACTTTTTAAGTCTTGTTCAAAAATTATGTAGAGCTGTTTAGCACTGTATGGTTGTTGTGTTTCATTGATAGATGAGGTACTTCGCCTTTATCAGTTTGGTAAGCATTTTGAGGAAAAGGGTGTGGAATAAAGATACTATTGATATACTTAGTTTTAAAGGCCATATAAAGCAGCTTCATAAAATTTATATTTTAGGTGAATAGCTATTAGGTCATCTCTTTTAGTTCAGCCACAAATAACTCAAATGAGTTTTACATTATTTGTATTGGGCCCTCTGGGAAATTTTTCAACAGACATAAATTTCAATTATAGTAATTTCATCCTGATACTCAAACTAAATTTTCCTTCACTCAATTTCACCTCACTCTACTCTCTCATGTTCTCGGATCTAACCAAGGTTGTTAATGTCTTTTTGTAAAATAATAAACACTTCATTTTCTTTTTCTTCTTTATTACAGGAAGACAAAGGTAAGACTGGAACCCTTCTTAGTAAAGATGAAACATGAATAAATACACCAAAGACCTCTGCAAAACAGTGTTTTGAAAAGAGGTGATAAATCTCATGAAAGACTAAGCAAACAGACTACAATTAGGCTACATTAAAAGAAAGGGATTATAGTTAAGGTTTGTTGAGTCAGTGACAACAATCTGAAGGGCAAACATACTTCTACTTAATTGTTCTTCATTTGCATGCCACTGGTTACTAGACCTCGATCTATATTTTCAGAAGCCACCTACAAAGAAGTTAGAATACGAAGAATGAGAATTTATCTATATTTTTTCTATTCTCCAATCATTGTTTAACAAGGCTACTTGCAGCTAAAGCATTCTTCTGTGCATCTTAGGTAAACTATCACAATTTTCTAACTTTACAGTTGTTTAATTTGTTACTTCATTCGGTTAGTAGTGCCTTTGAGATCAAGGGTCATATTTTCATAAAAGCTCAGGTCTTACAGGCATCAATGTGAATTCTCTAGATTTTTTAGAGTACTCAGGGAGACAAAGATTGCAGTGATCTTCAGTGGAACTTGAAGCTTTTAATAACTCTGCCTTAGCCACAATTTTTTGCTGTTTTTTACACTAATGACTTAGAGCATTTTTTATTTCCTATTCTCTTTTGTACTGATATATATGTGCAACAACAGAAAAATTAGTCTTTAACCTTGTGTTTTACTCCATTTTTCAATATGGTATCAGTGTACAAAATAAAATCTAACTCTTAATTGAGTCTTTAGTGTTTCTTCTTAACTTTATGCATTATTACTTAGTTTTTAACTTTGGTTATGGTTTATATGCAATCCAAGGCTAAAACAGTTCTGTCTAGTTGGCTTTAAGCCCTTTTTAACTTCAATGCTTCTAATACCAACTACTATTGCAGTTTCCTAAATATTCTTCTTTCCGTAATGCTCAGCATGTATTAAATTACTATTTATAACAGTCACCCAAAGGAAGAATCGAGGGCTGGCAGAGACAAAAGCCCATCTCAGGATGCACCTGATCCTAATTATGTTATTTTATATCAAATAAAGGAATTTGATAAGAGTGGATACAGGTCCTGGCATAGTTCATTTGTCTCGCATGATTATTTGCACAATGTTTCTTTTTAAAAATCAGTTGTGGCTAATTATAATTTAGGAAACAGAGGCAGTGGCTTTTAGATTTAAAGAAATAAAGCATTTGGCTGATAAATTTCAATGTCTGCTCCCTGCAAACTTTGTACTGATCTGTCAATTTTTATTCTACAGGCTTTTCTTTAAGCCAAGTGATTTTAGATAATAAAGCAACAAAAGATTAAACGACCCTGATCAAGTTTGGGTAGTGAAAGGGCTTGGATTCAGATAGTTCAACTTCAGTGAAGCCAAAGATTTTCTGTCATGTAATACTGAACCAAAACACAGCAACTTCAGGAGTTAAATGTCACTAAGTAGTTACAAGAAATATTGTTGAAATCAAAGTGCTCAGGGGTCCCACAGACAAAGAATTTGGGATTTGTCATCTACCAAATCCTCTCTGCAGCACAGAGGTCAAAACATGGGTTTGCTGGGGAACATGTCAGGAAGAAAATTGTGCTTACAGATCCAGATTCTCCAGAATTGTGTTTGGCCAGGAGAGATTCTCCAAGGTACTACAATTTGTAGTGCAGCTCAGGTGACTTAAAGTCCCAGTTTACAACCTGACCATTGAAAAATCCTTTCGCTTGATTAAGCTTTGATCTATGCCTGTACTATAAGCCATGTCCAGTTTTCTTATCCACAAATAGATGTTACATTATTTGAGCAGAAACACCAAAGATGGTCAGAAAATGAAGAAGGTCACATCACTCCCTTGGAAACTTTTTGTAAAAAGACCTAGGATGCTGTACAGCTTTGTAAACACATTGAACATATATGTTCTTGCAGACAGTATCTTCAAGGGACTGAAAGTGCTCTATTGTATGGTATTATGTGGAACTATAATACTATCCTGTAAACTAGGTAAATCCTGTAAACTAGTTAAATAATATTATTTTCTTTTTTTTAGCTGAGGAAGCTGGGATAGTGATAAGCAGATTATAGACTCAGGTTTTTCTGTAAAGAAATCACAGATTTCAAATTGCAGAGACTGTACACATTGTGCCCATTGTGCCCATTTATTAGATGGAGGATAGTTTCAAAATCACCATGAAAGCTATATTTTTCCAATCATTTGCAGATTCTCCATAGTTTGCTGAACACGAATCCAATCAGGGTCTCAAAATCAGATTCAAAGTGTACATCAGAAGTAGAAAATATATGACAAATTAAATCTACTGTGTGTTTATTTGACCTTGATAGTAACTCTGACCATTTAATGACTTAAATTTCAGGATAAAAGTAATATACCATGACTGTTTATTGCTATGGGTGGATAAAGGGTTAACTTGGAAATGTAGGAAATTGTGTTCAATCCTTCATTTTGATGTTAAATAATACAGCAGAATAGAATCAATACATATCAATATATTATAATGCACTTTTATAGTGAAATCATTAATTTTTCTTCTAGCAGGGAAAATTTCATTTTGGCAAGACAGTCAAGAATCTGCAGAAGAATATGTGAAGATGATAACCAGTCAAGGCAGTGACACTTTATTATTTCCCTCCCTCACCTAATTTAGTGTATCTGCATGCAAGACTTGTCTGCATCCTTTGGCATTGCTCAAATCCCAGGACATTGTGTGTAGCAACTTTGAACAGATACCCTCTAGTGGTTACATTTTCAACACAAAATGGGTATCATTTGCTCCTCAGACTGGAGTATTTACTTAAAAATGAAAGAGATTAAAAGAGTGCTCTTTCTTTTAGTTTGCCCCTCTATCAGGAAAGGAAAATAATCTTGGGTTTCTCTGCTCTCAGGCAGGTTAATTTCATTCCTTCTTTTATTAATTCAAATATAACATTAGGAGGTTTCATGTTCTCTTGACCCTGTTTTGGACAGATATGACAAAACTTCATCTCCTGAAATAGATGTACAATCACCTTTTGGTCTATTTTCAATAAATAAATTCTTTTGTCTTAATTTCCTTCAATATCAATGCAGAATGGATTGAATATAAATTATTGCAGAAATATTTTCTACAGTTGGAGCAACGGAAATACAACCAGGGCACTGGATTTTGCTCCCAGGTCTGTAACTGAGCTTTGCCTTTGACTAGGTAGTTGCACATTGCTTGCCCCTGTATGAAATAGGTATAATAGTGATTGATTCACTGAAGTATTTAACCAAGCATTAAATATGTATTTGTTAAATCTTTTAAGTTTGAGCAGAAAGAAGTACAGATAGATCCACACCACTCCCTACAGTGCCTCTTCAGAAATGAGGCTTAATGAAGAAATATAAGCAGGGACATTTTCAGGATATATATATTCCTGAAATTCTCAGATGATCTTATCTACCTCTAGTACATACATAGGCAACCTTGTCCTTTCTAACCAGGGCTGACAGAAAGTATTTCATCATTCAACAGTGCCTAAGACATCAAGAGAGAAGAAATTTTCTATCTTCAACTAAGAAGATATTATAGTTAGATACTATAAAATTTATGATGTTTAAACAAATATCCACAGGGCATTGGAAGGACAAATGCACCCCAAATCCTCAGTGCCCTGCAGGTACTGAAAGGTAGCTTGATTAAAATAATTTTTCACTTACTTCAGTGAAAATGCTATGCACATATTCACTTAAAGAAGTCTACCTGTAACAATTGGTTAGCTTGACTATCTTATCTGCATGTGAAAATAATGCGCAAACTCCAAATTTACAGTTTTGGAGGATCCAGAGATATTGTCAGTCAGATATCAACTATTTATCTATTTATAAATTTTGTGGAGAAGAAATAAAGAAATGGGGGAATGGAAGGAAGGAAATTTTGGAATGGAACCAAAAATGTCACAGAGACCTCCTTGTACATGGAAAATAACAAAAAAAGTAACGACTCAGCCTCTTTTCTGGGAAAGTAACCTAGGTATAGGTTAAGCAATAACAAAACTCAAACAAATGGAAAAAAATCTCAAGAAACTGCATATTTTGAAAGTGTAATATCTTCAGAATAATTATTTCTGAATTTTAATATTGGCCGTCCTATTGGTAGGTACATATGTTAATTTCACCTGGAACTTCATGTATTCAAGTATTATGTGCCTGTTTACTGTCAAACAAGCATAGTTATGTACCAAACTGAGGAATCAAAAGGAATTAGTGTTAATGCAATGTTAAGTGATTCTTTGCTATGTGCTATTATGAGCAAAAAATCTTAGTCCTCAAACAGATAAGCTCAATTCCACTTTAAAATCTCCTCTGGTCTTCTGGTCTTCACTAGAATAGTTCATAGATGCAAGAAAAAAAGGAGAAAGCTATCACAAAATATATAGCAAATATATCAGGACAAATAAGTTTGCACTAGCAAACAAGGACTAGGTAAGAGCTGGCATCATGAGCTTTGCATCTATGCATTATTAAATTATTTTCCCTACATTTCTCCCTGACGATAATACTGTCTTAACATGTACAAATGAGCAAGTGGCCATAGTTAAGACTGGCACATTGGGTAAGCTGTCTGTACTTTTTCTTCACCCATAGGGGATACAAAACTTTGGGGAGTACATCTGATATATTTTCAGTCAAGAAGGAGATGAACTCCAAGAGAGATCTGAGTGTGGACCAGGTTTTACCCACCATAGATAAACCTGTTTTATCTTGTGGTGCATTAACCTTGGCTGGGCAACAGGTGCCCACCAAGCCACTCTACAAATCCCCTTCTGTGAGAGACTGGAAGGATTGCTGGCTCAAACATTTCAGGTGCGTGTTGGGGGATGATCCTACCTCCCCTTGGGTTTTCTATCAACTGAATATGGCTGAAAGCCAGGAGTGGTAACTCTATTTGCTCTTTTCTATATTTCTTCTCTTTCTCTTCTCTAATTCCCTGCTCTCAGAGTTTTGAGTAACTTAACATTGGATTGGCTTGCAATTTTCTAAGTTAATTCTTTGAGAAGTGTTTTATGAATGAATGCTTCTCTAAACATTTGTCAAAAATTCTCTGATTTTCTAAAGTTGCCAGTATATCTTTTTGTTGTTTTGACCTCTTTAGAATATCTTCTTGGTATTTCTCCCTAACTCAGAGTACATAAACCTGTAAGTCCTTTCAAGAGGCTTGCTGAGACAGTTTTTGGGGCCATACACTTTCCCAGACGGACAGGGGACAGAAAATAAGATGGAAAACAACTCTTAGTTTGAGATAAGACACTCTTCTAAAGCAAAAGTTATTATATTGCCCTGAAGGGTAGAAAGTTCACTGTTTTATAGTTGTCTGAAGGGTATTCTGAAAATTTCTGTGTTCTGTATATCTTCCAATTTTCACAGTCTTCCATTTTATTTTTCATGTCCATCAGGTTTCTGAAGAACATCAATCAGCATGAAAACTATTTCTATCATAGCAGACCTGCATTACAAAAGCTAGTTCACATTAATTGTGCAATAAAATGAGATTGTTCTTCATGTTTTTGTGAAATGTTGGAGCTGAGCTCTGCTTTATGAGGTAGTGTAGAAGGTAGATACAGAAGGACCAGAGAAAGGCGTCATATGTCTACTCCATGAGCATTAAGGCAGTTGCCATGAGCCAGCAGCAGTGCAGAAGCCATGTGAAATGAGATGTTGCTAAGCCTACACTAATAAGGGTAAGAGGCTATAGAAATGGCATGCAACTTATACTATTTCCACACATGAATCAAGACATTTCTATGATGGCTTAAAGGCTTCCAAACAGACAAGATTAATACATAGAAACACTCACTTTAACAAACTTCTTCTCAGACCCACTCTATCCATGGGTTTCATTCCCCCTCCTAATCCAACCCTAACATTTTTGTCTGAGAAAATGTTGGCTCTTCCTCTGTTAAGTTTAGGGTGAGGGTTTGGATTGAAAGAGAGATAGCTCCAACTGGAGGGAGGGCAGGGCCCAAAAGAGGCTTCCAAAAGACATCACCTTTTGCAGCGATCCCAGTGTTTTGGCATTCACTTTTCAGCTCTGATCCAGCTGGAGCTCTAGACTTTCTATTGTTCTCAGTTGTAGCCTGCCTCTAACCTGAAGTCTAACACTAGAGCTAAAGGTAGAACAGTTCTTATTGGCTATCTCAGGCTTTTCCCACTTTGGGCTTTGTGTCAAGGGAGAAGATGAATGGGCAAGACAGGTTTCACTGTGACTTTCTGACAGACGTCTCTCCCCATGCCACCCAGGCGAATTCAAGGCCCAGCATTTGGGATCTTACTGCAGGTTTTTAACACTTGGGGGTTTGATTGAGTAGTCTGGAGGTAGATAAGCCTGTAGCTGGAATGCAGGTACACAGGGCCCTTGTGAATATCTCTCCCTGATGTGACCACATGATTCATTTCAGATAATTACCTGAATTACTTTCTTGCAACCACTGCTAGCATTCCTCACATTGAAAACCATGGCTGAGATGCAGAAGTGTGGCTTTAGAAATGAAATATTGCTGGTTTCGTTATGTACTCTCAGGTACACACTTACTAACAAGTTTTTTTAATATATGTCAAGTCCTTAACTCTGTCAGGTATCCTTTTGAGCTAAATTTCTTGCTTTTCTGTTTTTGTTTTTTCTTTCATATAAAATTGCACTTCTTTTTAATCATAATTATTCCAAATTTATGACAAAATTATTCCTTGAAAAAATTAATATGTTTTTATACCAGTCTTTTTAATATGATTCATTTAACAATTGTGAAATAAAAATTCTGACTGGGTAGATTAGTGTTGCTGTTGCGTGAGAAATGTATCCGCTCATTCTGTTGCTGAGATATGCCTGAAAAAATCCCATATAAAAATGTAATTAATTGCATACCTTAAAGGTCAGCATTAATAAAAATCAACATATGCATTGTTAAGCTGATAGAGAAAATAATTAGTCATATTTTCAGGTCTTGTTAAAATCAAATGAGCTAAAATGCATGAATATTGCATTTTATCAGAAAGACACGGCAGATTTCTTGTCCCGTATGACAGAAGAAAGACCTTCAGAACTTAATGTGACTACCTTGCAATTTGAATTATGAGGTGATACAGAAAAGTTACTTCATAAATTTCAGTCATTACAGTTGCTCACCATGCGTCCTTCAATGCTTCATGAAAATAATACTTTTTTTCCAGCGCTTTTATGAAGTTTTTCTTATTCCCAGAAAGAATTATGAGTTTTGGGAAACGTTTCAGTTTTTTCTATTGGTCTTTTTTCCCCACCTGTCATCATGAAAGTGTTGATAGAAGACATTAATATGGCATGGGAAATGGCAGAAACATTGTTAGTATCTGTGTGTTAAGAAACTCAGAATTGCAGATTATTATCTTTATTAAAATTAATCTCCTCCTTTTCCTACTGTCTTGAAGATTTCAGGTCTACCTGCCCAATTTTTTTGCCATTTCTTTTATACTGAAATGGAAATAAGTTATTATAATATAATGGAAATAACTGTATATGGATGATTTCACTTATTGTTGATTCAGAGTAAGAGCCTCATACACTTAATCTGTGAGTAGTCTTAGACATCAAAATATGAGGTCTTTAGGTATAGAAAAGATTTCCAAAGAAACATAACCCTGAAACTCATTGGCCCTGATTCTTGTTTATATAAAGACCCCTTACAGATTCTGGCAACACAAAGGAATCCTAAAGTGTCTTTAAATAAAATTTATGCCCACTCTAAGATTTTTTTCCTTTTTTTATGCTGCCAGAACAGTGTAAAAGAAAATCAGGTCCATTATATCTGAGATGATTTTTTTCTTTCAACTGTTGCACAGGTTTCAAAACAGATTGACTTGCAGAAAATCAAGCCTGAGACCCTCCTTAACCATAGAGCAGTCATAGCTGTTAGATAATGATAAAATAAAACCCAGAAATACTCATAGTAAACACCATGCACAGGACAGTTCTTCACTTCCCTTGAAGAAAGTGTGTTGTGGAGGCAAATTAAGAGCTCTTTTAGATTGGCCATGAAAGGACATGCTTGAAACTATGCTGAAGGGACACACCCAGTGAATTGCTTTAAAACTGTAATACCTCTGTCCTTTAGAGTTAATTGCAGTCAAAAAATGACATTCCTGTTTGATTAGAGCCTAGTTCCTAGCCGAGTTGCACATAGCCCACGGTCAAACGTTTGTATTGTCTCCTTGAATGTCCTTTCTCTGGACGTCTTACCTGCAGTTCTGGCCTTGGCCTCACTCCATTTTAAATTTGTTTTTCCTTACTTTTATGCCACAATTCCAATGGATTCCAGCCTTTCCCTCTGCACTAAAACCCTCTTATTTTCATTCCCAGTGGAACCTGAAGTCGTAGAAAACAAAAGACAGCTTACATCTTTAAGGAGATACTTCTTTTTTCTGCATTAATTTGTCACTAAATGCATTATATTCCAAGTCCATATTGACCTGAAATTTCCCTGTTATTGTTTGAAGACTATAGGAACTGAGTCTTCAATATTCCTTGGCAGAGTTCTCATACTTTGGGATTACTTCAGTGAACTCCACAAGCATTGGCAGTAAAACAGTGAATCCTGTTGGTAACCTTGATTTGTACCCCTGTTGGAAAGAACTCAAAACACTGACTCTGCCCTTTCTCTCTTTTTATCCACTCTTCCTGTCTTAACTTCTGCTTTCCCCTAAACACTCATTGCTCCTAAGACCCTGGACATAGCTAACAGACAATCTGCTCAAGAAAAATTCTTTTGGGACAGCTAGTTCCTCATGAACCTCAGCCAAGTTTGAACAAAAATCAAAGTTTTCTCCGGTCCCTGATGTGGACGACACAGTTTCCTGGATTCAGGCATAATGAAAGCAAGTATCTGGGCTTTTTAAACTGCTGGTGGTTTGTGTTCATCTATTTCATCAATCAAGATGCAGTAAAACTTAGATTCTTAAACATATTGTCCTGCTTGGATTTTTTCTGATGTTATTATTAGAGGTCTCACAACACTGAGTGAAAAATAGGTGCTGCCTACTATCATGAAAAGGACATGGAAACTTAGTCTCTTAATATAAATGATTTTTATCTCACAGACACACAGAGAAAAAATGCTGAAATATCTTGGAGGAAAGCCAAATGGCAGTGTGAGGTGGAACAAAATGATTACTAGTCAGACGAAGAGCAAAATGTTCAGATATAACTATAAAATGAGGTAGCTTTATATATACATGTAAATCAGAAATAACTAAAATACAGAATCCTCTTCCTCTGTAATATGAGATTTTACTATGCTTTACTTAATATGCCTACTTTTTTTCCTGTCTCCCTTTGATCAGCATGTCTTTACTCTCCTTGACCTCTATATATTTCTCTACTTTGTTGGACTTTATTCCATTTTAATTACCAATTCGATAAGGACTTAAAAGACATCTAACATGTAATTCACAAATGAGTGAATAATTCTCAGACGCTGGTTAAAAGTTCGCAAGCCATATCCACTATTGTAATTCTCTCATTTTCTGACAGAACTGCTAATGACCTAGGATTGAATGGCTGGAACCTGGCTTCCCATGCTGCTTTAATATGGTTTGCAAAATCTCTGAAACTTAGTGAAATGTTTTAGATAAGCTGATACTTCTCTTTCAATAGCAAAATGCCCTGATAAACTCCCTTATATTTCAGCTTTAGTTTTTTGGAAATCATTCAGCAAAACATGTTTCGTTTATTAAATATTAAATAAGTAGGATTTCTCTACATGAGAATTATGACTGATGGGTGGAAGTGGGATTTTTACAATTGACCAGATGAAAAATTTTCCCTGTGATACTTAACTCTTTTTTTCCTGTGCATTTCAGAATGCTTCTCTGAATGATCTTGTATAATTCTCATTTTTGCATGGGCAAAACTGAGTCACATTAATATAATTCATTGGTCTCTGAGTCCCTTGATATCTCCTCATCGGTACCCCATAATGCTAACCACATCTCAGAGCAGAAGTGAGAGACCCAGCCACAGAGACAACTAGGAGATTCATTCAGACCTTGAAGGATGAAGGAATGGTGAGACCATTGATTAATATGGTGGGGGGTTTTCACTCTTAGTATCAACATGAGTTTTAAAGTTTCTTGTAGGTAGACATCACAGGGTGAAATAGTTTCAGGTGTTCTATAAGAGGGAGTAAACTGAAGAAATTTTGTGAATCTTTATAGAGAGTACCTATTAAATATGAAGAAAGGATGAAAGAAACTAAATGAAACATGAAGAGGGAGCACCAAAGGTGGACCCAAGGTCACCCAAGTGGATAGCTGCAAACCCAGAGAGGACTGTGTCTGCAGATTCCCTCCATGCTTCAAATCCACCAGGCCACATTGCAGTACTATCCCTTAACATTCACACATGAAAACAGAAATAACCAACAGACCTACCAGAGTGATGTTTAGATGATTATGTATTTCTTCTCTTTCAGGGGTATATTAGTGTGCTGGTTTTGCTTGGCCTGGTTTTTGGTAGCAGGAGGGGCACAGAGATGGCTTCTGTGAGAAGCTGCTGGGAGCTTCCACCGTGTCCAGCAGAGCCAATCTCTGATGGCTCTGAAGATGATGGACATGCTGCTGGCCAAGGCTGGGCCAATTAGAGATGTTGGTTACGCCTCTGTGACAACATATTTAAGAAGAAGAAGAAATCAAAACAAAATTGTGCATGCAGTTTTTCCTAGCCAGAGAAGAGGAGGAGGTGAGAACATGTTGGGGAAAAAATATGTAGTCACCAAGGTTGGTGGAGAAGGAGGTGTAAGAGCTGCTCCAGGTGCCAGAGCTGAATTTCCTCTGCAGGCCATGGTGAGGACCATGGTGACGTTGAACCTGAAGCAGCCTGCTTATCTTCATAATTATTTACCATTAGTAATTTTCTAGGCAGATATTAAAAAATAGAGCTTAAAGAAAGAAATATTGTATACACTGCACAACCTCAGGGCTGCAAGCACTGTAAAAAGCAAGAAAACAAATAAAACACATCAAATCCACACAAAATCTTCAAAGACACAGGAGTGAGTGGTGCAACAGCTTCACCATTCTCAGTACAGTAGGTGAACTCAGCTGAAATCACACCATAGTTTTGCCAGCTTACCTTGCTGCAGTGTGTTTGCTCTGATACTAAACCTGAATTATCATCACTTCAAACAAACAGTTAATATTACTTGGAGGTGTGCATAGGGGAGAGTATGGCAAAATTTCTTCCTTGCCATTAGAGGACAAACAAAGAGAGTATGAAATTGCTTTATGGAACTACACAAGACTTGACTTGGAAAGGCAAAATAATAAGGATGTTATCTGAACTAAACAGAACTGGATAGAGAGACTATGTAGGGCTAAAACTGCTAAGTCCCTCACTGTTTTTGCACCTACATCTGGCTAGCTCTCTGCATGCCAATCTTGCATGCATAGGTAGTAGTTCCAGAAGGGAGGGCCTGGGAATTCAGGCAGGCAGGAGATGGATGAGGAGAGGTCTTCTGCGTATAGGATCAAGCTTGCTAATCTGGCTTGCTGTCCAAACTGCTAGGCCTCTGATGGATTCAGAGCCCTTTCAGCACGCTTTTGGAGACCTGAATGCTCATTAGCTCCTACTACAAATACACCATTTTACTGAGGCAAAGATCTTTTGTGATATTGAGCAGAACCAGAAATCAGATCCCTTATGACAATGTTTATATATTTCCTACAAGGCTCGTTTCCCCTTGTAAAATGTACATCTTGTGTGCCTTGATGTATGACATCACAGACCTCCATAAACATCTTTCTTTTACGATAGTCCAGGTGTAACCATTCACCTGAGTCAATATATCTAACACAATTAATTGAAATAAATCTATAAATCTTGAGCAGCTGCAGCTTTTGGAGAAAAAAATTCTTTATGAACACGGATCTATTGTCACCCCCCGCACAGTCACATTTTCACCTGCACGCATAAACACACAGACACTCATCATATATGATTCTGTAGCCATTCTCAATAGCATTCATTCCACTTTAAACCACCTGTCAAAACAGCCATTTAATTAGGTTAAGCTGTCTGGCTTTGTGAAAAGGTTTTACTGTACTCTGTTGTCTTTGCCATAAAATTAATAGTTTGATCAACTTCTGAGGGGACAGGTTTTTGCACTTGTGAAAGTCAAATTAAAGCCACCTTTGCCAAGCAGAATAATAATAATAAAAAGAATAAAATCTTGATGTCTGAAACTTTGAAAGCAACACTTCATTTATAATCTTTTTCTAGTGCCAAAATACAAATTATGTAAAGAAATGGAACTGCAGCTGCGAAGAAACCAAGACTGGAACACTCTACCCTTGCCGTTCTTGGGGCAGTTGCAAGACAATGAAGCTAAAGTACACAGACTTGTACTTTACTCAGCACAACCTCTTTGCTGTCCAGTTCACTGAGGGAGAGGGAGTCTCCTCACTTCACTATCATCTCTCTTACACTTAAGTAAGTCTTGTTCCTGTGACTATCAAGGTAACTTTGTGCTGGCCTTGTAAATCGCAAGCTCCCTGAATATCAACTTAGCTGAGAGCTGAAAACAGCCTGGTGATACTGATCTGTCAGAATAATCTTTTTTTGTCAATGGACAGCATTGAAACAAAGTGGATGTCTAAGCAAAAAGGAATATTGTTAGTCTGTGGTAATTTTTAAGGAACACAGGCTCCGGCCTGCAGAGGCTGATTTCTGTGGAAGAAAAATGTACAGATTTCCATCATTGATTCTACCTTGATTTGCCTGGGTTTTTTTCAGGCTTGTGGGGTTCTAAACTATAACTCAAGAAAAGCTTCCATTTATTTGGGTAATTAATACTGGTGTCACTTGCTAATACAAGTGACAGTACTATGCTGAAGGTCTATTTAGTATGCAGGACAGGTTCTTTAAACTTATAAAAAAATTAATATGATCCCTGAGGTGCTTACAATCTAATTAATACACAGTTATGAAGCAGATGATCAATTAAAGTTTACCTGACAAGGCATATGCAGGTTTTAAAATTTTATTTTACTTTCAACTGTGCGGTTACTTATATGCATTGACTACTAAGATTTTGGCCAATTTATTTATTTGTATTGTAACTGCAGGGCATTAAATTTATTTTATCTGAATGGCAGCTCCTCCAGAACATTAAAAATCAAATAAAATAAAGGAAATTAGCAAGGAAAAAAATAGTTAATAGTTATAATTAATAATTAACAAATTATCTTCTGCCAGTTATCCATGGTTGGGTTGTTTTTTTGTTTTTTTCTTTTTCTTGGAAAAAAAATCTGTTTTAACTGTTGCTTTGGTTTGTCTGCTTGCAGAAGAGTGGGCCACTTGGGATAAGATGAAATAACTAAGTTTTATCAATAACGTTTCAAAAGTACGCTGCTCTCAAATACTCAAGTCTGCACGCAAATTATCCTAAGGTGCACATATCCTACAGCTACAACAATGTATAACTCAGGCGAGGTTCCAAATATGCCTAAAAAGTTTAATATATGAAAGCTTCAAGTGTAACTTCTATTTCAGTTTAAGTATTGTCCATCTTCTATACAGCTGTGAAATAAACTACTTCTGTTAATACTTCTCCTTATTCCCTGGATACACTTACACAGACTCACAGTATGAGCTGAATTGGAAGGGATTGACAAGGATCAAGTCTAACTGCCAGCCCTGCACAGCACCATCCCCAAAAAGTCAAAACATGTGCCTGAGAGCATTGTCCAAATGCTTCTTGAACTCTGCCAGGCAGGTGCTCTGACCACTTCCCTCACTGAGACTCTGCATTTACATTTTTCAGTATAAGCCAGCCTCAATCAGCAGTTTGCAGTCTACCTTCCAAAGTCAACTGAAACTGGTTTTGAAGATGCCAGTAAGCCACCTATTTATTCTTTAAAAAAAACCAACAAACAAACAACAAATTAACATGTAATATTTTTTAATTCTCCTAGCTTTTCATCCAAGCTTCTTTCTCTTTATTTTTTTGTCTGCTCTTGTTGTGTTCTGTAGTCTGTATGAGATGAGTGAAGTATGCCTTTATTTTCCAAGCTCATATTACACTTCCAGTTGAGCAGAAGCTGTGGTTTACCAAGAATGCTCCTTGGAATGTGCAACTGGTGGCAACCACAGTTTCCATAAACCTAGCAGTTCTTTTTCCGATAACCAGAACATGTCATGCACATAATTATATATTTTTATGCAAAATTCTACTTAGATTATACCAATTTTCTGGATTCAAGTGCAGCTTTTCTGCACCAAATAGATCTCATTGCTTTTAGGCCTTTACATCCTTGTTTTGTTATACAGTGGCCGAACCATTTCTGCTTTGCAAAGCATTTTTTGTAGACTGCTGTAGGGAGGTTTTTCTGTTTGTTTCTAAAATTTTAACTTTATTTGGTTTGATACAATATCTAATAAGTACTTTCATAAAGAAAAATTATATTCCCCCTCATGCTTCTAGGCATGTATTGCTGCAGCTTTTCTTGGTGCCAGGTCTGTTGATCATACAGCCACAGGCAAGATGGTTTGGTAAGCTGATCTGACAGAAAGACAAGTACCAAAAATGTTCTGGTGCCTCTGTGGAGGAACATGCCCTCAATGGCCTTGGTTCCTGTAAGTCTCTCTAAAATTTCACAAAAATCTGCATGCCTTATGTGTTAAAGAGATTTCCTGCAGATTTCCTGCAGATTTTCCTGCAGCGTCATTTCCTGACAGCACAATGGAAGTGTCAGCTGAGCTTCTGCTGGTCCTGACCTGTTAGCATGACATGTACTGAAAATATTGGTCATAGTGGAGATGTCCTTCAGCTGGTCATCATTTCTGCCTTTTTCTTTAGTGTCACTGGTTGCAGCACCCAAGATTTCAGTCCAAGACCCTCAAATTCTTAAATGTATTTGCAGAAAAAAAGCAGTTAAACTTCTATTTTCCTGCTACTCTTTTGGTGCGCTCTGGTTTCAAAGGAAGCAGTGTATGTCTGACGTTGTCTTACACAAGAGATGTAGTAAGTTCATCTTGCATTTAGACAAATGTTGGCTTTTGGTTAGATTACCCTCAAAAACTGAGAGCTGTGCTGGAAAGAATAAACAAGATGTGGATTTGTTAGGATGTTTTACAATATACTCTGTTCTCAGCAGCTCCACTCATCACACAAAAAGAATGTCCAAGAAGCCATGTCCTGGGCATTTGCTGTTTTGGATTCTGATGGGGTCAATGCAATACTTACCAAACGGTGCATGAATCTCAGTAAGCAGTTAGATTTAATACAGCTGAATTTATGAGAGCAAGCAATTTAGCCTGTGCCTGAGCTACAGACTGAAGCTCATTTTCCTTGCATTCCCTCTTTGCTTGCCCAAACAATCAGCCCAGTGGTGCATAACTTCTTTCATTTTGTAGAAATTCTGTGTTGGGTGGTATGATAACTCAGTATCTTATTCTCGTGATTTTCTTATATCCTAGGAGCTGATACACTTCAGCTGCTAAAGTTTTAATTTTGTACTGGATCGTGGCATGATTGTTAATGCTTGTTCTTCATCTAAAGCATAATGGATGTGAACAGTAATTGCATAGAGTTAAAAGGGGTTAATTGGACATGCAATCTTCTCTGCAGGTCGTCTGCTTGGCTGTAAAATCCAGTGACACTGCAAAAAAACATCACCTCGGTAAAAATATGACATCTCTATATAACATACAAAGCACACTGGCATCATTTTGACAGTGCACTGTGTTAAGCCATTATTAGTGCCATGCATAAATTTATATAAATATTTATATAAGTTGTTAATTCATTTTATTAGAGGTTTTTTTAACACAGTAAGAGACAGAAAGAAAAAAAGTTTGCTTTCAGAGTATGTATGCATTTTATAATCCAGTAAGTGTAATTTAAAAAAAAAAGTAACCTGCATGTGTCTAACTCTGCATATGAAAAAAATGGAGGAAGAAAGAGAGAGAGAGAGAGAGATCCTACAAATTTGTTTGATTATCTGCAGATTCCTTTCTCTGTCATGTTTCATTCAGCTCATTTTCGTTTTATAACTTTTGAGGAAAACAATGATCGGTGTCTGAAAATCACGAGGCCCTGAGCAAGAATTAGGCACAATTATGTATGCATTTATATCCACCCATGTAGCTGCTGCTACTTCATTCAGCCTTTAAAGGCTCCATATATTGATGATTCTCAAGTATTGTGACTGGTGGCAGAGACAGACGCCAACAATTGTTATCTCAACGCAAAAAGTTTCATGCTGCAAAAGCAGCTGAAATTAATGGACCTTCTGTGGCAACCCAGTGAGTGAACAGCTCTGCAGTGAGAGTGGAAGAATGCAGATTCTGTCTGAAGTTATATGCTGAAATAAAATTCCATCTTCAGTGCCTCACAGAAATAAAAAGAAGATTTATTTTTTAATGATGCTTAAGGGTGACTGTAACTTTAACAATACTTCCCCTTTTTAGTTGCACAACAGGTATGTCTGTTTTATTAAGTTTATAAACAACACTGGATATGGTTCTTTGGGAAAGGAGGCATGGGATTGATTTCTGTATGCACAAGAGTAAGCAATTGAGTTGTTTGTTTATTCACATATTTATTGCCCCACCTGACAGCCAACCTGGTGAGAAGGTACAGATAATATCCACAATATCTGCACATACAGTGTTACTCAAGACAATGGATATACACAGAAGACAAGACTATGCCCTCTATTCATATTGAAAACGCTGTTAAATGTAGTTACAAAAACTCCGGTTTTGCTCAATAATTTTGTACAAGTGTTATTTAACTTCTCACTGCCATATTCTATGGTTTGATACTCTTCAGAGGGACAAAGTTGATGATCCTGTATTTATCATATTTTCAACTATGTGTTCCCATAAAAGTGCCCATCTCTGTTTTGATAGCACATCTGCAGAAGGGATTTGAACCAAAATACTCACATTGACAGAGTTTTGTTGATGCAAATTTCATTGATATAAACAAAGCCTTGGCAATTTAGGACATTTAGTTCCATCTAAGGAAAAAATCAGACATGAGCTTTTTATAAAGCACTATAAAATATTTTGAAATAAAAAATGCTGAGCATGTTAACATTACATATGCTGTATTTTTTTTTTCTTGAGTATGTCATGAAAAAACAATAACTCTTTGTAGGAAGCCCTGCTTGCTTCACTGTGTGCTAGATTTTATGTTAGTAGGATTCAGTATATGCATCAGCAGGGAGATACAACTCATAATAGCAGCCGGTGTGATTTTGCACATTCCCTTTAAAGCCGTACTTTCTCAATATTTTACAAATTATGATTAAAGCCTGCAGCCTCATTGGGTTTATAACAAAGTATTGCCTATCTATCATAAAGATGAACAGAATTATGTTTCAGAGAAGAGTGCAGAGTTGGCTTTCTTGAGCCCAGCTGTAAATAAGACATGCCAAGATAGCTTTGAAGAAATGTTTCAACAGTCCTACTGGGTATGGTGGCTATTGTGTTAGAGATGCAAGCCAATGGTTAATAAAGTAGTTCATAAATCTGGAATCTATTATCTGGCTATAGGAATGATGCAGCTCCTTAAAAGTACACAGAATGTGGTTGTATTGGATGAAATTAAAGGGACGTTGTCAACCTGATACCTAACCAATTACTAAATATGAGCTAAAAGTTGTTCTACAGACATTTACAAAAGCCTGCCTGCTTCCTAGAATTTGCAGGGGGATTATTTGTAGGTAAATCACATATTTCTGGCTGATTTCTGGCAGGTCATAATCCCAATTTTTTTCTACTCTGATTGGTTTGAGTTTCAAACATGTTAGATATGGAAGCTCTCCTTCCCTACAGAGAATAACCATTCCATACAGACTCGCACAAGATTTAACAGAGTAAAAAGATTCTTTGTGTGCTCCTCCCAAGCTGCAAACACACATAAAGAGCTGCTATCTCTCTGCAAGTAAGTGCTGTGCTTGGAAGAATAAGGAAAATATAAAAAGTGTTTAAAAGTGTTTTCTGTTCTCTTCACCTATCAGAAAAACACTGCAGAGCTGGTCCCCTGACAATACAAATAAGAGACTCTTTGTTAGTGGTGCTGTGCATAAATAGACGCGTTACACCTTTCTGAATGGGAAAGATGAGCTTCTAGTGTAGGGGAAAAATTCCCAACTAATTTATGGGGTTTGGGGTGGTACTGGTATGGAAAGGAAAAGACCCTAAAAATCTTCCGTGGAAGTAAAGTTAAGGTTACAAAGAAAATAATTATTTAGCCCAGTTTTTTAATGCTCAGTTGGTAGTGACCCAGAGAAAACGCAATTGTCACCAAAGTCTTCAATATGCTGGATCTCTTCTGGCAACGTCAAATCTTTACAAGGTTTGTCCTATGTAACAACCGGAAAATGTGTTACAAAATCATTATTCACTAAAAGACTCTTAAGGGTTAAAATGGGATTAAGACACAAGGGAGAGTAAATCTTAGAGATTATTTTTATTTTTCAGGTGCCAGGTACAAATTCAGGAGATAGTTTGAGACATGCTGAAATACATGGAGAAAAACATTTTTCTTTCTGGACGTATTCATCTTTAGGCAAGTGTGGACAGAGAGTCTGTGCCATGACAGGGTCAGTCCCAAATTTGCCCGGGACAGTAAATTGAGAAGAGCTGTCAACTCCCTTGAGGGCAGAACAGTCCTGCAGCGAGACCTCAACAAATTAGAGAGATGGGTAATCACCAACGGTATGGGGCTCAGCAAGGGAAAGTGCTGAATTCTGCACCTGAGCAAACTTGGTATTCCTTTGAGTCCTACATCCCTGTCATTTATGAAGAGGTTGAAGTGAACTGGGCCAAGTATGGAGTCTTGCCCAACCCCAACCCCTCTGTCAGCCTGATGTCACCCCATGTACTATGACTCTTTGTGCCCAACCTGTGAGCCAGTGGCTCACCCACTGTATAACACAGATATCCAGCTGTGTGCTGGACATTTTGTCCAGAAGGATACCGTGAGAGACAGTATAAAGGTAGCAAAGGTCTATACAAGCAGAGGGTAAGAATAAAAATAAAATGAAAGCTCTCATCACTTGCATATGAGAAGGATTACAAAACAATTATATGAAAATTCTTGGACTTACTCTGTGTGCAATATGCAGAGATAATTGAGCCTCAGCAGTAGAATGATGTCCCTAATGAATAAAGGTCCCATCGCAATGCGTATGTCCATGTCCTGTAATGTCAAAATCCCAGTATTATATACTAATGGAGAATACTAATAATATTTCGCATCTGGACTTTAAAGAGAGTATCTTGCTTTGTACTTGTGTGAGCCTTATTTCCAGGCTCCAGTAGAGTTGCAAAGCTCTTCAGAGCCAGGGATAATGGCTCAGTGTGACATTTAAGCAAACTCTGTACCATGCTTACTTGTAGCCTGAATGGCCAGAGACTAGCCTTTATGCCATTTGCACGTTCTGAGTCACTTTTGTCTGCCTTTGAAACCAGTGTCCATAAAATGAAAGATTAATGAGATCATCTGCAGCCATCCCTCACAGAAATAGCATCCATCCCCTCATCACTCTGCCTCTACAGAAATGACAGACCTGCTTCACATCATGCTGATATCACAGGTTGTGCAGGGTCACTTTCCCAAGCCTATCCTAAAACTCATGTGCCTGCGCAAATTAAGATGTCCTGGTAAGTTATTAAAATACATCTTTCAATACAGCCACAACAGTTCAACAAAATAATTATTATAAGAAAACTAGGTTTCCAAAATTAATTCCTTACTTTTTTCCCTGAGAAATTATACAGAAATTAATTTCTATATTTGGAATAAAAGGAAGCTTTGCAGAATAAATAGAAAGAGAAAAGGGGGGGGAGGGAAGGGAAAAAAGGAAGGAAGGAAGGAAGGAAGGAAGGAAGGAAGGAAGGAAGGAAGGAAGGAAGGAAGGAAGGAAGGAAGGAAGGAAGGAAGGAAGGAAGGAAGGAAGGAAGGAAGGAAGGAAGGGAGGAAGGGAGGAAAACTGATGGAACAAAGGAAAAAGACAGGGAATAGGAGTCGTCTAACTTGCATCTGCACACAAAATGTATTCTGTAAAGGGCAGGAAACTGAATCCTACATACCCAGTGAACTCATGTATTAAGTGATTTATGTTAAAGAAAAGGTTTTATCCCACTCTATATTTTCATAAACTGTTTGTTTTGGTTACAAAGGAAACGACAAATCTGCAACTGATAACTGATATTACTCCTTTTCCCATAATCAACTATTTAACTAAAAACCATCTGGTAACCTTCCATATGTTATCAGCTTATTCTTCAGATTTTCATTTCAAATTATTTGTTATGATATCCAAAAGACCCTTGCTATAGGGGGAAAGGAAATTAATCCATGTCCCATTGTTTCTTGCTGCATAAAACTAAATCCTATGTTTCTTCCTCCTTCCTTTGGGAATTCCTGTGGTGCAGTACAAAGCATGCATTAAAGCAGAGATGTTTTAATGGATCATTAGCTCTCTTACTGGAGGCTTCAGCCAAGGAAATATTTTGCTGTGGTCACTGGTAAGCACAAAATATATTAATGGATATGACACATAGTTTTATATCCAAATTATTCCGTGCTTCTACAAAGTCCAATGCAAAGAAGTTTAAAATGAGAAGATTGAAAGGGACTAATTTAAGGGGCCTGATATTTAGAGCTTTTGCTTTTGTCAAGGACAGCAGGAAGCTCAAGTTCCAGTCTTAATTCAGGCCATAAAAGTGACTTTGGATCGTTTCTGGTTACCAGGTGTTCTGCAGTGACTGTTTTCTGGATTTTTTGTGGGTGCTTGCCCTCATTCTCCCTGTTCTTTAAAAATGGAGCAAATAAAATTGTCCTAATAAATAACTTGTAATATTCCAAAACAGTTACTTCTATATGACAGTAAAGCCTTATCTCATCCACTACTACCTACGTGAATCTCCTAATTAGTACCAATGCACTGGATCATTGTCATCACTGAACTGAGGTAGAGGAAGGTAGAGAAATACCATATTTACCATACCAGACATGAGGCTACCTAGCGTGACTTGCCAAAAAGTATTTAGGAAGGAACAGGAGTCAAAAACACCTTGAATCAATGTCCAGAGCACTAATTATCAGGGATGTTCTTGACAAATTATAATTCCAGCTAAAATAAATTAGGGGATTAAAATAATCCTGTTTGTTTGTTCATTTGTTTCTAAATAGAATTTTTAGTTATTTTGTACACTAAATGCAGGGAATGAGCACTGCAGCTCTTGGCAAGTCTGCAGTGCTCTGTTTTCCTTCTTCTTCACATATGTTTCTTTGCCCTGTTTGAAGGAATCACTTTGACATACTGAATAAAATTAAAATCCATACACAGCCTTTCTAGGCAAAATAGACAAGAGAAGGGAGGAGGGGAGACTCTGTCTGCATGTACATATGACAAAAAAAAGCAAATAAAAAGAGGGGACAGCAGTGACAAAATAGACTGCAAATCTGAAAGTCAGGAGACTGGATATTAGAGCAGAGTGAAATTAATGATAAAGCTTTGGGTGGGGCAGTTATCACTAAAGAATGTCACTTCTCTTTCATCTCAGCTCCTGTTATAAAACCCAGTGAAATGGATTTTGGAAATTTTAAAGTTGATTGGTAAAGCTGAATTGGTTTGGGGAAGATGAATACTGTGGCTATTGCTGCTCACTCTTGCTCTCCCATATTCTATCTTGCTCATTCACTGAGTCTGTATTTGGAATGCACAAAAGAGAAATTTCTCAGCTAGCATGACATTATATTTTTTATCACTGTTGTACATTTTCATGGCCCATGATCACAGTAGAATTTTCTCCATAAAGCGATATCTTCTCCACATGATTAAAGTAGAGTTGAAAATGAAGCTTAGGAAGAAAACAAGGTAAACATACCTGGCCACAGCCTTGTGTCAGGAAGGAAGGTGACCTGAGACTGACTAGCAAAGGGAACAGGTGGAAGGGGAAAAGATTCCCCTGGAGTATAAATTACGTTGTTCATGTTCTTTTAAATAGTTTGTGTGACCTCTAGTGGCCTTTGCTGCCTGCTGTGTCCCTGTGACTTCAACTTGTGGAAGCTACCTGGACCTACTGATGCAGCAGCATATTCACATGGATGTTAGATGCTTTTAGATTTCTGTTGTGGAAGCACATGCCTGACAGGGGTTAGGGATAGACATATCCACAATTTTTCCTTAAATAAACAAAGGGAAAAATATTTTTAATTGAAATAAACATGTCAACTTCCCTTTTCTCCCCTGAGAACTTCTCCCAAGATACAGTCACTGAATGTTTGAAGTTGGCTTACTCCAACCCCCTGTTCAAAACAGTTACCTAGGAACGGTTGTTCAGGTCTATGCCCAGTTGGATTTTGAATTATTTCAAAGAATGAAGACTCCACAGCCTCTCTGGACAATCTCTTCCACTATTCAGTCACACTCATAGGAAAAAACTCCCTCTTTTTTAATGTTTAAATGGAATTTTTTGTAGTTTGGTTTATGACAGTTGCTTCTTGTTCTCTTACTGGATTCCAGTGACAAGACCTAATGCATATTTCTGTTAAAGAATGTGAAGAACTTATGATACTCACAGGACAGACAGATTAAAATAAGAGATTTTAAAACTACACACATACATATTTTTGCAGAGTGGATTTGTCTTCCTTTTTTTCTCTTACCCCAGAAATTTCCAGGGCCTCTGAGCTATAGCACACTCCACACAGTTCTTGCACTGTGCTTTGTTTGACTTGGCTATGTATTTGCTCCCTGCTGCTCTCAGGAGCCTGTTCCTCTCTGCTTCTTCTGGATGTTCGCAGCTTGCCCTTTTTATTCCGTCCCTGCTGACCCGACGCTCTCTGTGGCATCCCTCACTTCTATAGACACTCTGGCTCATAAAAAGACATAAACTCACCCTCAATCTCCAAAAGGGAAGTAGAATTTTGCAGCAAAGAGCGTTCAAACAGGTGATCTTCTCTGCTTTTCAGTCACATTTATTAATGGATCACAATATAAATAGTGTACTGTAGGACAAGAACAAATAAACCACATACAAATAAACCCATCATTGCTGGGTTTGCTGACTGTTAGGTGTAGATGATAAACATTACTGCTAGTTTTACAGTATAGTGGTGTGCATAGATTAAGATGGGAATTTTCCCAAAACTCCCAGTGAAAAAGATCCATTAATCCAAATGTGAACATTTTCTTTTACAGGGGTAATATTGCATTGTGTTGTGAGCAACAGATGGTGGGAGTACTTGTATAGTAAGGTATACAGAGACAGATGATGTAATGAAGGTATTCATTGCTTGTCCTAGAATCGTTTTACGTTATAATTTAGATGTTAATAGATTTATCTTTGTAGCTCTTTTTGTACTGCACTAATTGTCCCTATTTTATGGAAAAGGAATTGAGTAAAAGACAATAATAAAGATCATTAAATATCATTGCATCAATACTTTATGCACACTAATTCTGGGTTACGTACTACAGTAACGGTTTGAATCCCTTGGCTAAACCAACACAGGAAATAGGTAAGAGAAACAGGATGATGTTCCAGCATTTTAAACTTATTGTTTTGTTTTATGGTTTTTTAGCCACAATGTCTGCCTCTGCTAATGAAAAAAAATAGATATATAATCCCCCAATGTATCACCATGTCACCAACCTTGATTAACTTTAAACAATGAGAATAGTATCACATTAAAACACCATCAGAAATTCATGCGAATTTCATTTTCTCATAGGTAAGAGCAGGAGAATTTTCTTATTCTGACAGCATATTGGAAAGTAGGAAGCCTTTTGCAATCAGAGAAAAATCATAGTAAAACAATCAAAGAAAACAAAAAAACCAAAACAAAACAACCCAACATCCATCCTAATCATCAAAATATATTTCAAGTCACCAGACTTTGGTCTAGATTGGACATTTTTCAGCCTCAAGAAATATTTGTTTTGACCTTTTTGGCCTTTTGTTTTAATAATTTAACAGTAAAATTGAATTCTAATACTCAGGTAAGTCCAGAGAGATGGCAGGTACTGAGCTGGTATTGCTCAGGCTGAGCAGATTCATTTGTTCTAGGAAGAGGAAGCTAATATTTTTTGCTAGTTATGTTTATAAAGTGTTGAATTAAATAAACATGGCAAATATACACACCTAGTTTTTTGGGGTTCAGTGATTATTTCTTCCTAAAGAAAAAGCTGAATCCTCACCTCTTTGTGAGAGATAAGATACAATGTACTGTTAACACTGACTTTTTATTTCTGCTCAGCTATAGTTTATAAATGCTATCTCTGCCATAAGGTAAGCAAAGATAATAGACCTGATTTGTACCCAGCATATGGGCCTTTGTTTCCAATTTATTTCTTGTTTTATTTCTTGGATTTGCCTAAGGCCTATGTTCTGTTTTTATAGGAATTAATCCAAAAATGAATCCTAAAAAACATCTCTTCAAAATGTGCATTGCCTTTTTTATTAACAAAGTGTAATTCAGACATCTGTTAAACTGTCCCCCAGTATAGCCATTTAAAAGACAAAACTAACACAACTTTAGCCAATTATTGTGTTAATTCTAGGTTGCAGAAGTTTAGCATCTGCATTCAATGGAAATATGTTATTAATGAAAATACACAGTTTAAAAACAGCCTCTGAAATTTAATCACTTATCTAGAGGAAAATTCTCTGTTACTATATAAGCATTAAGCATGAGCTTTAGATCACGCTGGGTGTTTTAAATTGTACTTTCTAAGACAAAAGAATAAAGTTTTAATTAGTGTAGTTCAAAGAAAGCTATGAAATAGCTTAATGGGTCTACTTCCTGCGTAATGTCTGTGACACTTGGCAACATCCAAACCTTTGATTCCAAAACCTTCACCAAGCTCTTTCTAGTGCTGGAAAAACCAAAACTCTCTCAGGAAGGAGACTGTGTTTTTGGAAGTTAGAATACAATCTCCTATGAGACTGCTGTACTTTAAAGAACAGAATTAGCTCTTCCTTAGTTTCTATATCAAAGAGCTTTGGCATATGGATCAGCCTTTTCAAATAGATTCAGTTATGTGTTATAATGTGTTATAATATAATGTGTTGAGTCCTAACATGACAAGCAAAACTTGGTAATAGCTCTTTTGTTACTATTTTATTACTATTTGCTATTGCATCTATGACAGTTTTAGATGCTGCAATCATGGCCCACTGGTTGTCTGATATTGTGTCTCTAATGGAGGGCAAAACTGAATAGTGGTAACAGATGATGCATCCATTTGAATCTTCTCTCAGACTAAAAGAGAATGAGTTAGATTAAACTATTTTCAAGACTATTCTTTATCAAAATAGCTTTGCCTTTGAAATGGACAAAATAAATTTGTAGAATCTAGCAGAGAATTTAGTTCCAGAATTTTTTTTCTTTATGAAATCTTAGTTTTACTAAAGTCCAGTAGTACTTCAAATAAAATTTCTTTGTATGAAATTCTTGTTGATTTCCAAGGGATGAGGATTTCACCCCAACATTTTACAGTGTCAAAATTTACCAGACAAATTAAACGTATGTTATTTTCTTTTTTTTTTCACTGCAAAATAAGCTAACTGTCTGCTTGCACTCTTCCTATTTGGACCTCCTCCAGAAACCAAAGCCAGAAAGAAGACCGTGATTTACAGCACTTGCCACAAATAAGACAACACATCCCCAAAACCATGCTTTCCCCCCACGTCTAATCTGTAGAGCTTGAGTGACAATCCCATCTACCAGGACTATAGAAATATTAGAAAGGTCTTGCCTCTTATAAATAGAGAGTCTGTTTTTATACTCTGCCTGGGGGGGAGTTTTGTCCTTTTGTTTTAAGTTGCCAGGTGACTAAATGAAATAAAATCCAAAGATGGGTCCTGAAGGAAAAAAAATCTTAGAATCTTGCAAATTTTCATTGTAGCTACTTCCCCAAAGCAGTGAGGGAATAACAGAATGTCATTTTCCGTGCCCATTTCTAGTGAGTGCTATAAAGAAACCATATTTCCATTAACTGATTAGAAGTTTTAAAATGAGACAGCTGAATGTGCACAGGGTGCTCACAGCCCATCTGGTCTCTGTCTCCAGAGGCAGTAGTGCCACTCTGGTGCACATTTCTTGCAGGTAGCTCAGAGAAAGGGGCTATGAAGCTTTGCTAAAGGTGTAGTTTTAAATATTATCTGATTCTGTGAGGTTACAGTCCCCTCAGATGTTAAGAGGTAGCGTTCAGGTTGAGTTCCCAATATTCAGAGAAGACTTCAAACTAGTCTGAGATACTTACAGTCATTTTAAAAACCATGACCCCCAGGTATCTATGAAAGGACATTAATGCAGAAAAAAATTAATGGCCATTCTTCTTGTCATCACATGCATGCTGTAGGAGATGTAAGTCTAATTAAAACAAGAGTGGAAGCTGGAAAGGACCCACAAGGATCATCCAGTCCAACTCTTAAGTAAATGGCCCATACAGGGATTAAACTCAGAGCCCTGGTGTTATTAGCACCATGCTCTAAGCAACTGAGCTAATCTCACAGTCATTCATGCATGGATTCCATTCCACATATCTTGAAACTACAAAGTGGCAAAGAAGAATTTGAGGGTAGTAGAACTATCAGTTTAATTTCAATTAATTTGAATATTTCAGCAAGTAAATCAGATTTGTAAGCACTTGGAGAAAAGCTGATGATAAATATTGGCCAACTTTGACCATCAAGGATGAACAGTAACAAGGCAGTCTCAATTCTATCATATGAAGTAGTATAGTTTGTTTTCTGAGAAGCTCTTGTCCCACATGGCATTTTCATGCAGAAATCAGGGGCATATAATAGAACCATTTTACATGAGATGCAAAACTAGTTTAATGCTCAGAGTTATCAACAACTAAAGGACAGAATGCCATTCAGAGGGACCTAGAAAGGCTCAAGAAGTGGATGCCTAGGAATCTCATGTGGTTTAACCAGACCAAGTGCCAGGTGCTGCACCTGGATTGGGGCAATCCCCAGTATCAACATTGGCTGGGGGATAATGAGATCAAGAGTAGCCCTGATGAGAAAGATTTGGGAATGTTGGTGGATGAGAGACTGGATGTGACCCGGCCATGGC
Organism: Acanthornis magna; assembly: GCA_036785705.1. Lineage (NCBI taxonomy): Eukaryota > Metazoa > Chordata > Aves > Passeriformes > Acanthizidae > Acanthornis > Acanthornis magna. The sequence goes on from JAWUZG010000016.1 coordinate 11,083,742, forward strand.
ACTCACAGCCCAGAAAGACAAACATGTCCTGGGCTGCATCCAGAGTAGCATGGGCAGCAGGACCAGGGAGGGGATTCTGCCCCTCTGCTCTGCCCTCATGAGACTCCACCTTGAATACTGCGTCCTCAACACAGGAAGGACATTGATGCATTGAAGCAAGTCCAGAGAAGAGTCACCAACTTGATCAGAGGGATGGAGCACTCCTCCTACGAGGAAAGGCTGAGAGAATTGGGATTGTTTGAAGGAGAAAAGAGAAGGCTTCAGGGTGACTAACTGTGGCCTTCCAGTACCTGAAGGGAACTTGCAGGAAAGATGGGGCAAGACTTTTTACAAGAACTTGTATTGATAGGACAAGGGGAAATTAGTTCAAATTGAAGGAGAGTAGATCTAGATTTTAGATTTAAGGAAAACATTTTTTACTGTGAGGGTGGTGAGGCACTGGAACAGTGCTAAGAGAACTGGTGGATGCCCCATCCCTGGGGGCCAGGGATGGATGGGGCTGCGAGCAATCCAGTGTGGTGGGAGGTGACCCTGCCCACATCAGGGGAATTGGAACTGGATTATCTTTGAGGCCCCCTCCAACCCAAACCATTCTAGGATTCCATGGTTCTGTGAACTTACAAAGCACAAAGAGGAGTGAAGTTGCAGAATGGGATATATCCGTATTCATATTCAGGACACATAGACAAGAACACAGATTAGAACATTAAGAACTTGTGAGCTCAGAATCTTCTTAAAAATCACAGAACTTTTTTGACCAGAGAGTCAAATTGAGTTTTTAAAATAAACAGATAAAATTACTGATAAAATTAACATTAATAAACAGCCAAACCTTTCAATATTAATTTATGAGTCCCACAGAAACTCAGAAATTAAGTTTCCAAAAGATAGTAGAAAATCAAATAATTTTGAAAGACACTTCATAGAAATGAATACAAATAATTTAAAAAGTACTACTAGGGACATATGCAGCTAAGGACCAACATGTCTGACTTTCATGCTGGAAAACAAAGTATAAAAATAAATGGAATTAATAGAGAACATAATGTACATGGGAAGGTCAGTATAAATAAATGAAATTTTGTATCTCACCAGAAGTCTTTCAAGGACCACTTAACATATGGATAAAACATGAGGAGAGGATGCTATCACAAGCTGAAGAGGAATCAATTTTTCAATGCTGTGTTGTGAAAAGGATAATGCCAAACTCAAGCAACATCTGTAAGAGCAACATAACTCTGATTTCCTTAGCACTGGCTGCCTCTCAATATTATATGTAGTTTTGTTGTAATGTACTCCAAAGAAAAAGAAAGAAAACAAGCTGCTTGGACAGATTCATCAGTAAAGAAAAGAAGAGAAAGAAAAGATCTTAGAGGCATGAACAGCAGTGATTGAAAGATCTGACCTTGCTTAGTCAAGACATGACAGAGCTTAGGAAAACTAATAGTTCTTACAATCAAACAGGTCATGCAGAAACAAGCAATAGATGTTATGTCATTTTCCATATCCAGTGCTAGTAGGATAAGAAATAATGTATTTAAGTTTCAGCTAGGGCTAGACAAGGTGTTGGGGAATGCTAACTAAACTCCAAATGCAATTCCCTGGGACATGGTATTTATCACTAAATATAAAGCATTGGATGGACACCTAACTTGAATGTCATCATAGAAGAGATGGAAGGATTACAGGGCTTAGAATATACTTCCCAGACTAATTTTCTATAATTCAGTAATTATATCCACACATTTCAAGTTCTGCACTTAACTTCAATAATTTTACAATAGTTCAGTTATTACTTTAAATCTTATATTTCCGACAAAATATCTCTGCTTTCTCACGGAAAAGTGCAGGTCCATGCTTGTCAAGATTTGCTAGAGTACTTGGCAAAGATTAGTTTGGACAACCTTTATCCCATGCCATCATCATTTCAAAGTGTTGATTGAAGTCATGCCTGGTCCCAGTTAAGAGCTGGTAATGAATGACAAGCATTTTTTCCAACTATAACCTTGAATTAGGTGTGTTTTTCAAATTGCAGGTTGGTTTCAAATTTGAGGCTTTTTATGTGGAGATGTTTTACATTGGAATGTACATATTTAGTAAGCAAAGGGGGAAGAGAACACTTTACTACTAAAAGAATTCAAGACATGTAAATAGACAATTCTAGAACAGGTAACTTCATTTCAAAAAGAATCTAAAAAAAAGCCCAAGCGCCATTGTAATTTAATAGGAAAAATGTCAAAAGTGTCTCTAGATCCTTACAGGTGAACAAACAAACAAGCTTTGGGGAAAGAAAATTATTTTGGAAGGAAAGATTTGTGGAATCCCAAAATATAATAGGCTTAAAGAATTCCTAGGAGGAGATTTACACCAACAAAACCAAAATAAATTAGCAAAGTTTAGTGTAACTTAGAAAGAACAGAATACTGTCCAGGAAGAAGCCCTCAAAAAGTAATTATGTTCTAAAATAGAGACCTGTCTTGAATGAGAGAGCAATAGATAGAAAAATCTGATGTTAACTTAATTCAATAAAGTAGTGTTCATTTGCTACCTGTCCTTTACAAGGGTCTATAAAATTGTTGGAAATTTAAAGGTTTAGATAGTTTTTATTTGCATTTTACCATAATCTGGTTCAGACTGTGGACATTAAAATACACAGAGTTAACAGAAAGCTATTTTAAATCAACAGACGTGGTGATCCTTGAAATTGAATTTTTATCAAGTTCATAGCTTCCCTAAATATTGATGCAAGAAATTTGAAAGGTAAAAAAATGCATTCTTTAAGCTACATGGATAAAAGGTTATATCAGGAGATTAAGAAAGAAAAATATTTTTCAGTAGTAACAGTCTCACTATAGTGGGCAGGACAACTAAAACCTGAAGGCCCCAAAGAAATTGTTCAAGAGGGCTGCAGTCAAGGTGTTTTCTGTCCCTACTGCCTTATCACTTTAACCTTAGTCTATTAAACAACCATGAAAAAGTGTTTTGAAGGTACTGTCAAGGAGACATACCACTGTCAATACTCATTTTACTGAACAGGAATGGGAAAAAGAGTAGGTTCACCCAGTATGCTTCTGCAGGATAAGATAGAACAGGAAATTTGCAAAATAAAAATCCTCTGTGTGACTTAGGAATGCTTTACCCAAGAGAAAGGTCACAGCCAGAGCTGTGTCTGAGCAGGGTGAAAAACCTGGTTGCTTTCAATGACAGCTAAACAAGACATGATATGTCTGTTGAGAACACAGATGTAGAATATAGTACTGTGAGGGAGAATAAAGAGCTAGAATAGAAAAAAGCTTTTATAGTCCAGGAATATATCATGAGGAATGGGCAGTGTTATTAAGGCAATAGAATTGGAGGAAATGGCTGGGGAAAAGCAAAAAATTATCTTTGAGTAAGAAGTGTGGGGGGATTCTCACTAGTGGGGGTTACTACTAATTTGCAAGTGCACTGACTGAAATTATGACTTCTCTTCCATAATAAATGTTGTATGGCTAATACCAGAGAAGCTGTGGATGATTGCACAGATAAACCTGCCACTGCCAGCAAACCAAGAGTTGCTAGGGACTACAATCCACTCACTGACACAAATACTAGAAGGTCAGAGTAGTTTTGGTGTGGAGATCAGAGACCGTAGTTCAGCCTTGAGGAGTGGGGTGATGCATCAGCACACACCGCAAGATTTTATGTGTCAGAAAAAGAAGGCTAGGGAGACATCGGCTCTAACGTGCCATTGCAGGCATAAAATATAAATGGCTTATGGAAAATTATTCCTCTAGAGAGAAGTACTACAAAGATAGGGATAGACCTTTGTCTAGGGATAGATAGCTTCCTCAGGGTTAGACCTGTAGATTCTTAGACTCATATTATACTTTTACAGCTATCACAGTGTGATTCTCGTTTTAAAAGTTATTCTTCATGCTAGCAGGCAGGGAGAAGTAAGCACTGCTGCAGCTTCTGTAACCAGACTCAAAATCTGAAAAGAATATTTGCTTCCAGGAAAGTCACACTATGCTACTCTTCCAGATGGTCCAGCAGGCATTTTGATGGTCTCCATCATCATTATGAGTACTGTTACGGATCAGGCTAGATGGAGAAAAGTACCCTGTCTGTAATCCTGGAAAGAAATTTTGCTACCTAGTATCTTAAATCAAGTTCTTTGCCCTTTCAGATAACAATGGAAAAAACAATTTTTATGGTCTATTAAAGAATTATAAAATGATGACATTTGTCTCCCATTATCCAGAAATAAATTATTTAATAGACATTTTCATTAAAAATGCTTAAGGCTAAATTGAAATATATGCAAAAAAAAGATTGCAATGGCAGCATATTATTACCTCATTTGCTCCTGGATACTACAGGGTACTTCAGGAATCTGTGTGGTTCGTGAGTTTATACACCCATAGAGATAAAACATAAATCTTCAGATCTCAATGAATACTTTTTGTGAATCAGCATTAGATTAAATGAGGAACTTCATACACGCAGGGTGTTATGTGGTGATTTAAAATGCACAGCTCATTTGACATAATAATATATGACCAAAGGCCAAAGGGCCTGGAAGATGTGGTGCAGCCAAAATTGTTCCAAGAATTCTTTTGAAGAGGAGGCCTTGGTGCTACCCTTAATCCTTGAAAACTACTTTAAGATGGAAAGTTCTCAGGAGGGAAGCCTGTGAGGAAATGAAGAGGTTAATGAGTCTACATACAATGACAGGAAATGACACAGTCAGGCTGTACCACATGCAATGCAAGTAATAATTTGCAAGTCTATTGCAATTTTTAATCTAAGATGCAAAGAGGTTATAAACATGGTTTGTAGGAAAGAGGAGGCATCCCAAAGCCCTCTTCTGTCAGACACTCACCAACAATGAAAGGAAGCCCTTTCAAGGACATAATTCGGCTCTGGGAGGTGTGTATTTCTACAAGGGCACATTTTGCATAATCAATAGGAAATTATTTCTAATAAAATTGCAGGCTATGATGAAGATCCTATCAGACAAATTTGCAGCCAGTAATATGAAGTCAAGGAGTTTGACCATTGTAAATAAATACTGAAGCAAAATTAAGTAGTCCTTGAGACACAATACGAATATTGTGAAAACACATTTTCCATATGACATGGCAATGGCTGAGATGAATGGCAGATTTTCATCTATTTCCTTTTCTCAATGCAAATAATTTGCACTGAATACATAGAACTGGGTGGAGTCTTTGAAAAACTAGAACCTGGTTATTAGAAGAACATCTGATGCACTCAAGAGTTAATCACTTGGGCCACCAGAGAAAATGCCTTTCTAGAGCTCAGAGAAAAGGCACATGAGATTGGGCAAAAATCTCAAAGGCAAAAATCAATGACAAAGAAAATTCTTTGGACTGTGTAACCATGCTGAGGAGTGTGAATAATGGATGCATAACATAGGAACCAACTCTTGTTACTAATTGTCTTTATAGAATTTTATTGCAAGGATACTTTTGATCAAAATAAATATGGAATTCACCTTACTTAACTGTAGGAACAAACAAAGCTGTGAAAGTAGGACACTGAAGTAAGGTCAGAATCAAAAGATGTTGTTGTGGAATTGATTTATTTAAAAAAATATTTCTTAGATATTTCTGTGGATTGATGTAAATTAAAAGTTTCAGCATTCCATTTCATTTAAGATGCATCGAAGTGCTGAAATTCATATATGTCCTGTGAGACCAGAATTTACTTTTTCTCCACATTTCTAGGCTTTCCTTCAGTGGAATGAGCTATGATTTAAAAACAAATCAGTATTGTATTCTTTCTGAAAATTATTTGAGTTTCTAGTTATTTTGATTTTATCACCAGTGGCATAACTGGCAATAATGGTGTTTTGCCATCTTCTAAAATTGGAACCATGCAGAAGTATGTAATTGACATAATTATTTTTTTCTAAAATTAAAAATGTGGAAAAAGGTTTGAAAATGTGGTTGATTATCAAATATTCTACAGCAAAAGAAAAAAAAAATCAGGCAAAATTTATATTTTAAATTTTTTATTACTTTATATTAAAGTTTGATATTTGTTGTCTTGATTCATAACTTTTTTAATTTATAAATTTGGTAATGTTTCACTGCATCAGCCCATTCCATCCCAGGTCAAGGTGCTCCAAGACTCCTGATGCACTATGGCAAATACAAACTGCAATTTAGTTCCTCAGGAATTCTAAAAATTTAACATAGCTTCTTGTTTGTATTTCTTTAGAAGTGCTGTTATTAGTTTGAAATTTAACTAAATTAGAAAGGACAAAAGTAAACGTATTCTGAAGTGCAGAAAATGGACTTGCATTCAATGCTGTATTACACAATATAGTATAATAAACAGACTTAGAGTAAAGCCTCAAATCAAACCTCTGTTGAGAGGCCCCTCAACACACAGGTTAATTAAAATCTGCATTTAAATCTTACCATTTGGGACACATCTGGTTCGCTAAACTTATGCCAAATTATAGGCTATAAAATTCCTTTGCAAAGACATCTTTTTAAATGCAAAGAAGCTTTCATAAATGCGGTCCATTCGCTAATGTTTTAAAAGAAGAACACAGTGATGCACTGGGTGAATTATATCCTCTTATTTTCCTTTTATTCTTCTTATCCTTTCTGGCTTTAAAATTTTCAGACTCTGTCCCTAAGTGGGTCTTATGCAATCACCCTGATTTTTCTAATATGTGGCACTGCTGTAAACACAACTCTAAATGTAATTTGTTTGATTTTCTTGCACTTTTATCATAGCAATTCCATTATTCTTTACTCAGCTGGCCTAGTGTAATTCCTTAGATGATTTCCTTGCAGCATCACTTAACCATATTTGATTGCTTTATGTAGAACACAAACATTTTATGTGCTGTGTCTGCCTGTCAGATTGTCAGCCACACCTGTTTGTGCTGTTTTATTATTTTGGTTTTTTGGTCTGGTTTTAATGTTTTTGGTTGGTTTTAAGCAAGTAGTAAAATAAGAGGTATCACAATCATCCAGATGCTTGAAAATGTGTGAAAATTGGTGGCGAGGGATTGCAAAGACTGTAAGTGCCCATTCTCAGGGAAAGCTGGATAGAACTCAACCAAGGTCAGTCCATGGCCATGCCCTGGCTTATCACATTGTCCTTTCATCACTACTTCATCAGCTTTTGCCTATTAACCAGAGAGATTCATATTTAAATAGTGGTAAATAACATGGAAAGAGCTAGAAGAGCTGTTCAGGCACAACAGAGACATTATACTAGAGGTGGGCACTGAACTAAATGTAGGGACAAAGTAAAAATGAACAAGAAAAAAGAGGTGAGAGAAGGGCGGAGAATAATATAAGACATAGTGAATAAATTCATAGCACATTGGTTTCACCACTTGCTCTTGCAAGGATTTTATTGTGGAGGGAGAACCCTGTTGGAGAACTTGTGCTTTTCAGTAAGTTGCGATAGATTTTGGGGAAGAATTCTGTGATATATTCACTTAAAGGTTCTACAGAATTAGAATTAATTAAAAGAACTGACAGAGGGGAAAAGGAATGAGCAGAAGAGATACAGACTGTAATACTTCTCTATACTTGGAATACTATGTCTTCTACCTATAAACTGTGTAAACACTAAGCACAAGGGAAATTATGGAAGTATCAAAAGGAAAAGTTTGCTAATAAACAGACTTTTTCTTTAGGGAAAGCAAAACAGCTAAAATAGCTAACATTTAGATTCAGAAACATGGCTGAGAAATACTTAAGACTAAGCAAAGCTTTAGAAAACAAACCGTAAAAAATCTTTGCCAGATAAATTGGCAAAGTTATCTAATGATGTTTACAGCCATATTTGGATGGATGGGAAGGGCACAGAAGTGTAACTAGAATCCATTCTTCCACTAGCTAAAACCAGAATTCTGCCAGCTTAAATAAACTATTTTTGTATCATATCTGAGGTGGAAAAACAAGTGACATTCAAGAATAAAAGAGAAAAGACATACGTAGGACATCCAACTGAGCAATGATCAGAGGCAAAGAAGCATATTCAGGAGTTTGTTTTTGCTATATAAAATGCCTGTTTTGAAAACAACTTCAAATTGTTTCATTTGATCATTTGAGGAATGTAAGCAACACCAGCAGGTTTTTCAATCAATTTATATTGGCTTTCTTTTATAATTTTTTTTTCGAAATTCAGTATAAGGATATTTACAGCTGAAGTACAGATATGCCTTCAGTTATAATAGCTCTAACAAACCACTTATTACAAAGGTTTATTCATTTCAACACTATCTATTCAGTGATGTTTTATTTAACAGCAGAAAGTCTGAGAATGCATGGCAATAATGAAATCATAATGTTTTCTTTTGAGACTGGGTTTTCTCCCTTTAAGAAAGGAAGTTTTTTTATTGTTGTAAAGGCAAGTTGATTTAACCATCAGATAACCCCTAATTAGATTAAAACAAAGCCTATCATCCTATTACAAATTTACAAATGCACCAAGTAGACACATCATTGTATAAGACAGACAAGATATAATTAGGTGTTCACCAAATAAGAAAGAGGTAACAGAAAGATTACCTTTCAAAAAATAAGGAAATAAGAAATCAGAACATCTCAGGAACCTACTAAGGATTCTATTTAAGTAACAAATATATGGAAGGTGCCCTATACAATAGATACACACTAAAACATCCCCTTTGAATATGATATTCTTTTAATATCTCTCTGGTAATGCATTTAACTTTAAGCTAGATTTCAGATCCTTAGCTCTTTTGATAGAGCAATTGGCACATAACATACACCCATACAAATGTATGCTTCTTAGAGGAGTATTGAGTGATCAGGAATATATATCCACTTCAGATTAAGCAATGATTTCCTACATTTTTAACTTAGAAAGGAATATCTCAATATGAGACTTAATTAATTACTTTAAATATTAGTAAGGTTAAAGATTGAGAATCTTTTCAGAAGAGAAAAATAAGCCAGAGCATAAGAATAAGACTTCAGGAAAGTCTTACAAGAAATGCAATCTCATTAGAGAAGCCAACCATCACACTGAGAAGGATAGTGTCTTCTAAAGTGGAATTGACAGCTTGTAAAGACTTCTCAGAAGCTGATTTTTAAGGCTGCAGAAGCACTGCAGAAACTATTACTTACTTTGTCATGGGTTCCCACAGTACATTCTCTTTCAGGAGGCTTAATTTAGACTAAATCATAAATCATAAATTGTAGAGTAGTAGTAGTGGAAAACAATAAAAGCCAACTTTTTTTGACTAGACTTTTCTGGTTTTAAACACTTTAAGCAACTCTGTAGGTACTCCTACAGCTAAGATAATGTTTTTTAATCCTCACTGTATTCTTACAAATGTGCAGGTACTAGTGTCTAAACTAGAGGATGTACAGGAACTTTGTTACAGCATTTTTAACATGTGCACTATGTGTCCTAGCCTGTAGCTCAGTATTACAGCATTTTCATTGCTAGAAATATGCCACAGGATTTGTACTGGGTTTATGAGGCCTCAGGACTATGGCTTGTCAAGCTTACTTTGTCTGACTCTGTCTCGATCCGCCTGGAACTTTGCTTTGACCTAATTTAGCTGTTACAGTATTTTTCTCTCGTAACCAGATAACAATGTTTAACTGGTTTTAATATGGCTTGTATGGTAAAACCAGTTTAATATATAGTTGTAAAAAGCAGTTGTTCTATATAAAATTAGATATTTGCGAGTCTAATGTAATGAAGCAATGTGAGAATTTCAGGTCTGGTATGTTAGAGGAGTCCTTGAGAAGAGGAAGCAAAGGGAGCAGCATAGAGGAACAGTGGTGTGGGATAAGATCTGAGTCACAGCCTGGCACAAGAGATCCCACAGCGGAGAACAACTCATCAACAGTTAGTTAAAGAAATGTAAAACTGAACCAAATTGGGATTTGGGGGTATGACAAGTGCATCATATGTAGTAAAATTGAATGTACTATGGACTTGCACAGCAATAAAAAAGAAACAATGTGGTAAAAGACCAATAGAAAAGAAACAAATACTGCCCCAACAGATCTTAAAGTGATGAAGAAAACAATAATTTCATCATAGTCTTCCCTGTGAAATAATTTGGGTGCTGGTGATTTACTACGTGGTACCATAACAGGTGGAAAGATCCCAAAGAACAGTGAAAGGTACAACAAAATCAATAGCAGCTAGGAAATGTGTGGTACATTTCTAACTGTTTTGTTATTGAGGGTTGTTTTGCTTTTTTTTGCTTTGGTTTTTTTGTTTGGTTTTTTTTTTTTTTTTCCGTAATGGTGGTATTTTTTCTTTATTTTCTTAATTTTTTAAATTTTCTGCTATGGGTAGATGTTGGCCTGCTCTCTGATTAAACTTTTAAGATTTTGGTTGTACTAATAATGAATTCCTGGTTTTACATACTATCATTGTGTCCTTCTTACCTATAATATTTTTAATCAGAAGTATGGAGATCGTGAAGATATAATTCCATTGTGTTTTGTATATTCTTATTGAATTCCTGTGGAATCCATATATTAAGGAAAACTCTCAAAATGGTAAAGCAGTTTCTTATCTTCTACTAAAATGCCTCTAGGTAAATCTATGTTTTTCAGCAGTGCTACATATTGAGAAATAATAAAAATGCCTAGCTTTTACCCAGTGGTTATCTCCAAGTGAGTAAAGGATGTATTATTTTTCCCATTATAAGCAAGAATCAACAAGTATGCAGACTCATGATCATTAGCATTTTGGTGTCAGAATTTGTATTTTATATGCACTAGATGACACAGAAGGTTAAAAATTTATATGTGGATCTACAGAAGAAATAAGAACTGATCTAGATGGCCTTCTACATAAGTTATTCTAATCTGACAGTGGTTTTATAAGGTTTTTGGCTAAAAAGATATGCTTCAGGATTCATTCTAAAATGTGAAACTGTTAGAACAATTCTCTGTGAAGAAGACTGTAACAGGATCCACAGATTATTCCAGTCCTTTTAAATTTCCATGCAATTTACATTTTGTTAATCTTTATTATAAAGAAACACATCCAAGTACTCTTTAAGGACGAGGATACCCTATTAAAAATATTAATGTAAATTCTTATATAATACTAAAATAGAGCCTTTAGCATTAGCTTTGAATTTGCCAAAGTGAAAAGCTTTTACTTTTGTCAGTTTAATTTATGGTTCTAACACTTTTTCAAGAATTTAGTGCATGCAGCTGGTGAAAAGAAACTGGAAAACACGGATCTAAAACTCACAGAGCAAATTCCAGTCCCATCTGTGCCACTCATGTTGTTCAACAGGCACATAAACACACCAGAGGTCGTTCAGCAGGGATGCATTTGGTGATGCACGTGTGTGAGATGGAATGTTGCAGGAACACATGGCAGGTGGTGTGATGCTGAGGAGAGGTGACAGGCATGACGATTGTCCATCACACCGTTGTCATCCTCCCCCTCTGCAGCACCTGCTGAGGGCTCTGGGTCAGCTGTGCAGGTGACACTGCATGGCAAAATGCTTGTGGCTCACCATCAGAGGGCTGAAAGGATCTGTCCTAATTTGCCTCTTCCCTGGCTGCCCTGAGGAAAACCCACACATGACAAAATATGGCATATGCTTCACGTGATTGGCTTCAGCCACGGTAGTCAAGCAGGAAAAACAAAAGGAAAAAGCCTGCAAGCAAATCCAACAGAGCATTACCAAAGACCTGTCAGGAAGTGGTTAAAACAGTAGAATATCTAGCATGACCAAAAGATCTTTCTGAAGGATGGCTTCTGAAACACAATTTCAGAATAATTATGACAAATATTGTGATCATAAAGCTTTGAAGGTCACAGTATTCATTAGAAAATATAACCATATTTTACAGAAAGCAGTAAATTCTAACTTGAGTAAATTCATGTTATTTCAGGCATATAATAATCTGCACTAAACTAATGCTGTTAGTGTTTTGCTCATAACTTCTTATTTGCTATGGTTATTTCACTTATCCTTCATCAGCTGTCTGAATCTAAATTCAAATGAGTACATGTTATCTTTTAGAATTAATGCAGAGAAAGTATTCATCTGACAGCAATTTCTTTACTACTTCAAATTAACATCAATCTTTCAAGCATTGATACATTTTTTATCCTAATCAAACTATTTGCTGGATTATTGGGGCTTGCTGAAATGTTTCTCTAAACAATTTATCTTCTACAGCAAGGTAGAGGAATGTCTGCTGGGATATTTTGTTTTACCTGACAAACATGCAGCTTTCCAAATTCACTTGAACTTAGCAGACACTAGCTCCTTTGGGGGAAAAATATGGAAAAAGAAAAATCAAATTTAAAAAAAAATCATTGGAAAATGTATGAAACAAAGTATTTTTCTAAATCCAGGCAAAAAATTACTAATGATGTACTAATTCGGTCACTTAAAATAAGCAGAAACCCTAACTGAATCCCACAAATAGAGAAAAAAATAGAAGAAATTTTTGCATCTTTATATTTACCACAACTGTGTATATATACCCCAGATCTGAACAGAATTTTTATATTTTGGCCCATATTTATTTAAAAGACATTTTTTATTGGTAGAACTTCTGTCTTTCAAATCCATCTCTCTTTCTCCACCTTTGCACCAAATACTAAAATAGCTTTGAAGTTCAGAGTAGTCTGTTACTGGAATTTTATAGACTAGAAGGAACTTCACTACTTGTATCAGTTCATTTATTAGTAGGTATGCTCTCTAGCTAGAAAGCAGTAAGTTTACTGACAAATTCTAGGATAATATGCATTCTTTATGCTTTGGTATTTCTGAATATGAGATATATATCCAGGAATATGAATATAATATTATGGATTAAAACAGACTCCAAAAACCCACAATAAAATATGCTTTAATTTGCAAAGGCAGGAGTTTAAAAGAGGGGAATGTCAGGTTCACAGCTCTGCATGAAATACTCTGCCCTTCTTTGTTTCCATCTTGAGCAACAACTGAGACAGGCATCCTATGGAAAACAGGGTATGTAAACTAACAACTAAAGCTTTATCACAGTATAGTTACTTTGCTACAGTAAAGCATAGAGGTTCTGAATCTTCAGCACTTCAGAATAAGCATGGACAGGGGTAATTTTTACTACATATCTAACATATTAACATATATCAAGTTGGACTTGATGGTCCGGATAGATCCATTTTAACTCAACATATTCTATTGATTCCATGATATTTGACAGAAAGAATGCAGGTGGGAGTACTGCAAAGCATGGAATCTGGTTAGTCCGCGGAGACAACATATCCTCGGTGAGGGAGCCTGTCCTCCGGGCTTTCCACGGATGACTTGCCCTTCCCCTGGGAGAAATTTGTGGCGACGTCATCCCTTCCTCCTAATCTTGGGAGAAATAATATTTATATTACAATTTATGACCTCAGGAAGGTCATAAATTGTATGGAATGGATATGTTTGTAGATCTAAAGGGAAGTAATCTTCTTTTTACACTGGAGATGTCCCAGAAAGAGGCAGTTGATGTGATGGGAGCCATGTATGGAGCACAAAGGATTTGAATGGTTGGCTACCACACGTCCAGGCACACACTCACAGCCCTGCCGCTCCTAAGCCTGAATTTGACATGTGACTGTTCACTTAATTATGGAGTCAGGATACCTAAGGTGTCTATGAACAACACAAATAGGGTGTGAGCTTTTCTTATTTCAAGTCAGATGTGAGTGGAATAACAGGGAACAAAGGCAGAGGCACTACTGTTGGTGCAACGGAGAAGGCTGATGCTGCACACAGATTTCCTTGCATGTTTGCTACAAATACAGAACCTGCAAAATGAAACACTGGAATAATATTACATAACAAATTTCTGAGTTCTCTTGCACACTGGCTGTGTGGCTCATCTCAGATCTTTTTCAAACAGATTAATGAGTTGAGGAGGATGAGTGGCAATGAACATTGTTCATTTGGGGTGCTACAAAAAAATGCATTCCCTCATGTATAACACAAGAGCTCATTTTGGGCATTCCACAAAAATCCTGTATAAAAAATTGGGTTCTTCATGAAGCAGGAAGTGAAGAGTGAGTTAAAAGACAGTTCATATGACAAGGAAAAACTGTCTAATGCAGGGAAAGAAATATAGACCACAGAAAAAAAAATTACACAGTCAACTGTAATGCTAATGATGTAGAAACATCTGTATTTTTCCCTTCTTGTTCATGCTGGGTTCCAGTTTCATACCATCTTCTCCCACATTCTCCTCTGTCTAAACATTATTTAGTGACCACATGGAACAGTCCTGCTCTAAACTGGTTCCTCAGATCTGCTTTGTGCTTCTGAAGTGTATTCCAAAAGGTGCACACTATCCGCTTCCAAGAGCTGTGATAATCTCTGTAATCTTCAAATTTTAGTGTATAGGTGGTCAAAGCACATACATTATTGAAAACATACTCTCACCAATACTGACAATACAGTTCTTAAAAAACCATGCTATTCTACATCTTTACTCTCTTGAACGAACTCAAGTGGAACAGAATTGATGCATAAATCCAGAGCAGAAGATCCGTACTGGACTCAACATAGACCAGTTCATATTTATACTACAGATATACATACCATATGTCTATATATGTGTATGCTTGAATATTTGAATATACATAAACAAAAAAAATGTATAAACACAGTGTGATTGTGCATTTGTTTATGTGTGTAAAATGGTGAGAAAAAAATTGTGCAGTGGACAGATACAGAGTAAATTACTACTAGAGCAGCCCAAAAATGTAGGCAATCAGAAAAAAGCTTTGTTTTTCTTGCTTTAATCTTAGATGTAAACACTTATAAATAAGATAACCATATGAGGCATCAAGCAGCACTCTGTCCTCTAAGCCAATCATGCCAGAGAATGTCAATGTGACACAGAAGAAATGAGGCAAAAGCAATGGAAATTCTGAGACTGGTGCCTCTGGATTTTTCATAGTTGAGATATAAACTGAGTTGATACCACAGTAGCAGATCATTACTTTATGACAAATGGTTCACTGTATTGGCAGCATTTCTGTAGCTTAGCTTTCCTGGGTAATCAACATAGTTTGCAGATATAATTGTTTCGTAGAAACCTTTTCCTTATGTTGTGACAAATAAGCAATAGTACGAACTGCTTAGTTTCAGACATTCAGAAAACAATTAATTTGACAAGAAATAGGGAGAAGATTAATAGACGTCTAAACTGAGAGCAGTAGTGTCTGATATGATGGCTAAAACAATGATCACATCTGCTGGGTATTGGAATTTTGCCTGCAAGGACCTTACTAATATCTGCATTGATAAAAAGAGAGTAGTCAAAAATGTGACCTTTCAAACCTACCCTGTTGTGCACTCCTCCTTCAACACTCTGGTGTACCTGGCACTCCAGAACTCACAGAAAAGACCCACAAAACAAACTAAAACCCAGATCCTTCCTAGCTTTTATGGGCATGGGTTTTGCCATTTAACACAGGACCCCCAAGAGTATGAACGTCAGTGAAGATACCTTAATAGAATCCTAGACAGACCAAAGTTCCTAGATAATGATGCAGAACACCTGCAATTTGCTGCATCCCTCATAATATGATCCAGCCCTACTTCTGCCAGCTTCTGTAGCCAGCAAAGAGAAATGCCATGACTGCAGGTATTTTCCTTCTGTTCTGGACACCTTGTTTCATGAGGGAGATCTCTGTGAAGTAGCTGCCTTCCTCCTTGATCACTACAAAAAGGAATCTGATACCTTCTCATTGTGCAGCTACTAGTAATCTGTAAAACTGAATCTATGAACCCAAAGTTCCTGTAACCACAAACCTGAGTTTACTCAGTCTTTCTAGCTCAACTTCCCAGCCTATTGTAACTAAACCTATAAAAATAATTAATTCAACTGAAAATTGAGAGCAAAATTCTTTAAGGTAATTTTTCTTAACTCACAATTCTTAAATTTTATTTCCTGTTAAAAAGAGGTAAGTCTTGCCACTGCTGAAACTGCAGCAGAAAATAGTTAAAATTTGGTCTACTTCAAATTTGTTCAATTTTTGTAAAGTCAAATTATAAAAAGGAAAGCCAAAGCAAAACCAGAAGGCTCTAGACAGACAGTTGCTACTTGTTTCGCATGAAAGCAAGTATTTCACATCGACTATTCCTCAAACTCTTCATAGTTGTTAAAATAAATCAGTGTATTCACAGACTCCCAATAAACATCATGACCAATTTAAAAAAAATAAAAGAAAACACTGACTTCAAAACAAAGCTCCAATGAATATGTAAGTAAAAAGCTGCCTAAACTCATTTCTTGCGAACTGGAAATAGAATATATGCTCCCTAGGGATGGGAAATATGAAAAGCTTCAATACTTTTATGAACTATTTTTTAATTGCCTAAAGTACTCAACTGTATACTATTAAAATAATTATAATAATATAGAATATCTCCCCTTACTCAGGTTTCTATGTCTTTATTTTTCTAAGTCATATATTCTCGATAGGTCATACATCCTCTTTGTCAAGTATAGCGTTTTCTTGAAAATTAAACAATGTCCATGCCTTGCTTCTGCAGTCCTCACTAACAAACACATGCTAACAGCCTGCTTGAATAAATGATATTTGATATTGTTCAGATTAGCATACACTGCAGAACTTGACTTCACATCAGCTCTCAAATTTTCTTAATATGTTTCTTTAATGGGGAGAAATTCCTAACATTAGCATTGTAAGTCAGAGAGCTATGAATTATGTATTCATTCCTGACCTGTCAATGTTCAAAACAGTCTGTGAAATTATATGAGGTCAGGATTATATCACTGTCATTTAAATTGTTTGATTTTCTAGTCAAACCAACATGCTCTCACCCTTTCCTCTTCTTTTTCTTTTTTTTGCTTTCTTTCTTTTTCTTTCTTTCTTTCTTTTTCTTTCTTTCTTTTTCTTTTCTTTTTTCTTTCTTTTCTTTCTTTTTTCTTTCTTTTTCTTTCCTTCTTTCCTTCTTTCTTTCCTTCTTTCCTTCTCTTTCCTTTTTTTTTTTTTTTTTACTACAGCTAAATCTTTGAGCTAATATTATGCACTTTCTGTAAATACTCATTTAAAGGGATTGCAGCCATTTATGAGGATTTAAATGTTTTGGAATATTGCACATGTGTTAGAAGTGGATCTCAACTGAAGAGTCTGAAAATTGTAAAGGAATTTTAAAATTATATCACAGATATATATGTATATAGCATATGTCTTTTATCATGTCCATAAAAATGTCATTGAAGAGGACTATCTTGTTGAGTGTTCCTAATAGTCAGAGCATGGAAACGTGCACAATCCGGCCTTAGCTTAGCTGAGCAGGATAGGCAAGAAGGTAAATGTGTCCTTGAAATGCAGCTGGGGCTAATTAGCTACCAAGTGTGGACAATTTCCAAGAATGTAAACAATGGAGTGTGTGAACAGTAAGTTGTAGAACCTTAAAGGAGCAGAGCAGCAAAAGCAGCGTTTGTATAACAGCTCACCATCGCTCTACGTGATTCATTTACATGTGTAAACAAGTAGCTAGTAACCAATCTACTGCTTGGATGTAGAGAAGTAGAAAATGTATAAGTAGCCTTCTGATCTGTAATAAACGGCTTTCACCTGATCAGCTTGGTCTGCGTGTGATTTGTCCGAGCCTCCACGACACTATCTCTATATTCCATCCATCATTATTGCTATATTTCATCTTCACAGCCTTTCCTTCATCACAAACAGGTATTTTCAAGGTAGGAAAATTACAATATTCCATCTTTGGTCACATTGTTCCAATTCTCATCAGAAAGAATTTTATTTATCTATGTGGTCACCTGGTCAAAGTTTATAGGAGTGGAAATACTGATTTCACTCACAAGATACGCCAGTTGAACAGAATCTTTCTGGCAACTGTGCTTTACTAGAATTGTTTTGTTTAGCTTAATGCTAGCAATTTAGCATGGAGGTTTCTTGCACAGAGGATGTTAAAGTTGTAAACACACATGGACATCTGAGTTGGATTTTTGCATAATGGTTTATATACTATCTTAATTCTTCAAGGCATTCTATGCTAAGAGAAATAGGATAGTGTAATCAACATGACTTTTGTTCTTCACCCAAATCCTTTCTACATGGAGAAGGCAAATAATAGACATGGTGCACAAAGTCAAGGCTCTTATTCTGTATAAGATGTCCCCTCAAAATGTAACTATACTATAAACTCTCAATATTCATACACACCATTTTCCAGTCACACTCTAGCTGTAATATGGATTTATAAGCAAAAAAGTATGTGTTTATGTGAAAAAGAATGTTCTTGCTATGCTTAGTGGCCTCTTTGTGGCTTTAAATGTCCTTATCTTCCATGGCTTTATATTGGCCAGTGTTGCTCAGTACATATTTATCTCCCCCCTCATTTTCTGCACACTCTATTTCACAGCTTTCCCACTTTTCATAAGAGAGACATAGGCCTCCTGCATTACTCAGTCAATGTATTTCATTTGGGGATACACAGTGTGACATGTTATATGATGTGTCATATTGCATGATTTTAATAATCCTTGTTACATATTATTGTGATTTATAGTTGAAATCAGTGGGGTCAGGGTTTCACCGTAAAAATGTACCAATTTGTTTTAGGAATGAAAATTATTGCTAAAAAATTCACCAAGTCTCCCTCTGTGTAATGGAAGTGTTTTAGTGATTTTTAGTTTCAGCCTTTGCTGACAGTGGAATTTCAAGTAGAATTAAAATTTCAAGTCGAATTTTTTCTTACTTTAATGGTGGAATGCAGTTACTCCATGTGATACCATAACTCTTTCTTCAAACTCTTTTTGAAGTGAAATATTAAAAAATTTTGACTGAGCAACAATGAAAAATATTTCTCCATGGGCTTTCTTTGGGAGATCCTTTCAGTTAAATCCTCTATACACAAGAAATTTATACACACTTGCACATGTGTATGAACAGTTCCAGATAACTGAGCTTAGAAGTATTAAAAATAAAGTTTTATCTTTACTATACTAAATACAATTTCGAGTTATTAAAAGATTACCTGATGAAGTCAGTGGCTGTCAACTTTTTTTTTTTTTTGACAGAAAATATTGTCAATTGAAAATTACAATGCCCACATTGTCAGAAATACATAACTGGTGGCACGTGTTTATTGTTTCCATTATTTCTTTTGTCCCTGTTCCTGTGGTAAGGCAAGCAGGTTTAGTTACCAGAGTCTGATGTGGTTCAGTAGAAACATCAAATGAAGGGAAGTGTATTACAGGGGAAAAGGGGCAGGACTAGGTGCGGATGTATTGAACAGCAGCCCTCGGTAGTTTCACGTGATATTCAGGGGTTAAGAAGGAGAGTAAGATAATTTGTTGAGGAACTGTGACACTCAGCAATATTAAACTTCTAAGCTTTGAAATGACATAGCTTGCAACATTCAGTATCTCACTTTCTGGTAAAGCAAAAAGTTAGTTCTTGTATATGGAAGTAGAAGAGGGGTAATTTCCATTTCTAAGTAGCTAAAGTATCTCTTTATATATATATTACCATATATGTTATGTATAAGATTTGCTTTCTACAAAAATTTATTAAGGCTTATATATGAATGTTGTGCATTCTGAAAATTCAAGAACAATTTTGAAGGGAGAACTGGGAAAAAAATCATATTTCATGTCAAGGAAACAGATTAAATAGATAATAATAGTTAAAAGACAGATTCATGATTGTCATAGATGAATGTCAAATGCATTTATCAAATGGCTATGCATATAATGAGTCACAGCTTCCACATATATATATTTGTTATAGACATGTGTAGCTCCTTAAGTGTACCTATTAATTGCAAACACTGTTCTCATTTTACATTGCTTTTCTATATGCATATCAGAAAGAGATAACCTTTTAAAGATAAGATTAAATCTGAGAAACTGAGGTAACAAATTATTTAACTCTTTGAGAGGCAGATGATATTTATCTTTTAGAAACTGAAGAGAGGATTGAAAAGACAGTAGAACATCTGAAAATATCTCCATGAATGAAAGTACAAAACATTGATATTTTTTGTCCCTTTCAGATACCCACATCCTTATTTTAATTAACTTGCTCATATAAATACAGCAAGATTGTTGTATTTTTTTAAATAACTCTTTACTGAATATGTCAACAAGATAATATATAGTGTATAGTGAGGTTTTGAAGTTAACAATGCGTGCAACATGGCAGATTGCAGAAAACAGATAACGCAGACTTCAAACCATCTATTTTTCCATGTTAAAGATAGAAAGTATACCAAACACAGAACAGAATCAAGTGTGCATATCTCAGTTAAAATCAATTTTATGAAAGATCATCTTCAGATATTTGGGACCAACTCATGATAACAATTTGTTTAGTAGCTTATCTGTTTCTGAGAGGATCAGAATTCAGCTCTCATGAGGCACATTTCCACAGAGCCCCAGTGTAATAAAAGGTTGCCAAATCTCTTCTGTGCTAGTTTTCCATATGGACTACTAGCCAGCGTCCTTTTAAAGAGCAAAATATTCTCTGCTGTACAAAAGTTTAATGCCAAATGCTTCAATATTGCCTGTAGTATCATCTGGGATACAAAGTGCCCTGTTCAATAGAGTTCAGGGAAGGAGTGATCATCAGCTTCCTAGGATTATCTCTGTGTTTAGAAGAGAGCATCAGGCAGGATTTGATGAGGTTCAGAGCCAGTAACTTTTGGTTTTGGCACTCACTTCTGTTTTGTTTTTCCACTGAGCTGTAAAGATAAGTCATGTGTAAAACCATTATTCTCATGTTCTAAAGTAAAAAGTTTAATATCTCCATGTTAAATTTAAGGTGAAGAAGTACTATAAATGTAGAATTCAATGGGAATTAACCACTTTACTGTCAAAAGCTGAGACTGAACTTTCACTTCAATGTCATTAATAAAGTGCATTATGTAGACCCTTAAAACAATAGTATCAATATGCATAAAGTTTTTTTTTGTTTGCAAAATTGAAATCAATAAATTTTTCAGAGGGAGAAATTTTCTCTCATAAAAAAATGATTGAGAGAAAAATACAGTTGAACTACTTTAGTAGCAAATAGCATATGCTGCCTCATTTTTCTGCTTTACATGACATTCACAGTCCTTTATTGGCTTACAGGGAAAACTGCTAATATCTTTTCAGTTCAAAGTAGCTTATTCCCTAAATATTCTTATAAAGAAATTCAGTAATAATGTTCCAATAAGAACCTGTTAACACAAAGTCCATGCATTAATCAGGTGATTGTTTCTGCCAGCAAGCCACATGCAAGGAACACTTGTTAAAGTGACAGAATCCACAAAAATAAGGACGTTTGTAAATAAATACATCTTCAGAAGGAACCACGCACTGCGAACAGCAGCACTGTGATACTTCTTTAAGATAATTTCACTTAAACTCTTATTTCACTCACCAATCTTTCCGCATATCTATGTCAACTATTAGCAGTACACAATGGAAGATGGGTGAGATTTTGTGTGAAAACAAATAATTTGTCCCCAGATGCAATAAACCTGTTCAAATCAGGACTTAAAAGTGAACATTTTGGATGAGTTGTATATGCACATAATTAGTACTTCTGCCCTATAGCCTTTTAGTTATTAGATGTGGTCAGATATTTGCCCTAAGTGAAGATCACTCAATTTTACAAAGCCCAAGGAAAAAGTTACTAATCTTAAACTTTACACTGCCAAAAGATCATCATCCAT
This sequence comes from Acanthornis magna, assembly GCA_036785705.1. Taxonomy (NCBI): domain Eukaryota; kingdom Metazoa; phylum Chordata; class Aves; order Passeriformes; family Acanthizidae; genus Acanthornis; species Acanthornis magna. The sequence continues at coordinate 11,105,442 of JAWUZG010000016.1, forward strand.
TTTTAACTCTGATTTTTTCTAAATATTTACCTAGTGAAATTTGCTCATTATGTACTTACATAGGTGGAACCTGAAATGAAATCTCAGATATTTGTGTGACTGGCACTTTGAGAAGTCCCAAACTCTGTTGTAACTCAACTGTTAAACATTAACTGTTTTGGAGCTAAAGAACAATTAGAATTGGGAGATACACTCTTCAGATGAAACATATGACCCTTCAGTTGACTACAACTCTGAATTTTTTTAGATAATATTCCCAGCTCTATCCACAAATTTTGGTATAAGGGGCTTGCTACATTTTTTTTCAGAAGAGTATTTATAGTAAAGAGACTTTTGTCAGTATCCCATACAAATAGATATATTTTTCTTCATACTGAAAAGAAGCATAAACAATGCTATCTTTAATTTCATTTTGATTTTTGATCTAGGTGAGTAATAGTGTGTGTGTGTGTATATACATATATTATTTTTATATATATATATATGTTTCATCATTCAAGATCAAAACGAACAGTTTGTGAATGCCTTCTGTTTTCACCCTGTTAGGTCAGTAACCAGATATGTTGTCACCAGTTTGGGCTTGTGGATCATTCACGTGCAGTACAGGCCAAACTCCCTGAATAAGTCAATTGCTACGAGTAAGGTGCCTATGGTACACTGAGGTCTAGAACAGAAGATTCCTCCTGCATCAGTCATTGAAGTACAAAATACTGGCAAGCATGTACTTTTAAAGGAAGCCTTTTGAAATTGAATGTACAACTAGTTATTTCATTGAAAGGAAATGCTATGTCCATACCCAATGGGAATCTCTGGCTCTACTTAACTTCAAGCAGATTCCAGCATGCAATAGAAGGGTGCAGAAGCACAACTATTTGCTGCTTGTCTTTTGAGCTGTGGCACCTAAAATATGTTAAACAAAATGAAACAGAAAACCCCAACAACAACAAAAAAAACCCCACAAAAACCAAAGCCCAAAAGTATCAACCTTATTATCAACTTCAGTAAATAGATCACAGAAAAAAAACCCACTTTGCATAGACATTTCTACCTAGAATTATGCCATTTGGAATCATATCGTAGACTTTTAATCAGCAAAATTTTAGTGTTTAACTATTACAGTAGCCACGCAGGTTGCTTAGAATACCTGCTATAGCTCAAGAAAATAGCAAATATATAGAATACAGAGTGGAATTTCAAAATGTGATTTTAAAAGATGGTGGGAGGATGTGGTTCCTTATAAAATGGTCATACTTTGCCATCAAACATAACTGAGTTTATTTTGTCATTGCAGAAAAAAAGTGTTATCATGTGATCTGACTCGCAGAAAATACATGCTCGTAGACTGCTGAGTTTCAAGAATGGGTTGAGTGAAATGAGCAAAGGAAAGGATTAAAACCGTCTCTTCCAGCACAATGAGCTTCATAAAGTGAAAAGTCTAAGCATTCCACTGTGAAAGTGCTTCAGCCTTTACTTCCAATCCACATGCAGCAACTTCTTGTCTATCCCTAGGTGGTCACTCTAAAAAGTTCTCTCTTTGATTCCCTACTACCTCAGGGAAGTTTTGTCTCTATCTTTCCTGGTTTTTTTTTTTTTTTTTTTTTTTTTTTTTTTTTTTTTTTTAAAGTGATGTGAACTTTAGCTTGTCCCCAGACTCAGGAGAAAATTAGCTACATTAAAAAACAAACTGAAAAAAACACCAAAGAATTAGACTCTACCACTGAGCTGGCAAGAAATCCACAGTTCTTGGCAGTCATTGAGTTAGAAGAGTGGCGGAAACATTACATAATTTTGAGAGCTGCATTATGGTTTTAATACAAGCATGATGTTTTGCATAGTGCATATAAAGCTCAAGGACTGAGAAGGTATTGCAGCTAAAGAATCTGTATAAAAAAGCAAATTAACACTCACCTACTGCTTGTGAAGCAGAAATCATTATGGTAAACTCAAAAATGCTTAAGGTAAAGAAAGGTAATTCAGAGGGACACTGTGTACTTGTGTACTCAAAATTCCTTAGTAGTCAATCAAATGCTTAGTTAATGCCAGCCTCTGTATACTTTACTTGGGGAGGACAAAAAGCAAAACGAACAAAAACTGGCAGGATTTGTACATGACTTTCCCCACTGAACGTATTTCAGTTCTAAATAGCCCTGGAGGACTTTCCAGTACTAAATAAATATTTCTTGTTTGGTTGGTTTGGTTTTTTTCCCTTATTTCTCCATGGTGAACATAACTCAGACCCCCTAAAGTCAAACAAAACTTGAACCAATAAAATTAATAGCAACCTTTCCATTGTCATATTGTGCACCATGTTTTCAGCAATATGCACTTTTAGATTCCAAATTGTACATGAATACTGCAGAGCTGGGAGCACTCAGAATTTCCCTCATTCCGGCTTTACCTGAACATGCTGTGTCAACAAATGCTTCGCTATTAAAAAGAGGTGCAACTTAATGACAGCTCTCCATTACATTCTGTTACATAACCTTCACCTCCCACTGAGAAGGGTCAGAGAATGCCTAAAGCTTCTTAATCCTAATGAAAAGCACAAAGAATTTTTATGGTAAAGTATCTAGTATTGGGGGACATTTTCAGAGCAATGTCTGCAAACGGGAATCAAGGTCACTTTGAGTTTGACACTGAGCTCTTTCTACCTTTCCTATTCTAAGTAGATTAAGAGAAAATTAATCAAACAAGAAAGTAGCCTTTCCAGCAGCACTCAGAACTCCAGCTTTCAGCTGGAGGTAAGAAATGCAGAACTGACAAAGAGGAACGGATGTATTTCCAATTGTTTGAAGCTCAACAGCAACTGCTGGGTTCAATTTATCTGAGTTGCTCTTGTCTGTTGTTAGTGACCCTGTTTTAATATGCACTTATTTTCCTGTATTCCAGGACACCTAGAAACTTAACATCCCTCAGACAGCTTCAACAGCAAAGTGGTTAATGTTTGAAGAATGAGTCATTCTTTCCTTTGCCATGACATTGGGTTCTTATTGTACAACCCTGTACAGTACTCAGCAATATTTTTTAAAGATTTAAAAAGCAAAGAGTTACAAAACCATTTGCAATTAACTTGAAATAGAAAAGATAGCACTTTTTTAAATCCCATTATATAGTACACCGTATAAATTACAGAGTATTCAAATGCATAAATGCATCTGTGTAACATTTATCAAATGTAATTTCTTTCATTGTTTTTTTTGGGGGGGGCTTATTTTTTCTAGAGTTTTTTTCTCCTTGTCCTAGAGACCCCCATCTTCCCTCACTATCACGTATGACAGTGCTCCAGGTCTGAGACGTTGCTGTTGCAGTATCGCATGTTGTTGGGGATGTGGCAGTCTGTGTAGTTAATGCCCCCGTTTGGGGTATAAATGGGCTGCAGTCTGAAATCTCCTTTAAGGAGCTGATCATTATTTAAGGAGACAATCTGGAAGCTGGTTTCCGTCATCTCCAGGATGGAGTTGTCCTTCTTGGTCCCTGCCTCACAGTAGTCATCTTTCCGACGGCCCCGGTTATATTTCCACTTCTGGGAGGTGTAACGACCTTTTTTGTGCATATGCCAGCAAAAAATGCTGAGCAAGACCACGAGGACAAATATCACCGCACCCCCAATCAACCCTGCCAGCAGAAATGGGGAGCCCAGGTTCTGAGAAGTCGTCTGCTCATGGCTGGAAGGGATGTTGCTGCCATTCAAAAAGGAAGCCTTGGTTGTGACTTCTGAACAGACAGTGTCTTCTCCAGTTCGGTAATTGTTGTAAGCATCCAGTGGAACCAAACAAATCCGATAGGTGGATTTGGGCTCCAGATTTACCAAGCTTGATTGCTGCATCTCACCACTAATTATTCGTTCATGAACAATTCCTCCTACCAGACTATGGCCCATTTTAACCCATGTAAGTTTATATGCCATCACAGTAAAAAGTGACATCCAGTTGACTTGGATGCAAGTGTCATTCACAAAATGGATGGAGAGTTGAATCCATTCAGACAAAGGAGGTGTCACCCTTTCTCTGTCCTCCCTGTCAGGCACAGTGGGGAGTGTGGCTATGATGGGAGTGAGAGGATTATATTTACTACTTGAGGGGGGAAATGATGAGCTGGGAACTAATGTAGTTGGCATGGTTGTAGCTGGGACTGGGGTGATGATAAGTGGCAGACCAGGGGTGGTGGTGGGGCATGACAACATATTCATATTGAGCTCCCTGACTGCCATACCTCGGACCTGTTCTGGTCCCTGGCACATAAAACCCCGTACATTGATGGAAGCAGGAATAAATTTGAGCCATTCAGTGACCCACTTAATGCTGCAGTCACATAACCAGGGATTATTCCTTACAGTGAGTTGTCTCAGGTTATGGAGATTATCAAATACTCCCTTTGCCAACATCCGAAGTTGATTGTTGGAAATATCAAGACGTTCCAGTTTGTGGAGGTTTGAAAAGGCTGTAAGTGGTATATGGGTAATCTGGTTGTCCTGCAAGTAAAGTCTTAGCAGATGTGTACCTGGAAGATCAGGAGGAGGGTAAGTCAGTGAATTCCGAACTATTGAGAACTCCTTGAGCTTGGAGAGGTGGCTAAAGGTGCCTTCAGCTATGCCTTTATTAGTAAGGAGATTGCCATCCACAATCAGACGCTCCAGACTTGTAAGATTCTGGAAGGCCAGGTCTGAAATGACAGCAATTCGGTTTTCGTCTACTCGAAGTTCTTGTAAGTCCAGAGGAAGGCCGACTGGCACACTGCTTAAGTGATTCTTGGACAAGAACAGAAGCTTGAGGCTGATGGCTTCCTGGAACGCCCCATCCTCAACGCCAACAGTGGAGATGGAGTTGTCATCCAGGTGCAGTTCTTCCAGCTTCAAAAGCTGAGCAAGAGCAGCACGAGAAATGGTCTGAATGTTGTTTTCCTGCAGGTGGAGAACCCTGACATTCTTGGGCAGGTTCATGGGGAATTCATCCAATTGGTTGCCATACAGGTAGACTGTGTGCACAGACTGGACATTGTGCAACTCTGCAGGAAATCCAGCATTATTAATTTGGTTATTATGGAGGTAGAGGACGGTTACACCCTCTGGTATCCCAAGAGGCACTGAGGTCAAGCTTCGCTCATTACAGTAGACAAAGTTTCGATCACAGCGGCACACTTTCGGGCAGGCCAAAGTTTTGGAGACCTGTATGTAGAGCCCCAGGGAAAAGACAAGCCATGATTTCATGAGAAGAGCCCAATCTGTGGGCCACATTTTAGTCCACGAACCCATTTCTAATTAAAAGAATTAAAGTACCAAAGTGTTAAAGAACTGATAACAATAATAAAGCACAGGTAACAAAATCTCAGGTCATTAAAATTGGCTTCTATTTATGTTCAGTGCTCAGGCCAGAGTTGAAGTCCTGGAGGTTAAGCATAAAATAATCCTTTTATAATTGGCCAACCTCCTACTTTTGATAAGGAAAACCTGGTCTTATTAGCCAGGGTTACAAAGTTTGTTGCCTTCCTCCATGTGTGCTGAAAGAACCAGTAGCCATGTCTTTGCAGAACAACAGGTTACTTTAAAGCTACCAAAGTCTCTATGCTTGGAAGGATGTTTCACTGAAGTCTGTTGGTGTCTGTCAGCTTTCTGAAGTCAGCAAAGTCCTCATATCAGCTATCTGCCAGATCTGGCCTGCCTGTAAAAGGAAAGAGAAAGAAAAAGCTGAATAGCATGAAACGTTTAATAAGGAAAATCAAACCCATTAGAAGACTATTCTAAGGCTGAGCTCTTTATGGATTTCTGGAGAAAAAAAAGGGGGAAAAGGCATTAATATTAAACACTAGCTTAATATTACTGTTAAATAGTCTCGAAATAGATTTGATGCAAAGTCATTGCAATGAATGAAGGACTTTCAACAAATTCATTGAAGGCTAGATCTATCACTTGCTTTTGCATACTATACTTTCAGTCTTTGTCTTCTCACAGTCTGTTTAAAATTCTTAAACTAAAAACAAACCAAAACTTAAACCTTTTTATTGGAAATTTTTGCTCAGGTAATTATTTTTCTTTTGCAGAACTGAATTATTAAAATGCAGATATAGATCTAATATCGATATCCACCTGAGACAGACAAAGACTCTCTAACTTGTTAAGGTTAGAAAGTGTATGTTTATTTCAGCGCCGGAGAGCTACAGGGATAACTCCCAAAGGCACAGCTCCCCAGTAACAATGCAACACAGAACTTATTTATCTATCACAAAAATGCATATTTAGCATAAGCGCCTCCCATTCCCCACTTTGTATGGAAATTACCAAAATGTCATTAAGCATGCACAGTTCCTGCAATGGAATTGAGTCGGTGGTCGTTAATTTGAGTCTGAGGGCTGTTTTGGATGAAGTAATATGGGTCTTCCTCACTGTGACCTTCTCACTTCGCTGATTTTTGACAATACATTTGACCCTGGAAAACTCCGAATGCTCTCTTCTATTGCTTCTAAATAGGTTGCATCTGGGCAAAATTTATAACTGTCTAGGCTCTCCTTTGAACCTCTTTTCTTAAGATTATTAATTGTCTATTCTAAGCACAGCTGAATAAATATCAAATAATCAAAGGGCTACTCTGCATTTAATCATTAATTTCTTTCTAACTGAGTTTTGCATCTTTTTCTATTCTAGTTGATTTTAACAGAACTTTTATCTAAAATCTCTACATTTAAGTGTCTAAAAGAAAACCCTATGTTTCAGAACCACTGACTTCAATGACTGCTATTCAATGGTGCCTGACAGAGTAGACTCTGGCCTGTATTATTTAATCACATTCTATGGGTTTTTTTTTTATTTCCTACAAGACTCTGGAATAATCTGCTTCTATTTCTGTAATGCCATTATATATTGCCCCAATTAATGCATACTGACAGATTACTGTACCTCACCATAGTGAATTAGAGACTCATGAGGTGAGTCTTTAAAACAAGTATGGTAATCCACGAATGTAAGATACTCTGCTGTAAGATATGTATTTGCTAAAACTATCATCTTGATATTGGTTCTGATGTGAACTGTGCTGTAAATAGATTTCAGAACTTGCCTTCCACTAAATGAAACAGTCTCACATCTGCTAAGTTATTGTTTTAGGAGATCAGCTTAAACTATAGCAGTTTTGCAGAACACTTCCTTTGAAACCAAATAGGTAAGATAACACCTTTAAATTCTGCTACATGATTATCTGTGAATAGCTACATAAACAAGTGTGTTAGCTTTAGTATAGTTGAGTTCCTTAATGTGTATTTTCAGCTTGTAAGCATACTTGTTATGATCCTGGCTAGTATTTATTATTCAGATCTATAACCAAACATTTCCACTCTCTAAAGCATGCAATGAAAGATTCTGTGTTGTTTGATGTTATCTTTTCTTGTTATATGTTGTTTCCAATGACTGAAAAAAAAACCAACCCTGCATTATACACAGTAGGACGTAATGAAGGATATAAACCTTGGCAAGTACAAAGCATGTGCAGATCTCAGGGTCTTCAATTGCAGTGACACAAGCTGAGAAATTTTCCAGGATTTGTTTATCCAGATAAAAACTCATTGGCTGGGATTTCAAAAAATGGGATTTCAAAAAAATAGAATTTCAGTGAACTTTTTTTTTTTTTAACTTTTTAAAAAAATATTGTATTTATTTAAACAATTTAAGAACATTCAGGTCATTCACAAAGAAATTTACTTTGGGCATACATAAAACCTTGTTCTTCTGATACAGCTGTGCAGTTTATAATATTTCCCAAATGCTACTTTTGGGAATCCCATGGACTGGCAGTGTAGAAAGTATCCTTAGGAGTCAAACTGTTACAACCCTTCAACCTTGCACTTGCAGATTACTGTATTTATTTAGAGCATCCTTGTGTATCAGCCTCAAGGTTAAAACAGCTGCAGATAAAAAGTGACGCCCTGAAAAATCCTGTTGACATTATGACTTCAAATTTTAAAGGTATGTAAGTGTGACACTGTAATAGAGCTATACTGTCTATTGTCCTTTTATAGAAACAGTAAGATGAGGTACCCCACTGTTCATGGTTTTCTCTCTCACAGGCATATTTCAGCCAAGAATGATTTCTTTTCAATTTTACCAGATGACGTCATGCTGTAGAGAAACCTTTAACAGGATTACACTCTAACATGAGCCTAAGTGTGACAGTTTATCCGCCTTTAATACGGCCTGGCTCCCATCTAGATCACAGTGCTCTGATCCGTCATGACACTCTCTTTTTAAAATAAGAATGGATATGCAGACCCTCCTCTCAGATGCTTGGGACCACACAGAATAGTAATAGTTGTTCTCTCACTTCTTTTCCGTCATCATCAGAGAGGGACAGCCTAACAGAGCCAATACCCTGCACTAACCTCGCTTCCGACTGTAAGTCCAGCTGCTGATTAGATTTTATTTGACTCCTGGGTATAACAGAAAGCCCAGCTGAGAACATGCAGCCACAGGCACCTGCAGTTCCTGGTTTTCTGGGAATCTCCTAAGAAAGGAGTGTCATATTAAAACTGATTCATGCATTCACCTTATTCTAGGACTCTGCCCAGTGTACCTCTCACCTAAGTAAATGTGGCACCTGAATTAAAGATTTCAGCAAGGATTCAAACAAATTGGGTCAAGCACACAGCACTTCTCATTAGATATTACAAGTAACAGAGCTTTGATTTGACAGTCACTTAAGCAGATTCTGAAATTTCTCTGGAATTTCTCTATTGTCACATGGATTTTGCTATTAGAAATCTGTTAAAATTTTCTTTTTTTTTTTCCCCTTGTGATAGTGAAAAACATAGTCCTTTTGTTAATGCCAGTATCCTAAACTCTAGATATCATCCTTAATAAACTGATACATTAAAAATCAGTACAGATTGTATGTATTTGGGACTACTCTTGATTGTACTAAGCAAGAGTACAAGGACGTATCTAACTAGGTATTTATGACTTCAGGGTTGACTGTGGTGTGGAGTGGTAAAGAATGGAAGAGCAAGAATAAAACTGAATGCATTTAACTGAATGTATTTAAATAACTTTTTTGGGAAAAATTTTACTTCAATAATTTTTTACAACTGCTTAATACTAACTTAAAATAGGGCTCACGGTGTACTTTTCAGCAAATCTCAGGGACTAATGCAAAAGGGAGTTCTGTCTCTGGGTTAGAAATCTCTACCTCAAAGACATTAAAAAGATTGAAGATTTGTCAACCTGCTTGATGAAGAAAGAAGAAACTCTGTGAAGGAAAGCATCATAAATGGCAAATTCCAGAAGGCTGGAAAAGCGTAAACAGTTTCTCCTTTACTAAACTGCCAAAACTGAAGGCAGGTAGAATCATTTATCTTCCCCCCCATTCCTGGCATGCTCGCTTCCCAAAGCAAGCTCTCTGTTTTCAATATGACTGCACGTACTGAACTGAGTCTCTCTGCAAATTTACTGATTGTTTGCAGAAGCAGAAATTTGGAAGTGGAGGAATTAAGGGCATTCCTTAGCTATTGTGATTGTAAATCTTGGGAGTTAACTCACAAGTTATAGATGGCAGTAACTTTGCTTATTGTGAAGGCAGAAAGTTCTATAAACCAATCTAGGAAGAGAAAAAGGCAAGTGTCGCAATACACTTAAAATCAAAGAAATCAACAATCAAATGTCTCAATAATAACACATCCATCCATCACCACTTTGGTCATTTTTGTTTCTATTTCCTCCCCTGTACACTTGATTTCTATTATTTCTCACTATATCCTCCTTCGACACAAGGCATATCTTTCAAGTGTGTAAGACATTTCTTGCCTTACTGCAGCCAGGATATTAAATCCCACAAGGATTTAAGGAATGATACAATGAAGTTGAGAAAAGTTCATTGAAATAGATGAGAAAATATCATGTTTTAGGTATCCAAGTATGAAAATTTGGCTTAGTAGTATGAGTTCCTGCAATGAGTGGAAATATTTCTTTTCATAACTGAAGAGGCATTTCTGATCAACATTTTTATCTCACTGTCTTTTTTCAAACCTGCCTTTTTTAAATTCCCTTTTGGCATAACTGATGCTAGCCGGAGAAGAACAATTCTGGCTCTGTATACTGGATAAAAGATAAGGTGTTTTCATTAAAGATATTTAAAGGTTGAAACATCTGGCTGCAAGTTGGTAAGATGAAAGTTTTTTATTAGTCATACTTTTACTGGTCAAAATCATCCATAACTTCCAGCTTTTGACACCTGCCTGTGCATAGCCATGAAATAATTAATATATTACTGAAAATGCTACACAATTATAAATTTGTGGTATCTAGGGGGAAAAAAATATCAGCTCACTAGAAGTCTGCTTATGGAAATTTTTCCTACCTCTCTGACTGGTATAACTGCCTCTGTGGCTGTGCCTATGGGGTCAAAAGAATCTCCAAAGCTGCCCTCAGAACCATCCTTCCCACTTTTCATTCTGCAGTCTTCCAAACATGCAGCCAAGATCCCTGTGGCTACCTGAGAACCTAGTGAAGTTCAGGGAAGATAACAGAGAATAAAGGGAGAAGATAGCATATGGAGCCAAGTCTGCATATGAATACTCACAGGCCTATGTTTTAAGCATAGAGTTTTGAAGTGCTCCTAAAGCCAGGCTGTCTGTCTTCATTAGCCTAACCATGGTTTATATTAAAGCTATAAATTTTTGAGAGAGAATAAAATTAAGAATACTTGGCTATTCTCTCCTTCAAGAAAAGATATGATTTCCAAAATAATAAAAAATAGGTCATAGGAATCCAAGCCTTTTTTTTTTCTCTTATAGTCTAACCACTCAGCACCACTTTTCCTAGCAGTTCATCCATTTATCTGGACCTGAGTGCCATGCAACATAAATTGAAAGGCAAGCAAAACCAAAACCAAATGGTCATACCTATTCTTTTCACTATTAACAGTCAGTGACTCTTATTTAGCACTGAACCATTTGGCATACACTTTCTTGGCTGTACTGCAGACCAAGGTTATAATCAAGTCATAATCTTACTCTATATAATATACAGTAAATACAAGGCTATTATGTCTGGAATTGAATGACAAACAGAAAACAAATCTAATTCCATTCCTATGAAACCTAGTACAGAGGTCCTAGTGCTTAAGCAATGCCCCTGTATTTCTATCAACTGGTAACAAAAAAATTCCAGAATAGTACCTGACAAATCCCTTTTTTCCATATAAGTAGAGTTAATATCTACACATAAATGAATATCTTGGTGTTTCAGGGGTTGTTTTGTTGGGTTCTTTTGGTGGGGTTTTTTTTGTTGTTTGTTTGGGGTTTTTTGTTTGTTTGTTTTTGTTTGGTTGGGTTTTTTTTTTTTGTTTTTTTTTTTTAAGTGATTAGGAGCCTTGGATGATAGTTTACTGTATATATTTCTTTATGAGTTACTTTGATTTGAACTATGTGTTCGAATTTTAATATGAGTATAATCTCTGCATCAAAGGCATGGGGAAAATGACCCAAAGGAATCACATTGCTTTTATGGGAAGCCCTTTTGCATGCCTGCTGCTCTGGCTGCTTCATAGTTATGTGTGTGAATTATGTAAGAAGATGAGGTAAGGAGGAAGAAAAAGAGGTGAACAAAAAAGAGGTGAAGAAAAAGAGGTAAAGAGTAAGGAGGAAGAAAAAGAGGTGAACAAAAAAGAGGTGAAGAAAAAGAGGTAAAGAGTAAGGAGGAAGAAAAAGAGGTGAACAAAAAAGAGGTGAAGAAAAAGAGGTAAAGAGTAAGGAGGAAGAAAAAGAGGTGAACGAAAGAGAGGTGAAGAAAAAGAGGTAAAGAGTAAGAAACCATTCTTGGTGCCCTTTCTAAATTGAGTCTTGATGACAGGATAATGATCAGCAGCTAGTATAGGAAGGAAACCTTACAGTGTCTCTGTGCACTGTTACAGACACAATAAAGTCTACATGAGCTGATTTTGGCTGACAAAGGCATTATTGTCCTTGCAATATTGTTAGCAAAATGATTCAGCAAATGTACACAACTGAACTCTTGTGCTTTTTTCTACTCTGATCAGGATGTTTCTGGTTTTACCTCTCAATTTACATTTATAATTATTCTCAAAACCTCAGATCAGATAGCCTGAGGACGCAAATGAAATTGATTTGGATCAGCATTGAAAATTGAGAGAGTTGTACATCTTGCAACAATGGGTGTAAAGACAGCATTTGCCATCCTTCTCCTTCTTGTTCTTCTGTAATCTTCTGGTCCTCCAAGCCTTTTTTCTCTTCTAGCTACATTCCTGCAAATTATTATGCAGACACATTGGCCAGAAGGATGCAGGCTTCAGGAAACCCCTTTTTAAAAGGTGCTATTATAATGAACAAAAGTTTTGTCTTGAAATTTGGGCAGTGTACAGGCTCAATTGGACTCGGATACAGCCCAATTCCTGACTGCCAGGAGGGGGAGCTAAGCCAGCAGGAAACTTTCTCTTCCCTGAATAAACAAATAAATAAATGTGGTACTTGTTTTGTTCACACCTTGTCTGTCCACATACACATGCACACACTTCCTCCTCGAAGATGCCTGTGATTGCTGACTTTTTTGACAGCATGTCTGTTACATACCTGACAAACTGAGTTGTGTAGGAGTCTCTTACTGGGAAAATTAATGTTCATGTATTCTCATAAAAGCGTTTTTCCCAGTTTCATGGTTCAAGACCTTTTTACTTGTAGGTTACTACAGAGTGCAATTACTTCAAAGGTTTGAGGAGGCATGCGAGAAAGAGAGGGAGAAAAGAGAACCAATAATGGAAAAAAGATGGGTTTGTGGGGAAAAAGCTCAGGTAGAACAGATTTTTTTCCTTGTACAGATTAACAGAAACCAGTAACAGGTCAAGAGAGAGAACCTACTACAAGACATAATCACTAGAGTGACTGCTGTTCTCCAGGAAGCAGGGCTGAAAGAGCTACAAGATCAATAGCATTAATGCCTCAGGTGGGGCCATGAATTGAAGGCTGCCAGTCATCCTGTCAGGCACGGTGCTGTGCCACACACCCTGCCCAGCTCCTCTGACTCCTCCATAAATGGGTGGTGAAGTGCCAAAGTTCAGCTGCGGAGACTATCTAGACTAATGTTATCTTCATTCCTGTGTTTAAGTTATTGATTTATAACAGAAGGAAGTTATTTTCAAAATTTGATGTTGCACACCTTCATCAAGACGACATCACCTGTGAAAATTAACAAACCTCTCAGCCCAGAAATATCTGTGTTTCCAGTCTATGGCAAAAAAAAAAGGTCCTTGCTCATGCACACATAGGTAAATACAAATTTTGTCATTAAATCATCTTTTAAAAAGACTATTTTTAGTAATAAAACCCACAAATTAAGTACTGTAAAACATCTAATGGAAAATATATCTATCCAAATCCATCTTTTGGTCTGTCATACCATCCAGTCTAATCTGAACAACTTTCTGCATGAATTAATCTTGCACAGGCCTATTGCTACTGATAATTTCACCTTAGGAGTTCTAGAAATGGAAAACTGCCATTAAGAATGTCCTGCCTGTGGAGTCCTGAATTTTAATGTAGGAAACATCAAAGCCTAGTCTTTCAACTAATTGTAGCTGTTAGAGTAAAAGTTAATGAGGACACACATGGCAAATTAAAAAGAAAAATCTTTAATTGCCTGTGCACAAGCAGATAGGACTCCCCCATAGAACACAAGGGAGAAGAAAAGCTGCAGAACTCCAGGTTTTTAACTAATGTCAGCTTCTGAGTTGTGTAGGACTTCAAGGCAGCCCAAAGTCATTGATAGCCCAAGCATCTTTTTATAAGGAAATATCCCTGGTTTCATTATAAAATTGCTGATTGCTTAAAATTTACTCCAGATGGTGACCATCATGATATTTTCACTCCAGTGGGCAAAGAGGAACAGATGATCACCTCCAGGACTCATATTAAATGGAGTATTGCACCTACTAGCAAAGGGTTATTGGTGTCTTTATTAACCTTGCCCCAAGGCCTACTCTAATTTTTCACCAGTCTAATGCTGCAGCGTTCAAAACTTAACAAATTTGTCAAGCAGTGAGAATGATACATTTAGTATGGCGGTAAATTAATTCCCTAGACTTTCATCCCCAAAAACTGTTCTCATATCGTAGGTGAGAAAGTTTTGATGGATCTCATCTAGGACTCCTTAAACTCATCAATGTACCATGTGATGATGTGAAGTTGGATTGAGAAGGTTGGAAATGGCAGATGAAAAGAATCTCACATGAGGAGCTATCTGGAACATTTCAACAAAATACATTTTCACTAAAACATATGATTCACTGAAGCCAAAAACTTGCATGCAGATTTGTCAGTTTTGATAATGTTTTCAATAGGAAATGTGCCTAAGGTCCAATGTTTTCTGAATCTTTTTGACCAGAGACAAAGAGAAAAAAGGATAAAGGAAGAATAAAAATTGACTTTTTTACCCAAAAAGGTAAGTTTGGACAGAATTCCATTTCATAAAAGCATTTGTAAAATAGTGTTTACATTCCACAATTTAAAACCATGAAAAGTGTTGTGAAATTATCTGCCTCTGGACAGCTGCACTTAACACAGTGAAAAAAAAAAGAAGGATAATCTTTCTTTGCCTTCTTGACCATTTTCCAGAGGGCTTACAGCTTTCCTTGACAAAACTGGACATGACTGTTTGAGAGAAACTAATAATACTGAACTAATTTCAAATAATTCCCCTTTTGGAACACAAACATTCTGCACTGCGGTTAGCATAATGCATTTTGTACTAAGAAAAAATGATGGCAACCTGCTGTTTCTTTGCAAGAAAATTGGTCCCTACCTATAAATTATTCTACACTGTGAAGCAAACAGTTTGCTTTTATCTAGAGATATGTGGGCAGCCTGGCAAAACGTCTGTGGAGAATTTGAAAAAGCTGCTTTTAGTGACCTAAGTGGCTAAACACTGATTCTTTGGAGGCAACATTTTGACACATTTTAAATGTGTTGCATGGTGCTACATCATTGATGAGATCCTGTATGGTGTCACATTACCTTGGGGGTACCATTCATTTAGGATTTTAGGCAAATGAGTGTGGGCTGCCATATTCTTATCTTCCATATTTGTAGCATATGGCCTGGAGAGAAAATATGGCACAAGCTGCCCCTCAACTTCGTAGGCGCCTCGATATAAATAAAGTTGAAAGTGTCATCATACATTCATCTTTCCAACAAAGGCAGATGGAGATCTCTCCTTCCTATTTTAATATTACTTAGCATGCTGCTCCTTCACAGCTCTAAGAACTACTCCATAAACACTGCTAAGGAGCTATCAAGAAAGATTAATAAAGTTGTTTGCACTCTTAACTGCTTCAGAGAACCTGTCATGTGTGGTGTAGTCACTTATGGGGCCAGTGAACAAAAGATGTTCCCCAGCTATAGAACAAATCTTGCTTATGTGACACAGCCCCTCTAACAGGCAAACAGAAAGTTATCAAACAAAATTCTTAAATCATTGCCATCAGATAGCCAGCTAACAGAAAAGGGGAAAGATATTAAAATGATCGATGAGGAATGTACAGCTAAGCCTCTGAAATCCCTGTTCAGCTAAATAGCTGAATTATTTATCAACTGTACAATATCTCAGCATCAACAGTGCCTGACAAGAGCCTGGGGATCTGGATTTGTTATCTTTTCCCAGTGATCCAATTACACTTTTCTGTATGCACAGGTGGAGAAAGTGCAATAATCTCACTGGTCCAGATATGACACAGAGCACTTCATACAGGAAACAACTTGCGTTCCCACATATAATCAGAATTTAAAAAAAAACAAAAAACAGTAATATTAAACACTAAAGATATAGCTGCAACTGTAACTATCTTATAGCAATACAAAAATATCCATACACTGTTATCTGGACACCAGCAAACCCAGTGTTTTTTCTGAGTACAGAGAGGAAAGAAACACCAGAGGCAGTAGGAGAGGAAGTTTACTGAGGATATATTGGCAGATTTTTTTACCTCACTTACTTTTGTTTGGTTCTGCCATTTATTTTTTTGCTAATTGTCATTCAAGACTCCAGTAACTCTGTGTGATAATAACTATTTTCCGTGAGAGAATCCTGTTGTCTCTTTTTAGTATTGCTGGTGAAGGACATATCCTAAGAATGTATACATCTAAGGATTAAAAGGATTGAAGAAAATATGATAGGATTAAGGAATTTCTTTGCAGCAATGGGGATGTGTATCCCCAGATCTTGATTCTGACAGAGAGCAAACTTACTGGCACTTTGCTCTGGTTTGCTTCTTTAGTGAAAGGGCACACTACTATCTCTCCCCAAGAGTCATTCAGATCTCCCATTTAACCTTTAAAGTTCTTTGAGAAAAAAATGGTTGCATGAAAAAACTCACATGGAGCAGTTTCAGTTTTAGGTACAAGTAGAAATAAGAGCAAGCTAGGAATAGTAAATAGACATTTCTAACCCAGCAGTCTCAGCTGTGGAATTAAAACCACAAGAAACTCATGAGAACTCTTAAGGGATCACAAAACAATATGTACAGGCAGTGTTAGCCAGCAAGAGCACTGCTCCTGCAGGATGAAGGAGCACCGATTACATGTTTAAACCCTGACTGCAATGGTTTACATCAACCAAGAAACTACTATCTGTCTTTAATTTCTGGCAGCAGCTCAGTTCCCTGGGGAAGAAGAGGCAGAGCAAGAAGAAAAAATGGTGTTTACACCTGCAGTTACGATTTAAGTCACTTTTCAGTCTTCCTTCTGCTATATTCTTTCCTTGAAGGAGCAGAGATGCTGCCAACACAGAGGGTGCTCAAAGACAAAGCAGAGCCAAACGGACATCATTTCCAGAAGCTGGAAATATGTTGCTCCAGCCAATTTTTCTATTGTCCCATGCTGATAACTGTAGGACTGAATATTCTGTGTGAATAGCTTCACTGGTATACAGAACCACAAGTCTTCCTACCATGAACAGAGAAAAGAGGATACAGTAATGGCAATAGGACTGATTTTTTCTACAGTGTACAGAGTACATACACAGGAAACAGCCTGCCATCTCTGTGCGTTTATGAAGAAGCAGAGGAGAATAAAGCCCTGGTATTCTGTCCTAAAGTTTCTGTCATTATATTTTCTCAGTAACTGCTCTGAAACATTTTTTAAAGAGCTTGCCTAAGCTTATTTCAACTGTGAAGTTCAAAGCCTTCGTGTTGAACGAATCCTGACAGAGATGGAAAAGAACACAGAAAGCAATTCTGCTTTGTTTTTCCACTTCTCCCCTTTACCTTTGAGGTCTGTGTGTGGTTGCATCAGTAGATCAAAATTGCCAGGAGGCCCACAAATGACACCTACCAATTGTAGTGCAAAACCCACAGTCCTCTGCCATTAATGCTTCATGGTGGGTGATCTTTAACCATGCGCAGACAGTCAACAAGAGGCTCGCAAACCACTTAAACCCTTAATAGCTTTTAAGTGGGTCCTAAGAGGTTCAGAAGCCTGGAGTTGGCCTTCAGCTCAAATGCAAATTTTCCATCTGACGTGTGCCAAATCATTCCAGGCAGTGGAGTCCTTATCAATATATGTCCTTGTGCTTCTTTTCAGCACAGTTGTTATTGCAAGGAATCACAAAAGTATTATCAGCGCTTTGTGCTTATACAAAACTAGACATCTCAAATGAGCTCAGGAAGGCAGAGAGGCAGTGCACAATAAAACCTGAAAGAGGGCCAGAGGGAGAAATATGTTAAAAAAAAAGTGAAATAGAGTTTTAAGCTGTTCTACAGGCAGCAAAATATGCCTGCTCAAAAATGCAATTATTGTTTTCTTCTGTTTGCAGTGCACTCTATTTATTCAGGTCATTGCATGAATCAAATAAGAAGACACTCATGTTTTCTATGCAGACCTCTGGGCACTTTAAATGAACTTCATATAAAGATCTGCTACGGGATTCAGGGGTTTGCTGATGGATTTTTGTTTGGACTAAAAACTGAGTTAGGTCCCTAATACAAGTATTTTTATAAGTGTGGGAAATCTTCGATTTTGATTTATGTCCACACCAAAACTTTACATGCTAAATGCACAGGTTATTTACTTACACTTCTGTTAATAAGGTGTATTGTTGGCGTAACCCATTGATGTAGGGTACAAAGACAATGTTAGCTTTACATGCAATCCATGGTATTTTCAGCAATTTCACCTCTGCTCATCTATTCTGACCTATACACATTCCTTTTTTACAGGGGGTTATAAAACAAGGGAACTAAAAAGCAAATCAACTTTGATGGCATGGAAATATTGCTATTGCTGTATATAACAGCAGTCATGGGTTTGCACCCTCCTGTTTCATTGCATACTGGATACATACATGCAGATGTGGAAGCAGAGCAGATGAGGAAAAATATCAAAATCCTCTGCTTTATGGGCAAATGAATGGCAGGAGAGCCTATGAGCAGCCTGGAAAAAGGATTTTGAGAACTTGAATAATGGCAGATGTTGCTTTGATTACACAAAGGAAATTGTCTTATGGTGCAAACCCCTTTTTACTCCACCTCTGTCTTTGGGCTACTGCATCTGTGTTGTGTTATGCAGAATACACAGCTTAGACAACAAGTGACACTCAGGATTAGAATAAATATGAAGGGGGGAAGTCATCTGATGCTTCACCCGTCATCAACACCACTCCCACATGCCTTCAGTTTGGATTTGGCAAGAATTTATCAGACATTTCAGTCCAAATCTATTGAGACATCACTGACCCATTACAGAAAATAGCTGACCTTAACTGAAAAAGTGGTGTGAAATAGTAAAGGACAGAAAATAAAACACTTACAGTTATTACAATGGATAACACTTACTGATTCATATGAACTCAGCCCACAGCAGCTGAGTTTGTTTACTGTAAAGTATTATTTTAGAAATTCTTTCCTTCCTAGCTGAATCAAAATAAACTGCATTTCTTAATACCCTACATCCTGAGAGATGCTGCCACATGCTCTATCCAAACACATGTTCAAACTAACCTACCCTGGCACAACTACCTTCAAGGCTTTTGAGCCTCTTGGGAGATATTGCCCTCCTCTGTTCCAGTGAAGCAGAAAATCATCCTGTATTCAAGAGAAAAGAAAAAAATCTGTTTCTGTACTCACTAAAAATATTTCAAATATTAGCCCTCTTTAAAAAATTCATTCAAATCTTCTGCTTAGGGCTTATATGAAGGAGGAAATTTTGTCAAAGCAATAGTGTTCATTATTATTACTAATAACCAACTACTTTTAAAGCACAGATAAGGACTGACTAAGCACTGAATGTTTAAACACATTCACTGTGGCTGTTCTGCTCACTTTCTAAGTTCACTTCCCACAAATCACTGTGCTGCACTGTAATGAAAGAAAGTGTAAGGTGATTTGAATAGGTACCTGCAGCAAATTAACTGCAAACACCAGTCTTCACCTGGGATGCTCCTGACTCTCACTGCCTAACAAGACGCATTGAATTAGAAAAATTCTTACATGAAAATAATATTTTGAATACCAAGAGACACTTAGATTCATTAAAATTAGGAAAATATCTGTAAAACAGATAACAAAAAATATTCCTTTACACAGCATATAGTGAAGTGAAAATTTCTGTGGAAAGGATTCTGCTACTTATTGGTCTTTAAACAGGTTCCCTTAAAGAGAAGAGAGAGGGATGCACCCACTAATATGTCTAGTTCCACTACTTCAGGCACTGCCAGGTGTGTACAGGGGGAAACCAGATGGCAAAAAGCAGCTCCAACAACTTCTTGTCTTCACTGGAGACAAAACACTAAGCTAGATGGACTGTTGGTCTGCCTCAGCTGAGAATTTCTTGTTTTAGTCATATCATATGGTCTGAACTATGGACTGAGTGCTACAACAGAAATGCAGCATGCATGGATCTGTTCATTACATTCCCAGAGTATCTGATACATAAATTAGATATTATGCTATCCTGTAATATATCTGATAGCTTAGAAGTCATTGAAACAGCCCAAATTCTGCAATTTGAAATTTTGGATAGCTACTAATGACCATAAATATAATGTTAAACCTAAACTGACCAAACGATGTATTCTCAAGCAATTGTTATTTACTCCTGAGCATTCCAAATGCAAAAAAGGGAGGTCGGTTACTGGTCTATTCTGCTTTTGAGGCCATGAGTTTTTAAGGCAAGTAAAAAAATAAAAAGGTAAAATGATGATGCAAAAATGTGCTTCCAAGGCTAAGTTCTGGTTCCCTAAATAGCAACGTTCTGCTTTAGCTTTAGAGGACTGGAAATTTTAGAGTGAAGTAGTGACCACAGAAGGAACTGAAACATATCATCATGTTTTGGATTCTTTTCTTCAATGACCTCTGCACCTTTCCTATTGAGAAAAACCCAAGCCACAGTGTCTGTATATAGAATTCTATTGCCTTGAAGTTCAGACTGTTTTGAATCTAGTGTTTCAGTTAGAACACACCTACAATTTTTATATAATTTTTGCATAAAAGTCATTATTTTTTTTCAATTCTACCTATATTCTTTGTATAATATAAATGGGATCTTTCTTCTCAGTGAAACTTTGGTGAAAGAGGTCATCCAATCAGTTTCTATATAAAGTCTATATGAAGTCTGTGAACTTTCTAGGTTATGTCGTTTCCTTTTTGACTGCTGAGAAGGTTGTCAAACACAGTCCTTTGAAGGAAGACTTGCTCACCATCTCACTTCATCTCCTTTGAGGTAAGATATTTAGAAAGCACCTCATCTTCCACTAACATATAGAATCCATAACTTTTCTTGTACTTTAGTGTAAAAAGAGTTTAGACAAAATTTCTTCCATTCTAAATTAGACACTTTTTACAAAAAAAATTCAGAATAAATATAATGAAAAAAAGAAACAAAAGCAGAGAATAACCACATCTTTTCTTCATCTGATCCTGCACTTGATTTCATTCTATCACCACCTGTAATACATCAACATCCGTCCTGATCAACCCCTTTCACCTTTCTGTGGATGAACACTTCAAAAACTTCCACTCTGCCATTGCTAACCTAAGTAATAACAATCACAATTTTTAAAGTCTATTTTCTAAGCAATCACTATTTTTCTGCTTCTTGAATGTCTTAAAAATAAATAAATTAAATCCAGAGATGGTCTCTTGACAGCTGTGGTACTGGCACTTAGTAAATGCTTGGTAACAGCAAACAAGGATTGTTTATTTTCTTCTCTAAAAAAAGGAAGTTGTGAATTTGTGATCCCAGAACATGATTTTCTTTCCATATTGTATTTGCAGCCTCTCTCTCAGGGAGTCAGGTCAGCTTTTGCATCACTTACTGCAGGGCATAGTAAACATCATCTTAGAGTGTTAACACAGCCATGAGAGTTTAAACACTGCTTTGTTCCTAAAGCATAATTATATCCCAGGATCTGCTGGCACAGTCATACTTCTCATTGTACACATCATTATTCACCTTCTCATTGTCCTTTCTAATCCAGACTAGGACTGTAGTGTCCAGCCATTAGTCATCAGAATGCGCTATGAGTAGTGTGAAAAATGAGGTGGCAATTTAAGGCTATTCCTTAGGAGAATTAGAGTCCAGAATGGTGTGAAGACAAGGCAATGCATGTGTGATGGTTTCTCTTTCCTGATGCCAAATCTTTGCTTAAATACTGAGCCAGGAGCAGACAGGCATGCCTCTATAAAAGGGAGTTTAGAGAGACTAGTGTCATTCCACTGAGTAGAAAACTCCACTCTTCAGTCTCTCTACTTGGTAGACACTGATTTTTTCTGTGACAAGCCCTTTGGAGGAAAACTACCTTACAGTTAGAAGCAGTAGATAAAGACAGGATGGAAAATGAGACTATCGTTCTACTGTATGGCAAATAGAATACCCCTACACCTCTAAATGGTGCTCTTTAATCAATGAAGTAATTAATTTTTCTCAGAAATTCTGTGGTGGCCTGGACAGTTGGTAGCATTTACATTTGCAATCCTTATTCTCATACCTACAATCACAAAGTTTTGCACCTAAGGGAAGACAAGCTTAAGTACTTCTGGACCCACTGGTTCAAGAAGACGCGATAAAAGACATGCCAAGAATCTTAAGAATCTCAGTAAAATCAGGCTGCAAGTCAGAACCTCTAATCAGACATAACACCAGCGGATGTTTCTTAAATTCAATATGAGCATTAAGTAAATATCACTGATTAATTCAATTATCTTACCTGACTTCCCACTTAAATATTTATGACAACTCTATCTCTCTTGGGCATATTAAAAGGTAAAATGAAGCTAAACACCTAAAAACAGCATTCTCCGTCAAGTTGTGTGGGTAGGCTGTTTGAGATACCTCACTACAAAGGTAACAAAAACTAACAAGATAAAATGTTCTCTGCTGCTTGTGTTCAACCGGCAAAGAAACAGGGTTTGGAGTAGTACCACAGACTTCATTCAGCCAGTATCACGGTAGAAACAGAGGGCATTTTCCTCTTCTATGTTTTTGAAGCTTTTAAAGTTTTGGATTTCCCTTCTCAAAATAAGGCATCAAAACGTCGGGTCTCATATGGTCACGTGCTGGCTCTGTGAAGTTGTTTTTTTTCCTAATACCAGCTACAGTCAATTATATCCACCCCAGCGCTCATTTACTCATCAGTTTGGGGTTTGGAAGCTCTGTCCTAGAACAGCAGCACTGACCATGCTCCTGAGCAGATGGCTGCCAGCAGGAGCCGAGCTAATTCCCTCGTTCCTCTGTACGTTCTGGCGCTGTGGGCCCGGAGCTGACCCCCTGGATCACAGAGCCCAGACTCCTGCACTTGCAGGCACCCCTGTCACTGAAAGGCAATACCTTGGCTAGGAGATGATGTATGGTTTGTTCTTCCTGCTGTGATTCCCTCCCTGTTTTCACCAGGGAGATAAGAGTTTGCGCTTCAGCTGCTTTTGTTCCCAGGGTTAGCTAACGATCCCTTGCAAAGTCACGGCATGACAAGTATCATTAGCCTCCTCCTGGAATTCAAAAAGCATTTTTATTTTTCAGTTTCGATTGAAAAATTGAGGTGGGGGTTGCATGTTCTGGGTTCGGCGGTGAGCTGCATACAGCACTGTGGTAAACATACACACTGCAGAAACTGCTCTGGCGCAGCCAACAGCAAAAGCAGCTCAGACTTTTCCAAGAAACACAGAATAAGACACAGTATATGGAATATGTGAGAGTAAGGCCAAGGGCTTTAGGATCACACATAAGTGTGTGATTTAGTACAAACAGTTGTACCAGCTTGGGTGGTTATTCTGAGCTTCCTTCAGGAAGCCTTCTTGCCCCTTGGAGCAGACCAGAATGAGGACAACTCAAAGTGTGTCCTCAGCCTGCCTTGGCCTTTGAGATTAGGGCTGTGACTCTACAAAAGACAATGCCAGATCTTCTGCAGAGTTAAATAAAATTGCTTAAGGGTTGCAAACTGAGACGGGAGCACAAGTAAAATTAAAAGTTACAAGTTCCTGTCTCTCAGTCTGCATTCAATCAATGAAACCACATGTCCTCTCTGCTTAGACATATGGCTTTGAAGACATGGCCCTTAATGGCCCGTGGTTTGTTCCAGCTTTGTTATTTTGGTTTGTTTTTTTCCTTCTAGCCTTTACTACCAACCTCAGACAGAGTCATTCAAAGCAAGTAGAGGGAAGAAGACTTGGTGTCACAGTGGGGAACTCGATTTAATGAAAGCACTTGCAGAAATTCTTTTGTTTCTTGAAAGCATGTAAATGGACAGTATGATTTACAAGGACACAGGAAAACAAGCACACAACTTCCCCTCATGTTGTTGTTAAGACAGCTTGGAAATTATTGTGCTGTGTGACAGAACAGCACAACATACGCTGCAGAAAGCCAAGGCAACTATTCAAATCCATCTTTGTTTTAAGCACCAACTATTAAACTGACCATGCTGGTTTTACCTTGCTCTCTCTGACAGGGGGTAACAAAAGGCTTTTTAAAGGCTTCTAAAGTTGCAAGTCTGCCTTTTCTGAATTGCAGAGGGAAGTTGTCTTCTTGGTTGTTGAATGACAATGCGGAGTGAAAGCCAGAAGAAATAGTTGCATATACTACATCAAATATGCACGGAAGAAAGAAAAAATATAAGAAACCTGGAATATTGAAACTTATATGGATTAAAGTGCCTAAATTACAGAGCATGCAGGTTTTAATGTGGCCTGAAGGGGACATAGTAGAATTCATAGCAGCTAGTTTATTACATGAGGAAAAAAAATAACATTATGTTGCTAATGTTAAAGATTACCCCAACTGCTTGATGCAACAATATCGTGTGGACAGTTTTGTGCCAAAGTTAAATAATCTTTCTGTCTTTCACCACTTTTTGCAATTCTTTTTACTATTCATTGTACTGAATGAGCCATCTTGTCCTCAAATGGAGATAAAAATTGCAATAACAAAAAAATCACCTCTTATTCTGTTCCTGGAGTGCTCTTGATTCAAACATTGCAATCTCCTAAAATATATTTATTATTTCGAATTGTACAATAAAGCATTCTGCACATTGCAGCTATGAGATGGCTTATCATTGAAAGTGTCATTAATTGCCGTTGGTCACATTAGTCATGTGGAGAACTTAAGGGTTCACGCTCAATGCTCAGAATTCCTAGGATTGATTTTCTGGTGGAAATCTTCATAGAAAGCTATGTAAGACAAACTCAACACAACAGCTTACAATTCATTGTTAAAGTCCTTCTCAAGACTCATGTAAATGTGCACAAAAAGCAAGGAAAAAGGAATGCAAATGTATCTCTCAATTTTCAGGAATTTCTACTTCCAGGGCCAAATTCTCCTTTGATGAAAACAGCCATTTTATTGTGCTTGTCTGGCTGATACTGTATAATATTTTGACACTTCAAACTGAAGTCTGGCTAAGTGACTACATGGACATTTGAAGAAACAAGTAAAAAGGAGATGTATAATTCTTATCATCTTACAAAGGATCTTTTTTTTTTCCCTTTCAGATTTGTTTCTAAACATATCTAAGATTTGTGGAGAAATATTTATTTTTTAAAACTGATGGCACAATGTGATAATGAATTTTGAGAATGTGAACGTTCTTCCTCTCTAAAAAAGAAACAAATGAAAAAAAACCCTCCACTGTAACTTTCTTCCCAATGTCATATGCTAACATGTCATCATAACATCTGTCATTTTATACTTTATCAATGAAATTAATATTGGTATTGTTAGTATAGTGCTAAAAAGACTTTACTGTGAGTTATTTTATTGTTTAATTTTGAATATTCAAGTTCTATAATGCTCTATTCCTCACATTTTATATTTTTGAGGTAGGTTTATTTGCACTAGGCTGCAATACTATGTTCTTTATTTCAAGAGAAGCTAGAAATTATTAAAATTGGTAAAAGAAGATGATCTAAAGGAAAAGTATAATTTTGAGAAACAATTACACAATCACAGTCATGGATTCCTTTCCCATGTATGAAGTTTCACAGCTCTGATTCTATTCTACTGCCTTTGAAGTCAATGGAAAATTTCCCATTAGTTTCAGTTGGCCCTTTGTTTTATTTTCAGAAGTATTTTTTAAAGTTTCCCATTTCGAAGTTCCCATGATTTAACCTTGGGTGTGACCATGAGAGAATTTTTATGCCCATGAATACAGAGAGTTCTGAAGTCAATGAGCCTGGAGGGCTGGACCAAATATCAACACTTATAGTGCCATATTCTGTTAACTGCATAGAATGCCAATCATTTGACTTGATTTCTCCATTCCACTTTATAATTCAAGATATGTAGCTCTGCAGCTTATGGAATAGTTTTACTGCTAACAATGGCAGCTCAGTAGGAAAACACAGTTAATACTTTGTGGAATGACAAGGACATAAAACTGCAAGAGAGTAGTTTCAGTATGTTAGGGGGAAAAAAAAGCAAAAAGGCAATTTTCTCCAAGTTTCTTGGGACTATTCTGAATGACATTTAGTGTAATAGGCTTGAGAGAAATATTTTCAAGAAAGTAGCTGAAACTTTGTTTTACATATATTCAGTTGATTCAGGCAAGCAATTATTGCTGCATCAAGGGATTTTTTTAAAGACCTGAATAATAAACAAGATAATGAGCTCTATCAGTTTCATGGGATATTTAAGGGTCTAATTCACTTTTCAAAATGAAAATTTATCTTAAAATTTCATCTGGTGATGGAGTGCACCATCATGCACTGTGTAAAATCTCACAGCCATGGTTTGATTTAATTGGAAGCAGAGATAAAAACATCACTGCATGTTAACAGCAGTCTTGCTAATGAATGTCAGCCAAAACATTAACTCATTTCAGGCATTGCTATTTTTTACTTTTATCCTCACATCTTTCTAAAAAAATCAATGCTCCCTCCATCTTAATGAAGCTCTCATTGGTACCAATATAATGCCGAGGAAGAACCCAACTGGAACCATGTACTGAATGTTCCTTTTTCCTATTCTATAACAATGACCTAAGTTCACGTCTGCATTTCCACCTTTTCTTTCCCTTTTTCTCTACTGCAGAGTTGTTCTACATTCTCCCTCCCTCATCTCTGCACTCCCCAACGTGAAGCACAATCCACTCCAGGAGGTTTCTGTGGATTTCAGCAAGCGTGGATGGGCTTCTGGCTGATATTCTCTCCCTCCCGTGACTTACATAAATTAAAGGGCATTTGGATTCCTGAAAGAACTGTATTTGGTTGGAAAATGAATACTTCTTTTATTCTAAATTTTTCAAAACAGAATTTCTAAGGGGTTCTTTTATCCCTCTTAAATATCAAAGTAATTGTGTCTCAACAGCTCCAAGTTCCCCGTAGATTTGTGAGCTGAACATTTTGTTTCCTTTAGTGTGCTGATATTTTTCCAAAACATCATCAGTGAAAAGAATATAGGAAATAAGTCCATCTTTCTTGCAAGAGGTCTTGTCTGATAAATAAATGGATATAAGATTGTCCAGGCTCTACCCATAGGAGATGGCAAGAGCATTTAACATTTACAGTGAATGTACTTCTGAGCCAAATTACTTTGCACCTCTTAAGTATAGTAGAAACACTAAGTAATGAAGCTCCAGTCCAAATGAAAACCAGGAAATGCATATTCAAGAAGAAATGAACATTAGAAACCTAGAAAATCCCTGACATGCAACTAGGCCAGTTCATTTTATTTGGTCTGACTTGATTTCAGCTGTAAGTACATTAATATCCAGCAGACACTTCCTTGCTGAAGGCCAATTGTGCAAACCTTCTCTTGACCTACTGATTTTAATAAAATATATGTTTCAATGTTTCTTTAAAATTAAATGTCTAGGTTTGGGGAGGCTAGGTACCAAAGGATTACTGAATATCCAGGAAGTAAGCACCACATAACTCAATATATTTGCTTGCAACCAGTTGAACAAAGACATCACTAAATTTACTATTAAACATTGCTAAGTGATAATTTACTGGGAAAAGACTGCAGATGGTGAGTTCAGGAAGCAGGAATGAAAAAGAAGTAAAGGACTTGAAAAGTATGGAAGGAGCAGCACATCATGAAACATCTGTCATGGTTACAAGTAAAATATCTACAAGTAGACTTCCCTTCTGTATTTAGGACCAATGCAAAAATATGTAAAACAGAAAATAAATTGTACATCAATAAGGTTTCAGAAAAGAACAGACAAATTCTACAGAAAAACTGGATAAACTTGTGATAAGAGCCCTGATTTTCTAGTATGTTATTTCCCACGTGTGTTTGAAGAGATTAAATTTCTTGATTACATTATTTTTTTTAAAGGTCTTTGATGGTCTCCTATTGTATATATTTGCCCTTCTGTTAAGGTGAAAAATTCAGGGTTTTGGACATTTTCTACTATTGACTGCTGCACAGCACTTGTGAAGGGGAGAAGGAATGGATGCACCTTGTCCTCTTTTCCTTAGCACTCTTCTGTGTTCCTTGCAGCAGCATGATCTCTCCAGTACACACTCGTCAAGGATGAAAAAGAATGCTTTCAGGTATATCTATTGTCAGGTCTGGGTTTTAAACCAGACATTTTCTCGCTCCCACTTATATCTGGAGAGAAGGCATTACTATTTTTCCTAGTGCGATTAGTATTCTACTTCCTATGCTCACATGGGGGACCACTTGGGGAGTTTCCCTTAATAAATTCACAAGAAAGAAGTTGCTCTTACTTGTGAATCCTATATTACTTGTATTGCCAGAACTGTTTAGACTTTTCATCTCAAACAGGGCTTTAAAATGTATTTTCTGGCCTGTAGTTTATAACAGTAGGCAAAACAACCAATGTGAATGGTTTGAAGGCTCCTTCCAGTATTTTTCTAACAATACTAAGAATACCAGTGCAAAATCAATACTCTCCTCCCTATTGAACATACTTCGGCTGCAAAGGCTTTGTAAATGTCTGAATCTCACATGACCTATGCTCTGATATCTCTGCCCTACTATAACACCTGACTTGTTGCTT
Organism: Acanthornis magna; assembly: GCA_036785705.1. Classification (NCBI taxonomy): domain Eukaryota; kingdom Metazoa; phylum Chordata; class Aves; order Passeriformes; family Acanthizidae; genus Acanthornis; species Acanthornis magna. The sequence continues at coordinate 11,133,880 of JAWUZG010000016.1, forward strand.
TAAGGTAACTCTTGCAAAATTTAGAGGCACTTGGTATTTCCCTAAACCCTTCTGGCTGGTATCAGCCTCTGCATAGCTATTTGCCATCTGAGTGCAATCGTAAGCAGTTGCCAAGTGATTGCCTCTGGTAAATCCTTGTCTCTGGCCCATCTGGCCCCCAGGATAACCCACGGGCTGGTGATGGAGTTGTCAAGTGTGATTAAAGACCACTATTTATTCTACTTTGTTCCGCCAGAGAAATGCTGGACTGCAAGACAAGTTCGGAACATACCTCAACAGGGGAAAAAAATATGTGCATCAAAAATCATTGAAGCATTGTTAGAGCTGTGCAGGAGCTCCTTCCTCACTGACAGTGTGAGCAGAACAGGATGTGGACATACATCAGGTGGTGGAGTTTATAGGGAGAGCTCCAGGGTGTCCCCAGCCCAGGGATGGGCGTTCAGGACACCTGCCTCCTCTTGGACTAATGGGGACGAAAGCACGTACAGATGTGGAGGCCCTGGCCTTCACCCCCACCTCAACTATTATAATCACAGCCAATAGGGAAGAATCTCCTCAGGACATTACCGGCAGCTTCAGACAGAGTAGAAAAGTTATGTGTCTGATAATACTGATTATATAATAAAAAGAACAGAAATTACAAGGTTTGTATTACAAGCAAGTCAGAAATTGAATTCTTTGGGAAAAAATCGCAGGACTATCTCTTCACTAATATCAGATGTCTGCTGTAAGACAGATATAAAAGTTTCTGAAAGAAGAACTCACTGTAATCTTTTTAAAAGGAATTGCTAGCCAACTTAAATATAGAACTTGCAATTAGTTACAATTATAATTACTGAGTCAAAACCCAGATGGGAATACTAGATGTGAAAAACAAAATTCTGTAGTTATATTTAACAAAAATATAGAGATAACTAATGCCAGGACTACATTTGAATATTTGTTTGAATATTTTAATAACGTTCCCCATTTTCAAGCATGTAATCCTAGTAATGTTCACATCTGAGAGTTTTCTAAATGGCAAATTATTATACCTACCATTTAGACACCCTGAATACACAAAAAATAAAGACCTTAACCCAGGAAGAACTGTCAAAAATTAATGAAGCTTAGAGGTATGGCAGGCAAGCTCTGAGTGAGATCAGGAAGTTTTTCAGTGTAAGTGCTGTTAGCAGCGCATGCAGCACAGCGACACTTCATTTACATACCCTTTCACATTTAAAAACATGTTGTAAACATGAACAATTCACCAAATATCTGTAGGGTAGATAAATGCTATAGACAAAGTAGCTGAAGCAGAAAAATGAAGAGCTGTGTTTTGAAAATTTTGAGCAACCACCAGTAGCTTGATTTCTAATAGGATTTTAGATGTTTAGCACTTGACTAGTGTGTGTTTTTCATCACTGCATATTTTCTGGTGAAATGTCCTGAATCAATGACATTAAAAAGCTTTGTACCACATTCCTATAATTAAACTTTTAATTGTAATTTGGATTCAAGCACTATTCAGACATGGCTGATATTTTCATTGTTCATGCAAAGCAGCATCTTCCTACTACTGATCTGGGGCCAGTGAACTCTGAGGGTTGACTTCAATCAGTCTCACACTTTTTTGCACAGAGAACAGATTATCAACCAACTCCTCTAGGCCGAGTTCCCACCAACCACCCTGGCTCCCTGCAGCCAGGAAGGTTGTAAAGGTGGATCTAGACTTACACAAATGTGGATTAATACATAGTCTTCTGTGTACATATTCTGACAAAAAGGTGCCACAGTCATACTTACATGGCCTAGTTCCAGTCTCATAGCTACCAATAGCTTTAAGTATATAGTAAATCTGGGAAAAAATTATTAAGGCTGAGGTAAGATGCTTTGAAAAATATCAAGATTTCTATTTGTCATTACTATAAAAGAAAAAAACCATTTTAAAATTATAAAATTCAACAAAGTTCTCATTTTCATATGTTTTTGGGGGTTTTTTTTAGGTACAAATAGAAAATAACCAGGATTTAGAGCTAGGATAGCTCAGATTTGCCCCAGAGCAGCAAGGGTCAAATGCAATTAGCCCTAGCTTCCACATCAAAGTCAGACAGATCTATAAGAGTTTCTGCATGACCTGTTCCTAGCTTCAGCCTATAAAAGTTTAGATTGGAAAGAATGTCCTGAAAAGAACACAGATTGTAGACATGGTATTAGATTAATATAATTATGAGGAATTATTTGGTTGAAAACTTTGAAAATAGACTACAAAATCCCTCAAACTTTGGCATATTATTTCAAATTAATCTCAGCTGGACCTGACAACTGTCACCAGCTGATGGCAGTTCCGCGTGAAATGAGGAATTAGATGCCAGTGCAGTTACCACTGGGTACAGCCAAATCCACTCCAATTCCCATTTAGAGTAAGTGGGCCCTTGTGAGGCCAAAAAACCCCAAATAATAATGGAGATGAAGTTATCCCGTTACTCACCAGAGGTTCCCTCTGGGCTAA